>JANAVB010021600.1:40906938-41088992 GCA_029216955.1 Iris pallida | reverse complement strand
GTCTGTTCTGATGGAGTTGAAAGAAATGGTGACCGATATTGGTGAAGAAACAAATGGTAGCTGATGCAGTTCATGGAGTGGATGAAGCTTTAAAAGAGCCAATCCGTAGCAAAAAAAGAAGGCCTTCTTCAAGGAAATCAAGCCACCTACAGAAAGTCAGCCTATCCCGAAGCCTAGAATTGTAGAAAAATCGGGTCACGATTTTCGTAATTGTAAATACGAAAGCGAAATAGCGACAAAGGCAAATGGAATAAAATGAAACGTCGTTGACTTAAGACAATGTCTTTCTTATGTGGAAATTCATTCAACGAGACAATTAGATAAAAAATAGTTCTTCCAATGCAAAGTTTGGAAGACAATTAGATAAAAATGGAGAATATCAAATTCCAAGTTCAAAACGGAGAATATCAAAAATGGAGAAAATATGTTCTCCGTGCAGTTCAAAACGGAGAATATCATTCTCCGTTTCAAATGACACGACGAATCATTCTCCGTTTCAAATTAAACGAGAATGAACATTCTAAGGTATTTTAACACTGGGAATCTTATTCTCCGTTTCAAATTAAACGAAATCCGTTCTCCGTTCCAATTAAACGGCGAATAAATCCTCAATCGTTTTAATACTGGGAACGGCATTCTCCGTGCAGTTCAAAACGGAGAATATAATTCTCCGTTACAAATGAAACGGAGAATATCATTCTCTTTCAAATTAAACGGAGAATGAACATTCTAATGTTTTTAACACTGGGAACTATTCTCCGTGTATTCAAAAGAATGCTATTCTCCCGTTTAAAAAATACGGAGAATGCTATTGTGGTGTCGTGGTTACAATGCTAGACTTGTATTTAAGAGGTCATTGGTCAAATCTTGACTATAACAAAATTTTGTTTTATTTATACTTTTTTTGTAAGTTATGTATGGGGCCCATTTAAAAGGGAAAAAACTTTGATACAGTAGGGGGTATCAAGTTTTGATACCCCCTATGTATGACATGTGGGCCCTTCCTGCTTTATAAAATGTGTACACATATATATATACACATAAATTTTGAGAGGGCCCACATTCATACATAGGGGGTATCAAAACTTTGATACCCCTACTGTATCAAAGTTTTGATACCCCCTTATGTATGACATGTGGCCCCTCCTGCTTTGTAAAATTGAAACATATATATACACATAAATTTTGAGATGGCCCACATGTCATACATAGGGGTATCAAAACTTTGATACCCCCTACTGTATCAAAGTCTCTTATTTAAAAGTTAAGTAAAATTGAAAAAAAAACTTTGATACAGTAGGGGGTATCAAAGTTTTGATACCCCCTATGTATGACATGTGGGCCCCTCCTGCTTTGAAAACGGAAACTAATATATATATATATACAATTTTGAGATGGCCCACATGTCATACATAGGGGTATCAAAACTTTGATACCCCCTACTGTATCAAAGTTTCTCTCATTGGAAAAAAACTTTGATACAGTAGGGGTATCAAAGTTGGCAGAATTCGAAGGGCAGATTCATGGTATTAATGGCATATAAATGGCAGTAGTTGGGAGAGTTTGTTCTAGTCTTACTTAGCTTTACTTGAGAAGGGCAGATGCATTGGTATTGATGAAATTAATTGAATTGAATTCGAAGTGGCTGCCACTTGGCGTATGAGTCCGAGTTGTTCCATGCCTATAAATGGCAGTAGTGTAGGGAGAGTTTGTTCTCGTCTCACTTAGCTTTTCTTGTGGAGATGGACTCTACCGATCCCCCGCCTTGGCAAGACGCTTTCCTCTTGGTTGTCGATCTCCTCGTCGAAGAAGCTTTGGTGGTGAAGTCCTTCAGAAGACTGAGATGTGCCTGGGTTTGGATTTATTGCTAACCCACGCTCTGTCGAAGCGCCCGCGTTGATTCGCTCGACTATGCACGGTGTTCCTTTGCCGCAACGAGTTCCTTTGTTCGACGTGTTCCATTGGTCCGACGATGCACGGTGGTGAAGTCCTTCAGAAGACTGAGATTGCCTGGGTTTGGATTTATTATCGTTCCACGCTCTGTCGAAGCGCCCGCACGTTGATTCGCTCGACTATGCACGGTGTTCCTTTGCCGCAAGGAGTTCATTTCTTCGACGTGTTCCATTGGTCCACGATGCACGACGAAGTGATTTGCCTCAAGGAATTCCTTTTTCAGGGCGTTCCATTGCTCGGAAGAATGCAATATAAGTGAATTCCTTTGCAGGTCCTTTGCCTCAAGGAAAAGTCTTGCCAAGGTGGGGGATCGGTAGATGCATCTCCATGATGAAGAAGGATGCCTTTGCACGGTGCTCTGCCTCAAGAATTCCTTTGCCTCAGTGAGTTCCTTTGCTCGGACGATGCACGATGAAGTGACTTGCCTCAAGGAGTCATCCAACGGTTCCTATGCTCTGACGATGACATGAAAGTGACTTGCCTCAAGGAACCTTTGGATGTCATCCAACACTTCATTGTGCATCGTCAGAGCAATGGAACTCCTGGCTCTGCAGAAGGCCACTTCGTACAGGTTCTTCCGATACTTCGAGATCCAAACATCTACCACGTGGACACGAACTGAAAGACGACGGAGAACAACACTCCTCCTTCACAGTCGAAGCTTTCAATTGAATTCCTTGAGGCAAATCACTTCATCGTGTTTCGTCAGAGCATAGGAACCTTTGGATGACTCCTTGAGGCAAATCACTTCATCGTGCATCGTCAGAGCAAGAGCAAGATGAATTCCTTGAGGTACAGGAACAGAAGCAAAGGAATTCCTTGAGAGCAAAGGACCTTGCAAGGAATTCCTTGAGGCAGCACCTTGCAAAGGCATCCTTCTTCATCCTGGAGATGCACTCTACCGATCCCCACCTTGGCAAGACTCTTTCCTGTTGGTTACTGGAAGAGCCGCAGGGTTTTGGTTGAAGAAGCTTTGGTGGTGAAGTCCTTCAGAAGACTGAGATGTGCCTGGGTTTGGATTTATTGCCAACCCACACTCTGTCGAAGCGCTCGCACTTTGATTCGCTCTGACTATGCACGGAGTTCCTTTGTTCATGGAGTTCCATTGCTCTGACTATGCACGGTTCCTTTGTTCAGGGAGTTCCATTGCTCTGACGATGCACGATGAAGTGATTTGCCTCAAGGAATTCCTTTGCCTCAAGGAGTTCCATTGCTCTGCGATGCCCGCACGCAGCTCACATTCAACTTTTTTCTTGATAGTAGGATTTTATGTAGTATTTCAGACTTTCATAATGTAATGTAACTCAAAAGTCAAACTTTTCGTGGTTTTCACAATGTAAATGTAACTCAAAAATGATTTTATTATAAAACAGAGCAGAGCAGACATTATAAAAGACAGAAGTTCTCTTGAAATCTAATTCTTAGCCCATACCAACCTCATCATTGTAGTCTTCTTAGCCCATACCAACCTCGTCATATTCTCATCAAGCTCATCTTCATTCTCCTTTTCAAACTAAACGGAGAATAACATTCTCCGTTTCAAAAGACACGGAGAACGTCATTCTCCGTTTAAAAAAAAGAATGAACATTTTAATGTGTTTTACCACTGGGAATGTTATTCTCCGTTTCAAGACAGACGGAGAATGTTATTATCCGTTCCGAAATAAACGGTGAATAGAATCCTCAAACGATTTAATTTAAACGGGAAAGTTATTCTCCGTTTCAAGATAAACGGAGAATAGAATCCTCAAACTTTTCTTGGTTTTGACAATGTAAATGTAATTCAAAAATGATTTTATTATAAAAGCAGAGCTTATAAGACAGAAGTTCCTTGCCCAATTACATAATTATATTGTTGTTTTACAATGTCATTGCTTGGTTCGTGTTACATATTTGCTTTTAAGCAACTTCTTAGCCCATACCAACCTCATCTTTGTAATCTTCTGGTGAGTTTCATCGTCATTTCCTCCGGTATTTCGAAGGGAGTAGTCGTCAACATATTCATATAATACGCCGTGTACAAGAGGCAGTTGGGTGCCAGTTGTTGTGGGCAATTTGGAGAACAATTCAGCACTTTGCTCTCATACTCCATCTTCGCGGGCATCTCTCCCTCATCCTATCAACTTTTCTCCTGACGATAGGCTCTAAGGTGTTCTTCATTAATTCTGCATCCACCTTGCACTTTTCGTACGTGTTTTGCCTCAAGGAGTTGTAGTGTGTCCAGTCGTAGGAGATAAAGTTGAATGTGAGCAGAGTATAGTGTTTCATGGATGAATTAAAGAGTGGGATGAATAGCAACTCTATGTCGTCCTCCAAACCCATGACGAAGTCTACTACATCTGTTTGGATGTCTTGAAGGGCGCCGGCTTTTGCTTCTGGTTCATTGGCACGTTCAACGATGGTCTGTTTCCCAAAAAAAAACAATATCATGAGTAATTTTTTCTGTCATTTTTCA
Organism: Iris pallida; assembly: GCA_029216955.1. Classification (NCBI taxonomy): domain Eukaryota; kingdom Viridiplantae; phylum Streptophyta; class Magnoliopsida; order Asparagales; family Iridaceae; genus Iris; species Iris pallida. The sequence goes on along the minus strand of JANAVB010021600.1, from coordinate 41,084,584 downwards.
TCGTGTACACATGAATATGGATTTTTCTGTTTGAATTCTTACCAATGTGTGGGCCATCATGAATGCAGACCACTTATGATTGGGGCGCCGGCTTTTGCTTCTGGATCAATGGCACGTCCTTTGAACTAGACGGGGGACACCTTCTTTTAATGCCTTGAATTTCTCTCAGCTTCCTTATTATTAGGTTCAGTATGCCAGCCTCCATGTCTTCATAGTTGAGTATGTCTTGCAGGTCTATTGCCGACAGCTCGACTGTGACTCCATTTTCACCCTCTTTCGGCAAAATAGTATAATATCACTGCACATAAATTTAGTTTAGATTAAATTAATAAAGATAGATTCTCATTACATAATTGTGAAAAAATTCTAGAAAAACAAAAAAAAAAGGGTTCTGATACATACTCTGGACACTTCTTTTTGGGAATTACGATGTCGATGTATTGCTTCTTCAGCTCTTCATCCGCATTTTCCAAAGTAAGAGTTCATCGCATTCCCTTAGTATGACACGGTTCTTCTTTAATTCAGCCATTTTGGCGTCTCCTCGGGATTTCGGAGCGGCATTAATCTTCCGCTTTTTATTAGCCTCTCCAACTGTATTCTTTTCCAAGGGAGTAACATCTTCAACGCCTAATGGCGCTGATGGTTTTCTGAACCTCTTTCCCCCGATCCTCCTCTTCTTTTGGCTTCTTTTGGAGCAGCAAGTTCAGCAGCTGCTTCAATCTCCTGACGCTGCAATGCTACAACCATGGCTTCGAGATTAACGATTTTCCATCCTTTTCAGTGGCTTCAATATTGAACGATTCAACTTTATTTTGAAGCTCCATTTTCTCCTCAACGAGCCTTTTATTTGTTTCTCTGAGTTGCTCGGTTGTTCGCTCTGAAATAAAACAAACAACAATGAAATGTATGATGTGAATCTAACACGGAGAATGACATTCTCCGTGTAATATAATACGGAGAATAGAAATTTGAAATATAAAAGATTTTACCTTGTGCATGTACCTCTGCAATAAGAACAAATTCTGCTTTCTCAAATCCTCCAGTTCATGCACAGAGCCCTCCATCACAACGTTGACTGCACGTTGTTGCGCTTCTTCTGCCTCGAGCTCTTTCAGCTTTTCTTTGAGTATGGCATTCTCAAGGTTGGCTGCACGTAACTGCGCTCCTTGTGCCTCCATCTCTTTTAACTTTTCTTTGAGTTCTTCATTCTGCGCAAGAATATCAGAATGATGTCTTCTCAAATCCTCCAGTTCATGCACAGAGCCCTCCATCACAACGTTGACTGCACGTTGTTGCGCTTCTTCTGCCTCGAGCTCTTTCAGCTTTTCTTTGAGTATGGCATTCTCAAGGTTGGCTGCACGTAACTGCGCTCCTTGTGCCTCCATCTCTTTTAACTTTTCTTTGAGTTCTTCATTCTGCGCAAGAATATCAGAATGATGTCTTCTCAAATCCTCCAATTCCTTTGCTGAGTCGTCCATCACAGCGCCCATTTCATGATGCTGTGGTATCCGTTGTTCATCAAAATTATCCCCACCTGCTTCTTGGTGTTCTTCCTCTCCCTCTTTTTCAACTTCTTCTATAGGTGGCTCATCTTCTTTTTGCCCTTCTTCTTCCCCAACAGGTATAACCAGATCTTCCAATATCATCTTCGATCTCATTTTGTTGTGATATTCGGCCTTGAGGAAGTTTGAGATTTCGTACCCATTCCATGTGAAAAATCTTGGGTAATCAGGAATTGGGGCGAACTTCCTTTCCACAAATTTACTATGTTCTGCAAACCAATAGAGGAAGTATATTGTGCAACCTTCCAATTTGTGGAAAGCCATTGAGTAATCCCCTGTTCAGTTTTGCTTCTACTCCTCTTTATGCTATCCATTACATATGCCAGGATTAACCTTGGCCAGCATATACTGATGACGTCCACACTGTCTACCAAGGCCAAGAATCTGTACGGCAAATTTGAACCGCCAGACTTTGTGAAGAATACTGTTTGGCACAAGTGGAAGATTATTAGCTTGGCCAAATCATCTGGATTAACAGCGTTATCTCCGCCACGAAGCCGTCGTAACAATTCAAAGAACTTGTCTCTCACTTCCTTATTCGTGACTTCTGAGTGTTTGCCCTTAGTATTAGCCAGCAATCTTGTGAAGTGATCTCTACACAGGCTCAATGATGCTGGTGGTGTGGGCTGCTGTTGTTTTTTTTATCAATCTTCTGTAAGAAACATCATCGCTTTCTTCATTCAGCGGTAGACCGAATATGACTGCCATATCGTCGACGCTTGGCATTTTAACAGTGGTGCTCAATTCAAAGCACCCGACGCCATCTTCTTCTTCTGTGTAACTTGCAATTAAATTCTCAAGCCCTTCCGTTACCTTGGCCACTTCGGAGACGTGGACTCTGTTTTGGTAGAAAATCTCGACAAAATTCCAGAAACCGGTATTCTTCAAGGAACCAATAACTGGCTCAGGTAAACGGCCAACATCTTGATTGACCTCCTCCATAAGATTTAGCATTGGCTTGAAGGTAGAACGAAAAGTCTTGAATCCTTATTCCTGACAGATTTTTTTCTACAAAACAAAAAAAAAAATTAGGTCGGACAATGGCCATTCTTATGGGTTTTAACACTGGGAACGGCATTCTCCGTGTAAACTAACACGGAGAATGTCATTCTCCGTTTCAAATGACACGGAGAGTGTCATTCTCCGTTTAAAATAAAACGGAGAATGAACATTCTAATGTGTTTTAACACTGGGAATGTTATTCTCCGTTTCAAGTTAGACGGAGAATTCCATTCTCCGTTCCAAATTAAACGGCGAATAGAATTTAACATTCAAATGCGTTTTATGACGGAGAATGTCATTTTCCTTGTAATATACAGAATTTGCGAACATAAAATCAAAGTTATACCTTCTGTTTGCACTTCTTCTTGCACTTCTTTTTGTTTAGCAACTTTTTCCTTTTTTTCAACTTTCTTAGAATAGGGTTTCGGTTGTTCTCCGTCTATCGCTTTTGGATTTTCTGTAACTGGTGCATCTTCTCTAATTGGTGATGCTGCGGTGATGATTCTGCCGCTGATGCCGACATGGTGTGAATATTGCGAATGGGAGGAAGGTTTGAAGATTTTGGAGGAGAATGACCTAGGTTTGAGTACAGAGTGGAGTATGGAAGAAGAGGAATCGAAACGGTTTTCTTTTTTTTGTAATAAAAGGGTTCGGGGGTGTTTTGAATTAATTAGAAGGGCAAAAATGTCATTCGATGGAAGGGCAAAAGACTCCTTTCTGCTTAATTATATTAATTTGAAGGGCAAAAATGATTCTGCTTAATCAAAAAGAATCGAAGCCGTTTGGCAAAAATGTCATTACAACTCAACAAAACAAATGAACATAATACATTAGGGGTTTCCATACATTAGATATAAAAAGAAGAAAAAAAATCATCGTCTTCCATATTCAATCATTTCAGATTGGACTTCTTTAGCTCTTCATTGTGCTCTGAAGTTGTAATCCATTCAGCAGCTTTGCGTCTTTCCATTCCCGCAACAAACTGCATATAACAAACATAACATCAAAAATATTGCTCTAAAAAGTGTAAGTTTTTGACGACATATTTTCAGACTTACATTGCGAGAACGGTAGTCTAGACTACATCGGTCTTTCATGAATGCAATTACAAAAATCCCACAATCAACAGAATTGCCTTGGCGGGAACATAAGAAGGACGTTTTATTGCAAAAGTAGAAAAGCTGAACCTAGCATCTCTCAACTTCAAAATCTCTTCTTCGAGAAAGAGATCCAAATTTGAAAGCTACAATTACCAGAATACAATATGTATTAGTATACCGCGTATCTTGTACCCAATTCATAAAAATTGATGAATATGAGCTTACTATTTCTTTTATGACTGTTTTGTTTTGAATCGGATCATCTTTAGATGCAAGTGAGTCCCAAATTTCAACAGTCCTTTTTTTAACCAGAACTCTTGCAAGAGTATAGTGTCCGTCCAAATGAATGGGTATGTATATCTGAATCAGGATTAATTAGGTAAAACAAATTAGTAAATTTTCAGAAAATTAGGATTAATATTTAAACAGAAATACATTAATACCTCGTTACAAGTGCTTAAAGATCCCATGTAATCCTGAAAATATTTGTACTTCTTCCATATTTGATGAAGCTTTTGTCGGATGGAGGTAACGTTTCTTTCTACATACACATCAACTAATACATTACGAAGGACAAACAAACGAGAAAATTGTTAATGCATATGCATTGAAGAATAAAATGCTCACTCACCGATATCTTTATTGGTAAAAACCATACATTAGCTTTATTGGAGGTTCTTTTCCGTTCCTCCGCGGTGAGAAGAGCAGAGACAATGCCTACAATCTGAATAAATCATTAAAAATGTAAGCGATGGAATCGAAGTAAACATAGATGGCATCTAAGAAGAAATATACTCTCTATACATACCCCATTGCTAATTTTCGTTAAAGGAGCTAAGGTCTTCATCTCAAACCGAGACACATAGTTTTTGTTGCAAGATGATATTATTTCTCTAAGAAAAAACGAATAAATTAGGAGAAAAAACTGTTGGAATTAAATCAAAACTCATATTACTTACTCGTCAGGTCTATCATCGGCAAAAATATAGTCGTAATAACTCGAAGAACCACTAGTACAATCGCTAGGCTTCGAGGTTGAACCCCTTGTTAAACTTTTCGATGGTGTGACCGAATGTAAATTTCCACGCATTCTTTAGAAGAACTGCTAAAGTCAGTTTCTTCTGTAGGGGACAATACGAGCATTCGGTCCAATGTTTTACTACGAGACTGTAGCTCCACGTTCTCCTCATCGGAAGAAGATTTAACGGAAACCACCTTCATATTATTAAATGCTCCAGATGAAGATGCCTTCTTCAAAGCTGAAGATTCTTCAATCTTCTCAAAACGTCGAGATAAATTCATTTGTTCAATTTTAATGAACTAAGCATAGAATTGATCTTTACAACATCAGCTGAAATCATCGATAGATGTTCTTCAATCTTGCGCAACATACGCGGAAAGAAGGTTTCATTTGGAGCTGGCAACCAATCTTCTACGTCTTCTATATTTTCCACCACACGAGTAGACATCTTGAGAACAAGAAAACTATTGTATTTCAGAAAACTATTCTATGTATTTCAGAATGAATAATAGTACTATGAAACAAGAAAACAATTGTATATATAGCAAGAGAGAAGAACAAAAAGTGAGGAAGATGGAAAGACAAATAAATTTCGAGACTAGCAAACAATCTACTAGTCGTTTGATTGAGGAGGGCTCGAGGAAGAATCTACTAGCCGTTTGATTGAGGAGGGCTCAAGGAAGATTCTACTAGCCGTTTGAAAAATACAAAAGGTTATCATGATCAAATTCAATTAAGGAACTCTATAAGAGGTTTAATTCCGCTTGATTGAGGAACTCGACGAAGTCCGTCGCGAACCGAAATTTCTTCTTCTTTCCTTCTTCATCTCCGTTTCTCCTTCCACCACCACCACCATGGCCTGTAGCTTTATAACAAAAATATTAAATTGTTAGATGAAACAAAAAAAAATAATTACGGAAAGATTACTAAATCAAATCAAACAGAACACATATTCATAGAAAATATGAGAATAAAGATGAAAGTGTCACAGAAGCAACACCACAATTTTACAACAACTAAGCAGACTCTGCTAAGCAATAACTAAAATTAGGGATTATGTCCCCTTTGGATTTAATTTTCACAAAGAAGAGATTTGAGAGAACGAGCATTTATCGGCTTCCTAAATGTACCATTCTCTGTCCTAAATGTACCATTCTCCGTCCTAAATGTACCATTCTCCGTCCATTCGTCGTATTGAAAGCAAAGAGAATGGCCATTCTCCGTGTTAAAAGCAAAGAGAATGGTCATTCTCTGGCCATTCGCCGTATTCACCGTCCGTTCGCCGTATTAAAAGCAAAGAGAATGGCCATTCTTCGCCCATTCTCCGTCCTAAATGTACAACTCTCCGTCCTAAATGTATCATTCTCCGTCCATTCGCCGTATTAAAAGCAAAGAGAATGGCCATTCTCCGTCCAAAAAAAATATTTTCTTCGAAAATATTATCATTAGAAAAGTAAAAAAATAATCTGCCCGATCTCAGAAGCAGGTTTCCTCAGTTCACCACCACCATCATGACATGTAGCTTATTAACAAAATATTAAATTATTAAATAAAAATTAAAATTTCTGACAATGGCATGGGCAGTAAAATTAGAGCGGCGCCGCTGGTACTTCTTCTAGTTCGAGGAGGTCTCGACGACGTCCGATACGAAGCGGACCGATTCTTCTCGGCACAGCTGGTACTCCTCGGTGTTCTAGGAGGGCTCGACGACGTTCGACGCGATCCGAACCGATTCTTATTTCCTTCTTTATCTCTATTTCTTTTTCCACCACCACCACCACTATCATGGCCTGTAACCAAAAAAAAATTAAGGTTCAGATTAAATTAGATGGACGAAAGAGAGAGTAAATATGAGTTAATTTAGGGTGTTCATTGAAAAATTAAAGTGAAGAATGACCTGCTAAAGCAAGTTACCAACAGGTCAAAACTCTAAATCAGCATTAAATGATGTATCCTGCATTATTTAATCTGGACCGTTGGATGAACATCCAACGGTCCATATTTTGGATGTATTGATACATCCCAAAAGGGTGGAAATTTATATATATACATATATATATATATATATATATATATATATATATATATATATATATATATATATATATATATATGCCAAAATATATATATTGGCATATTATATATATATATTTTGGCATATATATTTATACATATATATAAATATATATATATATATATATATATATATATATATATATATATATATATATATATATATAGTATATATTATATATATATATATATATAGCATATATATATATATATATATATATATATATATTATATATATATATATATATATATATATATAGTATATATATATATATATATATGCCAAAAAAAAAATATGCCAATATATATAAAAATATATATATATATATATATATATATTATATATATATATATATATATATATATATATATATATATATATATATGCCAAAAAAAAAATATGCCAATATATATAAATATATATATATATATATATATATATATATATATATATATATATATATATATATATATATATATATATATATATATATGCCAATGACATATATATATATATATATATATATATATATATATATATATATATATATATATATATATATATATATATATGTATATATATAAATTTCCACCCTTTTGGGATGTATCAATACATCCAAAATAAAAATAAAAAATATATATATGCCAATGACATATATATATATATATACTTTTTTTAAGGAAGGTAATTGTATCGAACGCTCCTACTGGGGATTGATCTCCTGACCACTCGGGCCGCAAGCATCTCTCTTAACCACTAGGCTAGAGGTCATTGGCATATATATATATATATATATATATATATATATATATATATATATATATAGATATATATATATATATATATTATATATAATATATATATATTATATATATATTATATACAAAATATATATATATATATATATATATATATATATATATATATATATATAGAGAGAGAGAGAGAGAGAGGAAGGATCAAGATCTCCATACTTTTTGCATCCCCATGCATCTCCCCTATTTGCACCGTTGGATGGTGCTTTAAGTCATCTAATCTTAACCGTTGATTTACCAATGGTTAAGATTAGATGACTTAAAGCACATCCAACGGATGTAAACATGGGGATGCATAGGAATGCAAAAATTATGGGAATGCCTATCCTTCCTCATATATATATATATATATATATATATATATATATATATATATATATATATATATATATATATATATATATATATATATATATTCCCGTGGCCGTAGTCTGTTGGGAACGGTGGAGCACCCCGACGCAGTGGCGTGGGTTCAAGCCCCTTGGAGGCATGTCTCCAAACACCAGTAAGAAGTGGACACCCTCAAAATATATATATATATATATATATATATATATATATATATATATATATATATATATATATATATATATATATATATATATATATATAGTAGAAATAATTCCAACTCTGTATTTAGACTCTGAAATTGGAATACAAATAAAATAAATAAATGATACCGAGGCTTGAACTTGGTTCAATGTCCTTAAGACAATATTCGTCTCGCACTGGTGCTTACGATTTAACGACTATTAGTCTCCCAGGATACAAAGGTTCTTACCTTCAGTAGCAGTACTTCACACCGTAGGAACTTGTAGAAGCAACGTTGGTTGTCTATCTCTCTCTTAGACAAATTAATGTTATTGATTGAATGAATGAATGCTCCAAACACTTGTACATTTATTGTAAAACCCACAAAAAAAGAAGGAAGAAGAGCCACACAGCAAGCCACTCATCCACTCCCAACCTCTCACTCTCCCCACGTTCATTTCTCCCCATAAAAATTCTCTCCTCAAAACCCTCACCTCCACTCTCACCATTCTCATTAACTACCACCCTCATTTTCCCTCCTTCATCAGAGTAAACCAAAGGAGCACCTCACCCTCTCTCTCTCTCTCTCTCTTCTCTTACAATCCAAACCGCCATCTGCCACCCGTAGCACCTTCCCGTTTGGTCGGCCCCTTCTCGTCGGCCATCTCGACCCGTCGATTACCCCTCATGCGGCCAGCCCTGGCGTCCATCGTCTCCTCCGCGACCGGTCGACCCTATGACCGTGGTGGACCTTCCCGATCTGCGACCCCGCAGCCCGTCTGCCTTCCGTCGACCGTCTCGACCGTGCCGGCCTCCCGTCGATCGATCGGTGACCCTGTGTCGATCGGCCAGCAACTCCCGCGCGCTGTCCGGCCTCGCCGGCACCAGCCCCGTCCTCCCGCGCGTGTCTAGCATATTTCCGTTCTGCGTATGTCCCTTGTGCGTGCGTTCGGAGTCCTAGGCCTCCCCTCGGTACTCTGTTATCAACCATCCGGTAAGCCCTGATCCCCTTCTGTTGCACATATCAATCATTTGTTGCTTATGCTATGATGTTATTTTATCTCGACAAGGACTCAACGGTTGTGGCATCAATTTCTCAAACCTGCAACTTTGGATCCTCTTCATATATATATTCAACTACTTCCAATGGTAATTGGAGTCATTGGATTGTTCATGCTAGTAAGGGAATCATTTAACACTGTACAAGTGAGTTATGTGGGAATTGAGAAAGCAAATGAGTGGAAGTAGAAAAGTATTAGTTTGTTGTCACTATTCACGTAGTAGAAACAATATCATGTGACTTGACCAACCTTTTCTTGGTCTGCTTGTGTTCCAACTAATAAATAGTGTAAAGTTGCATATAAGTCTTTAGCAATTGTTGATACTTATATATATATATATATATATATATATATATATATATATATATATATATATATATATATATATAGTGTTAAGTGGGAGAAGAAAGAAGGAGCTGACACATCAATAACAGAGGAGAGGAAACAACGTGCACTTACAGAAATAGAAATGAGTAGAAGTAATGCATAGTTAGGAAGAAGAGAGGGACACAATGCATTGCTTGGACACATATGCACGTGAACACTAGTAGCAGCCACATTGTACACTTAAACGCATGGGTAGGGGTGTTCCATCTATTTGCTTTGCTTCAAAAGCTTATGAAGAAAAGCAAATATTCCTTTTTATTTTAGCACATGTGCTCACTACCATTAAACCAACAAGTTGGTTTATTTATATATAAATCCAATTCTTTCACTTCTTTATGTTATTATCCATAGAAGCAATATTTTATGCCTCTATTGTCTTTTCTAAAAATTGTTAATTTGCGTATAAGCCCCCACTCATTTTCTTAATTAGATTAAGTAGCTAATAATTAAGGACTATTATAAAGTATATATTTATTCAGTCTATTGGTAGTCTATTTTGTAAATATTTAGAGTAAGCAAAAGCATAAACCAAATGATAGGAATTAAATAATAGAAAATAACCATAGATTTTGTTTGGTTGTTAGGCTAACAACTACTTTCGAGTTCTTGCCCTCGGCACGGTTTGACAAAATTTTAGGGTTCAGGACCTAATCTGAGATCCATTTTTCCTGTCGTTACTTACAGCACCGAAAAAACCAAGGCAAGTTTCTTATCTATTCCATGTCTGTGTTTTTACTTTAATAATTAAATGTATGCATCAGTTGATTTCATATAGTATAGTGACACTGATTCACCGTGGATCCCTCTCGGACTCCACATCGATTGACGGATTACTGGATTGCTATATTGACACATTGATTCATTGACTTATTGCTTGGGGATTGATTGGGGGAGTAGTATAACGTCTGTGACCAAAGCCAAATATCGATCGTTTATTGCCTCGCGCTAATCCCTACCACAAGGGGGTTGAGCCGTACCGTATACTATTCGTTTTGGCCAAAAACGTTAGTATACATATTGCCTCACCAGCCGGTCACAGGCCCTGTTATATATTCAAAATACTAGCTTAGTATTGCATCATGCTGGAAATTGACATCATTTTGCTTGTTGGTCTCTTTTTACTATTAAATACAAAAAAATATTATTTCTTAAACTGTCTCGCATTTTTTATTTATTATTAATTTAGAAATGTGAGATGTGGAGGAAATATGTTTCTTGTTCACTTCTGACTGGAGACCCAACATTTTTAGGTGACGGCGACGAAGAAGAGCTGCCTTATTGAACTTTCTACGGGACAGACTTGGGTCCCACAGAGGCTGAACCAGGAACCCCAGAACCCTAGAGTGTTGGCTTAGTACTTTTCTTTTTCTTCCTTTTCAAAACAGTTGTAATAAAATGAATTGTGTTGTTGTTTTATTTCTATTTCAGACCAGTTTCAGTTTAATAAAAATGTTTTATTTCCGTTAGATGTTTCTGTATGTTACGTTTCACTGCTTGATACAGCTTACTGCCGTCGTCTCACAACGGTACAGGCTGGGCATGATCCGACTAGACCCATTACTTTGGGATCGGGTCGTGACATGTTTTTAGTGGTGGCCCATGCAGGTCCAGTTCTGCAAATTGGTCTAGTCAACTTAGTCTAGACCATACATACAGTCCTACAAACTGACTTAGGTCTAGATATGACTTTAGAAAAACAGACTGTAGAAACAACTAGAATACCTAGATTATGTTCACCTTGTCATAACATAGGACCGAAAATATCTATTTATAATATTTATTTTTGCTTGCTTATAGTTTCGTAGGCTACCTTGCTTATGTTTGTACCTAAACCTTTCAGAGGATGGCAAATGGAAAACTTATCCCACCATTAGGCCAATAATTATTGTGTTTATCTTCACATTTTAGTTGTACTCTCACTTAGTATTGATGATCTAGTATTTAGTCTTCAGATACTAAGGAGAGAAGCAAAGTATGACTCGAGGAGTAATACATAGAAGTAAGTTGCATGAATGTATGATCACCAGAAATAGGATAACATAGTAAATCTTAAGGAGATGATAGCCAGGAAGACACGAACTAAGCTCGAGGATCAGTTGCTGGAGCTAGAAGCTTTTAGCCTAGTAAGATGTTATAGGTTCATGACTAATTAGTTGAGCATTTATCAAGGATAAAATTTATGGGATATGAAAAGAGAAAAAAAATACAAATGTTGAGATTTGAATTGAAATTTAAGGATAAGGATGATGTTATATAAATATATTAAAAAAAGTTATCAAGATGGTAATGTAGAGTTGCATGATGAAATCGAGGATTTATAAATGACGGATAATGTTGAACTTAAGGTATAAATTTAATTGGGAATGATGATCGACAAATAAGGATATGAATTAGAGAGATACATATTTTATCAAAATCAGAATTTGGAAATAAGGATTGTGAAATTATAAGTGTTACGAGGGTAAGTGAATGTGATATTATATACTATTGACAAGGAAATAAATAATGGGGGCAAAATAATATTATCAAGGTTGGTCGAATTCGGAATTCAAGGAATGAAGTAAGATCAAGAGGAAGGACTGAAATTTAAACCTTGTACAAAAAAAAAAGCTCAGATTTAAAATTTGGATCAAATATGTTGGAGTTGGTGGAAATAGAAAATCTAAATAGATTATATGGCTGATAATGGGTTAAGAGATTTCATAGATACATCCTCCCAAAATCAGTTAATTTCGAGGAAGATCGAACAGGTATTCTAGGACAGTATTCTTCACCAGATATACAACTTTTCTGTGACTTGTTCCTGTGTTAATTTATGTTAAACCCATTACCATTTCCGTCACACTCGTTTGACCATATTATTCTATGCTTCTTTTATAAACCTAGGATATAGTTGTAATTAAGAATTTCATAGTAGAATTCTAGATAGATGTGAGAAGACTACGATAAGAGTGGTCATAAATAGGTATCATGGGTGAACAAGGAATAATTTTGACAAACGAAACCTCGTCATGGATAAAATAATAGGATTTCAGGAATCAAGAAATTTTGAGGATTTCAACTTTAGAACGAAATTATACAAGATTGCTGAGATAGAATTTGTCAAACATATGGAAGTTAAGTTTTGGAAGAATAGAGTTTGGTATTCTTTTGGATGAAGCCTTATAAGGTATTTGACGATTTTGGTCGTTATGCAAAAGAGATGTAAGCCGTAAGCAACCTTAACAAAGATAGTAGCAAAAGGAATTGAGCATAACTAGTCCGAGTTAGGACTTATACTCATGTACCATGAACAGAGCTTGATTTTCAGTTGTAGCACAGTGAAGTTGAGGACAGAATTAGCAAAAATCAAAACATAAAAGGAAATAAAATGAAGGTGATAATGAATGACCAAGAAAGATCTACAATATGCTGTACCAAGTTGTTGGATAGAATTATCAGCTATTTATTGAAGTTTTTTACTGTTGTTGAAATGAATTGCTGAAATTAGACAATTTGCAAAATTTGGTCATGGTTATGCTTCTCCATCCCATTTAGATTGATTGTGCATGCAGCATATTATTATTGCACTCCATACTAATCACATCATCAACAAAAGAAAACGTGAAAACTTGTGATCAAGATATCATCAAATATCAGTTAAAACTAAAAAGAATTTAATACTTGGTTTGCTTAATAAAACTTTTACTAAGAGAAATCTATACTCCGAATTTCACACATCAAATTCTTGTCACCTTCAAAAGTAATATTATCAATAAGGCGCACAAAATATGAAAGTCAAACAGGACTAACCATGAAGACACACCTACAGGACCTCATATTGACACAAAAAAGAGATGAAAAGGCAGTCTACAGAATCCACTAAAGATCTAAACAAATATACCCAAAAGCAGTTAATGTAAATAAATGTAGGCAGCAAGGTTGTGAAAACCGCTGGGCGCTAGTCAGGCTGGCTCCTGCCGCCTAGCGCCTAGCCAGCCTAGGTGGTTCAAAAATAAATAAAAATATCCACACAAAAAAAAATCTACTAAAAATTGCAGGAGAAGTCCATAAAACCCCAAAACATGCATAGTCGGGCGTCGGGGGGTCTAGGCGGGCATAGGGCGGGCACCAAGCGGCCACCTTTTAGAACTGTGGTAGACAGACAACAGTAGGAACATTCACTATCCATCCACATAACCGAAACATCATACAAAGTACCCATAACCATATTCATACCACAATATCCATTATTTGGGTACCACTAATGTATTTAAATAGTTAAAGGAAGAGTTATGGAAGATAGAGGAAGACGTAGGTAAAGTTAGCGAGGAAAAGTCTAGGATTTGGTATGGTTCTCCTATGGAGGAAGTGAATTTGGATAATATATAAACATTAGAATATGATGATCAAGTAAAGGAACACTTGACAAAGATTAACTTTTATGATTAGATAACTACTGTACCCAGAAGGGAAAGATATAACCGCGGAAGGAATATCACAAGCAATGAAATGATATATCTAGAGAAGGAATAAGCAGTGAGAAATTGAGATAAGACCATTGGCATGCAACTTTGGAAAGGAGCAATTGGGTTTGCAGTTTCTACCAAATATTGGAGACTCATATTGGTTAGGGTAAGAATGATTGGAATTTTGTGATATTTTGCTAATGTGTTTGGATGAGAACGATTGATAGGTGCATGGTTAAAGATTAAAATTTGATTAGTGATTATAATTTGGTCAATTGATTTCAAGAATTGGAAATTTTTGAATATAGATCATAGATCAACTTTAAAGAATTTTCTAAGGATTTACTATGACAAGTGAAGATTGTGACTTAGATGTAGTCAGTTTTGGAAGAATGGTTGACAATTGGAAATTGATGTCTGTAAAAGGATTTCATCGAAAATAATACTTGAAATTGAAATACATTTGGCAAACGAGTTACATACAACAACGGATGGAAAATGAATTTAGCTGATTTATGATTCCAAATAGATTTAGTTTTAATACTTTGGCAGCTGCCTTAGTTTTCTGTAGATACTTGGAGTCCAGCTAATTTAGCGAGTTAGAGATTGGTTTTTGCATGGGGTAATAATAAGATTGTTATCTTGTAAGTCATTTTTTTCCTGCATATCCTATTTTCTGACCGTTGAAATAGTGATACGATATTCTTTTTATCCCCTTTGATCATCACTCAGTCTTCAATAGAAATATCTTATCCGATTACATTTCTATCATAGATATTATTCTAATCACCCTCGATATCCTACTATCATACAACTTGTTGATTTTTCTGGGTCACAAACCCTTATACCCTATTCCAATTTGATTTGAAATTTTTAGTCCCTTATCTCAGAAGATTCCATTATATTATGCCTTCTCAATAAACTGTTGACGTTCGTTTCTTTCTTGCATTTTCTGTTTCACGAGACCTCATTTGATTTTTTCTCTATTTTTTTCATTTGATTATATTTTAATCTTACCTAGATTTTACCTGTGCCTAAAATAATTTTGATCACAACAATATCCCAACTCTATCTCATATCATATCTAGATAATTCTGATTGTGCCTATATTTTATCATTGTACCTAGTGATCATGCCTAGAATCTGATCGTGTCTGATAATTTAAATCTGGAACGATTTATAGCAAAGATTTATAAAGTACGTGAGTTATGGATAAAGATGAGATAAATATGAACACTTGTGATTTGAAATTGAATCAAGGAATGGATAATTAATGATGTGAATACCAAGCAAATTGATAATGTAGAGAGGTTATTAAATGATAAGCATGGAAGATGAATGATGAATCAAAAGATATATAAAGGACGATCGAAATAAAAAAAATTGGACTTAAGATGTAACTAATTAAGAATGGCAATCGTATGAATTGAAGGGTGCAAAAGATTTTAAATCAGAAACCAGAGATTGAAGGATTGTAAATAATACAAGGTTGGGAGATGAAATAAGATATATTTTTAACAGAGAAAAGTTTGGTCAAATGATACAGTAAAATCAAGATGAACTGTTCGAGCTTAAAACAAAATAAATAAATTTTATTGAAAATTCTGGATCAAATAGGTAAATGAGGATTTAGAATAAAGATATATACATGTTGGTGAAAATAGACGTCTAAATAAATTACAGAGTCATCACATATGAGTACAATAGATAAACAAGGAATGATAAAAACTTTACTGATTATGACAAATTGGAGTATTGAAACGTGATGTTGGATTTTAAATGTGATATTAGGTTAATGAGGCTTGATACTAGAGTATTAAGATAAGATGGAGTGTACCAAATTATGATATTTTGGTCAGGATCGAATAAGATGTATAAGAACGTGATTGGTATGACATAGAGTTAAATTTTGGATATATATTAGCAAGCTGAAGGAAGTACAAAATATATTACGGGAAATATTATATGTGTTTAGTAA
The DNA here is from genome assembly GCA_029216955.1 of Iris pallida. Lineage (NCBI taxonomy): Eukaryota > Viridiplantae > Streptophyta > Magnoliopsida > Asparagales > Iridaceae > Iris > Iris pallida. The sequence goes on along the minus strand of JANAVB010021600.1, from coordinate 41,068,605 downwards.
GAAAATATGGGAAGACAAATTCTCCAAGATTATGACGGTGATTGACAATTCAGGGATGAAAGCAAAAATTCATAATTGTGGATAGTGACTGTGTCTCTAAGGAGGGAAGAATATTATTTGAGAATAGTAGTTAGATTGATGAAGATATTGCACTACATAGGTTTGTTATGGAACAGTTAGCAGAGTTAGACAGGAGGCTGTTAAGGAAGAATACCCTTACTCGTTTTAGACATGATTGTACCCCGGCCTTATCATTGAAATTTCGAGGACAGAATTTTATAAGGAGGGAAGGTTGTAAAACCCACAAAAAAAGAAGAAAGAAGAACCACACAGCAAGCCACTCACCCACTCCCAACCTCTCACTCTTCCCACGTTCACTTCTCTCCCTAAAAATTCTCTCCTCAAAGCCCCCACCTCCACTCTCACCATTCTCATTAAATACCACCCCCATTTTTCCTCCTTCATCAGAGTAAACCAAAGGAGCACCTCACCCTCTCTCTCTCTCTCTTCTCTTACACTCCAAACCCCCATCTGCCACCCGTAGCACCTTTCCGTTTGGTCGGCCCCTTCTCGTCGGCCATCTCGACCAGCCGATTCCTCTCCTCCCCCGTGCGGCCAGCCCTGGCGTCCGTCATCCCTTCCGCGACCGGTCGACCCTATGACCGTGGTGGACCTTCCCGATCCGCGACCCCACAGCCCGTCGGCCTTCCATCGACCGCCTCGACCGTGCTGGCCTCCCGTCGATCGATCGGTGACCCCGTATCGATCGACCAGCAACTCCCGTGCGCTGTCCAGCCTCGCCGGCACCAGCCCCGACCTCCCGCGCGTGTCTAGCGTATTTCCGTTCCGCGTATGTCCCTTGTGCGTGCGTTTCGAGTCCGAGGCCTCCCCTCGGTACTCCGTTATCAACCATCCGGTAAGCCCTGATCCCCTTCTGTTGCACATATCAAGCATTCGTTGCTTTTGTTATGATGTTATTTTGTCTCGACAAGGACTCAACGGTTGTGGCATCAATTTCTCAAACCTGTAACTTTGGATCCTCTTCATATATATATTCAACTACTTCCAATGGTAATTGGAGTCATAGGATTGTTCATGCTAGTAAGGGAATCATTTAACACTATACAAGTGAGTTGTGTGGGAATTGAGAAAGCAAATGAGTGGAAGAAGAAAAGTATTAGTATTGTTGTCACTATTCACATAGTACAAACAATATCATGTGACTTGACCAACCTTTTCTTGGTCTGCTTGTGTTCCAACTAATAAATAGTGTAAAGTTGCATATAAGTCTTTAGCAATTGTTGATACATACATTTATATATAGTGTTAAGTGGGAGAAGATGTAATGACCCGCTCCGCCCTAGCGGAACACCGATTAAAACGGCAAGTGCAACGACTCAAACGAGCCGTCGACTCGAAGATTTGCGTCGACCCGATGAAGAATCGATGAAATACTTACATTGGTCCGTCAAGGATGAATCCAGACTTAGACTTTCAAAGGCACGCTCGGAGTATCGCTCGGCCGATGCGAACATCGCTAAGGTGGGTGGCTCCGATGAACTCGTCTTTGCTTAGCCTAGACACATAACAATACGGACACTAATGCTAGAATCGCTAGACGATAACACCGCGCATGCTAATAAATGACTCAACTAACCTAGCTAAGGGAATAATCCCATCTTGTAAGCTTGTATAGAATATGGAAAAAGAACATGGAAAAAGGTGAGAACTCTCGCACCGCGCTCCACGCTCGTGCTAAGGCACAAGCTTACATTTCGAGTTCCTTATGCGTTCAACAATGAAACAATGAATGGTTTACAACAATGAAACGGAAGACTATCGACATAGTCGTTCCGAGTAGAGTATAGCAACATTGAAAGACTTCGGGACCGATGGGTCGCCCAGGCGACTCCCGCACTGGGAGTTGCGTAATGTGTGAATGAATGAATCAACGAATGAATGAATGAATGAATACGTGAATGAATCAATGAACGAACGAACAAGTGAAAGAAAGAAAGAAAAGAAAGAATGAATGAAATATAAGAAATGAAAGAATGGTTAGCGACAGGTGTGACGGGCACGTACAACGGGGCTTGCTACCCGTGCTGCACGGACGCCAACCTGGTCGATAACGCATTATGGCTAAGGGTTAGCCTACGGCTCGGGACAGCCGTTAAGTTAAAATGATAAACAATACGAAATGGTCGTAGACAATTCCCTCGTATACGGGAGGTGGAAGACATAAGGGATTCTGCGGCATGATCAAAGGAAGGATCGTGGCCGGCCTAGGCAGAATCAAAGGGACTTACGGGCTGCTTGGGTGCGGGCTTGGCCACCCAGGAGACGTAAGTGCAGGGTATTTCAAGAGACTAACGGGGTGTGTCCAGCCCGCACCCTATGATAGTTGAGAAATACCAAGGAAGAAAGGGTCCAAAATGGCTTGTGGTGCCAGTGACCGGTGCATATAGATTTAAGTGGGCTTTGCTAGTGGCAATCCACGTGCAAGTCCTTGCATTAAAATCAAAGTAGTCTAAGTTAACTGAACAAAGCACCTTCTGAATAGGCTTGAATATAACACACAAAATGATCGAGAGTACGTCGAGCAAACGAGTTAGAAAATACGCCTACGATGCGCTAGGACCTGAGGCAGGGATACGCCCTTGGCTTTAAATGTTTACGTGAATTGCGTTAAGTTGATACATATACGAATTGTTGTCTAACTTGGTTTACTTTGGACAGGGAAGGCCGGACGGTAAGTATGGGTAAGTCGTGCATATATTTCCATGCAAACACTTGAATTCGGCAACACGAGATAGGTTATGAAATATGCCATGAAACTGATCCTAAGGCAAGATTAGAAAGACAACGAATGATAGAAGGAGCACAAAAGTAAATAGAACGTGTTTGGTAATGATAGCATTGTGGGCGAGCTAGCCTCCCCACCAGTACATAACAAAGTACTGATAACCCCACAGTTTGCTTGCAGGACGCATGAGTCGTCATCGGGTGCGGAGCTTCCCTCGAACGTGCTAAGGCGCGGAGCTAACTCTGGGGCCTTTGAGCGTTGAAAGAAGTTGAAGCACCCTATACAGGACATAATGTATCGGAACATCGTCATGAATTATTTCATCTTGTAAGCCACTTGGCACGCCTTTTATGTTTCAGAGAGAGAGAGCTTGAGCGATTTGTAATCTCGGCCTAGCGCCGCTTGTAAACTTCTTGGGAATCAATAAAGAGTTTGAATTTGCTTCAACTTGTGTTCATTTACTTTCTGCTGCAAATGGGGACACCCTGTGCGACTCTGTGGCCTAGCTCAAATTGGCCGTTTCTAGACTTAGCCTTGCACGGGCGCAACCTAGGCCCGTGCGGCATCACACCTTAGCGAGGACGATCTCTCCTACGGGAGCGGGGCGTGACAGATTGTTATCAGAGCACGGCTTTACGTCCTTGGACTTTATTTTGATTCTCTCTGTTTTGAAAGCTCGTTGAAACAAAAGAAGTATACGCTCTCTCTCGTTGTGCCTCGGAATATTCCATACAATAAGTCTAATATTTTCAAAAGCAAGTATAAGTACTCTGTTGAACGGGATCGATAGGCGAAGGCCTTTGTGCCAAACCATGACGGACTTAAGTTGAAAGAAAACTAAAATGCTAGAAGTTAGCAAACGCAAGGCGTGCTTGAATGACCATACGCTGACAATAGCAAACGGGTACACGAGACCGGAGTATAGTTCGAACGGGATGGTTATGCACGCAGCCTTTTGGCTAAGTTGTGCTGAGTGTCGCACACCTAGACTTTTGGTGTAAACGAGTTTGCGAGCGAGACCGATTATCGCTCAGACGAGAATAAGTGAGACTTAGAATGTATGCCGATAGAGACGCTACTTGACCAACGCTAAAACGAACACGGGAGATGGTTCTTAGAATTTAAGGAATGGGCGAACGCACGATTGAACACATCGATTGGGAATCGAATGATCTTTTGAGGATTTGTAGAATGACTTGACCCCGAGTGTTGTATGTGATAGCTTCAGAAAAGGATAAGAATAAGTGTCGACGACAAGTCGAGTGTCTCAAACCCTGAGTGGTGTATGGACGTTATATAAATTTTTCGAGCGAGACTAAAGGATTTACGGATAGAACAAGTATGTCGGTAAGCGATGATATCGCGCAAGCCTTAGAATGAGTAATGCTTAGTTGGTAATGATTCGGGAGTCTCAAACGAGATATCGTTCGAAAGAATCAAGAATGCGTAGTACGAATTACGAAACGATTGAATGGAGATTCGAAAACGATAAAGTAAATGGGTGTATTGGTCGAGGAAACGTAGCGAATCGTACATGCAATTTTAAAATTAGTCGAATGGATTGAAACTTGAGTTAAGACAAAATACTCAGACGAGATCGAAGATAGCACAATTGGAAGATAGCGTGCATGGGAAACGTTGAGTGGAGATACGAGAATGACTAAAGAATTGGAATAGATGTTGTTCAATAAAGAGTTAGCACAGACAATGTGAATTGAGGAAATTAAGTTGCACGACTCAAAATTCGTTGCAAAAGGAAGATCGTTAGGTTATGTACATCATCGATGGTATTGAGGCGTATCAAAGATCGATGTACGATAACTCGGGGGTACTCCGATTCGATGAATGATGATCGCGTTAGAAGTTATTATTTTGAAGGATGCTATGTTGGAGATATGTTAGAAATAAAAAAGAGAAGTGACTTGATGGTTCTGTGATAACCACAACGACAACAATCTTGTCTTGCGCGAGCGCAACTCCAGCCTCGCACATGTGTCACATCAGATTTGGGACGATCGTTCCGCGTGAGCGTTGGCATGGTGATTCATGTCCAACGGGAATGATCGAACTCAGAATATCATGACATGGTAATTTTGATTGCTTCGACTTGTGATTCGAAACGATGGTAAATTCGAGGATTGTTAGGACTTGCGATTGAAGAATAAGAAAAACTTGAGGATTGAGTAGACCCAATCCGCGTATCAAAAATGAGTAAGTCTAGACTCAACGCAAGAGTTACGTCCCGATGAGGACGATTATTCTGTAGGAATGTTGACATGGCGATTCATGTCCGCCGTGGATAATCAGACTTGCGTGAGATCGGGGCACGACATATTACAAGGCTAGACGACCTTGTGATCGACTACGTGAATTGGATAGGATGGATAGGTGGATTGTATCAAACATACTTGAAGAGATAGACTACGATAATTGTTATTGCAGACGCACGATATTGACATGTCAAATGGATTTGATTGAGGACAACCTATCGTAGGATGACTTTCCTAAACGAGCTCGAACTTGGAGCGGAGAATGTGTTGATGCGAATAGGGTGAACGCTGCTTGATGTTTAGAAATTTGAGCGAAACAAACTTGGGTAGAAACTTCCGTACAAACGAACAAATGGTTTGACCATAGGATTTGGGATGAGCTTCGTGCAGTGGCCTTGCACGATAAGCCATGGACTTGACTTATAACTATGACCCTGTGAGATGACCTAGCGGATAGGCGGACGACCCTATGTCGAGTGATTGAACTTGTGCGATTGACCTTACAATATCGTCTGGACGGACGATAGACTTGGGGCAGCAAGACTTAGAGTAGGACGGGGAACAGGGAGTGTGCGTGAACGACGATGAGATTGGCCCCAAATAAAGCGAATGATAGGAATGGATGATGCGCAAGTAAAGTTGGGATAACAAATTGAATCATTAATAGGAAGACGTACTCGATGATAGTGTAATACTTGGTCTTGAATCGGACGGAAGGTACTTAAGACTTGGTCGACTCCGCTAAGAAGAAGAAATCGTATTGATTTTGTAGACAAGAACGCTTGAGAAACGAATCGGATCATCTCGAGGATCAAGATAAACGATGGTGAGATGCACGCGAGTTCGGTTTTAAATCGAAGTTAGTGAAACGATCGGCAAATCAAAACTATCATGAGTAGCTTGTCCGACTTTGTTAATCGCTATGCTTGGTTGAAATGTATGTATTCGGGGGACGCCTTGAATATGTGCACAGTCCCCACTCAGCGATATGATGAACTCGAATACAGCTGCAAGTGGGTGTTGAGATGCGCATAAACGAAAGTGAGTTTGCCTCAGCTTACGACTCTCAAGTTAGATAAATTACAACGCACCTCGTGCGACCATTTCAGTCCCATGACACGAAAAAATAGCAACCAAGTCGAAGAAACACGACAATTAAATAAGTACCATCAACTCTAAAATGAGCGATAAAGTCATTCGGTAGGGATTGTCTAAGATACGCACACGACATGAGTTAGGGAACGGTAGGATGACCTGCACTCCGGAAGTCTCGAGGACGAGACTTGTTTTGAGTGGTGTATTATGTAATGACCCGCTCCGCCCTAGAGGAACGCCGATTCAAACGACAAGTGAAACGACTCAAACGAGCCGTCGACTCGAAGAGTTGCGTCGACCCGATGAAGAATCGATGAAAGACTTAAATTGGCCCATCAAGGATGAATCCAGACTTAGATTTCAAAGGCGCGCTCGAAGTATCGCTCGGCCGATGCGAACATCGCTAAGGTGGGTGGCTCCGATGAACCCGTCTTTGCTTAGCCTAGACACATAACAATACGGACACTAATGCTAGAATCGCTAGGCGATAACACCGTGCATGCTAATAAATGACTCAACGAACCTAGCTAAGGGAATAATTCCATCTTGTATGCTTGTATAGAATATGGAAAAAGAACATAAAAAAAGGTGAGAACTCTCGTACCGCGCTCCACGCTCGTGCTAAGGCACAAGCTTACATTTCGAGTTCCTTATGCATTCAACAATGAAACAATGAATGGTTTACAACAATAAAACGGAAGACTATCGACATAGTCGTTCCGAGTAGAGTATTGCAACATTGAAAGACTTCGGGACCGATGGGTCGCCCAGGCGACTCCCGTACTGGGAGTTGCGTAATGTGTGAATGAATGAATCAACGAATGAATGAATGAATGAATGCGTGAATGAATCAATGAACGAACGAACAAGTGAAAGAAAGAAAGAAAAGAATGAATGAATAAAAGATAAGAAAGGAAAGAATGGTTAGCGACAGGTGTGACGGGCACGTGCAACAGGGCTCGCTACCCGTGCTGCACTGACGCCAACCTGGTCGATAACGCATGATGGCTAAGGGTTAGCCTACGGCTCGGGACAGTCGTTAAGTTAAAACAATACGAAATGGTCGTGGACAATCCCCTCGTATACGGGAGGTAGAAGACATAAGGAATTCCGTAACATGATCAAAGGGAGGATCGTGGCCGGCCTGAGCGGAATCAAAGGGGCTTACGGGCTGCTTGGGTGCGGGCTAGGCCACCCAGGAGACGTAAGTGCGGGGTATTTCAAGAGACTAACGGGGTGTGTCCAGACCGCACCCTATGATAGTTGAGAAATACCAAGGGAAAAAGGGTCCAAAATGGTTTGTGGTGCCAGCGACCGGTGCATATAGATTTAAGTGGGCTTTGCTGGTGGCAATCCACGTGCAAGTCCTTGCATTAAAATCAAAGTAGTCTAAGTTAACTGAACAAAGCACCTTCTGAATAGGCTTGAATATAACACACAAAATGATCGAGAGTACGTCGAGCAAAAGAGTTAAAAAACACGCCTACGACGCGCTAGGACCTGAGGCAGGGACACGCACTTGGCTTTAAATGTTTACATGAATTGCGTTAAGTTGATACATATACGAATTGTTGTCTAACTTGGTTTACTTTGGACAGGGAAGGTCGGACGGTAAGTATGGGTAAGTCGTGCATATATTTCCATACAAACACTTGAATTCGGCAACACGAGATAGGTTATGAAATATGCCATGAAACTGATCCTAAGGCAAGATTAGAAAGACAATGAATGATAGACGGAGCACAAAGTAAATAGAACGTGTTTGGTAATGATAGAATTATGGGCGAGCTAGCTTCCCCACCAGTGCATAATAATGTACTAATAACCCCACAGTTTGCTTGCAGGACGCAGGAGTCGTCATCGGGTGCGGAGCTTCCCTCGAACGTGCTAAGGCACGAAGCTAACTCTGGGGCCTTGGAGTGTTGAAAGAAGCTGAAGCACCCTATACAGGACATAATGTATCAGAACATCGCCATGAATCATTCCATCTTGTAAGCCACTTGGCACGCCTTTTATGTTTCAGAGAGAGAGCTTGAGCGATCTGTAATCTCGGCCGAGCACCGCTTGTAAACTTCTTGGGAATCAATAAAGAGTTTGAATTTGCTTCAACTTGTGTTTATTTACTTTCTGCTGCAAATGGGGACACTCTGTGCGACTCTGTGGCCTAGCTCAAATCGGCCGTTTCTAGACTTAGCCTTGTACCGGCGCAACCTAGGCCCGTGCGGCATCACGCCTTAGCGAGGACGATCGCTCCTACGGGAGCGGGGCATGATAAAAGAAAGAAGAAGCTGACACATCAATAACAGAGGAGAGGAAACAACGTGCACTTACAGAAATAGAAATGAGTAGAAGCAATACATAGATTGGAAGAAGAGAGGACACAATGCATTGCTTGGACTCATGTGCACGTGAACACTAGAAGCAGCCACGTTGTACACTTAAATGCATGGTTAGGGGTTGTAGAAGCATGGAATTTTAGGAACGGAAATCCTATGCGCCTAACATTACATGTGCCAGGGAGCTCAAATAAAGTACTTGGCACAAGCAAACAGCAAAAGTATAGACATTAAAAGAAGATTTTTTTATTCATATAAAAGTCTATTACATGTCTAAAAGTGGCTTTACAAATCTACAAAGAAAAGACCCTAAGTCTACAGCTAGGCGCAGCAACCGTCATGCGCTCTCAGTCAGGCACATTTCTTCAGCGTCGCAGTCAGGTGCATCTCTTCAGTGTCTCAGTCAGGCGTATCTCTTCAGCGTCTCAGTCAGGCGCATCTCTTCAGCATCTCAGTCAGGTGCATCTCTTCAGCAGCTCAGTTATGTGCATCCCTTCCGCATCTCAGTCAAGCGCATCATGAAGTCTCAGTATATGCGCTCCACTTCGACCCGATCGGGTGCTTCGACTAATGAAGCATTTATTGAGCAAGGGTGGGCGATCAACCCCACCCTAGCGGGAGGAAAAGATCTCAAAAGGAAGGGGCGGGTACCGTAAGATCCGCGGCAAAAGGATGCTTTCAACACAACCAGAATGGGCAACACCCACTCTAACAGAAGAAAGAGCCTCCAAAGCCGGGGGCACCGCAATTTCGATCTGCGGCTCTTCCAGCATAACGGAGACGAGGCTCGAGCATCCCGATCTTCGGATGCAACAGGCACCTTCCGTCTGCCTCAAAAGCCCTCGACTCCGACTTTCGGATGTAACGGTCACCTTGAAGCGCATGAACGAAGACAAGTCATCGCATCTTCACCTTCGGGAACATCTCGTCAACAGAATATGCTCGAATAAACAAGTTTATTTTGGGAGGACGTGAGGGAACAAGAAGCAAACTCTCTCCTTGCCACTATTTATAGGCCGGGCAAATCAAACCCATGCGCCAAGTGGCGGGCTCTCCGTATCTCGTGCAATGAATTTGTATTTATGGTGATGAACCTGACGCTTCGAATTCGACCAAGTCAAAAACGGCTATTTAAAGCACTCGAAGAACGCAACAGTCGGGCCAATAAAGGCACGTCATGCAAACGGATGCGCCGGCCAGACACGGCGCATCGTACAGACGCGCCCGTTCCAAAGCGCCTCGTAAGGATGCGTCCAACAAAGCACAGATCCATGTGTCCTAATCAACATGGACCCATACGCCCATTTTGGCTCGTCACCCATCAAGCAATTAATGCTCAAGTGACAGAGTTGGCAGCACGTCCCCCGAGGATTGGACAGTTAGCAGCTTTTTTAGAAGACGAAGCGTCGCTGACGTCAGCATCATCATTTACTTTCCTCAGGCGGTTACAAGCCACGTGGCCGTCCAACCATTTTGCATGCACCTCCGCAGCCATGCGCCCAAATCTCTGTATGCGCCTCAAAAGCCATACGCCTCAGACTTTTCTCTGATCCCTAAAGACAGAGGTCAAGTCACTACTGAAGCCCCGCATGCGCCTCAAAATCCATGCGCCCAGATTGGTTCGTGACTCCTAAAGGTTACAGGCCAATGTCTACTCATGTGCCCAATCCTAGGCGCATCCTGTCATATTACTCTCCACCAAATCTGAGATCTTTGAGCTACGGATACGCGCCACGTATCTTTTGACTTAGTTAAGCCGATGAAGGGGTGCTAATTACCCAAGATCTCAGCAACCGAAAGATCTTCTCCACTGCTACGTGTCGGCTCTGCCGTAGCCTACAAATACAACGAGAAGAGTTCAACTCCTCAATCCGAGCGCGCCGCCCATGCGCCTCCATCAGCAACTACCATGTGGCATCCCCACAAACAGGCACATCCTACATATGTGCGTATGAGCAGCCAACCTGCTGCTTATAAATGGAAGGATCATTCCCTCTCACACATACACATATACAGACAGAGACACACAGAGACTGTCAGAGATCAAGATACAGCCAACCAAAGCATCAGAGTTTACTCCCAGAGATCGGAAGAGACACTCAACGTCTTCTCCCTTTCCATAAGCTCCAGCACCCAGAGCAACCCAGACCTTCAGAGAACCGAGAACCGTCGTCAGATCGTCAACGGAGTCAACGCATTACCACTCGCTCTATCGGTACAAAGGACCCAGATAAACAAAAGTGTACTCCTAGGACTACATCTAAGTCCTACATTGTAACATTGTTCTGTTTGTATTGAAATTTGCAATCAAAAGATTTTAATGGCAAATAAGCTGACGACTCTGCTGGGGACCTCTTTCTCCTCCGCCGAGAAAGCTGTGTTGCAATCCGACGACGTGAAAGTGGGCTCCTCCCATAAGACGCTGGTCGTACGCCTCAATCAACAGGCGTATGAGGAGTTCATCTCCGAAGGCAGCACAAGTCCTTCGAAGCGGCTGCCAAAGCCGAAGAAGACTCGCCAAGTCTGGGTGCGCAAGGTCGACGCCTCTGGCACCACCACCGAAGGGGATGCGCCGATGCAACCTACCCTTCCTGCTGACGTCCTCAGCAGCCAAGATGCACCCACCGCCGTAGCGCGTCTCCCGGGGAAACGTAGGGCCGACCACATTCCCCAATCATCTTCCTCTCAGACGAAGAAGATGCGCCGACAGAGCAGGAGCGTAGCTAATGCCCTGTGCAGTAACTCTGATGCGCCACAGAAGGTCTCTGTCTTTGACAGACTCACTCGCTGTCGTGGCGAGGAGAATTTGAACTCTGAGTACTATACATCCCAGCGGGCTGGTACGAAGACGTCCAAGGCGGTACGGGCCATGCACCTCAAACGTGCTATGCCAGCAGCAAACTCGAAGCATGCGCTCACGATCATACACGCTGCTGATGGTAAGCTGTATAAGGTCAACTCGAGTGCTTCTGCGACAGAAACGAGCCGACCTTCAAAGTCCTTGTCTCACTTGGGCGCATCTGCTGCATTCGTAACCAAGTCGAGCAAGGCAAACCATGTGGTCTTGAACTCCCGCGCGTCCGTTGGTTGTGCGTCTGAGGTTCGTTCAAGTCACTTTAAATGTTGTGCCCCTACTACTGATCTGAGCGCATGTTTTGTGTTGGATCAGGGGCGCAGCATTCACTTGACCCCCCCCCCCCGGCGCTTGGCCTTGCCATGCACCTGATGGGGGTGCGAAGGTGGCACTCTCCTCCAACGATCTGCGTGACGTGATCACTCATAAACACCGATCAGGAGAGTCAACTGCAAGCACAATGCGCCCTTCACAGGATACACCTGGGCTGTAGTCACCATCAACTGTTATTGTAAGACAGCGGTCCCACCAAGGCAGTCGGTGTTCCAATGGCTGTAATCATCAACACCTCTCCAACATCGCCTCGGGAAGAAGGTGTCAGCTGAAATGAAGCCAGAACTATAGGTTGCTTCTTGCAACGTAGTCCAACTCTCCATCAATTCGGAAGGCGACTGGTAGCTCCTCGGCTTCGTCCTCATCCAAGAACCAGCCAAGGAAGACCAAGACAATTGTCCCGTCCTCATAAGTGTTTGAGGGCACTCGGAAGAGAAAGAAAATCTCAGAAGAAGCTGGGGGTAGTCAAGCCCCTGTGGATCTTCATCCTGGAGACAAAATTAGCCTTCCAGACATAGCTGGGGGTAGTCAAGCCCCTGAGGATCTGCATCCCGAAGATGAAGCTGGGGGTAGTCAGACCCTTGCTGATACTTCTCCCGAAGATGAAGGTGATCTCCAGAACATAGCTGGGGGTAGCTAAGACGAAGCCCAGGGGGAAGTTCCTCTTCTACAAGAGAGCGAGGTCGAAAGCGAAGCCTCAACCGATCCATCCACTTCCAATCGTGTCATGACGGTGTACATGACGGGAGCTGGTGATGCGGAGTCAGATGCGCCGCCAGCAGATCTCGTCCAGCGCATGGATACCTTGGAGGGAGGACTCAAAACCCTCTCTGTCTCCATGCAAACACTGACTCAAGCAGTATTTGAGATACGATCAGCTTTGGCCAGGGCACCATCTATCGGTCCTGACCCAGGGGACAATGGAGAATCAAGTGTACCCCTTCAACGGGTATCCTTGGATACAGATCGTCGCGAGGCACCTCGGACGTCGGAGCCGTTAAATACTCAACTCCAGGCTGTACCACCATCTCCGACTCCCAGCTCCACAGAAGATGTGATGGAGATGATCTGGGACTTACGAGAGCGCTTCGAGTCAAAGAATAGACAGGAGGAGCGCCAGAAGATGGGGATCCCCCAACCATATTTCCTCGAATGGAACAAAGTGGTTTATCCTTCCAAATATAAACCGCAAACTTTGACGCCATATGACGGAAAGGACTCTCCACGCCGTTATCTGACGTACTTCCAGTCTCAAATGGGACATCTCCTGAAGCAAGACGTGCTACTCACTAGCATATTTGTCAGGGCGTTAAAAGGAGTGGTTTACGACTGGTACTGCAGTCTCCCCGACAAATCCATATCTTCCTTCGACGACTTAACGCGTCTCTTCCTCGATCGTTTCTACGACGGAGAGAAGGACATGACAATGGCGTCCCTCATAGAGATACGTCAGAAGGAGAAGGAAACAGTTCGAGCATTCATCGAACGGTTCCGACAAGCCTACTTTAGACTGCCCCCGGGTATGCCCGAACATGCACTCCTCTCCTCCTGCAGCATGAACATGCTGCCTGCGATCAAACTCTGGCTCAACTCCACTCCTCCTCCCGACTGGAGTTTCTTGATCATCGAGGCCGAAGCAGCAGAAAAGAAGGCGTCCAATGCTCGTCTTCTGGGAGTCAGTTTCCCTGCCTTTGAGGACAAGGGAAAATGGCCAGCAGCCAACAACCCTGGATGAGAGACGAAGGGGAAGCAGGCGTTGACTGTCAATGCCTCCAAAGGTGCATCAGCACCCACTCAGAAGCCTCCGTTTGCACCAAGGCCAAAGGAGATTTATTCTTTCAATGATGAAGACACCCTGCAACTCTTCTAAATATTGAAGCAGGGTGACAAGATCAAGTTGCCGGACCCGAAGCGTCCCGACGAGGTTGGGAAAGTGGACAATCCGAGGTACTGTCACTACCATCGGTTTGTCGGACATCTAACTAAGGACTGCTACGTCCTTAAGAACTACATCCAGCGCATGATCAATACGGATGTCATCTCCGTCGACTACGAGGAGAAAATGGTCTCGACCAACCTGGTATCGCTCCAATTTGGCACCTTATCGCCAACCACAACACAAGATGGCATCGTTCCCATCCCAAAGGCGACAATGGAGGTGGTCAATCTACCACCTACTCGTGACAACGTGGGTGGACTCATCCCACTCACCACATCTCGGGGAGAGATCTTATGGGTTTACCCCGATCTCGTCTCCGAGGTTACTCAACCGGAGGTACGCTCTGCCTCCAAAACCAAGGACAGGAAGATCAAGTCTTGCCGCATGGTCTCTTCCTCCGCAGAAGAGGCTCTTCCTGTACAAACCCATTCACAGCTAAACGTCCAACTCGATGAAGCTGCCGTTGAGATGGTGCCTCCCTGCACTGCCCCTGCTGCCGAAGAAGGAGGTCCATCCAAGCCTCTAGCGGCCAATAAACAGAAGCATATAGAGGCCCGTTTCGACAAGCCTTTGCGAATGGAGAATGCTTCGGGGCTAGCCAAGCCCCACAACTTCGACATACTGGCACAACTTGCTAGTAGTCCTGCCCACCTATCCTTGTTTGAGCTTTTTCATCTTTCCAAGGACACTCGTGAAGCTCTCTGTGAAGCCCTGAAGGATGCTGAATCCTTCATCAGTCAGGTCAAGCAGCCTGAGGATACCCCGACCACATGTGCGTACTGCCATTGTGCGAATGAAGTTATCCCCAACATAACTTTCATCCAACAAGACATGCTGCTCAAGCACAACCGACACAACAGGCCACTGTATTATACCGGGTATGTCGGTTCCGTCAAGGTGAAGCAGATTCAGATCGATCCAGGGTCTTCCTTCAACATTATCCCGAATACGCTACTCTCAATACTGGGGATCCCAATGTACCGTCTGGCGCCTTCCAACACTACAATAAGCGGCTTCAATGCTAGCAAAAGTGAGCCGCTGGGTAAAATATGACTGAAGTGTCATATCGGTAACCTCCGAACCGAGGTGACTTGCTATATCGTAGACGCTGACGTCAACTACAACCTCCTGTTGGGTCGTCCGTGGCTGCATGAGTACATGGTGGTGCCATCTACACTCCACCAATGTATGAAGTATGTGTCCACCAACGACATCATCCGGACAGAGTTCACGAACATTGGCCCTTTTAAGGGGGTCGAAGCCTACTTCACTGATTCTACCCTGTACAAGTCGCCTGACGAAGGGGAAGCCAATGATGCTGACGATGAAGCAGAAATGGCAGCAGAGCCGGACATGGAGCCAGAGATGATTCCCGACGCTCCTTTGAAGATTCGACTCAAAGGGAAACCGCCTCAGACGCTGCCTCCCATGACCATCAAGCTACCTGGAAAGGCACCGACTTCTCAATGTAGAACACCTACTGAAGCTCCCTTGAAGATACGACTCAAGGGAAAGCTGCCACAAACATCGGCTCCCCTTATGGCAAAACTACAGGGGAAGGCACCAATCACTGAAGGCGCAGTTGAGGCACCTTTGAAGGTGCGTCTTAAAGGCAAGCCTCCGCAATCATCCGTCTCATCCAAGCTGCCGGAAAAGGCCCCCATAGCCCTCTCGGACTCCAAGGACAAGCTGCGGTGGACTTTTCCGATCCAACCCCAGTACTCACAGATGAAGAGCTAGGGGAGTATATATCTGCTGATGTAGATGCACCCTCTCTGGACAATGTAAACCTGCGGGATAAAATCTCGTGTTTTATCAATAATAGAGTGTCTTTTAATTATTCTAGTCTTCCACATTGGAATGCTATGTATACATTAGATAACGCTCTATGGTCGTTGCAAACACAAATAACGACCGTCAATCATGTAAATCGAGTAGTCCCGTCCCAAGGGGTCTGTTTTATAGTCCCACCGCAGAATCGAGACGAAGAATCCATCATCTTCGACAAAGTCGAGCGTCATCAAGACCTCCCGCCACTAGAGAAAGAACCAGATACCGGCAGAATACAAGTCTATCGGTACACGGACAAGGCAAAGTACCTCATCCAAAAGATGGGTTACGATCTGAAAAGCAACAAAGGCCTGAACTACGGCAAAGGTCGGCGTATTCCTCTCCGGCTCACAACACCTAAAGGAAAGCCTCAGGATTACTATCATCGAACTCGACGGGGGGTAGGCTATGTAACGCCACCGGCAACTACGGAGAGTTCGGAGGCGAAAAAAGTAGAACATTTTCATTCGTCCGAAGCATCAACTTGGGATTTCGATACCAGTATCGGCTCAGTCTTCAAGAAGGTGCTATCAGTCAATATGGCATCTGCACAATCTCGAGAGGATGAAGGCGATGACCAAATGCCAAAATTTTTTGAGGAAGAACCTTGGGCTCAACGTCCAGGAGCACAGTGGGAGTCTCGGTTTGAATTATGCGAACCCTCTACCGAAGACGAAGTCGAGCAGATCAACCTTGGGGACGAGTCTTCTTCCAAACCTATCTTTATCAGCAAAAGCCTAAAGGGAAAAGACCGGGAGTTTTTAGTCCAATTGGCCAAAGAATACATCGACGTCTTCGCCTGGAGCTATGAAGATATGCCGGGACTTGATCCTCAGATCGCGATGCATAGGCTTAACATCTTACTTGATGCCAAGCCTATAAAGCAACAACAGCGACGTTTTTGCCCTTACATCATGAACGCTATCGATCAAGAGGTAGAAAAACTCTTGACCAGCGGGTTTATCCGTAAAAAATAACACCCGGATTGGGTGGCCAACGTCGTCTGTCACCAAAAAGAATGGGAAGATACGGGTCTACATCGACTTCAGAGATCTCAATGTTGCTTGCCCGAAAGACGAATTCTCGCTTTCGATCACTGATGTGATGATCGACAATACATGCGGCTTCGAACGCATGTCTTTCATGGACGGGTATTCGGGCTACAACCAGATCAAGATGTTTCCCGATGACGTAAAACACATATCGTTCAGGACGCCAAAAGGGGTTTTCTACTACACAGTGATGCCCTTCGGCTTGAAGAACGCTGGTGCTACATACCAAAGAGCTATGAGTACCATCTTCTGTCAACATCTTCGCAAAACAGTCGAATGCTATATTGATGATATCGCTGTCAAGAGCCGTCTCAAAGGTGATCACCTACAAGTCCTAAAGACAGTCTTCGATCTCATGCGAGCGCATCAACTCAAGATGAACCCCGCTAAATCCTTCCTCGGGGTTTCTAGCGGAAAGTTCCTAGGCTTCATTATCACGGCGAAAAGCATTCATGTCGATCCCGAGAAGACCAAGGCCATCCTTAACATGGACCCTCCGAAGAATCTTCGAGAACTTCGAGGCCTGCAAGGACGTCTTGCATATATCCGAAGGTTTATATCAAACCTTTCCGGAAAATGTCAACCCTTCACCCAGCTCATGAAGAAAGGAGTCTCTTACGTCTGGACAGAAGAATGCCAGAAAGATTTTGATGATATCAAGGCTTACTTGACGAGCCCGCCAGTCCTGGTGGCACCCGTCTCAGGCAAACCATTTCTCCTCTACGTCCGTGCCATGGATCATTCTTTCGGCGCTCTGCTGGCTCAGAACAGCGATGCAGGCTATAAGCAAGCTATCTACTACCTCAGTAGGACACTGATCGGGGCCGAACACCGGTACAACCCCGTAGAAAAGGAGTGCCTGGCTTTGGTGTTTGCCATCCAGAAGACTCTCCATTATATCTCGGGCCAGACAATTCATGTCATCTCTCGAGTCAATCCGCTCAGGGTTCTCATGACAAAGCCAGGATCATTGAACTCCCGGCTAGCTACATGGGCGATCCTATTGACGCCGTACAACATGGTGTTCGTCCCACAAAAAGTCGTCAAGGGTCAAGCTCTGGCCAACTTTTTAGCTGCACACCCCATCCCAGAGTCCTCCAGACTGTATGAAGACATCCCGGATGAGGTCCAAGAATCAAACGTCACCGAAGAAAGCTCCGTCTGGCGAATGTTTTTTGATGGCGCTTCAAGAACAGGCCCCAAAGGCCAAATCATCGCAGGAGAAGGGGTAGTCTTAGTCTCCCCCGATCAGTTGGTCATCCAGCGTGCATACTCCCTTTCGAAGCCGTGCTCCAACAATGTTGTCGAGTACAACGCTCTCATCATGGGACTCCAGCTGGCACAACAGCTGGGGGTAGATTATCTGGAAGCCTACGACGACTCAAAACTCGTCGTTAACCAAATCCGAGGGCAATACGAAGTTCGCCATGAAGATCTGGTTCCTTACCATGAAGTTGTATTGAACATTATTTCAACCTTCACTAAGTTCTTCATAGAACACGTACCTCGGCTACAAAACTTGGAGGCTGACGCTCTGGCTGGCCTCGCAGCCTCATTGGCAGCACCCCTCGGGACTCAGTACTACGTCACGGTAGTTGGTCGAGACTTGGTCTGTTCTAAAAACAACCTATACTCACAAGTGGCCCATGCCATGTCAACAAGTACTGGTATTAATGTCCGAGACTGGAGGTTCCCGTTCATCGACTTTGCTGTCTACGGAATTCTCCCAGAAGATCCGAAAGAAGCCGTCTCAGTCAGAAGGCGTTTCCTTCAATTCTATTATGATACAACTACTAAAATGCTGTACCGACGCTCCTATGATGGACTTCTCCTTCGATGCCTGTCCAACGAAGAAGCAGCCGAAGCTCTTCGAGAAGCTCATAATGGAACTTGCGGGGCTCATCAACCTGGGCCTAAGTTGCAGGATTGACTACGACGTATGGGTTACTAGTGGCCTACCATGGCAGCCGACGCTGTTGACTATGCTAAGAAGTATCATGCTTGTCAACTTCATGCCGACTTCATCCATACACCGTCGGAACCACTACATCCTACGGTCGCCTCCTGGCCCTTCGAAGCTTAGGGCATGGACATTGTGGGACCTATCACCCCTCCTTTATCGAGGGGACACCGCTTTATCCTAGCCATCACCGACTACTTCTCCAAATGGGCAGAAGCAGTTCCGCTGACGGAAGTGAAGAGCTCTAGGGTGATCAGCTTCATCAAACTTCTTGTCATCTATCGTTTCGGGGTACTCCGTAGGATTATCTATGACAACGGTCCACAGTTCATCAGCCATGTTTTCAGCAGATTATGTGACAAGAATCGTATTCAGAATGTGGCATCAACCGCCTACAATCCGGCAGCAAACGGATTGGCCGAGGCTTTTATCAAGACTATCGTCAGGCTACTCAAAAAGGTCGTATCATCCAACAAACGCGACTGGGACGAGAAGCTCGGCGAATGCCTTTGGGCCTACTGTACAACGATACGGACCCCGACGGGCAACACACCATTCTCTTTGGTCTACGGGAGCGAAGCGATACTGTCTCTCGAGATCTAGATACCCTCATTCCGTGTAGCGATCATAAATCAACTCACAGAAGAAGACAATCAACGTCGTCGTCGTCTGCGAGAATTGGAGACACTTGACGAAAAACGTCTCCTAGCCCAACAGTACATCGAACTCTATCAAGCCCGTATATCATAGGCTTTCAACAAGAAGGTCAAGCAGAGGACTTTCCAAGTAGGCGACCTGGTTCTGGCAGTCAGGAGGCCGATGGTGTTAACTCACAAGACACCAGGAAAGATCAAGCCCAAGTGGGAGGGACCTTTCATCATAGAGACGGTATACTCAAATGGTGCTTACCGCCTCGCCAAACCCAATGGGGACTTGTTCATGATGTCCATCAACGGCAAGTTCCTAAAGAAGTACTACTCTTGACATCTTTCAGATATGTACTTCCACCTCTACCTAGCGAGGGAGTTAGTGGACATGATCACCAGAGCTTACATACACCTCCCTCTCACAAAGATCCTATGCTTTCGGAACCCAGTTGTTCCATTGCATTCTATCTCTAGTAGAAGGACAACCACGTCCATATTACCTCTAAGTTGCTCCTCTACACCCTACAAAGCGGAACCTTACGCTCCGTAAGACTTCGCTACTCATCATGTTTACCACGTCCACATTACCTCTGAGTAAATATCCCGTACAGACAACTCCTGTGTTGTCGTACATCGATCGCAGAACTTCCATGTCCACATTACCTCTGAGTAGTTCTGCGTATCTTCCCAGAGTCACTCCTACTACGTCCATAACACCTCTGTGTAGGAGGATGCTGACATTTGGACCCCATATTTGCCACGTCCATATTACCTCTGAGCGAACATGTTGGTTCCCTTAAACTTATTATCTGTACCTAAAAACCAAGATGCACAAAAGATAATAGGTCCACACAAATCATCAAGTTCATGACAACGAGAATGAACGCATCACAAAACTCCTTATTCTTTATTTAAGAGTAAAGGACTACATCCCCAGCAGGAGTTACAAATTACACAAGATAACAAAAAAGGAGAGGCTACAATCCCTAAGCATCATCGGGATTGGCTGAAAGCTCTTCTATCCGACGTTTTAAGTCTTCCGTCCGAGTCTCTACAGTCGCCAGGACTCGGCATTCGGCTTCTTGACATATCATTTCTATGGCTTCAGGGGAAGTGTCATCCTCATGCTTCTCGTCCAGCTGTTGCCACTGCTGGGCCAAGGAAAGAGCTTGGCGGGTAAAAGCTGCTTCCTCCTCCTTAGATTCTACATGTTCAGTCTGGGCTCGCTCAGCATCTAACAAGAGTTGGGCCCGCTGGTCTTCAAGGAGGTAAATCTTGGCATTAACCTCCGCTATACTAGCGTCCAACGCAGCTTGTAACTCCACCTTCTCCTGTGCGGATTGAGATAGCCTCTCCACCGCGACCTCAGCGTCGGCCACCTCGTGCTCCCAGACACCCACGGTGGCCTGATAAGTTGACTCAATTTTAGCGATCAACTTCTCCTTTTCTGCCTCTATCAGAGTAGAGAGATCATTTCGCTGGATACTCTGAAACTCGGAAAGCAGCTGGTCGAGCTCGGCCACCGATGCCTCCAAGATCTCGGCCATATGATCATGGCCCTGGTGGGAACGTATCAGACCAATGTGAGGGAGCGCCATGGTTTTCGCCATCGCGAAACTCCCATTGGCGTTCATCACTGCCGATACGCCCCTCCACAGCATCTTGTACACCGCCTCAATGATAAACTTCACGTACTCATCCGCCTCTGTCAGCACTTGCAGCGTCATAGCAGGAGTTGGAGGGGCTGCTCTAGACGGCGGACCTGCAGAAGACCCGTCGACCTCAATCTGCGAGGCCGGAATCTCAACTTCCGCGGACCCTCCCTAGCTCGTCAGAAACATGAACTCCGCTACTAGCCCGAGGTGCCAAGAGGACAGAAGGAGCTGAGTAGGGTGTCGATATCGTTCCCCAAGTCGAAGAAGCAACAGAGGGTTCGTGCACCAGCAGGTCTTTTCCCTTTTCCGTCTCAGAGGGACCATCAACATCCGGAGTTGCCTTCTCCACCTCCGAGGCACGATCTGTAACCAACGCGGGACCCTCCTCCTCTGGCGAGCTAGCGGGATCAGCACCCGTCTCCTGGTCGGGCACTTGCTCTGGGGTCAGGCTTGGCAGACGAGTCTTCCCTCCCTGATCAAATCCCTCCGTGGGATTAAAGTTTGTTGCTACCTCAAGGGCGACAGCCAGCTCGGCTTCTGCAGCTGGGTCCGGGGTAGGACTCGGCAATGAAATAGCCGACCTTTCTTCATCATGACGAAGGGAGGAATCAATCCTCTCCTCTGTTTCAATCACACCTGCTGTTCCTACGGCAGGCTCAGCAACATCTGGAGGAACGTCATCAGAAGAAGACGAACTCCACTCTTCCTCTTCTTCCGGTGGCACAACTTCTACTGGGACCTCGACATTAGAGATCCCTACATCGGCTTGGACTATCCTGGGGACGGCCGCACCTTCAGCTTCCCCCTCAACACTATCTGGAGACACCAAAGTCCCCACACAAATGATGTCATCAACACTCTCCGCCCTGGAAGATGCGGTAATCGGAGGAACACGCTCGTCAGAAGAGCTCGCTACCTCCTTCGGTTTAACCAAACCTGGTTTCGAAGTTCGGGACTTCTTCTTCGGCACCGCCTACAAAAAGGAGAACTGAGTCACAAAAAATCAAGGAGTAAAACCAGACTATATGGAACGTCTTTACCTCCACGGGAGCCGATCCTGTTGCTGCGACAGATGCCACCTCCAGAGCTCCTGCCTTCGGAGTCGTAGCTTTCCTTGGTCTCTTCGGCATAGACGGACCGACCTCCGTATCAGCCCGCCTCTTTCTAGCTGGGGTCTCTTCCTGATTACCCCCCCATTGAGGCTACAGCAGCTGACCTATAACCCGCAACCTCTGGTGGGCGATATGATCGAGCCACCGCCAACATGTTGGTCGTCGCCTCTAGCTGTGTGCCAATGATGAAGCTAGTTTCCCTGTCATACTCAGGGGACACAGCGTTCATGGCACAATACAACGTGGCAGCCGAATACAAGATTTACGGTCGAGGATTATGAATTGGCGTGGTAAAACGGACTCCGGTACATCCGGCATTGTAATATTGCCAACCCCGGGCTCCATCCAGTAAACTCCCTGCAAACTCCAGACTGTTACTGGGGTTCCTTAACATCAACTGGGTATAGCCAAACTTACGTACAAATCGGCTAGGCAGATATGGCTCTAGATAGCACTTGTTCTTGTTGCGGTAGACCAGATGGGAGGGCCGAATGCTCTGTAACCAGCAAAACCCCCATATCGGCAAGGCAATCGCATCCTCGCCAGAATCTTCTAACTCTTTGTCGGCTTCAAAGTCTATAAAGATGGGGTTGATCTTGGTGATCTCCCACCCCTGAAGATAGAACAAGACCCTTCTACAGACAGGGACGCCAGTATGTAGCCACTTCCTTTTATAGAAGCGACGGATAAAGGCGTCACCTGCAACGTGATCGTCTTCAGGATCGGGGCTCATCACGTTCGGATGATGCAGAATCAGCCATCTTATTAGATAATGGAATGGTAGCTCAGCCCGGGAAAAGTTGTCGTTCCTACCCCTCCCATGGATCACATCGCCAGCAAAAGTCCTCAAACCCCGCAACAGGTTACACACCATCGCGGCAAGGAGGGCCAAAGGGTGACCAAAAACCAGCTTTACCGCTGGCAAGATGAGATTCCGGTTCACTCTTTCTACAGATCCAGAGCCGCCCGAGAACACATAGTCCCGGAGCCATATCATCAAGTATGCGGCTAACACGGCTCTGGGAGACATCCGGTGTACGCAATGCTAGAAGCAACTGTATACATCGGCGCCACTCCCGCTTGAACGAGGAACCTTCTCATCTAGACGGCCTACTTCGGAGGTCACCTCCGTATGAGAATCCCTGCGGAGTCACAAACCGAATCTTGCAGGGGTCCATCAAGTCCTGTTTGAAGATGTAGTCCCTCCAAGTAGTCACATGGGGCTGCGACCCGCCCCTATCCTTCCGTTGTAACAGATAATGGTGGCTCGCTACCTCCTTAAAAACGGCCATCTTCTCCTTGTCCTTTTCTTCTAGGACTTGAATCTCCTCATTCGTCGAGAAATATTCCTCGTACGGTTCCGAACCCCAGGGAGGTTTGGAAACCATATACATCTCGTGTAGAGCCAACCCCAGCTCTCCCACTGGAGTAAAGAAGGTGCCAGTCTGGGAGTTGAACATCTCCAGGAGCGCAAGGAACATGGGCTTGTTGATATCGATGCCCCCCATCGTGGCACGAAGAGCGGCAGTCAGCCCAATCACTTTGAGCTCAGTTTTGAACTTTGACAAAACCCAGAGGGTCAACTCATCCCATTTTAACACGTGGTGTCACCACCCCTCAACTCAAAAACCTCCTTTCGGATACGTGATCTGCGATGTCAGCATCCGATTTACAAAAGTTAAAGCCTCAAAGGCAAAGGTATCAGGAGGAACGACACTGTAGAGGCTCCCTGGGCGCAAAGTTCGGCAACTGAACGAGGCCTCGCGAGGCGGCCAAGGTATCCCTCTGATTTGAAGTAACATCAATACGAAGGGTCCCTCCTACTGCCCCTCCTTGAGAAGGAGTAAGCTCCCATGGCATCCTCCTCTTGGAAGCCAAACGACAGAAAGTTGTCAGCGGCAATTGACGCTCAGACTGCCGCATGTACAGGGTTACGCCCTTCGCCGAGAAGAACCAATCCTCTTTAATCTTCAATATCTTTGCCTCAGTAGAGGTCAACCGGTCACCGAACAGAAAAGCAGGCTTCAAAAAAGTCACGTTCTCAAATTCAGCTGATTTTAGTCTGCCACTCTCCATCATGTTCTGGAGAAAAACGGGCGACTGATCCCGGATCTGCAACATCCTCTCGGGAGGTTGGTCCTGCATAATAGCAGCCCTCGCTGGATTAACAATCTCCTCATTGAAGTCAATCCCCATTTAGCAGAGAAAAGCATCCAAAAGGACTTCGTTCAGTAAAGGGATTGTCATTAACACTGACACAAAACAAAATTCAGGCAACAAGAAGAGAAAGAGGCTTAAGAGAAAGATGAGACATTTGGGGAGCGTTCAGCTTCTGTGCCTCATCCGGGCCCAAAAAGGCCCATATGCATTGAGGCCTCGGCGCATAATCAGGACAGAAGTCCATGCGCGTCAGCGGGATAGCCTCGGCGCATAATCAGGACAGAAGTCCATGCGCGTCAGCAGTAAAGCCTCGGCGCATAATCAGGACAGAAGTCCATGCGCGTCAGCAGTAAAGCCTCGGCGCATAATCAGGACAGAAGTCCATGAGCGTCAGCGGGATAGCCTCGGCGCATAATCAGGACAAAAGTCCATACACGTCGGCAACAAAGAGTTAGGGCACAGCAACAGGGTGCAACTCATCCTTGTGTGCACCTAACTCGCCTAAAAAAATGTCAAGAAGCACTCACCCGTCACCACTGGCCGGACGTCGGCGGGAGCCGCAGCAACGACGGAGGAATCCTCCTCATCGAACTCTACGGGCTCTTTTTCTTTGCTTCATCCTCGGCCAGCACCATCGCGAGGAGTTTTGGGAGCCATTTCGAGAAAATGAGATTAGGGTTTTTTGGAAGAAAAAAACTCTAAAGAAAAAGACAGTAAAGAGAGGAAGAACTCCCTCTCTCTCTATCAGACGCCTATTTATAGGCTTGGGTGACGTCAACCGCCGTTTGGGGTTCTGTGAAGTGATAACCGTGGATAGTCCAAAAGATCATCATTAAATCTTTTTTCATTTATCCCGAAGCGTTATCATTTGGACATTTAAAACTGGGAGGAGCATGTGCCCCAGAATAGTTATGCACCCCGGACAGTCATGCGCCCCAGAGAAGACACCCATGCTTCTTATTTAAAGTATTCCAAAACTTGATAAAAAGTTTTGAAAACTTTGAAGGGGGTCTTGTAGAAGCATGGAATTTCAGGAATGGAAATCCTATGCGCCTAACATTATATGTGCCAGGGAGCTCAAATAAAGTACTTGGCATAAGCAAACAGCAAAAGCATAGACATTAAAAGAAGATTTTTTATTTCATATAAAAGTCTATTACATGTCTAAAAGGGGCTTTACAAATCTACAAAGAAAAGACCCTAAGTTTACAGCTAGGCGCAGCAACCGCCATGCGCTCTCAGTCAGGCGCATTTCTTCAGCATCGCAGTCAGGCGCATCTCGTCAGTGTCTTAGTCAGGCGTATCTCTTCAGCGTCTTAGTCAGGCACATCTCTTCAGCAGCTCAGTTATGTGCATTCCTTCCGCATCTCAGTCAAGCGTATCATGAAGTCTCAGTATATGCGCTCCACTTCGACCCGATCGGGTGCTTCGACTAATGAAGCATTTATTGAACAAGGATGGGCGATCAACCCCACCCTAGCGGGAGGAAGAGCTCTCAAAAGGAAGGGAAGGGCACCGCAAGATCCGCGGCAAAAGGAGGCTTTCAACACAACCAGAATGGGCAACACCCACTCTGACAGAAGAAAGAGCCTCCAAAGCCGGGGACACCGGAATTCCGATCTGCGGCTCTTCCAGCATAACGGAGATGAGGCTCGAGCATCCCGATCTTCGGATGCAACAGGCACCTTCCGCCTGCCTCAGAAACCCTCGACTCCGACTTTCGGATGTAACAGTCACTTGAAGCGCATGAACGAAGACAAGTCGTCGCATCTTCACCTTCGAGAACATCTCGTCAACAGAATATGCTCGAACAAACAAGTTTATTTTGGGAGGACGTGAGGGGACGAGAAGCAAACTCTCTCCTTGCCACTATTTATAGGCCGGGTAAATCAAACCCATGTGCCAAGTGGCGGGCTCTCCGAATCCCGTGTAATGAATTTGTATTTATGGTGATGAACCTAACGCTTCGAATTCGGCCAAGTCAAAAATGGCTATTTAAAGCGCTCGAAGAACGCAACAGTCGGGCCAATAAAGGCACGCCATGCAAAGGGATGCGCCGGCCAGACACGACGCATCGTACAGACGCGCCCGTTCCAAAACGCCCCGTAAGGATGCTCCCAACAAAGCACAGATCCATACGTCCTAATCAACATGGACCCATGCGCCCATTTCGGCTTATTACCCATCAAGCAATTAATGCTCAAGTGACAGAGTTGGCAGCACGTCCCCCGAGGACTGGACCGTTAGCAGCTTTTTCAGAGGACGAAGCGTCGCTGACGTCAGCATCATCATTTACTTTCCTCCGACGGTTACAAGCCACGTGGCCGCCCAACCATTTCGCATGTGCCTCCGCAGCCATGCGCCCAAATTTTTGCATACGTCTCAGACTTTCCTTTGATCCCTAAAGACAGAGGTCAAGTCACTACTGAAGCCCCGCATGCGCCTCAAAAGCCATGCGCCCAGACTGGTTCGTGACTCCTAAAGGTTACAGGCCAAAGTCTACTCATACGCCCAATCCTAGGCGCATCCTGTCAGATTACTCTCCACCAAATCCGAGATCTTTGAGCTACGGATACGCACCATGTATCTTTTGACTCAGTTCAGCCGATGAAGGGGTGCTAATCACCCAAGATCTCAGCAACCGAAAGATCTTCTCCACTGCTATGTGTCGGCTCTGCCGTAGCCCACAAATGCAACGAGAAGAGTTCAACTCCTCAATCCTAGCGCGCCGCCTATGCGGCTCCATCAGTAACTACCACGTGGCATCCCCACAAACAGGCGTATCCTACATATGTGCGTATGAGTAGCCAACCTGCTGCTTATAAATAGAAGGATCATTCCCTCTCACACATACACATATACAGACAGAGACACACAGAGACTGTCAGAGATCAAGACACACAGTCAACCAAAGCATCAGAATTTACTCCCAGAGATCGAAAGAGACAATCAACGTCTTCTTCCTTTCTGTAAGCTCCAGCACCCAGAGCAACCCAGACCTTCAGAGAACCGAGAACCGTCGTCAGATCGTCAACGGAGTCAACGCATTACCACTCGCTCCATCGACACAAATGACCCAGATAAACAAAAGTGTACTCCTAGGACTACATCTAAGTCCTACATTGTAACACTGTTCTGTTTGTATTGAAATTTGCAATCAAAAGATTTTAATGGCAAACAGGGGTGTTCCATCTATTTGCTTTGCTTCAAAAGCTTATGAAGAAAAGCAAATATTCCTTTTTATTTTAGCACATGTGCTCACTGCCATTAAACCAATAAGTTGGTTTATTTATATATAAATCCAATTCTTTCACTTCTTTATGTTATTATCCATAGAAGCAATATTTTATGCCTCTATTGTCTTTTCTAAAAAATTGTTAATTTGCGTATAAGCCCCCACTCATTTTCTTAATTAGATTAAGTAGCTAATATTTAAGGACTATTATAAAGTATATATTTATTCAGTCTATTGGTAGTCTATTTTGTAAATATTTAGAGTAAGCAAAAGCATAAACCAAATGATAGGAATTAAATAATAGAAAATAACCATAGATTTTGTTTGGTTGTTAGGCTAACAACTACTTTCGAGTTCTTGCCCTCGGCACGGTTGGACAAAATTTCAGGATTCAGGACCTAATCTGATATCCATTTTTTCTGTCGTTACTTACAACACCGAAAAAACCAAGACAAGTTTCATATCTATTCCATGTCTGTGTTTTTATTTTAATAATTAAATATATGCATCAGTTAATTTCATATATTATAGTGACACTGATTCACCGTGGATCCCTCTCGGACTCTACATCGACTGACGGATTGTTGGATTGCTATATTGACTCATTGACTCATTGACTTATTGCTTGGGGATTGATTGGGGGAGTAGTATAACGTCTGTGACCAAAGCCAAATATCGATCGTTTATTGCCTCGCGCTAATCCCTACCAGACAGGGGGTTGAGCCGTACCGTATACTATTCGTTTTGGCCAAAAATGTTAGTATACATATTGCCTCACCAGCCGGTCACAGGCCCTGTTATATATTCAAAATACTAGCTTAGTATTGCATCATGCTGGAAATTGACATCATTTTGCTTGCCGGTCTCTTTTTACTATTAAATACAAAAATATATTATTTCTTAAACTGTCTCGCATTTTTTATTTATTATTAATTTAGAAATGCTAGATGTGGAGGAAATATGTTTCTTGTTCACTCCTGACTGGAGACCCAACATTTTTAGGTGACGACGACGAAGAAGAGCTGCCTTATTGAACTTTCTACGGGACAGACTTGGGTCCCACAGAGGCTGAACCACGAACCCCAGAACCCTAGAGTGTTGGCTTAGTACTTTTTCTTTTCTTCCTTTTCAGAACAGTTGTAATAAAATGAATTGTGTTGTTGTTTTATTTCTATTTCAGACCAGTTTCAGTTTAATAAAAATATTTTATTTTCGTTAGATGTTTCTGCATGTTGCATTTCACTGCTTGATACAGCTTACTGCCGCCGTCTCACAACGATGCAGGCTTGGCATGATCCGACTAGACCCATTACTTTGGGATCGGGTCATGACATTTATAGAAATAAAGAGACACGGTGGAAATGACACATCTTTCCAATAAATAGATTCGTACACCTCTTCAAAGATTCGTTGCACATTGAACACATCTTTCCAATAGACACATATTAGAATTTACAAAAATTAATTAAAATATTTTGTAATTAATTTTTTAAGTCAATTATTCATTCATTTTTTTAACATATATATATATATATATATATATATATATATATATATATATATATCGTGAAATAAAGTATTTGTAGACTTATTTCTTTTATGTGCGGCCAAGATTCGAAAAGAATAAGTTTTGTTATGGAATTTTATCATTTCATTATCTTGTGGAATTAATTAGTGAAAATGAATTATTTTATTTCCGCCCTATTGATGTAGAAAATAGGACAAGAGAGAAACTTATCAATCACACAAAATATGACAATCAATGTACAAATAGGCACTAATTAGCGTTTAGATTATAAATTTTATCAAAGTCGGCCCTGAGGTAATAGGGGCACGGGACGAATTTTTAAATAGGATCCGTATACATAATAAAAAAAATTTAAAAACTAGATTAAAAATATTAAATGTGTTACCACCAAAATTGAACTATAGATCTTTTGTATACAAGTTTAACTTACTAACAACTACACCACAATAATTTAGTCTTAAGAAGGGCACACAGTACGTACTAGTACTATTTTAAATATAAAATTATTAACATATTTATGTTCAATCTAAAATTTTTGGGCCCTCATGATCTGTGGACCTTGGGCTGTCGTTCTGGCTGCCCTTACCAGGATAGCCCTGAATTTTTATATCAACTTAGAGTTTAAGTTCTGACATCTCCATTTGAAAATTTTAGAAAGTTTGAACCCTAAAGTTTTATTTTTATACCCTCGTATTCCAGCATGTGTTGGTTGTTGCAATTGTACTTTTGTTGAGAGTATAATGAAAACAAAAGGAAATCTGAAATAAAATTTCAGGATCTTAAATTTTTAATTGTGTGTCATTACTTAAACTCTAAACTGATATAAAATTAATAGTCTAAATGCTAATTTGCCCTACAAATAGCGATACATAGAATGCTCATTCGTCATCCCATGTCGAGTAGGACTTGCTTCCCTAACTAGTATTTGCTATTTAATATCCAAAATACATTATTTTTAAATATTTATTATATAATATTTAATCTAGGCTAATTAACATTTAGATCTTTAATTTTATATCTACTTAAAAATTAAGTTATGACATATCCAATTAAAAATTTTGAACCCTTAAATTTTATTTTATTTTAATTTTTATTTTATTATATCCTTATTTCTATCATGTGCTGGTTGTTGTCCTTGTACCCATGTTCATGGTATAATGAAAAAAAAACACTCCCTATTTTTGCTCGAAAACAACTTTTTTAATTGATGTACTACTACATTTCGTAGGGCTTTAAGAGCAACTCCTACTTTTGTTCATCCGAAAAGAAATTTAGAGTTACAAAATTGAATGGAGAAGTTCATGCATGAACAAATATAAATTCCATCATATGACCAGTATTTTTGAAAATGGCCTCAAAAAAATTATTTAATGCAACACAAAGATTAACAATAC
This sequence comes from Iris pallida, assembly GCA_029216955.1. Classification (NCBI taxonomy): domain Eukaryota; kingdom Viridiplantae; phylum Streptophyta; class Magnoliopsida; order Asparagales; family Iridaceae; genus Iris; species Iris pallida. Next base: position 41,038,399 of record JANAVB010021600.1, on the reverse strand, counting down.
ATTTTAAAGACGGTGAGAATGTTTGGCATGTGAGAGAAAAAATTATTCTATGTCGGACATACTGTACATCATTCGTCCTTGTCATACCCCAGAACCAGAATACTGGTAAGTAAGGACGGACAAGGTCAGTTACGTATACCAAAGTACTCCAGTACTCTGAAATAACGTATAAGTTGTATAGATGGGGTTACTACTACAAGCCAACAGTTAGTCCTAGGTTAAAAATCCTATATATCTCAATCACATTCAAGCAGATAATGTAGAAGGATATGATCTCAGGCATATAAGACAGTAAAGTGTGTAGGAACGAAATAGTAAAGCGTAATACTCTAGAGGGGGGGTGAATAGAGTTGGCAGCGGAATAATGCTAAATAAAAATGTTAGCAGCACAATCACAGAATATTAATCACAACTAAAATAATGTAAAGGCAAAGTTAAGAGAGCAAACGCAAAGACAGCGATGTATACTGGTATCCCTCTGTTGAGGACTAATCCAGTCGGTAGAACTCTTGCTACCAGTTGAATCCACTATTGGAAAAACTGCAAGTTTTCTTACGAAGTCCTTGCAACTTCTACAACGCGAGCTTTGATACGAAGAACTCGTCCAACTTCAAATGTGAAAAGGTATTCTTCAATCAAGCCTTCTGATTATAATCTCTCAGAAACTTCTAGACTGTACCGCACTAGCAAATTGACTAGAGGATTGTAACTGGCTTGGGATCTGAAATTGAAAGCTCTAGAAAACTCTTTGGAAGACTGAAAGCTTTAGATAGAAAGAAGATTGAAAGTGAATGAGTGAATTGAAATGATCGAAATTCTTCTCTATTTATAGGAGTTCCAAAGACAGACTTCTGTCAGAATTTGGGCAGAATTCGGACAGAACTCTTTGAGCAAATCTCGGTCAAATCCGCAACTGCAGGAGGACCAAGTTCCAAAGATTCAAAATCACAACGGCCACCAACCGAACTCTGGCCGAACTCTGGCCGAACTCGGTCCGAGTTCTGTCAGGGTTAAGTCAGGGTTTAGTTAGGGTTTTTGAAAAAAGCTTTTGGTGATTTTTGAAAACTTTTTTGAAAACCTTTTTGTAAACCTTTTTGAGAGGTCATTTTAAAAGCATTTTGAACTCATTTAGGGATAGCCTATTTGCCAGTACGACTCGGTGTACAACATATTCCTAGACTCAAATAAAATAAAAAATACATTGCATAAGAAATTACAGACTCGAGTAGGCAAACAGATCTTCGGTCTTGAATGGAGTGGATAGCCAATCTTGATTATATCCAAGAATCCGAGATGTCCCGACTAGCTTCGTATATCCAGACAGAGTTTGATCAATTATTAAAATCAGGTTGACCATATGACCAATGGGCCAACAATCTCCCCCATTTTGATAATTGACAAACTATGAATGATATAACATTAAGCTAAGCTTGTTCAAAATATCAAAAAGTAAAAATTGTTCATATCCTGTACATCTCAAAAGAAATGTTAGATCTTTAATTTTCTCCCCCTTTGTCACTTAGCAAAATAAATGCAAAAAAGAGAAAGCTCTCCCGCATTTAATGCAGAAGGCTCCCCCGCAATTAATGCATAAGGAACAAATAGTGAGAAAACATATAAAAGAGATAAGGCATAAAAATTAGAGAGATATCATTGCAGGCATGTATTGTCTCTAAAGAATATTATCACAGGCATGCTATTGTTTCAAAAACATAAAAGAAATCTCAGGCATGCTATTTCACAGGCAGTTTGTAATAAAGAAGCAGTATAAAGAGATAGTGCTAAAACAAAGTACAGAAATAAACTGAAATATCATAAACGAAACACCATAAGCATGTCCATGAAGATAAAAGTACTGAAAGCATACTACAAAGTGCTGATAAAAATCAAAAGTACTGATAAAAAGAAATACTGATAAAAAAAACTTGGAATGTTGGAGCATTTCCAAGTATATAATAGAATGTCACTAAAAAATCAAATCACATCTCCTCATCACTATCCTTGTCATCACCAACGTTAGCTCGACCAGCATGTCCTGAAGGACCAGCACCAGAAGTACCAGCGCCAGAAGGATGAGTAGGGGCGCCAGCATAGAACTCACCAACGTAGTCACGAGGTGCACGATACCAATCATAGGCGTTACCTGGCTGGAAGTAGGCATGGACAGCCTCATCCTCACAGCGGTAACCCGAAAAAGCTGGATCTCGAGGGATGGAACTGGCTGAATGACCAGTCTGAGCAAAACGAAGATCAGCCAAGGAGTTTGCCATCGCCTGATAACGGGTGACGTCTCAAAACTCACGCTCGCGAGCCATGTCCGTCATCGAGACGTGCAAAGCAGATAAGTGCTGATGTATGCCCTCAAATGTCATGGCATACTGATGAGGTGGTAGAGGAGGTGCAGTAGGAGGAGCAGTAGGTGGAGCTGTAGCAGTCATGCTACGACGAGATAACTGAAGAAACTTGGGCTCAGGGTCCTGAGTACAAGTCGACAGATCGATGTCAAAGCACTGAAAGATGCGTGGGAGAATCATCGCGTAAGAGAGATTTCTATCTCTTGCACGACAACGACCCATCATCTGAATCATGGTCTTAGGGGCAGAAAATGGAATCCCCTTAAGAATATGGTACATGGCGGACAGCTCAAGAGAAGTCACATCATCCACTACCAAAATAACCAGCTTTAGCGACGGCCACATCCGTCGCTCGTCCGTCGGTAACATGAATTACCGACGGCTTAGCGACGGATATTTGATGAAAATAGCCGTCGGGAAAAACGTCGTCGCTATAACTTGTCCGTCGCTAAGCCGTCGGACAAATGATTAACCGACGGACTAGCGACGGATTACCGACGGCTGACTTTCAACGGAATAGCGACGGATTAGCGACTTGTTCTCGTCGGTTTACATGCCATATAATATTAAAATATCCGTCGCTAAGCCGTCGTAAATAGGTCGGTAAAAGCGTATCAGAGAGGTTCCTGATACGCAAAATCAGTCGCCATTCCGTCGCCATTCCGTCGTTAACCGCGACATTTTAGCGACGGGAAGGGCGTCGGCCTGGTTCTGGAAAGCTTCCATATTTCCAGAACCATGTCGACGAATAATGGGTCGCTAAGCCGTCGCTAGTCCGTCGTCAACCTCGACAGATTAGCGACGGAGTAGCGACAAGCTATCCGTCGCTAAGTCTCTGGAAACCAACCATATTTCCAGAACCATGTCGACGAATTTACCGTCGCCAGGTAGTCGACATTCCGTCGCTAATATTAATTGTGCCCAGTTAGCGACGGAAGTTTCGTCGCTAGTTCGTCGCTAGTTCGTCGCTACCTGCAAATTTATTTCAAACAGTTAGCGACGGATTCGCCGTCGCTAGGTAGCCGCTAGGTCGTCGCTAACTGCAAAATATTTATATCACCCAGTTAGCGACGGGTTTTCCGTCGCTAGGTAGCCGCTAGGTTGTCGCTAACTGCAAAATATTTATATCACCCAGTTAGCGACGGAAATCCCGTCGCTAGTCCGTCGGTAACTGCAAATATCCGTCGCTAGTTAGTCGCTAGTCCGTCGCTAAATGCAACATTAAGAAAAAAAAATTACAGAAACATTCTATTTCACCAAATATCCAATATCCAATATCCAATATCCAATATCCAATATCAAACAGAAATATCCAATATCCAATATCCAAACATCCATGTACGATCAACAAATATCCAAATTCATAATATCCAACATCAAACAGAAATATCCAAACACAAATACACAAATTCATAATATCCAAACATTCATGTACGCTTCCAAAATATCCAAAATTCAAAATCCAAAAACAGTACAAATATCCAAAAACAATACAAATATCATTGAGATGGGGGGGGTCGTCGTTCGGCCCGGCGGATGTACTCTTCCACCATGTACGCCGGCACCTGGGACAACACATGCTCTGGAAGGTTGCGGAGCTGCTCTGCCGACATCATGTCCATGAGCCCAATGAGCGCAGTATCCGGTACCAGGCGGACCTCGGCAGAACGGTCAAATGAATAACGTCCAGGGTCGGAAGGACCGGCAACCGCACTAGACGGACCGGGAGCAGACGGATCTGGACCGGGAGCAGAAGAAGGACGCGGAAGGCGCTCCAGCACATCCGACATTAGACTCCGCATTTCCGACATATCGGAGGTGAGAGTCGCAAGCTGCCGCCTCATATCGTCCGACGGGGGCGCGGGAGGAGGCGGGGGCGGTGGATATCTCGGAGTCGCGCCCTGCAACGACGCCGCCATGGAACCTACGCCGTAGACTTTCCCTTTATTAAAGCCGCCGACAGACTCTACGAACACGTCGTCGTAGCGAGCGGCCATAGAAGAGGGCGTTTGGGTGGGCGTCGTTTCGCCGACAACCTCGGCAGGGGGCTCAATCTGACTAAGGGCCTCACGATATGCAGCCTATCCAATGAATGTGTTTATACTATAAGTTTTCCTAAGTTATAATCTAAATCCTATGTTTCCCTAAGTTATAATTTGAATCCTACGTTCACCTAATTAAGTTAACAATAATTATATTTCTAATATAAATCTCATAAACGTAATTACTTACATCAGTCGCCTGGGCCCTCGCGTCGACGAAGCTCCCGTCTGCCCGCCTCTTGTGTGTATGCAGGAATACATCGTAGGCGGTGACCGACTCCGGCTCTCTCCCCTCCTTTACCGCCTGTCGTGCCTGCATACGAAATATACGTCGAATTTAATTAACTACGTATATTAATAGTACCGAATTTAATAGTGAAATGAATTTGCGGTATCTCACCAAATCTGCACGCATCGCTGCGTGGGGCTTTGAACCTCCTGTATGCAGAGCAGCGACCTGTCTGCTCGCCTTCGCTTTCTCTGATTTCTCCCTGTACTGAGCAGTATTCATCTTATCCAACATCTGCTCGTAGTACTCCTCCCGAGCCACTTCTTCCTCGAATGCGCCGTACGAACGTCGTACACCGCATCCCGTATCTTCTTCCCGGCGGCGGCTTTGTAGGCCTTGCGAATCAACTCCTCGCGATGGGGGGGCCACCAGAACGTCGTCTGACATACAAATAAAATTATCACGTAATTAAAAAATTAGTGGATTAAAGAATAATTAATAATTAACCAAAAGATATATATATACCTTCATCTCCTCGAGCCAGACGTACTGCATGTTCTGAGGCACCTCAGAAAAATTGAGGTAAGGGCCATGGTAGTTTTCCCGAATAATTTGCCCGAGTATCCGGGCAGCATCAAACGGGAAAAACCTACAAAGAAGCAAAGACCGGATTATTAACTTGAATAAATGAAACAAATTTAATAAATTAACTTAAATTTACTTACGTATCACCCGCGGGCCATAGCTCGCGTCGGTTCTCGCCTATCGGCCTCTCTGGAGGCGTCGGAGGATCCGCGGCTCCGCGGATGTACTCACCGGTAGCAGGATGAAGCTGAATCCGGGGGTACTCCAGAGCCCACCCTGCAGTAACTGATGGTGTACCCGCTGGTGCATCCGGGGGCGGAACGGATCCGCTAGCGGATGGAGTCTCAGGCCTCGATGAAGATGAAGGATGGGTCGCAGAGATAGATCGACGGCGGGAAGAGTCTGTGGCCGGGCTCTCCAGGTCGGGATCGGAGGACTCTATATCCGGGGTATGTGGAAGGCGACCACGACCGCTACCACCACGACCGCTACCATCACGTCCACGGCCGCTACCATCACGTCCAAGGCCACCGCTACCACCACGCCCACCACGGCCAGTACCGCCACCACCAGCACCACCACGGCTACCACCAGCACGAGTGGTAGTGACCATGACCTGTAAATAGAACACATAAATATAATTAACAATATAGAAGTATAAATGAATATAAAACTGAACTAAAATATATATACCAGCAGGGCGGCGAGTGCCGTCAAGACAATGAGAACTAAGAGTGCCATCTGTAAAAAGAAAATCATACAATAAGTAGATGATCGAACGACAAAACCATAAACTGAAATAAGAATGTGTCCGTCTAAACTGAATTCACTAAGTTAGTTGTAAGTGCTTCTAATATATACCGATATTTAATCTAATCATCGTTATCGTCCTCGTCCTCATCGTCATCGTCATCGTTCTCATCCTCATTCTCATCGTCGACTTCATCTATATCATCATCCTCATCGTCGACTTCATCTGTATCATCATCCTCATCCTCATCCTCATCCTCTTCTTCTTTTTCTTCTTCTTCTACTTCTTGTTCAGGCTCAATACTTGGGACAAGACGCCTCTTTCTCCCCTGGTTGACAGCTAAGTCTTGTATATCAACCTCTTCCTCCCCTCTATTTTCCTCAGCATGAGGTATATCGACATCTTCCACGTCCATGGTATCCGACTGTTGTCCCATGTATTGGGGCTTCTCGATCTGGTCCTCTTGGTATGCTGGATCTCCAACGTTGAATGTATTTCTAGATTTAATCTTGCATACTGCCCACCAGTCAAATCGATCTCTACGACGCCTTGGGTAGCTTGTATAGTAGACTTGAACAGCCTGACTTGCTATCGCAAATGTGTCGGACCCTCTATACCTCCTGCGATGATTTATATCGACGAATCCAAATTGTTTATCGATTCTTCAACTGATATTTGGTCTCGTATCGAACCACTCACATTTGAACATCACAATATGCATATCATATGGGGCACTATATTGTAAATCTACAATCTCCCGAAGCACTCCATAATAGTCAAAGTCCGGCTCGTCGTCATAGATGGTGCCTCTTATGCAAACACCAGAATTCTTGGTATCGAAGCCGTCATTGAGAAATTCGGCATTTATAGCATGCTGAGTTGACTTAAACTTGAAGCCATTAACGACATAGCCTGACAAAGTCTTTGCATGCTTCTTCGGTCCCAATGCCAAATAACGAATGCTCTCATTTATGAGTGTTGTTTCAGGCAATAAAACCTGTAAACATGTATTGATAATTTAAATATTTTAGCTGCATATATTTTAATGGTAGCCGCATAACATATTATCTCAGTTACTTACGTATTTACGAAACCAGGACGGAAAGGTACAATCAACCTCTCTTTGAAGTCCCTCATCTGTAATATATGGTGTCCTCATTTTGACTTCACCTCTAAATACACTGTTAGAGAGAATAAAAATAAGTGTAGTCACTTAATTCACCAAATTAGAGATTATAACGAGGCGTAGTCACTTACTTCTCCAAATCTCTCACTTCTTGTATGTCACAATTTAACAAGACATATCGGTGAGCGGTATCATACTCATCGTCGGTCAACTACCGTTTCTTACTAGCCCCAATAGGCTTGCCCCTTAAATTGAATATACCTCCATCCTCAACGTCTTCTTCATTCCTTTGAGGTCTATTTCGATTTGTCTCGACATGAGTATCGAAATAAATGGAGCAGAAATTTGACACCTCCTCGATAAGATATGATTCGCATATCGAAGCCTCTATATGAGCCTTGTTGCCAACTTTCTTCTTTAGATGGTGTAGGTACCTAAAGAGACAAATTATCTTGAGAATTAACAATGAATTGTAAAATCCACTTAAATTTCACTTAAATTATATCGGTTTTTATTTACCTTTCAAAGGGGTACATCCATCGATAATGAACAGATGCACCGACACGGGCTTCGTATGCTAGATGAATCGGTAGATGCTCCATGCTGTCGAAAAAGCCCGATGGAAATATTTTCTCTAACTTGCAGATTGTTAAGACAATCTTCTCCTCAAGTTGTACCATATGTTGCACCGTCAGCTTAGTTGAACAGATATCCCTGAAGAATGTAGACAGCTCGGCCAACGGAACCCATACAGCAGAAGGCAACAACTCTCTCAAAGCAATGGGCAGTAATCTTTCCATAAACACGTGGCAGTCGTGACTCTTCATTCCCGTTAGCTTGCGTTCATTGAGATCAACGCATCTAGACAAATTCGAAACATAGCCGTCGGGAAATCTTAAATTAGATATCCACTTGCAGATTATTAATCTATCTTCCTTGCTCAATGTGTATGGCGCTATAGGCTTACTTAATTGTCCACCAGCACCCCTTTGTATCAAGTTCAGATGAGGACGCTTGCATATCTCGGCTATGTCTTGTCTTGCTTTTGGATTGTCCTTCGTCTTTCCTTTAATATCCATGACGGTATTGAAGACATTATCGAACACGTTCTTTTCGATATGCATGACATCAAGATTATGCCTTATAAGATTATCTTTCCAATAAGGCAAGTCCCAGAAGATACTCCGTTTGGTCCAGTTATGGCTTTGTTCGAACCCCTCGACACGATGGTTCGATGGATCTTCCATTACGGTGGGCAATTCCTTTACAGCTTCCCAAATATCGTATCCCGAAAATCTGGGTGGAGGTTGAGAAAATTCTTGTTTTCCATATCTGAACGCGTCCTTATTCTTTCTCCAAGGATGGGTCGCGGGCAGAAATTGACGGTGACAGTCAAAGAAAGAAGTTTTTCCTCCATGCCTAAGGCGGAACGCCTTACTATTTTCCATGCATATCGGACAAGACATGTTACCGTGCGTACTCCATCCCGACAGCATACCGTATGCTGGAAAATCATTGATTGTCCACATGAGTGAAGCTCTCATCTGAAAGTTCTGTTTCCTGGAAATATCATAAGTCGTGACGCCAATCTCCCACAGCTGTTTCAGCTCATCCACCAACGGCTGTAAATATATATCGATATTCTTCGTCGGATTTTTAGGACCGGGTATGATAGCTGTCAGAAACATATAAGGAGTCTTCATACACATCCATGGTGGCAGATTGTAAGGGATAAGAATGACCGGCCAGCATGAGTACTGAGATCCCGACTGTCCGAAAGGGGCGAAGCCATCAGCACATAGCGCCAGGCGTACATTTCTAGGCTCTGCAGCAAAATCTGGATGACACAAATCAAAATGTTTCCACGCCTCTCCATCCGAAGGATGTGACAATTCTCCTTCGTCCTTTATGCGTTCTTCGCTGTGCCACGTCATGTGTTCTGCTGTATTTAGAGACATATACATCCTCTGCAAGCGCTTCGTGATCGACAAGTAATGCATATACTTGTAAGGACGTCGTTTTCTAGTCGACTTTCCTTTTCCCTGTACTGGCTTGTAACGATCCGCATTACAGAAGCTGCAACTTTCTGATACGCAATTCTCTTTGTAGTACAACATGCACCCGTTGCGACAACAATCTATCTTCTCGTACCCCAGTCCCAGTTGTCGGACCATCATCTTTGACTTGTAGAAGTTTTTTGGTAGCTCTTTTGATTCCTTCGGTAACACCTCCTTGATTACTTCTGTGATCCGATTATAGCAAGCTTGTGGCAAGTTAAAATCAGACTTTATGTTCAACAACCGCATCGTCACTGACAGTGCGGAATGAGTCTCACAACCAGGATATAGAGAAGTATCTGCGTCCTGAAACATGTCATAGAACTCCTTCGCCTCGGGATTAGGATCCTTCGGATCAAAATTAGGCCCTGCAGCACCATACACCATATCTCGTACAAGGTTCTGCAGATCTCCATAATCAACAGAGCATCCGTGGTCTTCGATGACATCCGTTGCAGTATTATCATCAAAAGCATAAGTAGCAGCTTCCGCAGCCTGTCTTTCCGAATATAGTTCACCTTGCGATGACCACAGGCCGTAATTACGTACGAAACCCTTACGGGTCAAATGATCTCTCACAGTCACCACTTCTTCGTAACGTCTATTGTGACATTTAACACATGGACACTTAATTTTGTTACCGTCCATGTACTGAGCTTTGCTCATTGCATAATTAAGAAATACTTCCACGCCTGCCTGAAAATCGTCACTCACACCAATTCTACTCTCGTGTTGCCGTTTGTACATCCATGTACGATCAACAAAATAACGACTCATCCTCAATTTGGATGTGAAAATCTGTATCGTAAGACAAACTAAACATAAGAATAGGATCAATCTTCAAATCAGTCTAAAAAGGATGAATCAATATCAACTATTAAGGAAATGAAGTTAATTCTCAGTCCACATTTCACATACCATTCCTCATTCGAATCTCAGTCTAAAGAAAGGAAATCAATTCCCGATTTTGTAATGACAGTTTAACATTAACCAAGTTCGAATCAAATGCAAATCCGCCCTTCATTACCCCTTGACTGATACAAAGGAAGGTTATACGAGGACTGAAATAAAGCTTACAAGGAACTGGACTATACTGTCAACTGATGTAAGGATATGAAATTCCTTTGGGACTGATATATTTGCAGGTAAGGGACTGAACCAATAGGGAGTAGGGACTGATCATGAAGTTATAAATGAACTGAACATTAAGTTACAAATATACTGACACAATATAATATTTGATACATAAATAGTTAAGGGACTGGACATAAAGATGAAAATTAATGGACTGGACATTAGAGAGACTGAAACAACTTATGCGTGTCATATAACTCGAACAAGGACTGACACAGGTAAGGTTCATTCTACACTAAAACTTAATGATATAGGGACTGTACAGTAAAGACTTGGGACTGAAATATGTATACTAAATTCCTTTCTCTGCACACACACCATGGTGATCACAACCTACACACACCAAGCACATACACATATACTTCCACACACACATCACTCTATATTCCCTTTTCACGTTCCTCTCTAACACACATATGACACACACAAGACACACATGCCTGCTAAGTCCCCTCTCTTCCGATGCTCTTTCTGCTATTATATGCAGGGGATTCTTGTATAGACAGCCAAATATAACTCCCTGTTACCACTGCTAATGTAGGTGCACACACCATATTAGGTGGATACACCTATACAAGTATCTGCGTGTTCCCCTCTACCTCAAGTGCAACCATTCACAGGGACCACTACCCCTATCAGTTGTTGTTTCTCTTTCATTCCCTCCCTCTATCCATGCTCTTTTTGCTGCTGAAGGTCCCCTGTCTGCTCTGCTGTGCAAAGGCAGGAAGGGCCTGCTACTAGTCGCTTACAGGACAATTCCTGCTGCACAGGGGCTAAGACCCCTTGTACCTGTGTGTATTGCACACTACACACAGTGAAGTTCCCCTCTACTTCACTCATCTGTATAATTTCCTTCTCTTAAACACACACACACATACAAAATATATAGAGACACACTCATAATACAATTTCGTTCCCCCCTCTACTATGTTACTGCCATGACACTCAAATCAAAGCTATGAACACACACACACACACATACACACAATATAGTCCAAAACAGTCCACCTATCAAACTCTAAAACAGTCCACAAGCTCCCCATCGAAGCAAAATCACATAATACTCATATATAACACTAAACACATATACCAAATGATAAGTTATGTGAATATATACTAGGAATAAGTGTCAAAACTGAAACCATCAATCTCCATTACCCACCCCCCCCGACCCCCCTGCCCCCATTCCCCACCCCCCCGACCCCTGCCCTCTCCACCCCCCGTCCCCCGACCCCCCTGCCCCCATTCCCGACCCCCCCCCCGACCCCCCACCCCCCCGACCCCTGCCATCTCCACCCCCCCCCGACCCCCCTACCCTCTCCACCCCCCACCCCCCCGACCCTCCTGCCCCCATTCCCCACCCCCCCGACCCCCCGACCCTCATTCCCCACCCCCCCACCCCCTGCCCCCATTCCCTACACCCCCCGACCCCCTGACCCCATTCACCACCCCCCCCCCCCCGCCCTCTCCACCCCCCGCGAAGCCGACCCCCCCCCCCACTCCCCCCCCCCGGCCCCAAAACCAAAAATTAGAGAGAGAGAGAGAGAGAGAGAGAGAGAGAGAGATATACCTGGTAGAGAGAGAGAGAGAGAGAGCCGCGAGAGAGAGAGAGCCGCGCGCGAGAGAGAGAGAGCCGCGAGAGAGAGAGAGAGTTTTGGGGGGAATGAAAAATTCCCCCCCGTCGGTTCAATTTAAGTTAGGGCACAGAACTTAGCGACGGAATAGCGACGGAATAAATCAGTCGCTCAACCGTCGCCAATTAAAAGCAGTTTTTCGACGGATATATCCGTCGCCAGTTAGTCGCTAAAGTTCCCGCCAATGTTTTAAAGATTTTGCCGCCAACATTTGCGACGAACAAGCGACGACAAAAGAATCCGTCGCTAACGTTCGTCGACGGAGCGACGGAAACCCGACAATTTTTTACATTTAAAATTGGAAAAAATTATGTTATGTTGTCTGCCGCTAATCCGTCGCTAAGACGTCGGAAACTGGTCGCTATTAGCGACGGAATCCATCCGTCGCTAACCATCCGTCGGTAAAGTGGGGTATTTTAGTAGTGATCCTTTGAAGTGGATTTTGGAAGAATAGTGGAATAGATGATGCGATGCAATTCATAGTTAAACAAGTTCAGGTTGTTAGCCTTGAACTTTCCAGAGCGTACTCTATCAGGTGCACAGAGTTTTGCTTTGAAACTTGCGAGTGTCGTGCCTTCGGGAAAGTCAAAATCAGTGATATCGACTAGAGGTTCACCTTCGTTCGGGATACCAAGGATCTCCGCTAAGAGGCTATCATCGAAATTGATATCAATACCTCCAACACGTGTGGTCACATCGAAAGTGTCTAATATGAGATTGCAATAGAACAATCTAATGGCATTAGTTGCTATAGGAAAGCATGTTTTAACAAATAAGTGTAACCCTAATGCCTCAAACAAATGACGATGATCAGAAAACACAGTCCATTTGACTGGAGCACCTGTGCATATGGATCGCATAGAAAAATCACCATACCACAGTAGGGCTTGGTCGAGGGTTTGAAAGAAAAACCCATCGAACGCACCGTCGCTCGTTTGGACCGGCAAAAAGAGTGAATCCGTATGTGGATGCGAAGATGACCCTTCCTCACTAGGGGTCGTCTTCTTCCTCTTAGATGGATTGAATTTTGGAGCCATATGTGCAAATTGGAATAAAAATGCACTAATTGAAAGGTGGAGAGAGATGGAGTTATACCTCACGAAATCAAGATATGTCGTAGAGAACGACGATCTCCGCACGATTCCAAATTTTGGAGAGATTTCACCAAGTAGATTGGAAGGAAAAGATTGGTGAAGAACTAGGGTTTGATGGCTCGGGTCGGCTGCTGCTGCTGTTTGAAATGGTTTGGAAGCAATGAAAGAGAAGGGCTGCTCGGGTTCTGGATATATACACAGATACCCTCAACCGAACTCGGGCCGAATTCGGTCAGAGCTCTGGCCGAATTCGCCTAGGGTTCTTCAAAGTTGATTTCTGCCATTCTTTTTCATTGTCTCATGTCAAATATTTAATTCAAAGATTAGTTATTTTAGCCTTCAATTAACATAATTAAAATTATTTTATGAATTAAATGTCGTTAGACAGCAACTGTCTCAGATTAGCTGTAGGAGTAATGTCCCAGCTGGCGGAGGTTCACCGGGGAACTCTTAAGTACCGCTTCGCTTCAACCGTAGTTGTGGTGACAGACAAACTCTTTATTGGCTTGTCTCTAACACAGTTTTTGCATAATGATATATAATCATAAAACAAAATCAATTAATATTATTGACGTCCAAAATTTCTAATTCTCGACGTAAATAATGGAAACGATCTTCCGCTAGAGGTTTAGTGAAGATGTCAGCTAGTTGATTTTCAGTATCTATGTACACAAGGTTTATATCTCCATTTTGATGATGATCTCTAAGAAAATGATGTCTAATCTCGATATGTTTAGTACGAGAGTGACATACTGGATTCTTAGTCAAATTAATAGTGCTCGTGTTGTCACAGAAAATAGGAATATGTGTGTAAAACAAATCATAGTCTTCTAGGGTTTGTTTCATCCACAAAATCTGAGCACAACAACGTCCTGCGGCGATGTACTCAGCCTCTGTTGTTGATAGGGCTACAGAATTTTGCTTTTTACTAAACCAAGAGACTAAAGCTTTGCCTAAGAAATGACATGTGCCACTTGTACTTTTTCTATCAACTTTGCATCCAGCAAAATCTGCATCCGAATAACCAATAAGGTCAAATGACTTAGTTTTGGGATACCACAAGCCAACAGAAGAAGTGCCTTTAAGGTATCGAAAGATACGCTTAACTGCGGACAGATGTGATTCCTTTGGGTTAGCTTGAAAACGTGCACACAGGCAAACACTAAACATTATATCTGGACGACTAGCAGTTAAATAAAGTAAACTACCAATCATACCTCGATACTTACGTGTGTCGACTGGCTTGCCTTGTTCATCTGAATCAAGCTTTGTTGAAGTTGCCATTGGAGTGCCAATAGGTTTGACATTGTCCAGATCGAACTTCTTTAACAAGTCTTTTGTGTACTTGGCTTGATTTATGAATGTCCCATTATCAGTTTGTTTGATTTGCAATCCGAGAAAGAATTTCAGCTCTTCCATCATGCTCATCTCAAACTCATTCTGCATACACTTAGAAAATTCTTGACACAGAGATTCATCAGTAGATCCAAATATAATATCATCAACATAGATTTAAATTAAAAGCAGCTTGCCATAAAAAGATTTAATAAACAGTGTAGTGTCAACCTTCCCTTTTGAAAAACCGTTGTCAAGTAGAAAAGAGCTTAGACGATCATACCAAGCACGAGGGGCTTGTTTTAAACCGTATAGAGCTTTCTTCAACTTGAAAACATGATCTGGGTTTTTGAAATCTGTCAAACCTGGAGGTTGTGCTACAAAAACTTCTTCTTTTATAAAACCATTTAAAAAAGCACTTTTTACATCCATTTGAAAAAGTTTGAAATCATGAAAACATGCAAATGTACATAACATGCGAATGGATTCTAATCTCGCAACTGGGGCATAAGTCTCATCGTAGTCGATACCTTCTTCTTGATTGTATCCTTGAGCTACGAGTCGAGCCTTATTACGAGTCACTAAACCATTCTCATTCAGTTTGTTTCGGAATACCTAACGGGTGCCAATGACCGGATGATCAACAGGCCTGGGAACAAGTTCCCAAACTTGATTCTGTTCAAATTGGTTTAATTCCTCTTGCATAGCATCTATCCAAAAACTATCACTACATGCTTCATCAATAGTTTTAGGTTCTAGCTGTGAAATAAATGCAACACTAGAAACAATATCTCTACAGGATGTACGAGTACTTACTCCCTTGGTAATATCACCAATTACCAAATCCTTTGGATGATTAGCTGTAAATTTCAATCTTTTCGCTTCATTCTGAAGGTAGCTGGTTCCTGGATCTTCTCTAGGAGGTTCAGCTAGTGCAGAGCTTGGTTGAAAATCAGCTGGAGTTGTGCTTGGTACAGATGTATCTTCGTCATTGTCATCGATAGTCATTTGATTCAATTCATCAAAAGTGACATTGATTGACTCTTCGATGATCATGGTACGTTTGTTGAAGACTCTGTATCCCTTGTTCTTGGCCGCATAACCTAAAAATATACCTTCATCGGCCTTTTCATCAAATTTTCCCAAATTGTCTTTTGTATTAAGAATAAAACATTTACAACCAAAAATTCTAAAGTAAGAAACTGAAGGAATTCTATCAAACCATAACTCAAATGGAGTCTTCTTCGATTTGGGTCGAATTAGAACTCTATTGAGAACAAAGCAAGCTGTGTTGACAGCTTCAGCCCAGAAATATTTGGGTAGACTAAACTGGTTTAACATCACTCTGGCCATTTCGGTTAGAGTTCTGTTCTTACGTTCCACAACTCCATTTTGTTGTGGAGTCCTAGGGCAGGAGAACTCATGAATAAAATCGTGTGTGTCACAAAATTGCTTAAAATTGGCATTCTCGAATTCGCCACCATGATCGCTTCTAATTCGAGTGATCATGTAACCTTTTTCATTCTGAACTTTCTTGCAAAAGGCGACAAATTCGGATAATACATCATTCTTGCGTGTCAAGAAATATACCCACGTGTATCTAGAAAAATCATCTACAATTACGAAAGCATAAAGTTTACCTCCGAGGCTAGCAACTCTGTTAGGACCAAATAAGTCCATATGAAGTAATTATAGAGGTCTAGTAGTACATACTGCATTTACTGACTTGAATGTGGATCTGGTAGCTTTGTTCCTTTCACATTGACTGCATACCGAATCCTTCTTGAATGTAATGTCCGGTAAACCGCGTACTAGCTTCTTTGTGGATAATCTTGATATTGTATCCATATTAGCGTGACCGAGTCTCATATGCCACAGATGACTCTCATCACTCTTGGCCATTAAGCATCTACCTGAAATGTTAGTTTCTTCTAACAAATAGAAAACATATATATTGTCTTCCCTGATACCTTCAAAGATAGTATTACCAGTTGAGCTATCAACTATAGTACATTTGTCTTTGCCAAAGTTGATGCCATAACCATGATCAGCTAGATGACTTATGCTGAGTAGGTTATGTTTCAACTCGGTAACCAGACAGACATCCTTAATCACAGGATAGGGAGACTTACCAACATCACCGATACCAATAATATACCCTTTCAAATTATTACCGAAGGAGACATAGCCTTCCTTCTTTTTCTTCGACAGTGTTACAAATAGGGTAGCGTCACCGGTCATATGCCGTGAGCAACCGCTGTCGATGATCCATTTGCTTCTAGCATGTGAAGGGTGTTCCACCTACAAAACAGTTTGCAGATGAAACCTTTGGTACCCATTTCTTGTAGGGTCCTGAATTGTTAGCTTTAGGTACCCAAGCATAAATATTTAAATCTACAAGCTTTCTCATTCTACATACAAATGATATATGACCAATGAGGCCACAATAATGACATTGTGCATGTCGAGTGTTGAAAGCTGAGTGGTGTGTATGGTTAGTAGGTTTGGGTTTTCTAGTATAGAAGAAAGCATACCTATAATCTTGTTTGGGCTTAACCTTTTGGGGTAAAGGTTTGATAGGGTTAGGTCTGACAGTGTTTGGCTTGGGAATGTTCCGATTTCTCCGTAAGTGACACGTGTTAGGGTAGGAAGCAGCAAGCTCAGGCTGTTTTCCTAACCTAATTTCCAATATTTTGGAAGTGTCATACAACTTAGTATAATCAGAAGTAAGTGATTCCATTCTGATTTGTGCACATTGAAGACTTTTCTTCTCTATAGAAAGTTCTTCCTTGAGTTGGTCAATAATTTTGTCTTTCTCTTCAGATGACTTGGTAGTCTCGTGTAATAAGAGCTTTATTGAAGAAAGCTCACCAGACTCACTAACATTATTTCTAATCTCAGCTAGTAGGTCGGTAAGTCTACCTATTTCACCTTTGTACTCTTTGAGTACCTTCTTAGAGGTCTGATACTTACTACGCAGTTTCCTGTAATCAGTCATCAGGTCACTGAAGGCATCTCCTAATTGCTCAAAGGTGAAGTCATCATAAGTATCAACTACAGGTTCAGTAGGTACCTGATCGGATGCCATAAAGCATACGTTTGCAGCGTCTTCTGATTATTCGTCTTCTGAGTCGCTGGCTTCACTTTCATGCCATATGCTGGTGTTGGCATATTTCGGTGATGTTGATCTCTTCAGGTTCCCTTTTTCATACCTGTTGCTCTTCTTGCTTGATGATGAGTTTGTGGGACAATCCTTCTTCATGTGTTCCTTCTTCTTGCAACCATAGCAGACAGCATCTTCTTGGTACCAGTTGTTGCTGTTGTTTTCTTTGACTCTCTTCTCATGTCTCATGAATCTTTTGAACTTCCTTGCTAGGAGAGCTTGATCTTCAGCGTCAGATCCACTGCTGTCTGAGTCATCTTCAGCAGCTTTTCTGTGCTGAGCCTTGAGGGCGATAGTCTTCTCCTTTGGTGCAGGCTCTTCAAAATCTTGTAGCTCCAGTTCATGAGTGAGTAGCTTACCCATGAGTACTTCTAGGGACATAGTTGTGAGGTCGTTCCCTTCAATGATTGCTGTAGCCTTTGGAATCCAGTTCTTGGTGAGAGCTCGCAGGAGTTTGCGAATCTTTTCATGGTTACTGTAATCTTTGCCTAGGGAGGACAAAGGATTTACAATATCCAAGAACCTCTCAAACATTTGTGTAACTGTTTCGTTGGGCTTCATTTTGAACGCCTCGTACTCTTGAGTAAGTCTGCTGACTTTAGATTCCTTGACTTGAGTCGTGCTTTCATGTGTGACTTCGAGTAGCTTCCATACTTCATTAGCCGTTGTGCAGATAGACACCCTATTAAATTCAGTTCTGTCTAAAGCACAAAAGAGAGCATTAATGGCACGTGCGTCAAGACTGGCCCTTTTCTTTTCTTCCTCTGTATATCTGCTATGGGGTTTTTCAACTAAAACTCCATCAACATTTATACGAGATGGCTTTTGATAGCCATCAAGAACAATGGACCATAAATCAAAAT
Source organism: Iris pallida (assembly GCA_029216955.1). NCBI lineage: Eukaryota > Viridiplantae > Streptophyta > Magnoliopsida > Asparagales > Iridaceae > Iris > Iris pallida. Next base: position 41,020,032 of record JANAVB010021600.1, on the reverse strand, counting down.
CAAGAGATTTCAAGAAGAAACTCACCCGTGTTTTCCAATATGTATAATTTGTACCATCAAACAGTAGGGGTCTGTTTGTGGCCTGGCCTTCACTTGTGAATTTTACAGTTGCCATGTGTTGTGCTGTGATCTATATAACAGTTAAAAATGAATAAATAATTGTACTGTTACCTCTGCTTTACCTGTAACACCCGCTCTGATACCAATTGTAGGAACGAAATAGTAAAGCGTAATACTCTAGAGGGGGGTGAATAGAGTTGGCAGCGGAATAATGCTAAATAAAAATGTTAGCAGCACAATCACAGAATATTAATCACAACTAAAATAATGTAAAGGCAAAGTTAAGAGAGCAAACGTAAAGACAGCGATGTATACTGGTATCCCTCTGTTGAGGACTAATCCAGTCGGTAGAACTCTTGCTACCAGTTGAATCCACTATTAAAAAAACTGCAAGTTTTCTTACGAAGTCCTTGCAACTTCTACAACGCGAGCTTTGATACGAAGAACTCGTCCAACTTCAAATGTGAAGAGGTATTCTTCAATCAAGCCTTCTGATTACAATCTCTCAGAAACTTCTAGACCGTACCGCACTGGCAAATTGACTAGAGGATTGTAACTGGCTTGAGATCTGAAATTGAAAGCTCTAGAAAACTCTTTGGAAGACTGAAAGCTTTAGATAGAGAGAAGATTGAAAGTGAATGAGTGAATTGAAATGATCGAAATCCTTCTCTATTTATAGGAGTTCCAAAGACAGACTTCTATCAGAATTCGGGCAGAACTCTTTGAGCAAATCTCGGTCAAATCCGCAACTGCAGGAGGACCAAGTTCCAAAGATTCAAAATCACAACGGCCACCAACCGAACTCTGGCCGAACTCTGGCCAAACTCGGTCCGAGTTCTGTCAGGGTTAAGTCAGGGTTTAGTTAGGGTTTTTGAAAAAAGCTTTTGGTGATTTTTGAAAACCTTTTTGAAAACCTTTTTGTAAACCTTTTTAAGAGGTCATTTTAAAAGTATTTTGAACTCATTTAGGGATAGCCTATTTACTAGTACGACTCGGTGTACAACATATTCCTAGACTCAAATAAAATGAAAAATACATTGCATAAGAAATTACAGACTCGAGTAGGAAAACAGATCTTCGGTCTTGAATGGAGTGGATAGCCAATCTTGATTATATCCAAGAATCCGAGATGTCCCGACTAGCTTCGTATATCCAGACAGAGTTTGATCAATTATTAAAATCAGGTTGACCATATGACCAATGGGCCAACAAAGCGTCCCAAACTATAATATATAGATGATCATAAAGCTAGTAATACAAAATGAAGAACTAGCAAGACTAAGTAATACATAATCATCTCTATCTGCAGTCTAGAAATATAATATCATGTCTAAGCCCGTAGGCCAATTATCAAGTCCAAAACACAAGCTAAACACGTGCTCGATGGCTAAACGTCTCAAAAGAATATGTACAGAAAAGAGTAGGTAAGAGAAAGAACACCCACTCAAAAACCTTGGTGCTCCGGGTGGTAGGTCCGAAAGATCCTCGGGCTCCTCAACTAAATCTGGTCAATGCAAAACCAGTGGGGTCATAACCCCAATAGCAAGTACCACAAAGGAAGCCAAACTATGAAGTAAAACCAGCATGCAATTTATAATATCTCTAAGATAAAGCAGTAACAAGACTGGAATAATAAATTGGTACCACAGTGTATACGAAAGAAAACTGAGAACATGTAAGAAAATAGCAAGTAAATATATAGGATAAACTGGACATGTGAGCATATGGTGAAGCCGAGCATGTAGTAGAAAATAGCATGTTAAAGAAATGACGGGAAGCTAAGTACTGAATTAAGATAAACTGGACAAGCCTAGACTAGACAGGAAATGGACTCCATCCATCAATCACGACCAAGCAATGAGTACGGCTTGCTACTTAGCTAACTAGGGTTGTCATAATCCTAATTACTAACATATGCAAGTTTAAGAAATCCAATTCCAGTTACCTGCCTACTGCTACCTGAATGATCCAAACCAAAAGAAAAATAAGTATAGCAGACACACTGTAGTAAGATATATGTGTCCTAGAGAAGTACCCCACTCGACGATGTGCTGGAAGAGTGCTCATCATGACAGATAGCTCCAAATCCTATGTGTATATATATATACCTCACCTCCCAATGATCTAGATAATCAAGCTAGTTTTATAGTTCCTAACATTTTCACTAGGATTCCGGGTGTGGTATTCCGCAGAATCCATCCTAGACATGAGACATGCAAGACTAGGCAAGGCAAGCAAGATTGTGCACCAAGCCACAACAAGACATAACAATATCAAGGCAAGAGTGCGCTACGACGAGCCACTATCAAGGAGCTAGACATGTACTAGAATCAAGAGTGCGTCATGACAGGCCACTATCAAGCAAGATAAAAAAAAGACATGTACAAGAGTGTACCACGATGGATCACTATCAAGTAAATATTGGACATGGCATAGACTGTAAAGTATAATAACTCTGGAAGGGCATAGCAATACATAGTGAGTATAGAGAACATATGAACATAAGCTAGTGTCAAGTGTATATTGTAGAACCCTAGAGGGGGGTGAATAGGGAAATAAAAAATAACTTAAGCACAAGAAGCAATATACGTCAAATAAAAAGAGAGAGTAAGAAGATCAAACACAAGATGTATCCTGGTATCCTCGCTAGAGACAACCTAGTCTCGGAACTCTCTCCGGCTTAAATCCACTATTTAATAAAATAGTACACACGAGTTTGGATCCGAAGAACTCGCCAACTTCAACACGAGTTTGGATCCGAAGAACTCGCCAACTTCAACACACGAGTTTTCTTACGAAGGCTCGCCAACTTCAAAAAAATGAGAAGAGAACTTGTTGATCTTCTAACACTTGAAGATCAAAATTTACAACTCTTTAAATACTCTAGCACTTTGGGAGAGGATGACAATTAAAGATTGAGTAGAGTAGTAATGGTGAAGCTCTTTTGTGGTTGAAAAAATTTAAAGCTTGGAAGAGATAATCTTTATGAGGAGAGACTAAAGCCCTTTTTATACAAATCCAAAGTCATAAAGGGCATTCAGCCATCAACCGGATTATCCGCCGGATTTCAACGAAAATCTGTCGGATTATCCGGTCAACAGTAACGGTCATAAAAAGAGCCGTTAGATGCATTAAATGCAGCTGCCAGCTGCCGTTGGATTTGAATTCCAAAGTTGCAAATAAGTCAAGCGGATTATCCGTCGGATTTCAGCGGAAGTCCGGCGGATGATCCAAACTTCTACTCACTAACTTGCTGTGAGAGGTTCGGATTATCTGCAGGATTTCCACGGATGTCCGTCGGATTATCCGAACTTCTGTTCACTAACTTGCTGTGAGAGGTTCGAATTATCCGCAGGATTTCCTTGGATGTCCGTCGAATTATCCAAATTTTTGCTCACTAACTTGCTGTGAGCAATCGAATTATCCGGCGGATTTATTCGAAAATCCGTCGGATTTTTCGTCTCCTCTGAATGACTTTTTACTTCACCATCTCTTTCTTTATGTTTTTCATCTTAGCAAAGTGCGTACATAGATTCCTAGACATTTACAGACTCAAGAAAAGAACAGGGATAAGAATAGCAATACTTAGGCTTTTGCACCTTCTTCTATGTAGACTTCAAGTTGGGTCTTTTTGCGTCGTCTACTTCATAGTCTTTTAAGAAGTGGCTCTTGCATTTTCTCTTTGTTGTAGTATATCATCATCTTGATAATAGAGAATTGCATGTGCTCCTTGGTCTTTGATAAGCTTCATGAAATTTGTATGGAGATGCCTTTCTTCTATTCTTGTCTTTTTGGAGGTGCCTGTGAAAAGTATAAACTAAATACGTACAAGGGTTATTGTGAACAATATATCAAAATCGATGTGCCAACAAACTCTCCCATTTTGATAATTGACAAAAAATAAGAATATAGAAAGTAGCTCCCCCGTAATCAAGGATCTCCCCCTCAATACGATTTCTTCCCCTTGTCATTTAATCAAAAATGGTGAAAAAAAATAGAATAATGAAGCACATGTGGGTAAGGGACATAGCAGAAAACAGAAATGCATAAGAAGAAAACATTCATTGAAAATAAAAACAGGAGTACAATAACTGGGCTTTGAAGGCGAAACCACAACACATAACTGGAAAACAGATTTAAAAAGTCCCTAGGACAGCAGAAAACACATACTAAAAAGTCCCCGAAGGACCACACAAAATAAGACTAAACATAAAACACCACTCATCAACTGTCAGGAGCATCAGATGGACCTGCCTCCTGATCTTCATCATCCCCGGAAGCTGTGGTAAAGGTGCCATAAGGGTCGACGCCATCCGGGTACATAAATCCATAGACGTTGGGATCAGTGAAGCGAAGGCCAGGAAAATCAGGATAAGGAGTGTTAGGATTAAGAAAGGGATTGCGCTCCTCAAACATGCGCTGAATATAGTAGGCCTGATCCATAAAGCCGTGGTGGATAAGGGTGCCGATCCCCCGAGTGTCGGCCTGCAGGCGCTCATGGGTTGAGAGAGAGAGAGATCGGCAAACTTACGATCAATGTATCGGCGAACATCATGAGTGAGGAAGGACGTCGGAGGAGAGGCAGGTCCACCGGCAACAGCAGCAGGAGCAACAGCAGGAATCGTACGGGCACGACCCTTAGATTTGGTAAGAGGAGTAGGACGAGGCTCACCAATCGGGCAGTGAGTGAGGTCAACACCATTGGCTTCGAGGATCATAGTGATGTACATGCCAAAAAGGAGAGAACGATAAGGAGAGTCCCTGATGAGCATCATGGTATAGATGATGGATTTTGCCAGTGAGAAAGGTTGCCTGGCGACCAGATAGTACATACAGATAAGTTCTTCAGCAGTCATGCTATCCATGTTTCCAGATTTTGGAGTCAGAGTGTGGCAGAGGATGCGATGCATGTCATAGAAGAATGGACTAAGATCCTTGTCATCCGGGCGTTGAACAAGAGAGCCACCGTAGATGTTGAAGAGGAACTCCTCATAAGACATGTCAGGAGAGAAAGAGATGTGGTCTATGGTGCTCGAAAGGGAACGATATACCTTGCGCTCATCAAGACCAAGGATGCTAGCCAAGGATGTGGCAGTGATGATAATCTTGATGCCACCAACCTTAGTCTCGAACTCGGAACCTTTCTTGGCGGAAACAAGGTTGCAGTAGAACATACAGATGGCATGCGGATAGTAGTCAACTTAACGCTCGAGGAGTGTATCGATGCGGGAGAAGCGAAAGAAATCACGATGGTCTTTGAAGTTGATCCAAGAGATGGATTTCCCGGAGCATACGGGAGCCTTGTGGTAGAAGGAGAACCATTCCCGTGAATAGGAAGCTGACTTAAAAATGAGCGGATTGTAGCCGTGAGTAGGAGGAGGAACGAAGAGTGCAAGGGAAGGAGGCTGCGCGGAGGAGGAGCTTCCGTCATGTCTTTGACGCTTGGAGTGAGAAGCCATGGAGGAAGAGAGAATGAAAGAAGAAATGAGAGGAAAAAGAGTTTATAGGGGGTAGAGAGGTGTAATGAGGGGTCATGATAGTTGGGAACGGATAGAGAGGAAGGGAAACGGATAGAGAGGCACATGACGCTTTGGTTTCTGCGCCTGTGCTACAAAAACGGAAAATCCGTCGGTTTAAACCAAAAATTCGACGAAAAATCCGGATAAAGATGAGTTCGAATTTAATGCGGGTAGGTGGTGGGTCACATCCCATAAATGAGGTAGCCGTTCGCAGCCGGATTTTACGGAAAGCATTAATCGCGGATGATCCGTCGGATTACCGCGGTAATCCGGTAGATTATCCGAACTTGTTCCTCAGAAAGCTGCTGGAAACGAACGGATAATCCGACGGATTTATGCAAAAATCCTTCCGAAAATCCGTAAAAGACAGAAAAAGTTCAATTTGAGAGATCAAAGCCATGTTTGCACAAAGATCACGAGTGGAGGATCTAGTGCTTACACTGGAAGAAGGATCCCCAATAATAAGCTCCTTAGGATGATTGGTGACAAATCTCCATTCTTTTGGAAGATCTTTTTGAGGAGGCTCGAGTGGTGGGGACTCTTTTGTTGAAGGAGTCACAACTTCATTGTTAGATAAAGAGGGACGATCTCCAATAGAGGAATTCTCCAACCCAAACGAGATGTCATCAATATCATCGGAAGAGAAGAATGTAGAAGAGTTAAGTTCATTAAAAGAGACATTGATTGACTCTTCGACAACAAGACTTCTTTTATTAAAAACACGAAAACCTTTACTATGAGTAGAGTATCCAAGGAATATTCCTTCATAGGCTTTTTTTTCAAACTTGCCTAGGTTATCCTTGGTATTCAAAATAAAATAATTACATCCAAAAACTTTAAAATATTCAATAGAGGGAATTTTGTCAAACCAAAGCTCATAAGGAGTCTTTTTAGAAATAAGTCTAATCAAGACCCTATTTATAACATGACATGCCGTGTTAACGGCTTCCGTCCAAAAATATTGGGGGAGCTTATATTGTTTTAACATAACCCGGGCCATATCGCCAAGGGTTCTATTTTTTCTCTCCACAATACCATTTTGTTGAGGAGTTCGTGGACAAGCAAAATCATATCCAAAACCATTCTTTCACAAAATCTTTTAAAATCGACATTGTCAAATTCTCTTCCATGATCACTTCTAATCTTGTTAATAGAAAAACCTTTCTCATTTTGAACACGTTTATAAAAAGCAACAAATTTACGAAAAGTATCACTTTTGCAAGCAAGAAAAATAACCCAAGTAAATCTTAAAAAATTATCAACCAAAACAAAAGCATAAAGCTTGCCTCCAAGACTAGCAAATCTACTAGGACCAAAAAGATCCATATGAATAAGTTGAAGAGGTCTAGTGGTACTCACAGAGTTGATGGATTTGAAGGATGACTTGGTCAACTTACTTTTCTCGCATTCTTCACACACCATATCCTTTTTGAAAGGGATACTTGGGAGTCCTCTTACAAGCTTCTTGGTGGCGAGACGAGAAATGGTATCCATGTCGGCTGTCCGAGCCTTATGTGCCAAAGCCAACTTTCATCGTTCTTAGCAACTAAGCACATGTCATTGTTAGTGTCTTCGACAAGATATAAAATATAGATATTGTTTTCTCTAATGCCTTCATAAATAATAGATCCACTTGAACTATCGGTAATGAAGCATTTAAGTTTAACAAACTTGATATCATAACCATTATCGGTAAGATGACTAATACTAAGAAGATTGTGTTTAAGATTAGTAACAAGACACACATTCTTAATACAAGGATAAGGAGAAAAACTGATATTACCATTTTCTATAATATGACCTTTAAGATTGTTACCAAAGGAGACGTGTCCTTCCTTCTTCATCGATAGCGTTGTAAATAATAAAGCATCTCCGATCATATGCCGTAAACAACCGCTATCGAGAATCCACTTGATTCTAGCATGAGAAGGACTCTTCACCTACAACATAAGTTGAAGATGAACATTTTGGTACCCATGATCGTATGGGTCCTTGAGTGTTAGTCTTAGGAACCCATTTATAAACTTTCTTATCAACTAGTTTCCTTGTATGACAATAATTGGTCGTATGTCCAAGCAAGCCACAGTAGTTGCAAATCATAGAGGATTTAGAAGAAGACGTGTGAGTATCATGCATATGTGAATCTCTAGTGCGAGGAGTTCTATCATTAGTATTATGATGATGATAATAAAAAGCATGATGCGAAGTATTTTTCTTAACAAATGGTCCTTTCCTTGTGTTAGAATAGGACTTGTGTGTAGTGTTCATGTAAGAAGTATGCCTAGCATTGTGATGAGTGTGGAGGTGTCTTGGAGTATGTATGTGAGTAGTGTTCTTATTACCTAGTTTTTTACTCTGTACAAGAAGGTCATTATACTTAATAGAAGTATCATATTCTCTTCTATTAGCATCTTGGACTTTATGCATAGAAAATTCATAAGCCCTTCTGAGTGATTGAATCTCATCATCCTTTTTCTTGATGGTGATAAGGGATTCTTGAAACTTGAGTCACAAAGACTCTATCTCATCCGTGTAAGAAGCGGAAGATTTCCCTTTTACATCAATAATGATGCTAGAGAGTCTCTCTACTTCAAGTTGAAGAGCATCAACCTCTTTTAGAGATTTCTTGTATTTATTCCTAACACCTTTGTGCTCTTCATGTAGTTCAAAGATAGCTTTCTCCAAGTCATCATAAGTAAGAGTATTTAAGAAGAGATCATCAAGTACCTCATCGGTTGCCATGAGACAAATGTTTGCATTGTGTTTGCACTCTTTGTCGTTGTCGGAGTCGCTTGTGTCACTCTCACACCAAATACTTGTGTTGGCAAATTTCCTGGAGGACGAGCTTCCTTTGTTAGGCTTCTCGTACTTGCTTGAGTCTTTTCTTATCATGGGACAGTCCCTCTTGATATGTCTGGTTCTTCTGCATTGATAGCACGTCGGATCTTCCTCATTGTCCCGTCTGAAGCAGTTGGCTTTGTTGAATTTGAGAAACTTTCGGAAGTGCTTAGCTGTGAGAGCTATTTCTTTATTATCGTCTGACTCGTTGTCGTCGGAGCTATCCTTGGAGTCGAATTTTGTAACTTTGAGAGCAAGAGACTTCTCCTTCTCTTTGGCCTTCTCCTTCTCCTTCTCTTGTATGGAAGATTCCTCTTGATCTTTTATATCGAATTTATGAGTCATAAGCTTCCCCATGAGGGTCTCAAGGTTCATGACTATCAGGTCGTTCCCCTCAATGATTGCGGTAGCTTTAGGACTCCATTCTTTTGTCAATCCTCTAAGGATTTTTCTGATCTTTTCATGAGCAGGATATTCCTTACCAAGAGAAGAAAGAGGATTAATAATATTGTCACTACCACTTTTCTAGCTTGAGGGTATTTTGGTTATTTTTAAAATTTTGGGAATTAATTGGGATTTATTAGTATTAATTATAATTATTAGAATTTTCAGTGATTTTTAGTATATTTGATTTGGTGCTATATTTGACCTTGACTAATATTGACTTAGGAGACTGTCCTAGAGGCTAACCTAGGTCATGACTATTTGGTTAGGTTATGGAACCCTAGCTTGACCTAAGTTAGTGACATTTAACTCATTAGAAATTATTAGGAGGAATTAGGATTTGATTTGAATAGAAAATGGCTTGTGGTTTCACAAGTCATGACTTGTGACTTAAGCCTTAGAGGGCCAACCCAACACTAGTGGAGCCCTAACCCTAGCCCAACAGCCCATGACCGACCATATAGGGATTCCCCCACCTATTTAATCCCTCCTAGAATTTAGGGCTAGCCTCCATTAGGAATTTCTCAAGTTTTAGAAAGAGGTGAGTCTCCAACTTCAATAATCCCTAGAAAATCCTATTTAATTTCTTTTCCATCCAAACAAATTGCATTAGGTTCTAATTCACCTGTTCTTGCTGTTTATGGAAGATTATTTCAGCTTGGGAGCAATTTGGAGAAGTTTGGCTATCAAGAGGAACACCCCTCTTTGGAGTTTTTTTTTAAGGATTTGACACCTATAGGTAACTCCTTCAAAATCTATTATAATTGCTGTTATTATTGCATTTTAGCCTAGATCTAGGTGTCCCTAGCTAACCCTAGATTTCTATAGGATTTCGTGTCATATTTGTGTCCCATTTGGACACGTATCAGTCCAATATACCCACTGTTCGACGAAATGTCCCAAAGGACATTTCGATCAGATTTCAGGGATTTTTCTGAATAAGAAGTTAGGTTTTGTGTTTGCTTATGGTTTTCCTTTGGACTGAGCACGTATTGGTGTCGTGTCGAGTCACCACGGACACGGAAACACGCGGGTGCACACGCGCGCGCGCGAGCACTGTAGCTGCCCTACTGTTCGGGGCTGGTTGCGCAGTGGACACGCCACTAGGACATGTGATACTTGACACACACGATGGGGCATCGACTGACACCACATGTGTCAAGTTTCACGACCCCTCGTGTCGTGTCGGACACGATGTCGTACGTGCATAGGGTGTGCACTGTACGTGTATCAGTGTTTCATTGGTTCACTGTTTTGTTTACAGTTTTAAATGTTTTAAATTGTGTTTTAATTTGCTAATTAGATCCTAAATATGATGTATAATCTATATTAGATTAAGTTTACATGTTAGTTTAGGTTTTAATATGAATATGGATTCGATTGGGTTAAATTTTATGAACACTGATACATGTAGCTGATACTTGGGTTTTCAGTATTCTAAATATTTAAATTCCAGTTTCTATTGATGTTTTCAATTATAAATTCCTCCTACATGATTGTTAGTCCATGTAAATGAAGTATTTCAGTCGAATTTGGCTTTATGACCTGTGAATGGGATTTGGAGTGTGTGGGTTCGAATATAGAAAACTGAGATTGAGTTCCTCCTTACTGTAAACTGATTTGAATTGGTTTCCCTTCCATTCTTTATAACTGAACTAATTTCCTAAACCTGTGATTTTACTCTTTCTTTAATTGTATTTGAATGTTCCTTTCAATCCTAAATATCTGAGTTTTGAATCCCAGTCCCAAACTGAAATCGAATGAGCTTAATGTGATTCCCACTGTTTAATACCCTTCACTGTATCACTGATTTTACCTACACTGTATATGCATAAACCTGAACTGAATTCCCCTTCCTAATTTTACTGTATTTAAATGTTTCATTTCATTCCCAGTTCTCTTTGTTTCACACAGTAAATGATTCACTGTTTTCCAGAGTAATATGCTCACTGTTTCCTGTCAACTGATTTCATAATTGGTTCAATTTACATTCGAATTTGGTTTTGTTGAGAATGGGATAGCTGATATATTGGTGGTTTGGTTTCAGTTCTATATATGAACTGTAATTTCACTCATTTCCTATTTTTTTGAGATTATGATTCCTTAACTGATACTGAAATGATTTACATGTTATGTGATTTCCTGTTTTCCCATTGCACTGACTGAATTTCCTATAACCTGGACTGAATTACTTTAACTGGGAATTGGTTTCCTGTCCTTCTTTTCTGAACTGAATTTTACTGATTTCCTATGGTTGTTTACTGATTTTTCCTATTTCCTGTTTGTATCACACAGCTGCCATATATCACCCATTGTTTTCAGATTTTGTCACACACGTGTACCCAAGCACAGGTGCTCACTGATTTTCCTATTGACACATGTACATTGATCACTGTTTCCAGGTTTTGTTTCCTGTTTTTCCCACACACCCTCATGTCTCACACTCTCTTGACACTTCACTAACACACACACATGAGGATGCATTGCTTTCCTATCCCAATGTATATGTGTACATACATATATACATGTATACATATTTGTGTAATGTATATATATAGATAATATAGGTATATTTGTAGGTATACCTATATGCTAATGTGTGTTACCATATTATATTAAATTGGGTATATATAATGTATGTGTGATATGCATATAGTAGCCTATATGTTATATGTATTTCTATATTAGTTTATATAAATAGATCAATATGTGTATTCTATATTATATTATATAGCTATGTCAATATGTGTATTATATATTAGATATATATTTTGACATGTAGTCATGTGATTTGTGGGTTGGTTTTTAGGCATGATAGCCTATAGCCTATGGGTGGCTTGAATGCCTAGTATAGAGTCTAGATTAGGCTTGTTTAGTCTTGTTAGACCTAGAATAGACTAGTTAGACTAGTATAGACTTGTTTGACTTAGGTTTGACCTAGTTGACCTAGTTTGACTTCTAGGGTTGACCAGAGTTGACCAAGAGTTGACTTTGGTCTAGATTGACCTAGATTCATGTAGAATGCATTGTAGTGCATCTTATTACCATTCTGGACTTGTTGTGACTTGTACTGCTCTAAATAGGAGCCAGACACCACTCCTCGGACAGTACTTTCATCTTGGACATTCAGATAGCAGGCGAGTACATTCTCTGATCTTTTCATACCTGTCTGGACTATATTCTTGTCCTAGATTACTTTACTTGATGCTGACACATATCTTCACGGATTAGTACTATATGGATCCTTTCCTGAGATGTTATCCCTCTACGGGTGCATCGGGTATTTCATGTTCATGTACTTTATCATGTGCATCAGGTACTCCTTGTACTCGTACTAGTTTATGTATTTACATGTTCTCATGTGCTTTCATGTACTATCATGTGCCTCATGTACTACTCATTACATGAGTTCACGTATCTTTAGCTGTATTCATGTGCCTATAACGTAACTTGAATGGATCCTTGTGTATTGATTGGGGCGGGGTGAGTAAAATTGGTTATGTGATCATGTAATATCTCGAAATTCGTGATACGTATTTTATTGCGTATTCGTATTTCTGACCCGTATTTTTTTATTTTATTTTTCTTGTCTAGTTAATTGTAGCTTATTTCGTAATTAGTATTGTGGTTTAATTATCATTATAATTATGGTTTATTCTGATCAGTGGATTTTGGCTCTAATTGGATTATTGGCCTGTAATTCATTTTACCTGACTTGAGGATTCTCGGCTTTTCGTATTTTGACCCGGCTTGGTTTTATTTGGTTGGACTTGGTTTGGGTTGGAGATGGCACGACATGGTTTGGTTTGGTTTTGGCATCGGATCACCTTAGCCTATACTCCCCCTCATTCCATCCTAACCCCCTCACCATATAACCCTCTCCCTCATTCTCTCTCTCCTCCATTTTTCATTTTTCCCTCAACCCTTCTTCTTCCCCAAGAGAACCCCCCCACCTCCATTAGGCAAGTGCACCTTGCTCACACTTGAGGGCCGGATTTTATGTGCCCATTAGCTAGATTAGTACATTATGAGCAACATTAGATCTTGGGTTTTCTTGATTTGGAGCTTGAAATCTTGTAGATCTAGGTTTGGAGTGTTTTCGGATTTTTGGAGTTTTGATCTCCTTAACTTGTTCTTTTGCTAGATTTGATGCTTCCATGTTGTAGAGCATTCGATTTTACACAAGTTAGAGCCTTAAAAATCTGGATTTGGAGTTGTTTTGATGGATTTGTGAGGTTCCAAAGATTTGGAGTTCTTGGGTTATCTTCTCGGATTTTGGAGAAGACAACCTGCTGTCTCAGCAGACTGCGCCTACTTTTTTCGATTGCGCCTCTTTTTCGAGCGCACCTCTTTAGGCGCGGCTCGCTCGAACGCGCCTTCTTAGGCGCGGTTCGTCTCCTTCCTCTCGAGCGCGCCTCCTGGGTGCCATTTTAGGCGCGGTTCGCAGACTGTGCCTGCTTTTCGTGGAATCAGGTGCAGTTTGATTCACCCTTGACCGATTGTGCCTGTTTTCTCCATAACTAGGCGCGTTTCATTTGGACCATTGACCTAGGCACGATCTGATTTATCAGATTAGGCGCGGTTCACCAACCCACTGACCTTAGGCGCCATTTGATCTCATGGACTAGGCGCGATCTGATCTATCAGATCAGGCGCGGTTTGACTTCATGAAATCAGGCGCGGTTTAACCCTTGGGCCTAGGCGCCATCTGACTTGACTTGACCAGGCGCTCTTTGACCTACGGGTTTTAGGCACGGTTTGGCTAGCCCCTGAGCAGGCGCACTTTAGTGTGCAGATAGCAGGCGCACTCTAGAGTACTGCCACCCTGGCGCACTCTAGTGTGCTGCCTCTAGGCGCACTCCAGTATGCCTGGCCTGCCCTAGTGCCCCTGTACCCCTGCACCCCTAGTGCCTGTATTGCTTTCTCTGGGATTTGGTTTTCTTTTCATAATTTGGAGCTTCCTGAGATTTTGGTGCTCACAACACGACTTGACTAGACTCGACACGTCTTGACACGATTTCCTGTATTTGTGTACTACTTTCTTGAATCTTGACACTAATTTGGGAACACCTTACCCCTGGTTTATATCCTTACGCCTTTTGACCCGAGCTCGACCCGAACACGATGTGGGCACGATTTGATTTAATGCTAGTACGGCGTTGTCCCTGGTTTTGTTATCTCTTGTTACATCAGAAAAGTGTTTTCTTATGGTCTTATTTATAAAGTCATGTTTTCAGCCTTATTGTACTTTTCATGCCTTTTTACATCGGTGGCCGTTTGGGTGCACTCAGGATTATGTATCTTTTACTTGTAGAATGGTTGCATTGTGATATGCTTTATGGCCCTGACACGATAAATAAATCCTGGCTAATAACTTGTAACTTGTAACCTTAACAACTTGATAACTCGGCTTCACTTGATAGTGGCCCGTGGTGGCGCACTCCCGACTTGGCATGACTTGATAACTCAACTTGACTTGACTTGGTATGACTTGGCTTCACTTGATAGTGGCCCGTGGCGGCGCACTCTTGACTCGACTTGACTTGTCTTGACACCGTGGGTGTACTACCTGTTGCTCTGTGCAAATCACTTGTCTTGTCTTGCATCATGTCTAGGACATGAATTTTTGATTTCCCACGGTCAGGAATTCATATTAGAAATGAACTAAGATTAACAACTAGCTTAATTCACTAGTCATGACGAGATGTTCCTCAGCTACAGGCGATCCCGTTACCCCGGCCACAATCGTTTGGACTTGTAGCCTGCCGACGAGTAGGGCGCATTTCCAGCTCACTGCCAAGTGGTGCATCCTCAAGCTACTTGTAATGATAACAAGAATGTAATCCCTCTCTCTCTAATTGTCACTATACTAATATTCGCCTGGATAACCTGGATAGCTGCAGGGCTTGTGGCGGAGATACATCTCACTTGCATCTTGTTAGTAACTAGGCTTGTGATAACCCTAGTTAGTTAATGTAGCAAGCAGTAGGCTATGATTGGCCGTGTATTATTGGATGGTGTCCAGCATTGTCTGGTCTGGTCTAGGACCAGCCCTGATGGGTCCAGCTCTTGATTGTTCCAGTCTCTAGAACGTGAATGCTTGACTTGCACTGGATGCGATTGCAAGACTCCTTCTCTGTCTCTGTAGTGTAACTCTCTTGTATGACTGTCCTCTAGGCAATAACTGGTCAGTAACTATGTACTGTTTAGGTGAAGGGTTACAGTGGTAACCTGGCTACCTGGTACGGTATATTTGTCCTTACCGTGTTTATTGTGTAGATGGCACTTATCTATGTTATAGCTTCCTGTATATGATTGTTATCTTCAAGCAATAGATTGGTTAGTGACTATGTACTGTTCAGGTTTCCTGGTACGGTACATTTGTCCTTCCTTGTTTATTGCCCGGATAGCATTTATTTCTTATTTTTCATGCATCTTATCTGCCATGTTCTCCGGTATTATTATTATTTTCTAATCAAGTTACTTGTTTCCTTTTCTGTGATCGGGATACGTACATTGGTACCGCACAAATCTCAATATGCTTTTACTTATTTCTTTGGCTGCTTTTGTTTACTAATGATATGCTGGTTTTAGTCCTTAAGTGGAGCCTCCTTTGTGGCACTTGCTCTTTCTGGGGTCTGACCCAGCTGGTTTTGTATGGCCAGATACCGGAGCAGCAGCAAGGGATCTACCTGTCTTTCAGCCAGATGGTGACCGCCAGGCGTGACCAAGGCTTCGAGTGGGTTTCTTTTGTTCGCCCACTTTATTGTAAATTCATATTATTTCGAGGCGTTTAGCCGACGAGCAAGTGTTAGCTCGTATTGCACTTTACTTATTATCTGCCTACGGGCTGTAACATGATTGACAAGCCCCGGGGGTTGATCATGTATGACTTAACTCTGAGCTAGTCTTTACATTTTGTTACGACTAGTTTTCATGATCATCTTATATGTAATGTTTGGGACGCCTTACAATTGTATATTTGGTGATCTGTTATCTTGTAACTTATTTTACTTGTTGAGATTGAGACAATAGGCCATTTGGACCGTAAGAGACTGTTGGTTGTAGAATACCCTCACATGCTAGACAGCCGTGATTGTATAGCGGGATGGTTGCCGTCCCAATATACGTAGCTGGCTGTTCACGTTCTCGTTCGTCCGTATTCTGGGAGCGGGGCGTGACAGTTTTAGTGGTGGCCCATGCAGGTCTTGTCAAACAAGAAATGTGAGGGTTACCGGTAGATGTCTCAATCTGTGCTCGCCCTTGATCTCCCGTTGTATCTTTGCATCTCCTTGAATTCTCGACTGATAACATGCTTGCATCCTTGAACCATCCTGGTCCTTTCCTTTATTTTCCTGATGTCATTGCTTCAGTGGGGATGTTCCTGCTGACCAGCCAGAGAGAGTTCAGCCAGTAGTCCAGCAGCAGTCAGAGAACGAAGCTCAGTCGTCAGCAGCAGCTTCCCAAGCCATGCCTCCTGTAGAGCCAGAATTCCCAGTCCAGCCAGATCAGCTAGCAGGGTCAGAAGATGGAGTCTTGGTAGGACTCGTCCGTGAGTTGCTTGCGTATCAGAACCGCCGGGATGATGCCTTGCAGCAGGCAGTACAAGATACTCTGAGTAGAAGTGGTCGAAATAGTGCAGTCAACAGATTCAAGCGCCTGAACCCTCCCTTCTTCAACGGTACTGAAGATGCGGTGGCTGCCGATGCTTGGCTACAGGATACAGAGATTATTCTTGAAGCAGCGAAGACTCCAGAAGACGAGAAGGTAGCAGTGGTGCGCCTACAGTTATTGGATCTAGCCCGTAATTGGTGGGCTGCGCAAGCAGTGGGATTGGCAACACCTGTTCCTTGGGCAGTGTTCAGCGGGAAGTTCCAGATCAAGTATTATGATGCCGTGGCCCGGTACGACTTGCAGACAAGGTTCGCGAATCTGAAACAAGGAGGCAGAACGGTCGACGGATATGCGGCCGAGTTTTCGAGACTTAGTCGGTTTGCTCCCACTTTGGTGGCGACCGAGTTCGACAGAGCACAGAGGTTCCAACAGGGACTTCACTTGGAGATCATATTGGCCGTGGAACAGTTCGAACATCAGACCTATGATGCTGTTTTGCGAGCAGCGAGGAGGCATGAGTACACTTCCCAGAGGATAGCAGACAGAACTGGAGAACGAAGGCGGTCCCACAGTCAGATGAACCAATCTTCAGCACCAGCCCCAGCAGCTAGGGCATTGACCATTGAAACTCCGAGACGAGCAGCTTCAGTTACGTCGGATCAGTACTCAACCCCGACGTACCCTCAGCAGAAGTAGGAGCAAGAGCAGTCTTCCTCTATGGGCTGTTCTTATTGTGGGAAGCCTGGACACGTAGTGTCAGAGTGTCGTAAGGCTTTGGGATTGTGCTTGTTATGCGGAGCGCCAGATCATAGAGTGGGGTCCTGTCCATTCAGAGTTGATCCAGTACCCGCAGTATCTAGTCCTTCAGTTTTGGGACCCGTACCAGTACCAGCTCCCGTTCCCCAGCAACAGTAGTTCCCGTTCTCAGGACCATTACCGACTCAGGTCCAAGCTTTTCAGCAACAGAGTTCTCAGCAGTTTGCCCTAGCCCAGGCCCAGATCCGGAACCGTCAGAGAGATCGTCAGAGAGGTAGTCGTGCCCTATCTATCTTGCTTTCCCCCGTCGTTACCAAGGGCACATGACTTATTTCATGTAACCTAATTACGACGGCATGTCCCGGACCCGAGTTGTACCCTGATCATTCGAAAAGGTTATTTGGTTATTGGTACTAACCTTTAATCTTTTCGGATGAGGGAAGGCCCGTGTTCATATTTGATCAGGAAGAGACCTCAAGCGCAAGGCTATCGGTCAGTCCATGTTGCTTGAGTTATCGCTCCTTGGAGGAGTCAAACGTGGGAGTGTGAAGATGATATCCGAACACGTGATCCCAAACGGTTTTGGCTCGTAAGGTGTGAAATTTTCTCATGCTTTGCACTTCGAATCCTTGCTTGCATGCATGATTGCTTGATTGATTGCTAGCTCTAGATAGCTTGTGCTAGTGTAGCTTGTCCCGACATCTCTAACCTCTTGAATAAATTCCGAGGACGGAATTCTTTTAAGGTGGGTAGGATGTAATATCTCGAAATTCGTGATACGTATTTTATTGCGTATTCGTATTTCTGACCCGTATTTTTTTTATTTTATTTTTCTTGTCTAGTTAATTGTAGCTTATTTCGTAATTAGTATTGTGGTTTAATTATCATTATAATTATGGTTTATTCTGATCAGTGGATTTTGGCTCTAATTGGATTATTGGCCTGTAATTCATTTTACCTGACTTGAGGATTCTGCTTTTCGTATTTTGACCCGGCTTGGTTTTATTTGGTTGGACTTGGTTTGGGTTGGAGATGGCACGACATGGTTTGGTTTGGTTTTGGCATCGGATCACCTTAGCCTATACTCCCCCTCATTCCACCCTAACCCCCTCACCATATAACCCTCTCCCTCATTCTCTCTCTCCTCCATTTTTCATTTTTCCCTCAACCCTTCTTCTTCCCCAAGAGAACCCCCCCACCTCCATTAGGCAAGTGCACCTTGCTCACACTTGAGGGCCGGATTTTATGTGCCCATTAGCTAGATTAGTATATTATGAGCAACATTAGATCTTGGGTTTTCTTGATTTGGAGCTTGAAATCTTGTAGATCTAGGTTTGGAGTGTTTTCGGATTTTTGGAGTTTTGATCTCCTTAACTTGTTCTTTTGCTGGATTTGATGCTTCCATGTTGTAGAGCATTCGATTTTACACAAGTTAGAGCCTTGAAAATCTGGATTTGGAGTTGTTTTGATGGATTTGTGAGGTTCCAAAGATTTGGAGTTCTTGGGTTATCTTCTCGGATTTTGGAGAAGACAACCTGCTGTCTCAGCAGACTGCGCCTACTTTTTCCGATTGCGCCTCTTTTTCGAGCGCACCTCTTTAGGCGCGGCTCGCTCGAACGCGCCTTCTTAGGCGCGGTTCGTCTCCTTCCTCTCGAGCGCGCCTCCTGGGTGCCATTTTAGGCGCGGTTCGCAGACTGTGCCTGCTTTTCGTGGAATCAGGCGCAGTTTGATTCACCCTTGACCGATTGTGCCTGTTTTCTCCATAACTAGGCACGTTTCATTTGGACCATTGACCTAGGCACGATCTGATTTATCAGATTAGGCGCGGTTCACCAACCCACTGACCTTAGGCGCCATTTGATCTCATGGACTAGGCGCGATCTGATCTATAAGATCAGGCGCGGTTTGACTTCATGAAATCAGGCGCGGTTTAACCCTTGGGCCTAGGCGCCATCTGACTTGACTTGACCAGGCGCTCTTTGACCTACGGGTTTTAGGCGCGGTTTGGCTAGCCCCTGAGCAGGCGCACTTTAGTGTGCAGATAGCAGGCGCACTCTAGAGTGCTGCCACCCTGGCGCACTCTAGTGTGCTGCCTCTAGGCGCACTCCAGTATGCCTGGCCTGCCCTAGTGCCCCTGTACCCCTGCACCCCTAGTGCCTGTATTACTTTCTCTGGGATTTGGTTTTCTTTTCATAATTTGGAGCTTCCTGAGATTTTGGTGCTCACAACACGACTTGACTAGACTCGACACGTCTTGACACGATTTCCTGTATTTGTGTACTGCTTTCTTGAATCTTGACACTAATTTGGGAACACCTTACCCCTGGTTTATATCCTTACGCCTTTTGACCCGAGCTCGACCCGAACACGATGTGGGCACGATTTGATTTAATGCTAGTACGGCGTTGTCCCTGGTTTTGTTATCTCTTGTTACATCAGAAAAGTGTTTTCTTATGGTCTTATTTATAAAGTCATGTTTTCAGCCTTATTGTACTTTTCATGCCTTTTTACATCGGTGGCCGTTTGGGTGCACTCAGGATTATGTATCTTTTACTTGTAGAATGGTTGCATTGTGATATGCTTTATGGCCCTGACACGATAAATAAATCCTGGCTAATAACTTGTAACTTGTAACCTTAACAACTTGATAACTCGGCTTCACTTGATAGTGGCCCGTGGTGGCGCACTCCCGACTTGGCATGACTTGATAACTCAACTTGACTTGACTTGGTATGACTTGGCTTCACTTGATAGTGGCCCGTGGCGGCGCACTCTTGACTCGACTTGACTTGTCTTGACACCGTGGGTGTACTACCTGTTGCTCTGTGCAAATCACTTGTCTTGTCTTGCATCATGTCTAGGACATGAATTCTTGATTTCCCACGGTCAGGAATTCATATTGGAAATGAACTAAGATTAACAACTAGCTTAATTCACTAGTCATGACGAGATGTTCCTCAGCTACAGGCGATCCCGTTACCCCGGCCACAATCGTTTGGACTTGTAGCCTGCCGACGAGTAGGGCGCATTTTCAGCTCACTGCCAAGTGGTGCATCCTCAAGCTACTTGTAATGATAACAAGAATGTAATCCCTCTCTCTCTCTAATTGTCACTATACTAATATTCGCCTGGGTAACCTGGATAGCTGCAGGGCTTGTGGCGGAGATACATCTCACTTGCATCTTGTTAGTAACTAGGCTTGTGATAACCCTAGTTAGTTAATGTAGCAAGCAGTAGGCTATGATTGGCCGTGTATTATTGGATGGTGTCCAGCCTTGTCTGGTCTGGTCTAGGACCAGCCCTGATGGGTCCAGCTCTTGATTGTTCCAGTCTCTAGAACGTGAATGCTTGACTTGCACTGGATGCGATTGCAAGACTCCTTCTCTGTCTCTGTAGTGTAACTCTCTTGTATGACTGTCCTCTAGGCAATAACTGGTCAGTAACTATGTACTGTTTAGGTGAAGGGTTACAGTGGTAACCTGGCTACCTGGTACGGTACATTTGTCCTTACCGTGTTTATTGTGTAGATGGCACTTATCTATGTTATAGCTTCCTGTATATGATTGTTATCTTCAAGCAATAGACTGGTTAGTGACTATGTACTGTTCAGGTTTCCTGGTACGGTACATTTGTCCTTCCTTGTTTATTGCCCGGATAGCATTTATTTCTTATTTTTCATGCATCTTATCTGCCATGTTCTCCGGTATTATTATTATTTTCTAATCAAGTTACTTGTTTCCTTTTCTGTGATCGGGATACGTGCATTGGTACCGCACAAATCTTAATATGCTTTTACTTATTTCTTTGGCTGCTTTTGTTTACTAATGATATGCTGGTTTTAGTCCTTAAGTGGAGCCTCCTTTGTGGCACTTGCTCTTTCTGGGGTCTGACCCAGCTGGTTTTGTATGGCCAGATACCGGAGCAGCAGCAAGGGATCTACCTGTCTTCCAGCCAGATGGTGACCGCCAGGCGTGACCAAGGCTTCGAGTGGGTTTCTTTTGTTCGCCCACTTTATTGTAAATTCATATTATTTCGAGGCGTTTAGCCGACGAGCAAGTGTTAGCTCGTATTGCACTTTACTTATTGTCTGCCTACGGGCTGTAACATGATTGACAAGCCCCGGGGGTTGATCATGTATGACTTAACTCTGAGCTAGTCTTTACATTTTGTTACGACTAGTTTTCATGATCATCTTATATGTAATGTTTGGGACGCCTTACAATTGTATATTTGGTGATCTGTTATCTTGTAACTTATTTTACTTGTTGAGATTGAGACAATAGGCCATTTGGACCGTAAGAGACTGTTGGTTGTAGAATACCCTCACATGCTAGACAGCCGTGATCGTATAGCGGGATGGTTGCCGTCCCAATATACGTAGCTGGCTGTTCACGTTCTCGTTCGTCCGTATTCCGGGAGCGGGGCGTGACAGATCATTATCCCCAGTAGGTATTCATGTACTTCTTAGTTGTATTCATGTGCTCCTAAGCCGTTTACATAACCATATTGTACTCTAAATCACTTAGCCACTTACAGTCTTTACTTATCATGTACTTACTTTCAGTTACAAAATATCTCCTGTTTTTCTGTACTTCCTTTTCAGCACTTCCTGTATTTTACTCTATTGCATGATTTATACTCCTAACCTGTTATGAACTGTTTTGAGAGATATGTGTTCGTTCCCGTCCTGATTTGACCTGTTGAAAATTTTACAGAGGGCGAGGAGGAGGCCTGCTTAGATACTTTCTATGGGACAGCCTTAGAGGACACTTGCGATCCGGACTTCCAGTCGGATCCCTTAGCTCTAGAGACTGTTGCTCCATAGATGTCTTTATCTTATTTCATAGTATTGGAGATTGAGTTGTATATATTGGATCTGTATTATTTCTGGATGTTAGTGGAGTTTATCTAGACACTTAGTATTCTCTCTATTGTATTTTCTGTGGATTTGGATCTTGCACCTTTATATCATTCTATCTTTATCCTGTTCTACCTTAGATGTGATTGAGATATATTCTGTTATGTCACCCCCATTCGGGGAGTATAACTGCTTATTACCTTAAACTGTTAGATGTTGTGACCTAGGACAGCGTTCTACCGCCGACACTGCGACGTAGGCTGGACGTACCCACGTCTCGTGTCCTTACTCTAGGGTGCGGATCGTGACAAATATCACCAAAACGAGTAAACATGCAAGTAATAGACTCATCATGTTTCATCTTAAAGGACTCATATTCTTGCGTGAGTCTACTAATCTTGGATTCCTTTACTTGTGATGTTCCCTCGTGTGTGACTTCAAGCAACTTCCAAATCTCATTGAAAGTCTTGCAAGTAGAGATTCTATTGAATTCACTATACTATCGAGAGCACAGTAAAGAGCGTTCATAGCCTTAGCATCTCGACTAGCAAGCTTCTTGGTATTTTCAGTGAGTAAGTCCCTAAGGGTGTCAGATGCAACATCCTCAATAACTCTGGAAGGAGTAGGGAGACCATTTATCATACAATCCCATAAATCGAAATCTATGGACTTCAGATAAATGCTCATCCTAATCTTCCAGTAGTTATAGTTGGTTCCATCAAATAGGGGAGGCTTATTTGTGGAGTGTCCCTCATTGTGGAAGGTGTTGATGCTAGGGTTAGAGATCCATAGGGTTAGAGGCCATGGATCACTCTAAGGGTGTAAATCCAAATCAAGAGAACAAAGCTCTAATACCAATTGTAGAACCCTAGAGGGGGGGTGAATCGGGAAATAAAAAATAACTTAAGCACAAGAAGCAATATACGTCAAATAAAAAGAGAGAGTAAGAAGATCAAACACAAGATGTATCCTAGTATCCTCGCTAGAGGCAATCCAGTCCCGGAACTCTCTCCGGCTTAAATCCACTATTTAATAAAATAGTACACACGAGTTTGGATCCGAAGAACTCGCCAACTTCAACACGAGTTTGGATCCGAAGAACTCGCCAACTTCAACACACGAGTTTTCTTACGAAGGCTCGCCAACTTCAAAGAAATGAGAAGAGAACTTGTTGATCTTCTAACACTTGAAGATCAAAATTTACAACTCTTTAAATACTCTAGCACTTTGGAAGAGGATGACAATTAAAGATTGAGTAGAGTAGTAATGGTGAAGCTCTTTTGTGGTTGAGAAAATTTAAAGCTTGGAAGAGATAATCTTTATGAGGAGAGACTGAAGCCCCTTTTGTACAAATCCAAAGTCATAAAGGGCATTCAGCCATCAACCGGATTATCCGCCGAATTTCAACGAAAATCCGTCGGATTATCCGGTCAGCAATAACGGTCATAAAAAGAGCCGTTAGATGCATTAAATGCAGCTGCCAGCTGCCGTTGGATTTGAATTCAAAAGTTACAAATAAGTCAAGCGGATTATCCGTCGAATTTTAGCGGAAGTCCGGCGGATGATCCGAACTTCTGCTCACTAACTTGCTGTGAGAGGTTCGGATTATCCGCAGGATTTCCGCGGATGTCCGTCGGATTATCCGAACTTCTGCTCACTAACTTGTTGTGAGAGGTTCGGATTATCCGCAGGATTTTCGCGGATGTCCGTCGGATTATCCGAACTTCTGCTCACTAACTTGCTGTGAGCGATCGGATTATCCGACAGATTTATCCGAAAATCCGTCGGATTTTTCGTCTCCTCTGAATGACTTTTTACTTCACCATTTCTTTCTTTATGTTTGTCATCTTAGCAAAATGCGTATATAGATTCCTAGACATTTACAGACTCAAGAAAAGAACAGGGATAAGAATAGCAATGTTTAGGCTTTTGCACCTTCTTCTATGTAGACTTCAAGCTGGGCCTTTTTGCATCATCTACTTCATAGTCTTTTAAGAAGTGTCTCTTGCATTTTCTCTTTGTTGTAGTATATCATCATCTTGATAATGGAGAATTGCATGTGCTCCATGGTTTTTGATAAGCTTCATGGAATTTGTATGGAGATGTCTTTCTTCTATTCTTGTCTTTTTGGAGGTGCCTGTGAAAAGTATAAACTAAAGACGTATAAGGGTTATTGTGAACAATATATCAAAATTGATGTGCCAATATATATAGGATGTACAATCATTCTCTAAGTATACAAGGTCATCTAATCATGTTAAGAATTTATTACAATCGAAGAAAATATCAAAAATGGACAAAAACGGACAGAAACGGGCAAAAACAGACAAAAATCAGCCTAATCGGATCATCCGGCAGATTTTTCGAAGTGTCACAGCAAGTTTAATGGTGGAAATTCGAATTTTCCGACAGATTTCTGCGGATTTTCGACGGATTTTTCGAACCGTCACAGAAAGTTGAGTCTTGAAAACTCAAAACTTGTTTCGGCTATAAAAACTTTATTTTAAATCGAAATTCGGATTTTCAAAAGTCAAAATCGCATAAAATTTAATTTCCTACAAAATGAGAGTATTAGTTTTCACAAATTCAAAGATTTGATAGATCAATACCTCAAAATACTCCAAAAATAGGTTCTCGGAAAACCGAAACGGATTCTGATTTCCACCAAACTCAAAATCTATGTATACAAGCTTGGTGAGGGCCTTATATATGTATATGTGACCAAGATCCATGATGGTAACACCAGTATCATTCTTGATACCGAGTTTTCTACTAAGTCAATATTAAATTTTAACAGAAAATCAAATCCTAGTTCTAACCAAATTTAGAAATATGCATATAGACGAGAATCATAAGAAAAACATTCTTAACAAAATGATTTTAGAACAATTCTAAGCATTTAATACCAAGGAAACAAAAATGACAACAAAATAATATTGTTCATAAATTTGACAAGATGTACTTGCCTAGGTCACTACAACAGAAATACCTTTTAATGACGGCTAAAAACCGTCATTAATGACAAACCATGACGCTTTTTTTTCCAAAGCAAGCGTGATGAAAACGGGTGTTATAAATATTTTTTAAAAGCGTCATAAATAAAAACGTCATGAATATGATGAGTTTCTGCTACACTTATTTTCAGCGTAGTTTGAAAGCTTATGAATAGATAATCTGTATAGACTCAATTCAGCACATTTATAACGCTCAATTCTGCACATTTATATATTACTTTCCAAAAAATTATAGATCAATGCTCAATGTTGCTCAATTCAATTTCAAAACATTCATTTTGAACCATATTCACAAGAAAACATCTAACTGTTATAAAGTACCATTTAATCCATTTACAAATATACATAATATATATCACCATCTTCATTACATTTTTTCAAAATAGGACATCCAAATACATATATCAGAACCATTCCACAGCATATTTTCACATTCAACATCATTGTTCTCCTCAAGACCAGTCGGAGCTTCAATCACACTAAAAGCATTCCTTTGCAGCTTCACCTTTATGCCATTTGTTAGGACCTGCAATTCACCAGTCACAGAATTAATTACTGCTCAACTATTAATACAAAAATCAAAATCGTACAAGTAGAGTTGATTAGATTTCAGGGTACAATGGCAAGAGAAATAGAATAAGAAAAGGCACCCATGGTCTATTTAACACGGACATCGTTCGACGCAACACAGATCCGACAACGCACCCATGGTCTATTTAACACTACATCCATCTCTTCTCCAAATTTAGTCTCTATAAGTTGAGCTAATATTCTAGGAGGTCACTTCTACTCTTTTTTTTTCCTAGCTACTCTTTACATGTCACATACAAAAGAGAACTAAAGCTAATATTGTAGCAGGTCAACAATTTCCTTCCTGATATAACTCATCCACATTGTACTGCTTCAGTCAGAAATGCAATTTGATAATGTCTTAACCAACCTTTGCTTCTAATTAGTAATGTACCTCAAGGTAGATGTCCAGCGCCCTGTAGACCCCGTCGAAGCAGTCCCTTGCCGAATCGGGCAGGCTCTCGGCCACCGCGGGGAACCTAGACACGTTCAGGCTCTCCCTCAAATACTTGTCGAGCAGCCTCCCGACCTTCTTCAACCTGCCCAACGCCACCCCTCTCCCTCCTCCTCCGCCTCGAGCACGAACACCCTCACCAGCCTCACCACCAGGTTCACGTCGTAGACGCCGCCCTCCCCATCAGGACGACCCCGGTTCAGGTCGTCCAGCGTCGCCTGGTCCAGCGCCAGGCCGATCACCCTCTCCAGCCCCTGCCTGTACTCCCTGCTCGCCGCGGCGCCGGGGCCCGACACGAGCCTCAGCACCCAGAACAGGGCCCTGTAGGAGAACGCCGCCCTCCCCATCAGGACGACCCCGTACAGTAGAGGGAGGCTTCTTCTCCGCAGAGCTCCCAGTGATTTCTGCTCGGACCCGATTTCTTCATCCTTCTCTTCTCAAAACCCTAACCCTAATTTTTTTTTTTTTGAATGGAGAAAGGAAGAAAGAGAGTTGAAGTCTGTTAAGGAGAGAGGCGATGGTATTTCAAACATATTAATACATTTGCAAAATATTACAAGTTTGCCACCGCTCTAAAATATTAATAACGTTTTGTTTTATAAACGTTATAAAAAGTCCAAAATTAGCCCAAACCGTCATAGAAAAAAGGTATTTTCGAACTTTGATAACGCTTAGGTATCAGGCGTCATCAATACGTCTTATCGAGCGTCATTAAAAGGTATTTCTGTTGTAGTGGGTTAAGCTCCAAGTATAATCTTCTACTCCTCCTCCTAGAGGGGTTAAACATCACACCCAAGCCTCAAGGCCAAGCTCTTGGCAAGCTCCAAAGGGAAGAGAAGAGAAAAAGAAATGAAGAGAGAGTGAAAGAATGAAAAGAGAGAGGAGAGAGAAAGTGAAAAGGTATATATAGAATGGAAAATTAATTTTGACCATTGGATGGTGATCCATGTCAAAATCTAAGTCAATCATGGCCATTCAAACAAAACCAAATATCCATTGGATAAAAGGGTGCATCTGCACTATTCACGAAAATATCTAAACACTATTCATCAAATATCTAAAACACTACTCACGAAAATATCGAAAACACTATTCATAAAAATATCTGAAATCGAAAATATCTAAAATGTGGAATATCTGTCCAGGCGGTATGTCGTCGGTATACACCGGTATACTGGCGTTATGACGGTCAAGGAGAAAATCCATAAGTTGGAAAAAATTTAAAGCATTCTGAAAATCAAACACTACAAAATACGTATCCGTATATAAATACCGATACTGTGAGACGAGTCTCACAGTCCTCAATTCTTAGATTGTTTCAAAATATGTACATGCACGCATTTATGCAATCGAATGGTTTATATGAAAAGTACACGGTAGATCTGATATATAGAAAAAGTTCCCATGTGAGAGAACAAGTGGACTGTTCATACGTTTCACGTTGCAAATTTGAATGCAAACTTGTGTTCTCACAAAAATTTACACAAAATTCTAAGAATTGGTGTGCAATCGTGTCACATCCTTTTTTTTTACTGTTCATCCTTCTTATTACCGCTAGTAATGTGCACGAGTATTGCACGTGCAAAAATAGTTAAAAATTAAATATTAAATTTATTATAAAAATTGTTATTCCTAGAAATTTAATTCAATAAACAAAAAAATTCTCCCTACCTTAACCACTTTAGTTAGAATTATCTAGTTAAAAATAATTCATAGTAGATAATCAGATACTTAGTTTTTTTTAATAATTAGTAGATATTTTGGTAGTTATTTACTTATCTTTTTATTAATTTTTTAATATATTTAAATAGTTGATGATATATATGCGGTTTGAATGGCTTATTTTTTAACTTTATATATAATAGTAAATACACGTATAATACGTACAAGAAGAATAATATTCAATTATAGTCAAATATTTATTGTAACTCATGTGGTTAAGGTGGAAGGTATTCTTCTTATTTGGTTGAGTTCGATTTCCTATGTTGAATATACATATGACAAATTTAAATTTTTTCTAACAATTTTTTACATAATTTATTTTTTTAAAATAAAATAGAACATGATATAATTAGGACTAGAAGTCTCATTATGTAAGTAAAAGAAAGTGGAGGATGTGTCATTTTGGTTCTTAATTATCAAACTTGACACGAATTCAACACTAATCTAAGCGCTAATTACAAAAATCTAACGGTAAAAAGCTTTCCCACAAAAACTTCAGCATCTCCGCCAAACTGACGTCAGTGCTGACCTGGACCACCTGTAAGCAGTCGACACGTTGCCCATTCCACGCCACAGCCACTAGCTGCACGCGTCGTAATCGAACCCGCCAGCGTGGACACTGACGCCATTCTGCCAATTGGGAGGTGAGAATATCATTTTCCCGTGTACTGGAAAAGCAATGAGTGGGCACAGCTGGCACTGAGTCCAGATGGGAGATGACAGCAGAGCTTGCCACGTGGTTTCTGCGTGTTCATCAATCACTTTGGCGTGGGTTCCACTCTGCCTGACGTTACGTTAATTTAATAAATCACCACCACCACGTTTGCTAAAAAAAAATTTCAGAATTGCGGCAATTGCCTCAAGTTTCACCCAATTTGCATATTACCACCTCGTCTTTTTTGTATTAACATTCATCTGCAGAGTACTCAGCTTATATGTACCAGTTTGCCCCTGCAAATTTTCTTTTTGTCAGTATTTTTCTTTTTCTCCCACATGTTGGCACCAGAGTCCTGTTATGCACATCCTCCCGAACCTATAAATATAGAATATCGGATTATTTACACTAATTACCTCTAAATTTTAAATTTATAATACAAATAATTCTACTTTTAAACTAATTATACTGATCATCTTCTTCATTTATAATATAAATAATTCTACTTTTAAACTAATTATACTGGTCATCTTCTTCATTTAGAAAATAAATTAAAAATAGGATAATTAGTGTTATAATTTTTATTTTATCTTAAAGTAGGAACAGCCCATGTGATAAAAATAAAATATAGGAATGACTAGTATAATTAGTTTAAAAGTAGGAGTATTCCGTATTATAAATCTAAAACTTAGGAATAATTAGTGTAAATAATCATAGAATATCATCTTCCGCCATTAGTGACGAAATCAAGACTACATCGAGCAAGATCTATCTTGAACGTAAGTAGCATGTGCGACAGCATAGCCTTACCCAAGACAAAGTCTCAAAAATCTTTGGATCGATCTTGACACCGAAGGACAATTCTCATGGAACAAAAAGACAATCTATGTATAGTACAATATAAAAATTATAGAAATGACAATAAATATTTGCTAAGTCAATGACTCCTTTCCAACTTGTCCCCTCTCGTCGCTCACTGGACTTCGTCCTTCTTGTTATGTAAGTAGTCGTGAAAGTTGGATCAAGATCAAATATATATGTACAAGCATACTGTCTTTTGCAGGGTCGGCCCTGAATTAATGGAAGTCCTAGGCAAATTTTTAAAATGGGACCCATATATAATATAAAAAAATTAAACTAAAAATGATACAGTCAAGGCTAGTATCCTTCGTCCCCTCTCGTCGCTCACTGGACTTCGTCCTTCTTGTTATGTAAGTAGTCGTGAAAGTTGGATCAAGATCAAATATATATGTACAAGAATACTGTCTTTTGCAGGATCGGCCCTGAATTAATGGAGGTCCTAGGCAAATTTTTAAAATGGGGCCCATATATAATATAAAAAAATTAAACTAAAAAATGATACAGTCAAGGCTAGAATCTAGGACCTCTTTTGTACAAGTATAACAAACTACGACTACACCACAAATGTTTTATGATAATGAAGGATCATATTATATATTAGTTCTATTTTCCATATAAGATTACTAATATATATATACATCTAAATTAATTTTTTTGGACTCCCAAATTTTATGGGGTCCTGGACGATCGTCCTGGCCGCCCTGGGCCAGGGCCGGCCCTGGTCTTTCGTGCCCATATACATTTGTGCTAGTATCTACGTGCATGCACTCATGGATAGATTTGATGTTGGAGGAAACAAATTTTTTAGAGGGCTGTTGTTACACTGATTTTTTTTTCGGTGGAAAATCTATTTTTATTTTTTCTTTAGGTTACTAAATTTATTATTGGGAAGTGCTAATACACATGAAACAATTATTGACAAAACATAATTATATCCCTTAAGAATATGTGTAATTTTTAATGTATTCTTGTTAATTATTTTTATTTTTATTTTTTATGTCTAAATATTTTTAATTTTTGACTTTTTTATTTTGTAGAATGTTTTTTAATTGTTTATTTGTATGATTTTGTTGTTTCTTGTTTGTCTTTTAAGATGTTTTTATATTTTTTATATTATTTTTATTTTTCAATATAATTTACCAAAAAAATTAATTCTGAAAATACATAAATTTTGACCATAATGTATTTCGCGTACTGAACGACATTATAAATACTAGTGACTTTCACCAATAAAACCTATAATATTGTTAAAAAATTAGATAATTTTTTAAAATTGTATTAAAATATTTTACATATGAATTGAATATATTTTAATTCGAATTTGTTATAAATATATTTTAGATTTTTTTAGAATTTTGAATAATACCATGTACTTAAGTTAAATATAATTTAAATATTGAATATATTTTATGATTTATTATATGTTAAGGATTTTTTTTTTAAAAGGTAACTTTGTGAGAAGATAAATATTTTTACATTTCTTAGTATTAATTAGTAGAATATATATATATATATATATATATATATATATATATATATATATATATATATATATATATATATATACACACACACACACCGTATTATAATGGTAGAGATTTATAACAACTGTTATAATTCCACTAAAACTAATAATAGTTTGGGTAAATAACACTTTTGTAAATTAAGACCTATTAGTCATTTTTATCAATTCGTCTCTCATTCGATTACAAATCCGCTCAATAAGGCCCCTCCAGCCAAAATTAAAATTTATAATTCCGAAAATACTCATGCCCCCCTCTCCCCCCGGTGGCGACGGCGACCCCCCAGTCCCGTCCGACCCCCTGCCCTCCCCCCGCAGGCACTGCACCCCCCCCCCCCCCCCCCCCCCCGTCGACCTCCCCCCGGTAGCGAGCCCCCAGCCCCGTCCGTCCCTCGCGAGCCTCCCCCACGCCCGACCCCCCCCCACCCCCCGCGTCCTCCCCCCACCCGACCCCCCCCCCCCCCCCACCCACTCTCGCCGGCCACCTAGCCCCTCCACTACAGTCGAGGAAGGAGGGGGAGAGGGATAAAATTGTCATTTGGGAGTTTTTTGCAACAAAAAATAACTAGTGAAAAATTTAATAGCGTGGAGTCTTTTTTTTTTTTTTGTGAAAATGGCCAATCTAGAGAGAATTTTTTTGTCTTTTACCCTAATAGTTTTGATATTATTCTTTTGTATACGAGGGCAAACAAGTAATTTCGTCGTATCCCCTACTCTACTATAAACCAGCTGTAGAAGGTATTTACGAGCAAATTAGTTTTCTTTTCGCTCCTATTATTCCTCTCCCCCTCATATTTCTCTCTACCAGGAAAGATTTTCTCCGATCGACTCGGCATCGTGCCGGAATATTCCGTACAGTAACGGAAGAAATTAAAAAAAAAAAAAAAAAGAGCAGTCGAACGATATATCGGTCGTAACAATTAGTTCGGTGTCGGAATGTCTTCCCCCGTCGCCGACGACGCGATCATGTTCGTGAAGACGAAAAAGTCGGCGGTCGGAGACGAAGAGGAAAGAGAGGAGAGAGACGCCGCTATCGTATGGGAGAAGGAGCGATAGATCGATCCGGTTTCTCTACTTCGTGTCGTATCGTGTCGGAATCAGCGGCATTTTTTCCGATCTTTGCCGTGTCGCTTCCGATTGTCCCGATTTGCAAATTTTAAAAAAGGTATACTTCTTTGCTTCCAACTATATTTCCTTTTAAGGTTTGGATTTGTATTTTGGATACCATGTCGGCCACGTCTGGTGTCCGTACTGTTTTCCACATGAGCTACAAACTATGGACCATATTATATTATTTTTTTACCCTAGTTTATTATTATTATTATTATTATTATTATTTTGTCCCAGTTCAATCCAGAACCTATTATTATCGTTATTAATATAGCAACACTACGACGAAATTGTCTTCTTTTTTTTTCATATTGAGAATCGTATTTAATTTTAATGGCTTATTTAGCGCTTAGAGTTCGTGT
This sequence comes from Iris pallida, assembly GCA_029216955.1. NCBI lineage: Eukaryota > Viridiplantae > Streptophyta > Magnoliopsida > Asparagales > Iridaceae > Iris > Iris pallida. The sequence continues at coordinate 40,987,673 of JANAVB010021600.1, read as the reverse complement.
TCTTGATTTTACAAGACTTTGACGATGAGCAGGGTCTGCTTGGATTGATGAAAAAAAAGACAAAGTTAAGTAGGATTAAGTGAAAGATAATTAAGTTAAGTTTATCATCAACTAAGCAAGTTCACTATGTGAGAATGATTAATTTAGTTTTTATTGCAACGGTTGAAAGTATTATGAATTTGAAATATAATTGTATTTGTAGAATCGTGTGAATCATTGTTCTATACTTCATTTAAAATTGTGTTATTGATTAAGGTAGTGTTTGATTGGGCTTTTTTTTTTCCTTGGAAAATATATTCATCACAAATTTCCCATCCATTGTAGTGTTTGATAGTATATATTTTCCATGGAATTATTTTCCAAATAACTATCATTTTTTATATTTTCTTCTAAAATGGTGGAAAATAAACTTGTCCATAGAAAAATATATTTTCCATAAAAAAATAACTATTTTTCGTGAAAAATAATAACAATCAAACATCCGAATTAAGTTTCCATAGAAAAATTTAAAAATTCCTTGAAATTTTTTTCCTAGAAAAATAATTTCATGGAATTAATTTCTTTTTCACATATTTTTCATTTTGCAATCAAACGCACCCTTAGATTCAATCTAGTTCCAAGTGAGACACGAATTAAAATAATTTAATATTGGAATTCTAGTCGGGTATACTCTACTCTTACTTAGGATATATTTGATTGCTTGAAAGCGGATGATAAAAATCAACATGAAATAATTTGCACTTTCAACTAAGTACTAATAAAAAAGGGAGAAAAAAAAAGTGTTAGGTAAATATTTAAAGTGGTTTATGAAAGTACTCAGCTTTAGATACATTTAAAGTGGTTTAAAGTGATTTATGAAAGTACTCACTTTAGATACAAAATTTTAAAAAAAAATTAGAGATGGATGATAGGAGGATAATAATTTTTTTTTTATTTAAAAATAATTTATCATGCCAAATTTTCTCTCTCTCTCTCTCTCTCTCTCTCTCTCTCTCTCTCTCTCTCTCTCTATATATATATATATATATATATATATATATATAATTCTTTCAATAGTCTAACTGAGTTGGCATATCATTCCTCTCTAATTCTTGTAAAATTTTCGAAAATCTCTTAAACTTCATCCCCTCTCTCTCACAAATTTATTGAATATGCCCACTTTTCAATTGAATTTTCACTCTCAATCTCCTATAATTCCCCAATTTCAACGGTTATTTTTTAAGCAATCAAATAGCCCCTGAAATTCTCTCTCTCTCTCTCTCTCTCTCTCTGTCTATGAAAATTTGCAGTTTAAAGCAAAGTTCTTCTTTACTCCACAAGAAATCCTTTTTTTCCCATGATTTCAAACCATGTGAAAGTTAGTTTTTGTCACGTAGTTCCTCGAGATGATGTTTTCTCGTTTGAAAATGAACAGTGGAATCTATCGACATCCTTTTTAAACTTTTGGATGCTTCCATTGACGTTACATTTTTTTTTGGCTGGATCATAAACAGTGGAATCAATCATTATTGTATAGTAGCTCTTCTGTTCATATTCCTGCATTTTTTTTTTTTTTGAGGTTCCTTCTGTTTTTGTTTATTGAGCATCTTCTCATTAGGTTCCCATTTTGATTTCTGTAGCATTTTCCTGGAAATGTCGGCTAAGGTCCACGTCGGCGCGGAGGACGATATCGCTGCTGTGAAGCTGCAGCCGCCGGAGCTGCCGAAAGCTGCGGACGGCGACGACGACGAAGGCGAAGGCGAGGAGTTCGCGAAGTGCGACTGCTGCGGCCTGACGGAGGAGTGCACGCCCGCGTACGTCGCGAGGATCCGCGGGCGGTACGACGGGCGCTGGATATGCGGGCTCTGCTCGGAGGCCGTGGAGGAGGTGATCCTCCGTTCGGACGGGCCGATCACGACCGCGGAGGCGCTTGACCGCCACATGAGCTTCTCGAGGAGCTTCCGGCCCAACCCCAAGGAGCACCTGATATCGGCGATGAGGCAGCTGCTGCGGCGGAGCCTCGACTCGCCCAGGGCGATGAGGTCGACCCCGTCCAGCCCCCGCGGGGGCGGCGGCGGCGGGGACGAGGCTGGCGGCGGCGGCGAAGGGGTTAGGCGGCCGCTCGGTCGATCGGGGAGCTGCTTCTCGAGCATTGGTGGGTGAAGAGTCTGAGTAAATTCAGTTGATCATGAAGAAGAGTATGTTGTTGGAGACGTAACAGAACCAAACTGATTGAAAGTGAACAACTTGTTAAGGAGAAAGAAGGTTTATGCTAAATTAGGTTTTTATGATTATGATTATATTAGGGAAAATGCTAAGTTTACAACCAAATTTTTTATAACTTTCTTACGACCCACATCCACACCCACCTCCTGCTAGCATGGTCCCACCCGATCACCCCTCTCCCCCAATCAAATGATGCGACGTAGGCGGTTGTAAAGCTTACAACCAAAATTGGTTGTAAGCATATCATTTCCTTGTGTTAGTTGGTAGTTTAGATACATTATCATCTTCTTATGCCACTTTGGTAGGAACTTAGGCCATCTCCCATGGGGGTTTTCATCTACCCTATTTTTATAGTAGAAATTCATATTGGAAAAAAAAAAAAATTCTTCATGTTTTCTGAGCCAATTTCTATGCCGTTGGTATTGATGTAGGATGTAGAGTTTCTACAAGGTCTCATTTGGTTTGCGGAATGGAAGGAAAAGGAAATCAATTCCTTAGCATTTCCTTTCCTCTGGGAAATTACAATTCCCATTGATTTTTCTTTCAGTCTCGTTTGGTTACCAGAATTCTTGTTTGGGAAAGGAAAGTTATTCATTTCCTGTGTTTGGAAGCCAAATAAAACAAGTTGGAAAGGAAAAATGATTTCCAAGAGGTAGAAAAATAGGAGAAAAAGTGGTTCCACCCATCCATCTAAGGAATCACTTTTCCTTCAACTTTTCTGCATTTATTACAAAAAAATTTGACCAAAATATCCCTGCTCAAAAGTATAATTTACCAGTTTTATCCATAATACCTCTTAGACAAAAATATTCTTGAGTAATAAGTTTTCTTTTTAGCACGAGGGTATTATTGAAAAAAATGAAACACTATAATAGAAAATAAAGATATATTCCGACAATAATCTCGGTCTTTCCAAACACTGGAAAAGAAAGTTGATGGGAATTATAATTTCCCAAAGGAAAAGAAATACCAAAGAATCAATTTCCTTTCATTTCCATTCCGGGAACCAAACGAGGCCTTATAGTGTTTGAAAATACCAAGAAATTTGGAAAGAAAAGTGAATACTTCAATGTGGAAAAGTGATTCCTTTCTTTGATGGATGGAATCACTTTTTTTTCTAATTTTACTTCTATTGGGAATCACTTTCCCCCCTAATTTTCTTTCATAGAAATTCTTCATTTCTCATACCAATTAATATTGGGTCCCACACCATCATTAAATTGAACTATTTATTTTGTAACACCTAGGATAGAAATGAAAAATTATTGAAGAGTATTTTTTTTTGTGTATACAATTTCTATGTAGAAACTCTACCAAATAGGATACAAACCGAATTTTAGAAATCCCCATTGGAGGTGGCTAATTAGAAAAGAAAACTCATCCATTTACTGTTTTTATGGAAAAAAAAAAAAATGGGAGATAAAAAAAATGGTCTCTCGATCCATCCAACGATCCACTTTTTTATTATAAAAATTCACTTTTCTTTTAAGGCAACGTATGGTTTACGAAATCATGACCTTGAAAAAAAAAAATATTTCTTTCATATGTTTGGATGTCAATGGAAAAGAGGGATGAAAGAAAAATGAATCATAAAGAAGAAGAAAAAAACTAGTAGAAAAATGGTTCCCCCAATCCAATAAAGATACTTTCCTACTCAAAGGATATTGATTATTTATTCTCTCTTCCTTTGGAATTTTAATTACAATTAATTTTACTTTTCGGTATTTGAAAATATAAGAAAATTGGAAGGGAATGGGAATCTTAAAGAGGAAAGTAAGAGCATCTCCAACCCTATTGTCTTGTTAAGTGTTGTGAGTCTTAGGTGGCTCCTATGTGGCATGAGCCACAAGACAATGTCTTGTTTATGTGGCAAAATTATATCTCAAAAGACAATGAGATAGAAAAACTCTCTCCAATGCAAAAGTATTGAGAAGAGAATAAAAAATATTTTTTCCAACTTCCAAGGCAACTACTCATCTTCTTTCTTTTTTCTAATATTTTTTATTCATAATTGATGACATGGAAGAGAAGACATTGTCAAGTACATTATCTAGAACAAGACAATCAACTTCACAATGTCTTCTTTAATTTTTATCACATAAGCTTCACAATTGACTTGACAATTGCATTGGAGAAGAACTTTTGAATAAAATTTTGTCATTCCTATGTGGCATTAACTTTTTTCCCAAGTCACAATAGGGTTGGAGATGCTCTAAATCATTGGGTTGATAGGGGTAACCATATTTTATTTCCTCCTAGGAATCAATTTTCTTTTGTACTCATTTCTTTGTCATTCAACCACAAAAAGAAATGTCTTTTTTTCCCAATGTCATTTTTGATTTGCAGAACCATGAACTTGAAAAGAAAATATGTAAAAAAAAAATAATAATAATAAAATAGTTACTAAAAATAGAAGAAAAAAAGTGGTTCCCTCATTTACTTTTCTATTCCATAGATTCACGTATCCTTAAGTAAAATTAATTTTCTTTTCTTTCCTTTCCTTTTCTTCGCGTGAACCAAAATAGTCTCATGTAAATCCTTCAATTGAATGGACTCCGTTCAGAGCATTTCTATTTGTTAATTCTTCCTAAATTCATATTTGAATTCCTCGAGTCTTGGTTAGCTTTAATTGTATATAAAATTTGTAAAAGGGATGCATTTAATAATTAGTCATCTTCTACTCGTGAACAAATTTAATTTGTGTTTCTACTAGTTCCTCTAAGATTTTTGTTTCTATTGGTTAATTCTTCCTAAATTTATATTTGAATTCATCAGAGTCTTGGTTAGCTTTAATTGTATATAAAATTTGTAGAAGGGATGCATTTAATAATTGGTCACCTTCTACTCGTGAACAAATTTAATTTGTCTTTGTGCTATTTTAGCATATTTTATTGGCTGTCTGACTCTGGACCACCAAGCACCGTTCATGTCAGAGCATCTCCAACCCTATTGTGAGTTTGAAAAAAATGGTTGCCACATAGAAATGACAACCATTTTTTCCAAAAGTACTTCTCCAATGCAAATGTGAAATAAAGTGCAGAGTTGACATGGCAAAGACAATGTGAAGTTGTTTTTCTAGATCTAGACAATGCACTTCACAATGACTTTGTCTCCACATCATCAATTATGAATAGAAATATTTATAAAAAAGTTGAAGAAGTGGAAGAGTTGCATTGGAAGTTGGAAAAAATACTTTTTAATGTCCCCTCAATACTTTTGCATTGGAGAGAGTTTTTCTATCTCATTGTCTTTGAGATATAATTTTGCCACATAAACAAGACATTGTCTTGTGGCTCATGCCACATAGGAGCCACCCAAGACTCACAACATTTAACAAGACAATAGGGTTGGAGATGCTCTCAGCCAGGTGCCAATTTGAAATCTTATTAAATTATTTATTTTAAATATTATAAAATCAATTGTTCTGTGTAAGGTCTCGTTTGGTTTAATGGAAGGGAAATCAATTCCTCGATTTTTTTTTTTTAAATTACAATTTTATTAAAAAAAAATTCCGATGTTTGGATCTATGTCAAGGACATTAGAAAAGAAAGTGAATGCTGTAAGGTGGAAAAGTGATTCATTACTTGGATGGATAGAATTTTTTTTTTCTCCTAATTTTCTTCTATTGAAATCACTTTTTTTTTTTTTAATTTTTTTGACATTCAAACATAGAAAAATAATGATATTTTTTCCCAAACCTATTATTCTACTAATCAAACGAGGCCCAAGAGAATCCTCTAAATTTACTTTAGTGTAATATTCTTTGAGCTTTTTTTTTTTTCGTATGAGGCAAATGGAGGGGGACATAGGACCTCAAAAATCATATAAGAACACTGAAAGTAGTATCACTTGGTCGTCATTCGGTTGGGGGAGAGAAAAATAAATAAAACTTTTTGCTCTTTTATTTTCTTTGAAAAATTATAATTCCAACCATTTTTTTTTTTTGATGTTTGAAAATGTCAAAAAAATTGGAAGAAAAATGTGAATTCTTAGGCCATCTCCCATCCATCCTAAAAATTTCTCTCAATTTGAGGACTCCAAATGGAATATTTCCATATTATGCTATCCTCAAAAAAATTTTATCTCCAACCCATCAATCCTCAAATAATAAAACCATTATTTATTTCTACAAAATTTATTTCTTCACAACTATTTAATATAATCATATACATTAATATTATATTATTAATATTATTTACCGAGATAATATTATATTATTTAATATTATTTTGTAATATTTACACAACTCCAATCCACTCTCTTTTTTTCCTATAAAAAGAATGCATATGACCACTCATTTCACCATCAACTTCCTCATCCAATTTTTTTTTCCATTATTTCTATACCATCTTTCTTCAACAATGAATTTTGGAGCTAGTCCATCGCATCTACTATCTTCATCTAGCTCATCTGATGAAGATAAGGAGCTCGATGACATTGCAAATAAAATTACAACTATTAAGCACCAAGAGGACATGGTAGTAGATTTGGTTACTTTCAAGGAGGATACGATAGAAACGAGGATGATTTACCACCGTTCTACAAGTGTCTTAGACTGTTTTAATTTGAATGTCGTTATATTGTTTTAAGCATTTTTAATTTCAATGTTGTGATGTTTATTTTAATTTCAATGTTGTTGTTGGTTGCGTTATTTTAAATTTTGATGTACTTGTTTATGTTTTTTAAGTCAATGTATTTTAATTTTAGAAAATTTGATGTTATTCTATTAATTTCAGCTAAATTATTTAATTATTATTTATTAATCAAATGAATCTAATAAAAAAAATAACAAATATATTCAATATTGGATTCTATTTCAAGATCTCAACAAAAATATTTCAATAGTATAATTATTTTATTATTTATAATTATAAATTAAAAAAATATGGTAAGTTAATTAAGCTTAATGGTCATGAATAGTGGATACTCAAATTTGAGAATTTTCTCTCTCTTCCCTCAAATTTGAGGATCCATCCTCCTTCCCTCAAATCAATTTGAGGCTTGGTTGGAGAAGGTTTTTGAGAAAAAAAATTCTCAATTTGAGGTTTGAGGAGTATGGTTGGAGATGGTTTTAGAGGGAGAAAGTGAATCCTTAGAGGGAGAAAGTGATTTCAATAGAAAAATATTTTATTTTATTTTTTGAACTGTCTAGATCTAGTCGGACGACATCTGTCTAGCACCTGGCGCTTTTCACAACTTTGAATCCAAGAAAGATTATATCTATTGATTTCTCTTACTTAACTTTCTTTCATTCAATTCCAATTAACACTGCTTTTTTTCCCCTCAATCTGAGCAGATCCTGCCTCGTTTGGTTCGGGTAATCAGACCTTGGAAAAGAAAATTATTATTTTTCAGTGTTTAGATGCTAAAGGGAATGAGTAAAAAAGAAAACTAATTTTCAAGAGTAACAAAAATAGGAGAAAAAATGATTTTCCCACCAATCCAAGGATTCACTTCTCGATTCATATATTCTTCAAATTTTCTTGACATTATCAAACACCAAAAAAGAAGAAGCAAGGAATCAGTTTCCTTTCCTTGAACCAAACGAGACAATGGCAATAGTAGATTTTTTTTTCCTTTGCGTTTTGATTGGTGGAAACAAGAAAGAAAAATTGAAAAATAAAAATTAAAACGTTTCCATGAAGAAATGAGACTTGGTACCAGTACCTCGTAGCCAATTAGTTGATTTTGAGATTAAAAAAAAAATTTGTTGAGGCTATGCTCTTCAATTTGTAATGATCCTGGAAACAAATAATACGAAACCAACTAGGGGTGCAACTCGGGCGGGCTAAACCCGAGCCCGATCGGGTAAACCCGCTAATGGGTTGGATTAGGGTCGAAGATACTTGGGTTTGGGTTCGGATTCGGACTCGGGTTAAAATATTTGAACCCGATCAAAAATCGGATTGGGCTTGGGTTCATGCGTCGGGTTACCCAAAGAACCCGAAACCCGAAACCCAAAACCCGAAATACATATAATTTATATATATTTTTTTCATGCTTCTTAAATAAAAAGTTTAAATCCTAAATTTCTCCACCCAAACTCTTTAACTCCTTATAAAGAATTCTCATTTCAATTTGTATTTTGTAATAATCAAGACTTGATTGTTATTTGATTATGTGTTTAATATTACTTTTGTTGAAAATTATTTTAAATTTTATATTAGAGTCCGATAAACCCGATGGATCCGAGCCCAACCCGAGCCTAACCCGCTCCTTCGGACTTGGTCTTGGGTTTCATATATTGAACTCGAGGTTGGGTCGGGCTTGGGTTCGGGCTAGGCTTATGATTCATCGGGTTGGGCTTGGGTTGACCTTAAACCCGACCCAACCCGCCCGAGTTGCACCCCTACCTTTTAGTCAAATTTAGCAAATAAAGACTCCCGCTATGACTTGCTCGAAAAGTCCCTTACCGTCTGTTGACCGTTAGCTTTGACCGTTAATGACATTTAAAATAATAATAATAATAATAATACCTAAACTACTCCCCCCCCCCCCCCCCCCCCCCCCCCCCCTCCCCCACCAGCCCTCCCCTCCCCCTTCTCCTCCTCCCCGTTAGCCCCCCTCCTCACTCCGGCCAGCCCCACCTCCTCCTCCACCCTGCCCCCTAAGCCCCCTTCCTCACTCCGGCCAGCCCCTCCTCCTCCTCCCGCCCCCTCAGCCCCCCCCCCCCCCCCCCCCCCCCCCCCCCCCCCTCACTCCGGCCAGCGCCCCCCCTCCTCCTTCCCGCTCCCCCTCAGCCCCCCCTCCCCTCCTCCCCGCCCCCCTCCTCCTCCTCCCCGCACCACCGGAGAGAGGGGGAGGGAGAGAGAGTGGAGGAGGGATAAAATGGTCATTACATACCCCACTTAACAGCAGTTAACGAAAAGGGGACAAAATGAGCAGATTTCATACTTTTAGGAATTTTAAGAGCATGGGCCTTTTAGTGCAAAAAAGGGGAAGCTAACGATGGATTTTTTTGCACTTTACCCTACTTAGGGAGGTATGATAGAACTTCTGTTATAGTTTTTACATAGTAACTTTTTGTTTTGGGGTATATGCTCTTCACCATTCGAGTACCGACTCTTATTGATTGTTAGCTGAAACTCTCGGACAGGGAATTCATTTAGTTTCTTCCAAGTATCATATATGATTTCTGTATTCTACTGATAGTTGCCTTTATGCAGCCTACTCTGCACTTGTTTCATGGTGGAAAGAAGGCCACTGAAGTGGTAGGTGCTGACATTACCCGGCTGAAGGACGCCATGGAAAATCTTTACAAGTACTTTGCTTAACCTCTTTCTTGAGTTAACGTCATCTCATTTAAGTAAATTTTCAGTTTGTATCTAAGGTCGGATCCTATCAGCAAAAGGGTACATTCCATGCTATATAGTTTGTTGTGGATTCATACAATTAATTCTAATTTACATAACTGTTTTAAAAAACTTGATCCTCAAAAAGAAAAATGAAAAAAAAAAAAAAAACTCTCTAAATCATCTTAAGACTCTTAACTGATACTCATCTTTAATGTAATTGTGCAACAATCTGAATGAAGTGATTTAAGGGCCAGATTAACATTGACTCTAGCTAGTACTATTTTCTTGATTTCTTATACGTCACATTAACTGCTCATATATGAATAGTTTACGGAAAATTTCATAAAGAGGAAAAATGTTTATCTAATTTACATAAAACAGGATAATTTTAAAATATTTCTAAAAAACGGGATCTGGCGCCAGTGCAACTGGCGCCAGACAATTTATTTATTTTTTTAAACATCAGGCGCCAGACAAACTGGCGCCAAAGAGAAAATAAGAATAAAAAAAAAATTCTCAAACCCGACGCCAGTGCAACTGGCGCCAAACTTTTTTCTTTTTTTTTTTGGTTTTTTTCGGTTTTTGTAGTTTGGTTTGATTTGGATTGGTTTGATTTATCTTTTAGTTTGATTTAGTTTAATCTATTAATTACTTTGTTATTATCTATACTATGGATAATAACAAAATATATCAGTTAATATATATACATATAATAATTTTAAATTAAAAAATATTTTTTATTATTATATATACTATAGATAATACAAAATATATCAATTTAATCTATTAGTTACTTTGTTATTAATGTATTTTAATTTATATTTATTTGTATACTAATATATTGGAGGATAGTACATTAGAGGATCTCACAGGATTGACACCTGAATTGGATTAATCTCCAAACATAGTAATATATTAGTATACAAATAAAAATAAATAATAATACATCAATAACAATAACATAGTAACTAATAGATTAAACTGATATATTTTATTATTATACATAGTATAGATAATAACAAATTTTAACTGGTATATTTGGTTATTATACATAGTATAGATAATAATAAAGTAACTAATAGATTAAACTAAGCTAAAAGATCAAACTAAATCAAACTAAAAGATAAATCAAACCAAACCAAATCAAATCAAACCAAACTACAAAAACCGAAAAAAAAAAACCAAAAAAAATAGAGTTTGGCGCCAGTTGAACTGGCGCCGGGATTGAATTTTTTTTTTTTTTTTAATCTTTGGCGCCAGTATGACTGGCGCCTGATTTTTTTTTAAATTTTTTTGTCCGGCGCCAGTTGCACTGGCGCCAGATCCCCTTTTTTAGAAATATTTGAAAATTATTCTGTTCTATGCAAATTGGTTAAACATTTTACCTCTATATGAAATTTTCTCAATAGTTTATGCCCATAAGTAGATTGTTGACCTATAAAGTGAAAGTCTAGATGTCACATCATCTGTATTTTGAACATCAATCTCGATGGCACTAGGGCAGATCAAATATAGTTGATGACCTTAATCCACTTTCTCTGAGTCCCCAATACATACCGATAATAAGCCTGGAAAACCATTTATTTTGTTTTCTGGTTGTTATAAATGTTGTAAATAAGTAGTATTCTTGGAATCTCACCTCGGTTGTCCTATTATAATCGAAATTGAGAGTATCCTACCATTATAGCCTACATTTGGAAGCTCCTCTGATAGGGATAAGATTATTCTTTTTTCCTTTTTTTCTTCTTCTTCTTCTTATTAATATACATCAATTATCAAATGTTTATACATGTTCAATAGTACTTGGGTTGACCATACATATGCAATATGAACTGACTATCATTTCTTCGAACAGGAAAGAATAATCAGACAAATACCGAGATGAACCTTTCAGTTGGAGCACTGTTTTGCTTGGGAGGTAAGAAAATCAGCTGGGCTTAAACTCTAGTGGGTTGGGACAGGTGTTTGTTACATACTCCTTGATACAATTTGCTTAGATCTTAAATAAACGCTTTATTTCCTACAGATAATAGTCATTTTTCGGGACCTCCAGTTCTCTTCTTAGGATTAAATGTTTTGTGATTGTTGTAGATATACAAGCATACTATTTTTCTTGATGTGAACTGTTATTTCTTCTTAAATAGAACATCCTTACTGCTTGGCCTATTTACCGGATTCAGTTTATTTACATCTTTCGAAAGCTTTCTTTGAAACGGGGAAAAATATTCTGGAACTTGATGTTTATGAAAAAATCATTTTCTCGTTGTCTTTTCCAAAAGTGGCTGAGCACGTCCGTTCTCTCCCTTTCGCCGACTAGTTACCATATTCATATGACGTAACAACAGTTCTCCTTTACCACAAAACTTAACCAACTGTCATCATATTGGTGGTGTCCATCTGTGGTCATATGATACTGCAGCAAAATCCATAGATGCATACTCTTTGTGATGAATGATATTTTTGTTTTTTGCTCCAATGTGTGTGCATTTTCACTCCTCTACTTCATTTTACTTGGTTATTATTGAGTTGACGATATTAGGTTCTGAAGAAATATACATAGTTGAACATAGAATTGTTTTGTTCCTGAGCAGGGATGGGAGGGATGGGAGAAACAATGGGATGGTCCGACCTCACCATGTGGCAATGATGAATGGTGAGTCCGGCCATTAATTTATTGACATTTGACATAATCTATTATATCACTACATTTCTCTTATTTTCTATGTCAATTTTTTTTAATGTTTTTGAAAGAGAAAAAATCTATTTTTTTTTTCCTAATATGCCAACTGAATTTATATGTATTAAATATATTTTTTATAATTTTTTGAAATTGATAGATGGCCCGTGGAGGGTGACCGAACGCGTGCCCGCGGCCGCGTGTCACCAACCCACAGGCCCCCTGCTGCTTTCGGGGCCCACCCGTCCTTCTATCCAATTAAAGGATGACACATGGTCCGCGGGCCAGAACTGTGGTCCAAATCTACGGACAACTTAGCATCGTCCGGTTAAACAACCTTCCTTTTTGGAATTATCGGAGCAAAATCTTTTGGATACACAAAGATATAACAAATGCCTTTTGGATACATAAATGGTGTAAGAAACTTAAAAGTGTGAGTTTAAACAAGCAGAAGTGAAATTAAATTAGCATCAACAAAATGATAAGATTAACAAAAAAAAAAAAAAAAAAGGGAAAGTTATTACAACTAGAAGTTACCAAATTCTCTTCTTCATCCTATCCTCAAAATTTTATTTTCCTAATCTTCAATCTTGGCAATAGCGACCAGAGATGATATCATTAGAAAAAAAATTTGTCTCGACTACCATTGTTTTATACGATAATCATGTAAAAATAAAATAGGGAGGTAAGGATGCAAAATGTTCACAACTCTTAACGAGAAATATAATTTTCCTGGATTTATTTATCCCTCGATAGAAACTAAACATAATATAAGGCAAACCAGTCCAATGCTATTTTATCTACACATTTGACAAAAGTAGTGACCAGTCAGTATAATCTGTTTTTTTGATGAAAAGGTGCCATGATCTCGAAGGAGGAGCAAACTTCTGATTCTTAACAGTTGGAAGGAAATGCATCACATAGTAATTTATCAAAGATGAATTTGAATTACAAAAGTTAGGCTACATCAAATCTTATATCATATTTGGGAATGTAGAGAAAATATCCACTGAAAAGTTTCCGAGTCCACATAACACAGAACATAAGGTGTGTTACAATACCATCAATCTCGTTCGCTGATGGCTGTCAGATGTTCATCAATTTCTTCTGTTGTCAACACTTTGAAACCTGGATCATCTTTCCTCACAACTCCCACCTAGGAAACACCAACCCCATAGTTAATAAGACCAAATAGATGCATAATGCATATTAAATGCATATTTAGGGCCCGAGGATATCTGGTTTGGAAGAAATATGCGCGGTACATATAAATTATATAGTTCATGGCAAATTCTAATAGGCACATGAGTGATGTCACTCGAGAATAACTTATATGGATCTCAAATGAACTAAAGAAACAAGTCTAGGATGCTTCCAAGGGGATTTACTTTCATCATACACCACTATCAGTCAAGTTCACTATTTAAATGCCCATGCAGTTCTTGGGGAAAAGTGCCTAACTAACGGTACTACATTAGGTTGTAATGCTGCAAGGGACCATGAAATTAATCTTTACCCGATACAAATGAGTACGTATTTCGTTTTTTATAAAATCCTGAAAATGATTAGAAACAATACCTCAATTTCAGTAGGCTTGAAGTCCTCCTGGAGAACTGACTGCAGTGCGGATATCGCTGTCTGTAATAGGAAACAGAACTACCAAGTCAACAAAAACCAAGCTCCAAATACCTCCACTGTTTAGAAAAAGGATCACACAAACAGAACTAAAAGTTGAAGGGTTCAAGACATCTTAATGATAAACCCTACCGTGATAGTTAGAAATAATAACTAACCAGAGTAAAAAGCTGAAACTCAAGACATTGTAATGATATAAAACAAATACACTGAGATGGTGCTATGAAAAGGAAAAGGTGAGGAAAGATCTACTTTGAAATGAATCTCATAAAATTTGAAATGGTTGGAATGCTTGTCAAGATGAGGAAAGGTTTCACAAAATAAAATTAAAACAAAATAACGCACTACATTCACGATAAAATTACCATGAACAATGAACATGGAAAGCTCTAGTTTGGTAAACATAAAAGTACAACATATATGGAACTGGGTTGAAGTAAAACTCTATACTTGAGAACTAGTGTCCATTAGAGTCACCATACAAGTGCATTTAACAAGAATGTGTGAGCAAGAATGTAAAGATAATAAATGCAACATACAGCCATACTGGCCATAAAGTAGTGGGGGTGTCGATTTAACAGATTTAAATGCAACATGAACAAATCTGAGTACACATGTTGGCTATGGCTACAGATGAAGACTCAAAATCAAATCAGGTTGGCAAGGATCAGGACTCTTTGCCAAACCAGGCTTAATTTAAGAAATAAGACCAACAAATCTTATAGATGTTACAAGGATATAAACTGCAACACATCAAAATCACAAACAGCTAAAACCAAAGGTAGTTAGAACAAGTTTTAAACCACACTGTTGACAGATTTGTATGATATCCTGAGCCTCTCACATCCTGTACACATGAAGCTCACTCGAGCCAGTTTACATATAGCCGACTCAGGTAGCCATTTATTTGCGTGTGTGTGAGGGGAAGGGAGGATACTATAGCGGGAAGTGACTGAAGGACAAGAGATGCAGCAAGATACGTTTCAGAAGTCCTAAAGCATGCCAACGCCCATATATTACCTGCACAGTTTCATCATATGAGAATGAAGGATCATTCTTCATCTTCTTCTCCAAAAAGTTGATAGCTTCTTGCTCTTTCAGGCCAGCACTTGTAGCCTGGGAACAACTTAGTGCATACAGAGTCAATAAACAAGTCATATTCAGAATAAACTTCTAGAACAATACTTGATGATTGATGAGTTTGTATACATAAATGACACGGAAAATGGAAAAGAAAATTAAATATAAAAATATATGTAAGTTCAATTACAAGAATTTTGATGATTGATGAGTTTGTAGAACAATACTTGATGATTGATGAGTTTGTATGATTGATGAGTTTGTATACATAAACTTCCAAAAAGTTGATAGCTTCACAAAGAATGAAGGAAATGCAATGGAGATAGTTTCAGTTAGTAGCAGAAAATTCTATGTTGTTAATAAAAAAATCCATGTCCCATCCTGTAAGTGCATCATGAATTTATACAGTATTCTTTTTCATTTCAATCTGATTTACTAGCAGATTCAATTACATAACTCTGGTTACTCTGGAACACTTGCAACTAACATAAATGTTTCATATAATGGAGCTTATTGAAATCTTATATTATAAAACAGTTGATGAGTGTGAATTTTCAGGCCCCCATGGCGTATTCTTAGAAGTCCATGTTTTATTTCAAACTTTGAGAGCATTGGATGTTCCCAATGTGTCAAAAAATGTCTTGCAGATAAATTCAAATAGGCTTGTCTTCAAATCATTACTGAAAATTTAATTGACTGAATTATCGCAGCATTATATTATATGAATGTTAAGAAATTAAAATATTGAGGAATCTGATAAAATACAAAAAATGTAAGATGATAATTATCCAAATTAGTAACTTCAAAACCAAACTTGAGAAGGTACAACACAAGGAAGTGATCCACAAATTGCTCAACCGGCTAGGTTTGGGAATGCTTACGGAAGGCCGCTTATGCTCTCTTTTTTCTTGGAAAGTGGTCCAAGGCTGTGTTTGGTGACAACAGCTTATAAAAAAACTTCTGAAAAATCAGTTCAATTTTGCGGCAGCTTTTGACAGCAGCCTCCACCTGCTGTCAAAAGCTGCTTCTATTGTAAACTTTTTGAAAAGCAGCAGTAATCCCATACCAAGCCATAGATGTTAGATATCTTAAGATAATAATACAAAGATACAAGAATTAAGCTAGAGTCTAGACTGCTTATGTATTAAATAATAACTATATGTATTTACTGAACTACTAAGACACCAGCGTTCAAAGAATGGCCACATAATTGTGCTCATCAGCAAGTGGTCTGAAAAATTACTAACCATCCATGAGCCAAGTTCATAAAGAAAATCGCTCAACACCGATATAGACTACAGACAAAATATAAAGAATTAAAATTGTATTAAGGTGCTGCCAGTACAACATTATAGTACTTCTTAACAGCTAATAAATAACTAGGAATTCAACTGTGAAGCACAAATTGTATAGCTGTTCTAAAGAATTTTTATATTTTTCCTCTAGATATCTGCATTATTGCCTAGGCATTCAAGGGGTCATCATCAAGGCCATCGAGTGGTGACAAGGAACATCTAGTAGTTTTGACAACCTTGTTAAAAGCATATCAATGAACTAGGAACAAGAGCTCAAACAGTTATAACTTGGAACCCAATCATCCAAACAAAAAGAAATGTAAAAGATTTAGCAAATCTTTCAATTAGATTATAATAAAAAAAGCAGTGCAAAAAGCAATTCACTAGCATTTAGCAAGATGTGGATATGAAATCAAAGATACATTTATTGATCATAATTGTTACAGTCGTTCCACAAATAGCTTGTAGCCAATTGTCAGAAAATAAATAGGGAAATCTATCAATCAAGAACAAAATCACAAATGATCAATAATCTAGAATTTTCCGTAGTTTAAGATGATGTTACCATGCACATCCAAAGGATATGTGTGTATCTGTCTGTGTGCAAGCTTTGTCAAATCCGACTATGAAGTGGTTTTTATTATTTGTGGATATGACCATTGACAAAGCTAACAATCCAGATATATTGGAGATGAGTATAATGACTTAAATTAGATAATACAACAACAAAAACAAAGCCTTTATCCCAAATTTTTGTGGTTGTCTCTTTGAATCCTTTTCTTCCATCAGTTCTGTTAAGGGTAATGTTCATAGTTAGCTGGAAAGTAGAAAATACTGGGTCATGATACGGGTTTGGGAACAGAACAAGGCATGCTACTTGTCTTTAATTTAGGTATGTAGGGGGTAGGATGAGTTGGTTCACTATATGTTAGTTAGAGCATCATTAGTAAGGTCCATCCCATTTTCTAGATTCTAGATTTAGAATGTAGGAGCTCATTTTGTAGAATAATAAGTCTCATCCCTAGTCTCAATTTCTACAATTTCGGTCCCAACCCATCCATGGGTGCTAAGGGTTGGGCCTCCCAATTTCTAGATTCTAGATTGTAGAAACTCGTTTTGTAGAATAGTAAGTTCCAATTTGGAGCCCAACTTTCTAGATTCTAAACTTTATATTATTTTTTTCCTACATTAATTTTTGACCACACAATTTTTGGGACCGGAGCTCACTTTATCATTTTCTACTATTCTCATACAAACCCAACCCATTCTACATTTACCTTTTTTTAAAAATTTTGGGCTCCAAATTGCATTGGAGAGTCCCAATTACTAATGATGCTCTTACTGGTTCAAATTTGACTATGTAATTGTACGAAAATAAACCTTATATAAAACATAAGAAAATAAAAACCCATTACTTCATTCAATAAGATGTAAAACTTTACTTTCCTTCGTCATACATCAACTTAAATAAAATGGTACGATAATGTGCAACAAAACATGCAAATAAAGTATAAACGATATAAATAGGAAACGACTCATATAGAACAAGAAAAGCATCATAAATCCCCATAAGCTCACACTCTTCTTTCATTAGTAACTTGATGGCTCATGAATCACGAGGCTATGAATAAATAATGATACAAACTACGAAGTCAAAGTTCATAAAAAATGTGTAGCTATGGACCTCCAAATTGACCCAAAAATTATTTTCTCCCAACTTTCTTTGTATCGAAAGAATCTTCTAAAAAAGCAAGTATAACGTGTACCAAACGTAGTGTACCAAACGTAGTGTACTAGTGATCCGGATAAGTACCATAACGAAAACGATTCGGATTAGAAATGTACCAAGAATCCGAACGCTTGTACCGCAACACATTTTGAAGGGGATTTAGGTATACCCAATGTTCTAAAAATAGGATTTAGCCAGTGCCTAGGCGCTATGCGGCCCATGGTCATCTACATATCCTCCAAAATCGGCCAGTTAGGCGGAGGATCAAAAAATGAGACAAAAATGCTCGAGTAATCAGGCTAGACGGTCAAGCAGCCACCTAGGAGTCGATGACTACTACTCTGGACGGCCACCTAGGTGGAAGTAATTTGTTTTAATGGTTAGGAGGACAGGAAACCTGACCCGTAACCCGACCTACCCCACCTTAACTGAACTCTGCTGTCTCTTCTCCAAATCGAGAGAGAAAATCATTTGGAAAAGAAAAAGATCGAGACAGAAAAAGCTGACCTAAAAAAGGGAACAACAGCCGCCGTCGAAGGAAGACGTCGAAGGAAGAGGAGGAGCCCCGAGACGACCTCCGCTACTGGCCACCCCTGACTCTCCGACCCTGACGCCGACGCCACCCGCCCCCGATCTTTTTTCTTTCTTTCTCGTCATGCTGCTTCTAGTTTTTTTGTCCTAGTAGTCATGTTGCTTTGATTTGGAATGTGATTGGCAACAGCTTTTGATTCTTTTTTTTGCAGCAACTTTGTCTGTGTTTGACACCATCTTTCATTTCTTTTAAAGGGGACCGACCGCCTAGTTCTAGGCGGAGTAGGCACTAGGGGTGAGCAAATACCGACCACTACCAAAAAACCGACCGAATACCGATTAAAAATATTTCGAAAAACCGAACCAAAATTATGTACCGATACCGAATTGCCGAACCGACTAAAATATGGTAGAATGATAGTGGTAACGGTTTGAGTGTAATACCACACCGAGAATAACGAACCGAACCGATTATATTTCGATTATATATATATATATATATATATATATATATATATATATATATATATACTAGTAAATGCACGTGCTTTGCACGTATAATAACTGATAATAAGAATAGTATCCAACTATAATCAAATATCGCTTCTAACTCATGTGGTTAATGTGTGAAGTATTTTTCTTGTTTGGTTGAGTTCGATTCTCCATGTTGACAAATTTAAACTTTTTTCAACAATTTTTACAAAATTTATTTTTTTTAAAATAAAATGGACCGTGATATAATGACGGCTTAGACGGCTCACTTTTGAGCCATTTTGAAATCTCATTATATAGTGTAAGATATATATATATATATATATATATATATATATATATATATATATATACCGTAATTTTATGCTACTCATTTTCATTTTTATCTTTGTTTTAGTTGAGAATCAGTTTCTTTGAACTTAGAATGGATTTTGTTGGACTTGAACTTATGATAAGAACGCTAAGAATTGAGTTTTTGAGCTTATGTTTTGTGTTTTCATAGAATTTTGAATTAAATTTTGGTGTACTTAAACTTATACTAAGGATTAAACTTAATGATCTTGATCTTTTAAGCTCTTTTTTAGGTGTTTACGACTTGTTATATATTATTCTAATAAATTTGATTAATTGTTTGGTTGGTAGAGGCTTGCCTTTGAAATTGAATGCTTCCAAAAAAGTAAAAAAAAAAATATTTCTAGGTTAAAAGGTTCTATAATATAAAGTGTGTTGATTGATCAAATGTTAATTGGTCCGAACAAAAACCGACCGAATACCGAATTAACCGAAACCGAAAAAATCGATTCTAAATGGTATGATATCGGTATTGATTTTTTAAATACCGATTTTAAAAAATACCAAAAAATTCGACCAAATACCGACCGATTATACCGACGCTCACCCCTACTAGGCACAGCCTAGCGATTTTTACAACCTTGGGTATACCAAGTAACTATGGTCATGTTCTCTGTAATACTAACAAAAATTATATTTGTCTTTAAACTTCAATCTATGTTCGTTTCAACCTACCTCCAGTTCTTTTTAGTTTACCTCTAGTCCTAGTTGCTCCTTAAACTAATATCTTATTGCTTATCCTTACCGGAACATCTATTGGTTCATGATGCACATGTTCAAACCACCTAAGATAATTTTTTCTAATCTTGTCCTCGATTGGCACCACCTATAACTTTTCACGAATATACTCATTTTTATCCTATCTTTTAATATATTGTTACTCATCCATCTTAGCATTATTATTTATGTTGAACTAATTGTTTGGACACATTCCTTAATTACCTAACACACTTATCTATAAGCATCGTTGGCCTTACAGTCATCTTATAGAATTTTTCTTTCAACTTCAAAGGTACCTTCAAATCACAAAGTATTCCAGAAGAACTCCTCCATCCCAACTATATTGTTTCAACTCTATGCATGACAAAATGCTTGACCTCTTGTCATTATGAATTGTTGATCCTATATACCGAAACTATCCATCATAAGTATCTCCTTACATCTATTTGTACCCTCCCAATCATTTCTCTCTGCCTTTTGAAAAAATGATTTAAATTAGATAATAGATCAAAATGTATATATCAATGAACATGCATGCAAGAAAGATCCTAATTCAAGAATATTAAGGTCAGTCTTAAGGTATATCCATGTTCAATTCAAGAATACTTTAGATCACTTTCTTAAGATATATCAATGTTCACTCAAATTATGTCCTCTAGTCTTAAGGTATATCCATGTTCAATTCAAGAATACTTTAGATCATTTTCTTAAGATATATCAATGTTCACTCAAATTATGTCCTCTATTGTGGTGAATAAATCTACTAATGTAAATGTTTTCCCGCCAACAACTGATGTTGTGCATGCACATGCTTGAGGAGCAAGTAAACGGAATAAAAGTTTAAGAGAAGCTGAAGCTCAGAAATTTGATATACCTTGTGACCAAAAAAATGACCAGCTGGGTCACACTTGAAGAGTTGAGGTCCATTCTCGTCGTCAATACCCAAGATCATGGCAGCTTCATCATCCAGAAAGTAAAAAAAAAAAAAAAAAATGGCAGGCAAAAGAATCACAAGGAGACTGGTAAGAAAATCATTATGTAATCAAATCTCCAGTACAGATACTTTCAAGCTTTACAGAGTGACACAAGAATCAGCTAATAAAAATCACTACTGACCTACTCCAAGAGGTCTCATATAAGCATGTTGAGTGTATATTTGGGATTTGTCTGCTATCCTGCACATAATTTGAAGATTATATAGAAGAATGACATAAGAGGTCACTTTAAGATGCATCCCTATTCTTATATAAAGATTATAAACCACATGAGCCAAGTCAATATCCAGTAATTGAGATAAGTATGCATTTACCCATACAGTTGTTCATCTACATAACACAATAAAATACTAACTAAATGTACATTATGTAGGGATGCAAAAGAGGATAAATCTACCCTACCAAGATGTATGTTCTAGACAAAGATGGGTAAGTGATATAGGTTTTGGACTGAGGGGATTTACTAGGGGGAAAAACATAAAGCTGGTTCTAACAGTGCATACAGGTTTGGGCAGCATACATTTAAAAGATATCTGTAAAAAGGGAATATACATTGAAGCTCGTGAAAATGATAAACGATGTCCAATGTCTAAAATGTATCCCAAAATAATCCAATTTCAGTATATCTTTTTATGATACTAGTATTTGAATATCTGTTAACGCAGAGCCTCTAGAGTAAAAATATAATAATAGATTGTGTGCATGTCAGATGCTTAGGGCTGCAACCAAGGGAGACAAGTCGACCTTTGGAAGTTCGAGCTTTACAGATTGGATCGAGCTGAGCTCAAGCTCGAAAGACTGACAAAGCTCAAGGGGCTTGCTAGCTGCTCAACACGAGCTCGAGTGTACTCTATACCAGACTGATGGTTAGGAGAGGAGGTTCTTTGGGTTGACGAAATTATGGCCGAGTGCAAAACAAGTAAAAGGAGAGGGAAAGTCTAACAGCTGATCCAATTAGTAAGTTTGAGTGTGCGTGCGTGTGTATACAAACTTACAAAATGAATAGACTAGTAAACTCAGGCTGAGTCAAGTGAGCCAAAATCAAGTCAAGGGAGTCGAGCCCAAGCTTTGAGTCCTCGTCGAGCTTTGCAAGTTGAGCTTGTCTGAGAGCTCACAAGCCGAGCTTCGCTATGTTTCTACTTTCTACCATTGCTTTCGTCATCGCCAGTTTTAGCTTGACTACAGCAAGGCATATGGTCAAAATGTCTATAACACAATGCAGGACCACGTTACTTGGACTCGGGAACGGGTGTCGGATACGCGTACATATCCAAGAGTCGGGTCCTTCAAATTCATAATTGAATGACACATGGACTCGGCTAAAATGGATCCAAAATTTGGGTACAGGTATGGGGATACGGATGTTAAAATAAATATATTTGCAAATGAAGAGGAGCCACATATAAAATAAAAAATCTGGAAAGAGAACCACATTAAAAATGATTAACGAATTACGAAGAGTCACCACACCTGCCACATATCAAAGCATCCGAACATGTCCCAATATTAATAGCTTCCATGCTCAACTGGATTGGGATTGAAAAAGCGTGCATTGTAGCTTTGTGTATGTTAACTTGACTTATTGATTCATTGAATGAATTGGGACAAACACAACCAGATTTGAATAAAATGAATGAATGAATCACTTTGACCACTTTTACAATTATTGTAAAGTTGAATAAGAGTCCCTTCAACTCTTTTGCTCAAATATTTTTTTTCCATAAATGAGCCTACTACTCCCAAAATACAATTGCCTAGGTGGAGCTCTACTACTCCCAAGATGAAATTAATAATAATAGTAGCTATATAACAAAGCATGGAGGATCTACTACTGCCATAAAGCATGCTATCTTCTAATTTGTGCAGCATCAAAAAATTATAAAAAATAGGTAAGCATAGAACTCTCCTAATTTCTTCTTCATCTGTCGTGTCCGATTGTCACCATGGAGGAGCCGATCCGGATCCCGTATCCGTGTCGGGTCAACACGGATACTTTGCCTTAAAGTGGCGAGTCCGGGTAACAGAGATGCAGGGAAACAAAAACTATAAGTAGGCGTTTACGATCCAATGGTTCAGTGGCAACAACAAGTGGAATAAGTTGATCTTCAAAAATATGTGTTCTGCATGCTGGAGGAAGTACGACTTCCAAGAGCTCATGTTTATGGAAGGATCTGCTTACTACCTGAACTTTTAGCATGGAACATATATGGAGCACCTTACACAAGGACCATTTGATGGTTATGTGAATTATGGTGGCAGATGATACTGCCATTGTTTTCATCAGAAAAATCCTTACTAATTAGCTGTAAATCATATAACCAAGACCAAAAGGGAACAGACAACTGTTACATCTTAGATATTGGAATCTCCGCTGTTTACCACTTATCTATTAGCAGAACAAATGAAAATCCCAATAGCAAGTACAAAGGAAGTCTAAATAAAGAAGATTGACAATCACCAATGTTGCTATCTTACAAGGCATCCATCTTGTGTGTTCTACATACTAAATACTGTACCATTGAGTTTTGATCATCATAATATTGTGCAGGATTCCCACAAAGCCTTGGTCTCATGCAACTTACAAAGGCCCAGAAATTTAAATATTTGCGAAATAAGTAACTAGTTTGATTGAATATTTGAAATCTTAGATCAACAGGGGCTTCTAATTGAAGTACTAGGATGAACAAAAAAAGAGAAACATTTTGAGAACAAACATCGATAAGTAGAAAAAATCACCTACCATTTCGCTAATACATCAACCGGCATCTCATATCCCCATTTGAAACGGAACTCAGCTGCTTCATTCCTTGCTTGGTGTACTAAGGACCTTGCATCCGCTGGAAAATCAATGTAGCAATATGTTAACGGGATTATAAAATTTATTCTGTGAAAGTAAATTACACAACTATAAGATATTCATGTATTGCCCAAAGCATTGTATATTCAGACACCATTGTGTAGTCTTTCAAGCAAACCGTTTTTAGATTAGTGGGATAGAAATCAAAATGAATATTGATCAATAAACATTAAACATTAGCACCTAACATTAAAGAGAAGTAGAAGATTTTGGCCATTTAACCTTTGAGATTCATTTCTTCACCTCATGTTTATTGAATACCAAACGAGGAAGCACAGATGCCAAAAAAACAGGTGCCACGCCCATGTCATGGCACATTGCCCATGTCGCGGCACATATGCAACATGACAAGGACACTCCAAATTATGTGCTGTGCCCGTGTTTCCATGCCCATTTTGTTGTATTTGTATCCGTGTAACATATATACCAAGTGAGTTTCTGCAGGCGGGCTAGTTCTACAAACATTGTAGCAAGTTACGGATTTTTTTACTAAATCAAGTAAACGAGGAACTAACCGGTCATCCCAGTGGCCAACAATCCAAGGAACTTCGTGATCCGAAAGAGATGAGTCACACTTGTCTGGTCCAACAACTTGTCCTGAAACAAAAAGACCCCCAAATGTTAATCATCTCCCCTACAAAAGATCAAATCTTTCTTCATTCTGCCAACAAATTACGAAAATTTACTCACCGGAACCTTCTTCTGGGTGACGACGCACACAGAGTCCTTCCCCCTGACTCCGATCGACGTGATCCCGGCGGCCTTGACGGCTTTGAAGGCGTACTCTGAACAGATCGACACGGATCAAAGCTGTCAGGAATAACCACGGACACTCCAAAACGGTTCCCGTGTCTTGCCGTGTCTATTTCGTGTCGTGTTCGTGCGAATGTGTGGGGAGTGCGGAAACCCTAGGGCTTTACTTACCGACTTGGTAGAGGCGGCCCTCCGGGGAGAAGATGGTGATGTGGCGATCGTAGCCTGCTCCGGTTCCTCGACTCATGGTGATCTAGATCGTCTAGAGAATTTATCTAGGGTTTGAAGCTCGATAGTTGAAAGTATAGACTAGAGAGAGATTTCCTCTTCTTCAAGAAAGGCAGTAGCCACGAGGAAAAGAAAAACCAGATCGACTCGAGTTGAAGTGATCTGGGCCGACTAGTGGGCGAACCGGGTTCGGGATGGCCTAGTCGGTTGGTTTGAGCTAATCTCATCCAGCTCAGTCTAGGCCAGTCCAGTCCAGCCCATGTTAAAAAAAGAAAAGGGCTTATTTGTACTCTAATATCTTCTATTGCTACATTGTATGTATTTTTTGTGATAACTGACATAACACGAAATTTTGTACACGCTGTGTTGTATGTCATTTAAGTCCACTGTCCACAATTTTCACACACACACAACCCTCCCCATGGTTCGAGTCCGAAACCGTCTGCCTAGCCAAGGATGTTATACCTCTCATCGCTGACCACAAGAGTCATTTATATTGCAAGTTGATGATATCGTATGTTATTTTTATGTAAAGTCAGTATTGTGACGTTTTTCTTTTTCACCCTACCATCTTGACTTGTTAATAGTTAAAAATAAAAGAAAAATTTTGAGTGGCACCCCACTTATATTATCCATATTCGTAGTGCACCCCACATTGTTCCACATATACATAAGTCATCCCATTTCTAACAGAAAACGTCAAATAATAACGTTGGTGGCCTTTAAAACACTTTCCATGACCGTAATACCCCTCCCCCCTTTCCTTGCTGTTGAGTGGAAGGAAAATTCCCAATTTATATTCAAAAATCCGAAAATGCCCTTCCTCCTTCTATTACGCACGAAAGGTCTCTTCTAATTCATCTCTAATTCCTCTTCTCCTCTTCTTCTCTAAATTTTCCCACGAAGCTCCATCTCGTCTCTAATTCGTCTTCTCCTCCAAGTTTCTCGCGAAAACATCAAGGTATTTCTGCAACTTTCTCCTTCCCCATCCATAAGTTATGTATTGATGATTAATTTGTGTCCGAATGAGTGTTTGATTTGATCCCATTTTATTTTTTTCAGATTTTTTCAAAGCGAAAGGAGAAGGAGCTGCGATGGCTAGGCAAAATGGGTATTGATTTCAATTTTAGTGTTTAAATGCCGGGTTTAGGGTTTTAAATTATCTTTACATATTGTATGTTCTGATTATTGCTGAATTTAGGGGTTTAGGGTTTAAATTATCTTTACCCATTTTCTTGCTTGAGTCTGCATTGTTTGAATTTGGGGGTTTAGGGTTTTAGGGTTTTAGGGTTTAAATTATCTTCATTCAACCATTGAAATGCATTGTTGCATTTTAGACATTGTAAGAATCGTCTTCCATAGCTGTGGCTCCTCTTTGACACCATTACAACTCTCTTTCCTCGACAATTAGAATTAGGGCAAGAGGCTTCCTTCCATGGGCATTGTTGTTTCCAATGACCTAATTGACCGCACGTAAAACACCCTTCCCTTTTAATTGTGGAAAATGAACTTTCCTGCTTGCCTTCATAAATTGCAACATCCAACCATTCAAAATCCAAGCATAGGGGACACTTCAAAAACTTCCTTCCGGAGTTAGCCTTCGTATTTGACTTCGACACGTACCGAATCCCCTTACAATTTTCACTCTTGCACGGTGACCTCAAAAAGTAACATTCGTCTGCGATATGGGTATTTTTTTAGCATATTTGACATTTTTTCTACACAAAACATAACAAAAATGCATAAGTTGAAAAACAAATCAATCTATCAAATGAGAAAGAAAGAGTAAAAGAGAGAGTAAAAGAGAGAGTAAAAGTTTGAGTGACAGAGAGAGAGGAAAGCCTAACCCTAATCTCTAATGAATGGCCGACCATGGGAGATCTATCGAAGGCTTTGCTGTGAGCTTTGGGAACCTCTTCTGCGACAGCAAAGAAAGGGGGGAGAGATTGGGCTTTGTAAATAGGAGGAAGGGCATTTTCGGGTTTTTCAATATAAATTCTTTCCACTCAACAGCAAGGAAAGGGGGAGGGGTATTACGGTCATGGAAAGTGTTTTAAAGGCCACCAACGTTATTATTTGACGTTTTCTGTTAGAAGTGGGGTGACTTATGTATATGTGGAACAATGTGGGGTGCACTAGGGTAATATAAGTGGGGTGCCACTCAATTTTTTTCAAAATAAAATTTCCTTCATCCTAGTGTAATCCATAGTTTAGATAAAACATGGTGCTACCCAATTCCTTTTTTTTTTTTTTTTAACAGTATGAAGACCTAAACGTAAATTTACAATATTATACGCTTGGAACTAAATAACCCTGCTTTATCTTGTTTCAAATATATATATTGGGACTGGCTAGTCTTCTCAATTGTATATAGAATTGTTAGCAATATGGTACATAAAATGATTCGCATAGCTACCATCTTCTCAAGTCTCATTTTGACACGAATGAAGTCCAATGCAAAAGGACTTCGTGTTCCTGCATTGTTACTTGCTAGCTTGAATTCTCGAAGGAATAATCGACTTGCATGAAATTGTAGCTCATTCTCTCTCTTTTTTCTTTTTTTTTTGCCCATGCTAGTATTTGATACATCAATCTCCAAGAATATGAAGCACGCATAGGTGCTAAACAATTCTACAAAACTTGGCAAATCGTCGTTCAAATACTATATATATGATTGATAGTTGAATATCAAATGGAAAGAATTTTGTTTCCAACTGAGAAAACCAGTTCCTCATCTAACAGCAATTCAAGAGAAGATATGAAATTCATGTTCTAATGATAGATTATACGGTCACCCTGAATAAGAAAAACAGAGCTAATCACTTACTATATTATTCTCCTTCAATCAGATCTACTCAGCAAACATAATTCATGAACTAAAATGATGGTGGTTGCTTTGGAGAAAAGAAATGTTGCAAACATTAAATCAATGCAGCAGGACAAGCAGCAGTAGATCCAAGAACCTACTGCAACAAAAGTAGAATGAAAGCTATAAACCTGGAGCAAACAATGAGAACAATTGAGTAGAATGAAGCAATAAACCTTGAGAAAACAATTTACAACCTTTCTCTTTGTATGATACATATACAAATTCGTCCGATGGACCCACATCAATAAAACAACTCTGTAGGTCGTGATACCTATATCTGTACAGTAAAGTCCTGCAAGAAAATATAAAACAACAGCACTATATGCTAATCACAATCAAGCTCAAGCTCTAATCAACAGTTGGTACACGTTGCCACTGTTGTCCCCACTAATCCGTTTCAGTGCCTCGAAGCTCCTCCGGCTCCCGAGGAATTCTATTCTTTTGTACAACATGAAGCCTTGATCTGCTGATTCTTTGCTGGCATAGAGTAATCGGAGCTGGTCCGCATGTTTGGAGTCGGTGTGAATTGCAACTTCTACTTCCTCGGCTGACATGTTCTCCTGGAATTTGAAATTTCTGGTTCATGGTCCTCGGACTTCAAATAAAAGTAGATGCATATAGAAGTTGCGGGCAACAACTTGCTTGTTTCAGAAACTATGGACAAATCAGTCACAATGTTTAAGTTTTTGTAGCAGCAAAATCAAATCTCTCTTCAGAACCAAGTACCAGGAGACCAGACAAGCCTTGTAAAAAGACTCAGTGCCTCATGAGTTGAAGATGATAAACTTAGTAAGGTTAATTTTTCAGTCATAAGTAGGCAGTTGACTAAAACACCAATATGAATTGTATGTACCGCAATACCTGGTAGAAGTTATAGATATAGTCCAAAAGTTGTAAGCATGAAAAACCAGCACTGCTAAAGAATGTTCTGGAAGTGGGTCCTAGTTCACCAAACCGGTCGATTGGAAAAAGTATAGTGAGGAAGGGATTTTTAAAGACCACTTCTCTCTTTTCGCTGTAGCAACATTAACAAACAAAACATGGCATCAAAATTTGATACAAGGCTGTAAACGGTAAAATGTTGCCACCAATAAGATGTACCTTTCTCTAAGTGTGCGTGAGAGGTTGTCAAAGGACAGATCAGAATCTCTCCCACCACCCCTTGCATCGAAGAATCCTGTATTATGTTGCTCATTAGCATCTTCTGGCCCAGAGGATTCTGTATATATGCATGCAGATGAAGTTGGCTCAGAGACAGACCAACAGATTGAATCCAGAAGGTTGGTGGGCGTAATTGGATGAATTGGCATTCGACAAGACTGACATCAAATAAGATCATATGTCAAGTCACAAGAGAATTAGTACACCATTTAATAATTCAAACGCAATAAAAAAATAATTGCTTTAATGAAGAATGCAAGTCCAGAGTTCCCGCCATAAATGTGAAAAATCTTTTTTCATATTATAACTGCTCTCTTATAGCACAGCTGACTTCACATGAAAGCAAGATGCATTTTATTCTTAGAATGTAATAATGTAATATATTCCAAAATAAAAACATATTGAGGTGCATAAACGGGAAATAATAGAAAAGGAAGCTGGTAGCGACTGTCCAGGAGGGAAATGAGCTAAACAGAAAAAGCCCAAGAAATAACTTAAAAATTTGAGGATAAAAATTGAAAATCATGTTTCCCTTCGGCTACCATGATAAATTGATAGTACACTGGACTAGGGTTGAGCATTATTCGGTTTTGGACCGAAAACTGAACAGAACCGAATAAGAGATTCGGTTCGGTTTTAAAAAAAAAAATTCGGTTCGGTCTCGGTTTTGAAAATACTAAATATTCTTATTCGGTTTCGGTTTTGGGCTTCGGTCCAAAACCGAATAAGAAAATTTAGTTACTATGTATATGTATGTATATGCTATATATATATAGGTATTAATATATATAGGTATATACTAAATATATATATATATATATGTATATACTATAGGCATATACTAAATAAATTTAGGTATATTTAGTTACTATATATATTAACAAAAAAAGCGCAAATAAACCAAAAAATCGAATAAACCGAAAATCGAACCGATTTAATTCGGTTCGGTTTGATTCGGTTATGGGCCAATTCGGTTCGGTTTCGGTTTTGCTTATTCGGTTTTCGGTCCAATTCGGTTTTCGGTTGTTCGGTTCGGTTTAAACCGAATGAACCGAATGCTCACCCCTATACTGGACTTACCATGAAAATGTCTTTGATAGACAAGTATATTTTAGAATTCTAGAACGATATCATGAACTTTTATTTCAAAGATGCAATCTCTAATTCTCTTCCCCCTGATAACAGATGGAGGTGGAAGGACCAGCAAGAGAAATGCCCTGACGCGAGTGAGAAGGCTTATAGGCGAATGTAACTCTAGTCTAGGAGCTGGCAGACTCGGACATGACAATAACTCGAGAACACTGGCTCACCATGACAATATCTTTGATAAACAAGTATATTTTAGTAGTCTAAAACTGTATCATAAATTTGTCTTTCAAAGATGCAGTCTCTTCCCCCTGCTAAGAGATGGAGGTGGAAGGACGAGTGAAAGGAACGATATGACAGAGCGAGAAGGCTATAGGCAAATGATCCAAACCACCTAAAACGATTTTCTCTCATATTGTCCTCAACTGGGGCCACCTCAAACTTCCCACAAATATGCTCATTTCTTATATATATATATATATATATATATATATATATATATATATATATATGGAATAAGGGTGAATTTTATTCCTCGCACATAACGGTAAAGGTATTACAATACACTAATATCACAACTTCTCATGTCCCAAATTTAATGTTATGGGGCCATTACTGATACATCGAATTCTATGTTATGTAGAATTACAATAGGAGGGGTAGTCAGGCCTTCAAAAATACGTCTGTTCCGTTCCTTCCAGATGTGCCAAACGGAAGCGGCGAGACGAACTCTGGCTCTTCTGGCCCACCCCGGATCCCCGTCTCTGTGATTTCGGATCCAGCTAAGAATGCTCCTGATGTCTCTATCCACACCAACACCTCCTCTCAGCTGCACGTACTGCTCAGTCCATATGTGCCAGGTCGTCGGACATTCAAAGAAGTGATGCTCCATAGATTCGTCCTCCCCGTTACATAGCACACACTTGGCATCTGGAATCTGCATCCCAAACCTGAGGAGTCTGTCTCTCGTCATCAATCTGCCCCGCAGAAGTCGGTAGGCACATAGTTGCATTTTTCGGACAATTTTCTTACCCCAAATGAAGTCCACCTCCTCAGCCCGGTCGTGGTGAGTCCGCACCATGTCATAGCAGCTGCGAAAGCAGAATAGTCCTGACCCTCCTCCCGAACCTGGGCCGGCCCAGCTCCAGGAGTCCTCAAGCTGGCTATCGTCAATAGTAATAAGGCGAATCTCCTCGGCTAGCTGAGCTGTATAAGGATATCCTTCTGGCCTCCATATCCCATCTCTGATGATCCGACTGCATGTGAGTCCCCTGCCCGCCTCTCTGTCCAGCTGTCCTCCCAATATCTCCAGCAAGGATCTGAAACCCAACCAAGGATCAAGCCAGAGATCAGTGGTCGTCTCATCTTTCATGTTCCTGCAGATAGCGGTCTTAAGCACCGACCGACACCTCAGAATGGCCTTAAACGTGACCGAAAAATTATTGTCTATCCTGCAGGCCCAGAAGTTTGTCCGCCTTAGGTATCTGTTTGCCATCCATTCCGCCCAAAGCGACCCCCCCTTGATGAATCTCCAGGCCATCTTCACACAAGTTGCCTTCCTGACCGCATGTAGAGGCCTCAGCCCCACTCCACCT
This sequence comes from Iris pallida, assembly GCA_029216955.1. Classification (NCBI taxonomy): domain Eukaryota; kingdom Viridiplantae; phylum Streptophyta; class Magnoliopsida; order Asparagales; family Iridaceae; genus Iris; species Iris pallida. Next base: position 40,956,119 of record JANAVB010021600.1, on the reverse strand, counting down.
TCCTCCCGAGGACGACATAGCTGGTCCCAAGAGATCGCATGCATCCCTTGTTGGCACATTTTATTTTGATAATATTAACAGCATCTTCGTAGTTTAGTTTTCTCTGTTATCAGATTGACATCATTTCAGAAGCTCTACTACATAAAGTCTGTCCATTCAAGATTATCAACCATAGCCTTGAAGACTGAAGCAAAGACCGACGTTCCTTGAAAAGACGGCTCTCTACACTTCAAGATTTCGAGTCTGTACAAGTTCTAGGTTTTTCTGTAAACACTTAAGGTTGGATGACAAAACTAAAAGCTTTCTAATTCTTCAGTCAAAAATCAATATCTTATAGAACGGCATACCGACGGTATGCTCCGGCATACCGACGGTATACCGTTTTACTGACCACAAAACTTTCTGTGAGAAATGTCGGCATACCGACGGTATGCTCCGGCATACCGGCGGTATACCGTTTTGTGGACCACAAAACGTTCTGTGTCAAACATCGGCATACCGACGGTATGCTCCGGCATACCGACGGTATACCGTTTCGTTTGCCTCAAAAACGTTCTGTGATAATTATCGGCATACCGACGGTATACTCCGGCATACCGACAGTATACCGTTTTGTGAACCATAAAACATTCTGTGACAAACATCGGCATACCGACGGTATGCTCCGGCATACCGTTTTATTTATCACAAAATGTTCTGTGACAAACATCGGTATACCGACGGCATACCAACGGTATACCGGTTTACGAAATTTGATTTTTGAATGGCAAACACTAGCATTAATGGCTAGCATTAAATGCTCCCAACGGATATAATTATGACCGTTACTGTTCGACCGGCATACCGACGGCATGCCGGTCCATACCGACGGTATGCCGGTCAGGCTGTATCCAGGAGCATTGAATGCTACCTACTCTTGGTTTCCTTATAAATGAAAGCCTTCTCTCTCTTGAAGGCTCATCCACTCTTGCCATAAATTTTCCAAACAACCAAGAGCTCCACCATTAATACTCTACCAAGCTTTTAATTGTCATCCTCTCCCAAAGTGCTAGAGTATTTAAGAGTTGTAAATTTCGATCTTCAAGTGTTAGAAGATCAACAAGTTCTCTTCTCTTTACTTTGAAGTTGGCGAGCCTTCGTAAGAAAACTCGTGTGTTGAAGTTGGCGAGTTCTTCGGATCCAAACTCGTGTTGAAGTTGGCGAGTTCTTCGGATCCAAACTCGTGTGTACTATTTTATTAAATAGTGGATTTAAGCCGGAGAGAGTTCCGGGACTGGATTGCCTCTAGCGAGGATACCAGGATACATCTTGTGTTTGATCTTCTTACTCTCTCTTTTTATTTGACGTATATTGCTTCTTGTGCTTAAGTTATTTTATTTCCCTATTCACCCCCCCTCTAGGGTTCTACAATTGGTATCAGAGCTTTGTTCTCTTGATTTGGTCTTACACCCTTAGAGTGATCAATGGCCACTAACCCTAGTATCAACACTTTTCACAATGAGGGACACTCCACAAATAGGCCTCCCCTATTTGATGGAACCAACTATAACTACTGGAAGATTAGGATGAGCATTTATCTGAAGTCCATAGATTTCGATTTATGGGATTGTGTGATAAATGGTCTCCCTACTCCTTCCAGAGTTATTGAGGATGTCGCATCTGACACCCTTAGGGACTTACTCACTGAAAATGCCAAGAAGCTTGCTAGTCGAGATGCCAAGGCTATGAGCGCTCTTTACTGTGCTCTCGATAGTAGTGAATTCAATAGAATCTCTACTTGCAAGACTTCCAATGATATTTGGAAGTTGCTTGAAGTCACACACGAGGGAACATCACAAGTGAAAGAGTCCAAGATTAGTAGACTCACACAAGAATATGAGTCCTTTAAGATGAAACAAAATGAGTCTATTACTTGCATGTTTACTCGTTTTGGTGATATCATTAATCCTCTTTCTTCTCTTGGTAAGGAATATCCTGCTCATGAAAAGATCAGAAAAATTCTTAGAGGATTGACAAAAGGATGGAGTCCTAAAGCTACCGCCATCATTGAAGGAAACGACCTGACGGTCATGAACCTTGAGACCCTCATGGGGAAGCTTATGACTCACGAACTCGACATGAAAGATCAAGAGGAATCTTCCATACAAGAGAAGGAGAAGGAGAAGGCCAAAGAGAAGGAGAAGTCTCTGGCTCTCAAAGTTACTAAGTCCTACTCAAAGGATAGCTCCGACGACAACGAATCGGATGATGATGAAGATATAGCTCTCACAGCTAAGCACTTCCGAAAGTTCCTCAAGTTCAACAAAGCCAACCGCTTCAGACGGGACAACGATGAAGATCCGGCATGCTATCAATGCAGAAGAACCGGACACATCAAGAGAGATTGTCCCATGACAAGAAAAGACTCTAGTAAGTACGAGAAGCCTAGCAAAGGAAACTCCTCCTCCAGAAAATTTGCCAACACCAGTATTTGGTGTGAAAGCGATGCTAGTGATTCGGACAACGACAAAGATTGCAAGCACAATGCAAACGTTTGTCTCATGGCAACCGATGAGGTACTTGATGATCTTTCCTTAAATACTCTTACTTATGATGACTTAGAGAAAGCTATCCTTGAACTTCATGAAGAACACAAAGGTATTAGGAATAAATACAAGAAATCTCTAAAAGAGGTTGATGCTTTTCAACTTGAAGTAGAGAGACTCTCTAGCATCATTATTGATGTAAAAGGGAAATCTTCCGCTTCTGACACGGATGAGATAGAGTCTTTGCGACTCAAGAATCCCTTACCACCATCAAGAAAAAGGATGATGAGATTCAATCCCTCAGAAGGGCTTATGAATTTGCTATGCATAAAGTTCAAGATGCTAATAGAAGAGAATATAATACTTCTATTAAGTATAATGATCTTCTTGTACAGAGAAAGAAACTAGGTAATAAGAACACTACTCACACACATACTCCAAGACACCCCCACACTCATTACAATGCTAGTCATACTTCTTACATGAACAAGAACACTACACACAAGTCCTATTCTAACACAAGGAAAGGACCTTTTGTTGAGAAGAACACTTCGCATCATGCTTTTTATTATCATCATCATAATACTAATGATAGAACTCCTCGCACTAGAGATTCACATATGCATGATACTCACACGTCTTCTTCTAAATCCTCTATGATATGCAACTACTGTGGCTTGCTTGGACATACGACCAATTATTGTCATACAAGGAAACTAGTTAATAAGAAAGTTTATAAAAGGGTTCCTAAGACTAACACTCAAGGACCCATACGATCATGGGTATCAAAATGTTCATCTTCAACTTATGTTGTAGGTGAAGAGTCCTTCTCATGCTAGAAGCAAGTGGATTCTCGATAGCGGTTGTTCACGGCACATGACCGGGGATGCTTCATTATTTACAACGCTATCGATGAAGAAGGAAGGACACGTCTCCTTTGGTAACAATCTTAAAGGTCACATTATAGGAAATGGTAATATCGGTTCCCCTCCTTATCCTTGTATTAAGAATGCGTGTCTTGTTACTAATCTTAAACACAATCTTCTTAGTATTAGTCATCTTACTGATAATGGTTATGATATCAAGTTTGTTAAGCTTAAATGCATCATTACCGATAGTTCAAATGGATCCATTGTTTATGAAGGCCATTAGAGAAAACAATATCTATGTTTTATATCTTGTCGAAGACACTAACAATGATAGGTGCTTAGTTGCTAAGAACGATGAAAGTTGGCTTTGGCACATGAGGCTCGGACACGCCAACATGGATACCATTTCTCGTCTTGCCACCAAGAAACTTGTAAGAGGACTCCCAAGTATCCCTTTCAAAAAGGATATGGTGTATGAAGAATGCGAGAAAAGTAAGTTGACCAAGTCATCCTTCAAATCCATCAACTCTGTGAGTACCACTAGACCACTTCAACTTATTCATATGGATCTTTTTGGTCCTAGTAGAGTAGCTAGTCTTGGAGACAAGCTTTATGCTTTTGTTTTAGTTGATAATTTTTCGAGATTTACTTGGATTATTTTTCTTGCTTGTAAAAGTGAAACTTTTCGTGAATTTGTTGCTTTTTGTAAACGTGTTCAAAATGAGAAATGTTTTTCTATTAACAAGATTAGAAGTGATCATGGAGGAGAATTTGACAATGCCGATTTCAAAAGATTTTGTGAAAAGAATGGTTTTGGACATGATTTTGCTTGTCCACGAACTCCTCAACAAAATGGTGTTGTGGAGAGAAAGAATAGAACCCTTGGCGATATGGTCCGGGTTATGTTAAACCAATATAAGCTCCCCCAATATTTTTGGGCGGAAGCCGTTAACACGGCATGTCATGTTATAAATAGGGTCTTGATTAGACCTATTTCTAAAAAGACTCCTTATGAGCTTTGGTTTGACAAAATTCCCTCTATTGAATATTTTAAAGTTTTTGGATGTAACTGTTTTATTTTGAATACCAAGGATAACCTAGGCAAGTTTGAAGAAAAAGCCTATGAAGGAATATTCTTTGGATACTCTACTCATAGTAAAGGTTTTCGTGTTTTTAATAAAAGAAGTCTTGTTGTCGAAGAGTCAATCAATGTCTCTTTTAATGAACTTAACTCTTTTACATTCTCCTCTTCCGATGATATTGATGACATCTCGTTTGGGTTGGAGAACTCCTCTATTGGAGATCGTCCTTCTTCATCTAACAATGAAGTTGTGACTCCTCCAACAAAAAAGTCCCCACCACTCGAGCCTCCTCAAAAGGATCTCCCAAAAGAATGGAGATTTGTCACCAATCATCCTAAGGAGCTTATCATTGGGGATTCTTCTTCCAGTGTAAGCACTAGATCCTCCACTCGTGATCTTTGTGCAAACGTGGCTTTTATCTCTCAAATAGAGCCTAAAAATATTAATGATGTTTTTCATGATAAATTTTGGATGATAGCGATGCAAGAAGAGCTAAATCAATTTGAGCGAAACAAGGTTTGGGAACTTGTCCCTAAACCTAGCAATCACCCCATTATTGGATGGGTGTTTCGAAACAAACTTAATGAAGATGGGTTAGTGACTCGTAACAAAGTCCGAAGCCATTGACTACGACGAAACCTATGCTCCGGTTGCTCATCTTGAATCCATCCGTATGCTATGTGCTTTTGCTTGCTTTAATGATTTTAAACTCTTTCAAATGGATGTTAAAAGTGCTTTTCTAAATGGTATTATCAAAGAGGAAGTTTATGTAAAACAACCTCCTGGCTTTGAAGATTTTCAATTTCCTAATCACGTGTTCAAACTCCACAAAGCCCTTTATGGTCTCAAACAAGCTCCCCGTGCTTGGTATGAGCGCCTTAGCTCTTTTCTTGTTTCACATAATTTTTCAAAGGGCAAAGTCGACACAACACTTTTTATCAAATCCCATAACGACACTCTTTTACTAGTTCAAGTTTACGTCGATGACATTATTTTTTGTTCTACTAACAATGCACTTAGTGTAGAATTTGCTAAAGTAATGCAGGAAGAATTTGAAATGAGCATGATGGGTGAACTATCATTCTTTTTGGGCCTACAAATCAAACAAGGACCCAAAGGGACCTTCATCAATCAAGCAAAATATACAAAGGATCTCCTCAAGCGTTTCGAACTCATCCAAATCAATGAGGACTCCTATGGCAACGACGACAAAGCTTGACAATGATGAAGATGGCACATCGGTCGACATTCGTAAGTATCGAGGTATGATCGGTAGTCTACTTTATCTAACTGCTAGTCGTCCTGACATCATGTTTAGTGTATGTCTTTGTGCACGATATCAAGTAAATCTAAAGGAATCGCACTTATGTGCCGTCAGGCGTATTTTTCGATATCTCAAAGGCACCATTAATATGGGCCTTTGGTATCCGAAATCTTCATCCTTTGAGCTTCACGGCTTCTCGGATGCAGATTTTGCCGGATGCAAGATTGACCGAAAAAGTACTAGCGGCACATGTCAATTCCTTGGAAAATCCTTAGTATCGTGGTTTAGTAAGAAACAAAATTCTGTTGCTCTTTCAACCACTGAGGTCGAGTTTATTGTGGCCGGTTGCTGTTGTGCACAAATTCTTTGAATGTCACAAACACTTATAGATTATGGCATTTCTCATACTTGCACCCCTATTAAATGTGATAACACTAGCTCGATCAACCTCACGAAAAATCCGATTTGTCACTCACGCACGAAGCACATTGAAATTAGACACCATTTTCTTCGTGACCATCAACAAAAGGGGGATATCCGCCTTGAATTTATTGACACTACTTATCAGTTAGCCGATATTTTTACCAAACCACTCCCGGAGGATCGCTTCGTTTTTCTTTGCCAAGAATTGGGCATCTTAAATTTCGACTCATAGTTCTTCTAAACCGGCACACCGACGGTAGACTGCGGTATACCGACGGCATGCCGATTTTGGTTCAGAATTATGTTCTGTGCCAAAAATCGGTATACCGTCGGCATACGTCGGCATACCGACGGTATACCGGTTCGCGGCGGACTGCTGTGTCACATCAGCTCTCGGGCCCCACCACTCTTCCATTCTCTCTTTATTCCTTCTCCCCTCTTAACTACCCATCACATCCATCATCTCCCCATTAAATACCCAACTCTTCCTCTCCTCTTTCCAATACCCTAACTTCCCATCCTCATTAATACCCATCTCTTCCTCTCCCCCATAAACTCCTCCATTATCTTCTTTTCAAAACCAACACACTTTCCCACTTCCCACTTCTATAACCGTTCCCACCTCTTCCCCTTCCCAACAACTCTTTAAAAACCCCACTTTCTTCCTCATCCTCTTCTTCATTTCAAAACCCTACTTCCTCCTTCAACCTTCTTCCTCTCTTCCATGGCCACCCACAAGCGCCCCCGCTCCTCCTCCACCGCTACCAATCCTTTTACTCCTGTGCATCTCCCCCATGGCTATGACCAGAGGATCTTTACCTCTTCCTTGGCTGCCGAAGCATGGTTCCAGCATTTCGTGCACCACAACGTCTTCAAAGGCCGCGCCATCAACTGGAACCTCTTCTCCGGCCATCTCTCTCTCTTCGAGGAGGCCGGTCTCTCTTCCCTCCTTCGGCGTCAGGTGCCTGTCTACCCCGCCGTTGTTCGCCTGTTCTACTGCAACATGGTTCCCGACATCGAGAACGGCGCCATTGAGACGATGGTGAACGAGCGCCACTTCCGCCTGACGGCTCGTGACATCGCTGGCATTCTCGGCGTCCCTGACCGAGGAGAGGCTCTGCCGGACTTGGCTGCTCTTTATCCTTCGGCCGAGGTCTCTTTCGATGAATTCTGTGAAATCATCTGCAAGGGACCGAATCCTCCTGCGATCCCAGCCCTTTCCGCGCAGTTGGAGCCGTTTTATTACGAGCTCCATAGGATCATCTGCCACACCCTCTATCCCAAGGGCGGCAACTATGATGCCATCACCGCTGACGCCCTGGTCTGCATGTACTTCATGTATTCGAAGAAGCCTTGGTCCTTCCCCAAGACTCTTCTCAATACTTTCTTCGGCGTCCTGCCCACGGGGAAGCAGTCTCTGTACTATGGATCCTTCATCACCCTCATCTTGGAAGCGAAGAACGTCGACCTCTCCCTTTGCCAGTCGGATGGCGTTCCATCCTTCCTTGCTCTTTCTCGCTCCCTCGATGGTGCCTCCACATCTCGTGCCTCCTCCTCCCAAGAGCCGCCGGCCTCTGCTCCTGCTGCACCCACCTCTACTCCTCATGCCTCCGGCCGTTACATGCCGCTGACACAGCAGCATTTCGACATGCGTATGGCTCAGGCGGAGGAGCAGATGCGGGCCCACACTCGTGGCCTTGGAACCCTGATCCAATCCCGCTTCCATGACCAGGCGTATTTCATTCAGCGCACCCTTCAGGACCGGGATGCATTTCTGGATCTGAATCTTCAGGATCCGATGTACCAGGCCTCTCGCTTTTCCGATCCCAATGCCTACGGCTTTATGTACCCGGACGGCATTGATCCTTTTGGTGCTTTCCACCGGGCTCAGGATGGAGGGGATGATCCGGCCGATGAGTAGGGGTGGCTTCCTTGTGTTGGTGATGGCGAATAAGTGGTTGTCTTTTCTTCTTTTTTTCTGGTTTTATGTCTTTTGAGGTCCTTCGGGGACCAGTGTTTGGGTGTTTTTACTTGTGTGCAGTCCTACGGGGACTTGATATTTGTTTCTTTTATTGTCTTGCTAACTCTCGTAGAGGAGAGTTTTTATCAGTTCTTATGTAGTGTTTTATGTAGTGTCCTGCATGTACCCAATTCAAATCTTTAAATATATATGCATGCTTCTGTTTATCTTCCTGTTTACGCAAATTTATTGCTATATTTCTTTTATTTCCCATCTTTGACTAAGTGACAAAGGAGGAGAACGTATTGAGGGGGAGTTGTCTACCTACGGGGGAGTCACTCCCTGAAGATGCTATCTCTCTATTTTGTCAATTATCAAAATGGGGGAGATTGTTGGCACATTTTATTTTGATAATATTAACAGCATCTTCGTAGTTTAGTTTTCTCTGTTATCATATTGACATCATTTCAGAAGCTCTACTACATAAAGTCTGTCCATTCAAGATTACCAACCATAGCCTTGAAGACTGAAGCAAAGACCGGCGTTCCGTGAAAAGACGGCTCTCTACACTTCAAGATTTCGAGTCTGTACAAGTTCTAGGTCTTTCTGTAAACACTTAAGGTTGGATGACAAAACTAAAAGCTTTCTAATTCTTCAGTCAAAAATCAATATCTTATAGAACGGCATACCGACGGTATGCTCCGGCATACCGGCGGTATACCGTTTTACTGACCACAAAACTTTCTGTGAGAAATGTCGGCATACCGGCGGTATACCGTTTTGTGGACCACAAAACGTTCTGTGTCAAACATCGGCATACCGACGGTATGCTCCGGCATACCGACGGTATACCATTTCGTTTGCCTCAAAAACGTTCTGTGATAATTATCGGCATACCGACGGTATACCGTTTTGTGAGCCATAAAATATTCTGTGACAAACATCGGCATACCGACGGTATGCTCCGGCATACCGACGGTATACCGTTTTGTTTATCACAAAATGTTCTGTGACAAACATCGGTATACCGACGGCATACCGCGGCATACCGACGGTATACCGATTTACGAAATTTGATTTTTGAATGGCAAAAACTAGCATTAATGGCTAGCATTAAATGCTCCCAACGGATATAATTATGACCGTTACTGTTCGACCGGCATACTGACGGCATGCCGGTCCATACCGACGGTATGCCGGTCAGGCTGTATCCAGGAGCATTGAATGCTACCTACTCTGGGTTTCCTTATAAATGAAAGCCTTCTCTCTCTTGAAGGCTCATCCACTCTTGCCATAAATTTTCCAAACAACCAAGAGCTCCACCATTAATACTCTATCAAGCTTTTAATTGTCATCCTCTTCCAAAGTGCTAGAGTATTTAAGAGTTGTAAATTTCGATCTTCAAGTGTTAGAAGATCAACAAGTTCTCTTCTCTTTACTTTGAAGTTTGCGAGCCTTCGTAAGAAAACTCGTGTGTTGAAGTTGGCGAGTTCTTCGGATCCAAACTCGTGTTGAAGTTGGCGAGTTCTTCGGATCCAAACTCGTGTGTACTATTTTATTAAATAGTGGATTTAAGCCGGAGAGAGTTCCGGGACTGGATTGCCTCTAGCGAGGATACCAGGATACATCTTGTGTTTGATCTTCTTACTCTCTCTTTTTATTTGACGTATATTGCTTCTTGTGCTTAAGTTATTTTATTTCCCTATTCACCCCCCCTCTAGGGTTCTACATCCCTCCCCTCCAGATGAAGTCAGCACAGATGGACTCCACTTTCCGAATAGTGGCCGTCGGGATCTGGATAGACTGGAGCCAGAACATCGTGATACCAGCAATAACCGATCTCACCAACTCAATCCGCCCGCCAAATAATAGACCCGCAGCCTGCCAGCCTTCCACTCTCCTTTGAGCAAAATCCACCAAGCTGTGACAATCCTGCTCTCTGGCGTAGTTGACCGTCAGCGGGATCCCCAAGTATTTCACTTGGAGCTCACTTTTTTCCACTCCCAGAGCGAAGGCTCTCTCCTCCTTAAGCGTGCATCGGGAGCTGAAGTAGACTCTGCTTTTCTCCCTATTTAACTAAAGCCCAAAAAGCCTTACGAACTCCTCCATAATGTCTGATAGCGCTCTCATTCCCCGCATGAAAGGCTGGAGGAGCACCAATAAGTCGTCAGCATAAATCAGATGTGAGACCACCGGTCTCACCAACCGGAATAAGGGGACGATCCTCTTGCTATGCACCGCCGTGTCAATCATGCATGTGAAATACTCCATCACCAAGGTAAACAAGTACGGTGTGAGGGGGTCACCCTGCCTCAACCCACTGTTGCTCCTGAAGTAGCCATGTGACGTGCCCTGGATGAGGACTGAGAAAGTAGGGGAGCAAATGCACTCCCTCACCCTCGCAACCCACCTCTTGTCGATCCCCATGGCGAGCATCAAGTGACACAGGAAGTCCCGGTTGACCGTATCATAGACTTTCCGTAGATCAAGCTTCACACAAGCCTTCATCCCCCCAGGTTTGCTGAACTCTCTCACCATCTCATGTGCAAGTAGGCTGTGCTCCGCTATCGATCGCCCCTTGATGAAAGCTGTCTGATTCTGGGACACCAAACCCTGCATAATCCCCTCCATACGCATGCACATAAGATGAGTAATAATCTTATAAAAAAATTTACAGCAAGCAATGGGTCTAAAGTCTGCGAGCAAGGTCGCGCCCTCCTTCTTAGGAACCATCGTCAAGAAAGTGTGGTTCATCTCCTTCAGTAGCCTTCCCTCCGCGAAGAACTCCTGAACCGCCTCCAAAACAGGGAACTTAAGCACACCCCAGTGTCGCTTAAAGAACCCTGAAGAGAAGCCATCAGGCCCCGGTGCTTTGTTAGGATTAGCCTTCATCACAATGTCTTCCACCTCCTCCAATCTCACAGGGGCCAATAGCAGGCTATTTCCATGGTGCGTCACCAGCCTCTTCGTGACAAGGGCTGGAAACGTACTAGTTTAATACGTCTGCTGGTATAAGTCAGAATAAAATCTGACGGCCTCCTCCTGAATCTCCACCGGGTCCCCTACCAGACGTCCCTCGCCATTCAGAAGCCTGGAAATGCTGTTCCGGTGCTGACGGGTGCGGATCACATCATAGAAGAATTTGGTGCAACGGTCTCCATCTTTGAGCCAGGTACATTTAGCCCTCTGTGCCGCACTAATCTCCTCCTGCAATCTCAAAATGCTGACCTCCTCAATCAGGGTCTTCTCCTTAGCCGCCAACTCCCCGTTCAGAATGTTAGCTTGTAGAGCCACCTGAGTGTCCCGAAGCTCGACTTCCTTTTCCGCCAAAGAAGACCGCGGTCTCATCTTCACCCAACCCATGAGCGCTCGCTTGATCTGCTTGAGTTTATGAACCATGCGGAACTGAGCCGTGTCTTCTCGGAAGTGTTGCATCTCCCCCGTAACCACCTCCTCATATCCAGCCGACAGGTACCAGCTATTGTTATACCGAAACGGCCTCGACCTCATAGTAGGTCTCTCACAGAGGCCCACTCGGATAGGAGAGTAGTCGCTAGTACCAGCCGCAAGACCTTCCGCCACCGAATTAGGTAAGCACCTGAACCATTCACTATTGTCCAAGGCCCGATCCAACTGACATGCAATCCGATTCTGTGTAGCCTTGTTGTGCCAGGTCCAGATATGGCCAGCTCTCTCCAGCCCCCTCATCCCAGACATAAGCAGACATCTCTGGAAGTCATATAAGATCGAATCAGGAACAGGACGACCCCCCACCTTCTCTTGGCGAAGCAACATAGCATTGAAGTCCCCCATGATGAGCAGAGGAAGATGCATGCTGTCCGCCATATGACCCAGGTGCACTATGTCCTCCCACAAGGACTCCCGGAGTCTCCGATCGTTGTGCCCGTATACAGCACCCAGTATGAAGCGGAACCCACATTTGTTCTCAAAAGAAATGCCAATGAGTTGTTCCGATTTTTGGATCTGCACCCCCTCCCAGCTATCCCGGTTCTACCTAACCCAGATCCTTGCCATATCGCAAAGATCTAAGTTGTGAATGTGGTCCCAGTTTGCCGGAGTCCTACGCGAGAGCATCGCGGCCCCTCTGATCTTCGTCTCCAGCAAAATAGCTATGTCACATGCCTCTCTCCTCAGAACTCCTCCAATCTCTCTCCAGCGTCCAATGGAACACCCCCCCCTAATGTTCCATGCTAGGACCGACATTAATTAATAGATGAGGGGTCCCCCTGAAACTCGTCTGGATCAACACTCGAGAGACGTGTCTCATCCGCCTGCTCAATGTCTGCATCCACCATGGAAGAAGGAACGAGATGTGCCTGAATCCTGCTATGGGTAAGAGCCCAGTCAGGATTTGCCTCAGTCTGGTCGTCCAGATCCCTCGCCTGGGGGATATCCTCCCGCGTGGCCGGAGCATGTCTTTTCCTGCTGCTGTATACCATGATCGTCGTGGAAGCTTCCATCACCAACTGACTACTGCCAGCTGCACTCATACCCCTGGTCACCATGTTCCTCTGTGGCCTGAAAGTGACCAGTGCGCCCTGCGTACTCTCCTGTCTCTGCGGTGATCCTGTCTCCAGCCTCCTGTCGACCTCCATCACCGTGTCCTCCTCCATATGTCTGGCTGTCGACGTTTCCCCAGGTACGTAGCTGGGAGCCGTCTCCATCCCGAATGCCTCCGTCTGAGCCGTCGGTGGTCTGGCGACCTCCTTCCCCTTGTACTTGCACGCACTAGTAGCGTGCCCAAAGCACTCACAGTAGAAACACATGGGGGGAACCCAGCCATACTCCACCGACTGTGTCAAAACCTCCCCGGACGGTACCTGATACTCAAGCATACTCGGTAGTTCCGAGCCCGCCTTGATCTCCACAAAGACCCTGGCATACATCAGTCTGGTGCGGAAAGCAGTGGCCTCGTCTGCCTTGATCGGTTTTCCCACGAGACTGGCGAGTCTCATGAGGAACGGGATGCTCCAATACTTTACTGGGAACTCTGGAAATCGGATCCAGATGGGAATAGCATTCAGCACCTCCTTCTCACATCTCAGTTCCGTCGTCCACTCCTTCAATATGATGAGCCTCCCATCAAATGACCAGGGCCCTCCCTGCAAAATCCTGGTCACATCCACCGCTAGCCCAAATTTGATATAGTAAAACCCATTCTCCCGGGAGAAGAATTCCATGCTGCCTTTGGGTCTCCAGACTCTCTCCGCATAACCCCGGATTTGGCCATAGAACAGCTTGTTCCCTAACACATACAGCACCAATGTGTTCTTCCAGAAGTCTGAAACCTCCGCTATTTTCTCTGCAGGAAAATACGCCCTAAGTCCTCCTCCAACCGACATCGGTATAACAAATTCTATCGACAACGGACTTTTCGTCTCCACTGGCGTGCATACCTCCTTCCATGACCGAGGCCTCTGCTCCTCAGTGAGTCCTGGTTGGAGGTCTCGCAGATCCCGGGCCTTGCCTACCGGCATCAACATCAACTCCCTTAGCCTTCTCCGCCGCCGCGGCCTTTGGCCACCAACCCGACACAGTGCGCACCGTACCTCCCCCTCGGCGCCGGGGATCAACAGTACCCATCGCTGGGCGATTCCCATAATTCCCAGGACCCGCCCGACCCGAGGCTTGGGTCTGAGCCCCTCGTCGCCATCCAGCCCGTCGTCTCACCACCGTCTGCCAGCCTGCCTCTCCAGACCTGTCCACCTCCGGCGTAGATCCCAACCCGAACTCGAATACATGTGCCGTAGTCACCGACCCTCCCCCTCCTTGGTCGATCCCACCACCGCCGCCAGCGCCCTTACCCCCTCCAGGCGGAGCCCCATCATCGGTGCCCGGCCCCGCACCCAACCCCAACCCGCCTGTGGGGGGGCCTCCCCCCGCGCCTGACCCCCCCGTCGGGACGTGACCCCCCCTCGCCTGGGGGGTCCCTCCAGAACCGTCCGACACCCCCCCCCCCCCCGCCGGGGAGGGTCCCTCCTATTCCGCCCGACCCCCCCCCCCCCCCCCGCCTGGGGGGATCCCTTTGCTGCCGCCGTCCGACCCATCCCCGCCTGGGGGGGTCCCATTGATGTCGCCGCCGGTTAGGGGGGGGCCCCCCCCCCCCTCCCTCCGGACCGCCGTACCCCCCATCCCCCGCGAGAGGATCTGGGGGCGGGGGGGAGGCGTAGTAGCCGCCATAGGGGAAACCCTAGCAGAGCTCTTCATCATATATATATATATATATATATATATATATATATATATATATATATATATAAAAGAAAAAAACCTAATGATGCTAGCGGCGGGAGGCGACAATCTCCCTGAAAACTCCGGCAGCCATGGCCTCGCGGCGACGTGGGATTCGGGAGACCGCTCGCGGAAGGATGAAGAGCGCGGTTGGACAACAGTAACGAGAAGGAGAAGAGCGCCTACCAGGGGTCCCCGCAACCTTGGCACAAGGGAGTTGGGCGGAGGACGCGAACGGTGGGCGGCTGATAGCAACTGGAGATATGACGAGGTCGGGGCACATCGATGGCCAGGAGGGACGACGGCGGGCAGAGCCAACGCCGGCGTCGACCAGGAACGTCTGCGAAGACAAGTGCAAACCAAATCGAAGGAGAATAACCACGTCCAAGCAAACAGAGCGCGGCCGCCGGCAATCCCAACCCCAAATCAAACTCAACCTACACCAGACCTCTCACCGCCTCTACCGGGAGTTGACAAATCTTGGGCCGATCTTTGTCGATCAGCTTCTTGCGACTCATCTCTGCCATGGCGATACATAGAGCCGAAAATACTAGAAGAAAATAGGAGGGTTGTGGAGATCACAGAGGAGGACCTAGCGGAAACAACAGAGTATTGGAAGAATACTCTGATCGTCTATGTAATGAGCAATCGACCGTTCTACCCCCAGTTTAGAGCATATGCTCACCGAACTTGGAGACCGAGAGGCAGCATGGAAGTCTACTCACGAGAGAACGGGTTCTTTTTTGTCAAATTCGGGCTGGAAGAAGATTACGGACGAATCCTCAATGGGGGACCATGGACCTTTGATGGTCATCTCATCATACTAACGAATGGCGAGTGAATGCCAAATGCGAGAAGGAGCTCTTACACACGGTGCCAGTTTGGATACGCTTTCCACATCTCCCGACCCCCTTATTGGAGCGAGGCTATCATGATGAAGTTAGCGAGAGGTAGGAAATCGCCTCGCGGTTGTCACTACTGGAGACTCATCGGATACAAGGCCGATAACAAGCAGCTTGGGTAAAAGGAACGAGATGGATGAGCCAAATATAGAGGGTGAACATACAGCAGACATTAACTTCGAAGGAAGAATGGTGTCGTTTATTGGGCAAGCCAATACGGAGACTAGGTTGCTATTGAAATCCTCTGCAGCCCTTCGAGGAGGAAGCAAACAGGGTCCTCCCACAAGCTATAAGGCTCGAAAGAAACATCAAGCGGTGCATCACAGAGACAGAGGTACCAGAAAGCAATACCACGGAAACAGATGAGTTGTGTGAGAAGAACCCCAGGTGGCAATTCCTCACCAGGTTGAGCCAGCCAGAAGAAGACACGAATATATGCACGGAGATTAGAATTCGTACTGAACTCACCAATGACCTTCGGGCGAGTTTGGAGGAGGATATTGGTCAATGCCAATCAACAAATTTAATGACGATTCTTACCTGGAATACGCGGGGAGCTTGTTCGATTAGACGTTGGAGGGAAATCAAAGAGACTGTAATGAAGACTCAATGTCCTATACTAGCATTACTGGAAACAAAAATCAAAACATCCAAGATGCTATCTAGAAGGACATCGACAGGCTGGAATCACTTGGACAATTTGGAGATACGTGGTGTAGCCAGAATATGGCTGATGTGGAACAGTAGAGCTTGGACAGGTACTCTTCTTATGAAAACTGACCAAATTATTGCTTGCCAGTTTTCCAATAAGGGAGGGTTTTCCTTCATCTTTGGTGCGGTGTACGGACATAATGATAGACGTCTCCGCAAGACGCTTTGGCAAGGCATTATCCAACTTAGTGCAATGGCAGAAATTCAATACAAACTCCCACTACTTTTAGTAGGGGATTTCAACGCATTGCTTTTTTGGGACGAGAAGATAGGAGGCCGGCAAGTTCCTGACAGTATACTTACAGACTTCCAACAGTTTTTATTGCAGGCAAATCTGAAATGCTTGGAGCGGGCGGGACATGTTTGGACTTGGAGCAATAGGGCAGTTAATCGGCGCATCGTATGCCAACTGGACAGGGCGCTTGGCAATAGCAGTTGGTTTGCAACCTTCCCATCGACTTCAACGGAGGGGATGGCGCCATCCACTAGCGACCATTCTCCAATCTTAATCCGCCTTACTCAGCAAACGGTTAACCGCGGCAAACCGTTCCGATTCAACAACTCGTGGCCTGCGGCAGAAGGGTACGATGAGGCGGTCAAGGCTGGGTTCAGGGCCCACAGTACAGGGAATGTCCAATTCCGCCTCATGCGGACTCTCAGAGCACTGAAGCAATCTCTCAGGCAATGGCAAGCGTCCAAGCCCCGATTAGATTTGGATAGCACACGAGGACAGCTACAGGAGATCCAAGAACGCACAAGGCAGTTTCCACAGGACCCACTCGCCGCCATCACGGAGCGTGATCTGTTAGGGAAGGTTCGGAACTTGCAGCAACAAGAAGAAGTATAGCTAGCAGTTCATCGGGAGGTATTTTCGGAGGTCACTTGCAAAAAGACGGTTACATATAGAGGGAATCAGCGTCTTCTTGCTCCAGTCGGCTTGGAAGAGGTCGAGATGGTAGAGAAGAATGCAGACCCCAACAAGGCACCGGGCCCTGATGGCTTCAATAGTAAGTTCTTTCAAACTCATTGGAATGATATTAAACTTACTATTGTGGACATGGTGCAGGATTTTTTTTGTTAATTACAGACTGTTAAAGGCGCTGAACCACATCTTCCTTACTCTTATCACCAAAAAGGAAGGAGCTATGGCGCTCTCTGATTACCGGCCCATTGCGTGCTGTAACTATATTTATAAGATTATTACTTCAGTTATGTGCCGTAGAATGGAGGAAGTTAGTTGGTCTCGCCAAACCAGACAGCATTTGTAAAAGGGCGACTGATTGCAGAGAACAGCCTACTGGCACATAAGTTGGTGATGGAAAGCTTATGACACAGTTAATCGCAATTTCGTATGTCATCTTATGGAGCTATGGGATTCGACCCCATATGGATAGGACTGGTCCGTGAATGCATAACTACGCCTTCCTTTTCTATGCTCATAAAGGGGCCAACCTAATGGGTATTTCTCTAGCAACAGAGGACTGCGGCAGGGGGATCCTCTCTTCCCATATTTATTCACTTTGGTGATGGAATATTTCACCTGTCTAATGGACTTGGCCGTGGAAAGAAGCCAGATTACGCTACTATACAAAAATGTTGATCTTATAGTGTCGCATCTCATTTATGCAGACGACTTACTGGTTTTTCTGGTACCGACCAGTAGGAGCCTACGGAAGTTAGTACGAATCATGGAGGAGTTTGGTCGTTTATCATGGCTCCAGGTGAATAAAAAAAAACAAGGTGTATTTCAGTAAGCACTGCTCTAACCAGGAAGAATTGTCCGACATCGTACAAATAAGCAGAGGTACTCTCCCTATCAAATATCTGGGACTTCCTTTATCAACTAATTATGGGCGTGCTCAGGAGTGTCAAAGTCTGGTGGAATATGTGCAAAGGAGAATAGAAGGATGGCAATCACAATGCCTTTCCTTCGGAGGCCGTATTGAGTTGGTTCGGTCAGTAATCACAGCAGTTGCGTCGTTTTGGCTACAAACCATCTTACTTCCAGTTGCCACTATACGTAAAGTGGAGCAAATGTGTGCTAACTTCATATGGCGGGGCGGCGTGCATACCATTGCCTGGAGTGATTTATGTCGACCAAAAAGTGAAGGTGGGGTGGGTTTGCGCTCATTAGGCTCTCTCCGCAAAGTTGCAGGTATAAAAATGACATAGAAATTTCTGACGGATCACTCTCTATGGGCTACATGGATGCGAAATCGTTATTTCAAACTGGATAATTTTTGGACACAAAGTGGACAATAATTATTCAGTCGTGTATAAGAACATTCTTCGGCATCGTGTTGATGTGAAGCCTCATATATCCGGAGTTATAGTTGATGGAAGGTCCACGCATTTGTGGAGAGACCCTTGGGTTAATCATCTGAGCCTTATAGACATGGCGGGTTGGCACTTGTTCACCCTGGAAGGAAGAGAGGAGCCGGTTAGTAGTATAATTCTTGATGGCGATTGGAGTTTTGACGGCAGCACCTTCCGCCGTTTCGCAGCACTCATCAGACAGATTCAGATCAGTTGGGACCACACGTCGGACACTTGGATATGGGACGGCTCTTCATCCGGTCAGTTTGAAAGCCGGCTAGCCTATGACCAGTCGAGGACTCCTCATCCCCCAGTTCCGCATGCAGACTTCGTCTGGATAAAAGGCTTGGCTAACAAAATGAAGCTCAATATGTATAAAGCTACGAAGGGTCGTCTCCTTACTATGGAGAGACCGGTACGTTTGGGGATTAGAGATCAGGTGCATGCATGCGTCCTCTGCCAGCGAGAGCCAGAAACCTTTACTCATCTTTTTTTCCATTGCGACACTGCATGGCATGTATGGAGCTCGGGTCCACCTCCACTAACAACAAGGGGTTCCAAGAGCAATTGGAGACGATAACCAACAATCGACACAAAGGAGGGACATGGTTTCGCACCGCATGCATCAGACTATCTGCAAGTGTATGACATATATGGCGGGCTCGAAACATGTGCATCTTTGAAGGGACTAGTATATCGCCTAATGGGATTGTACACAACATCAAGGCTGATGTTTGCTACATGTTATGATTTTGTAAATTATTTGAAATCGTGAAATAAGAAGCAATTACCTTACGAAGAGATCCTTACGAAGCTGAATTCAGAATTTGTCCAAGACTTCGCTAGAAGACAAGGAGGCAGAGCTCCGGTCCATCCAGCAGGATATGCAATCTGACATGATGAACGGGGATCTGGCGGCGAGAGAGAAGGAGCTGATAGGGGAAGTCAACATCCTGCGTCTCCAGAAGGAGGTTAGTGCGGCACAGCGCGCTAAATGCTCCTGGCTGAAAGATGGTGACCGTTGCACCAAGTTCTTCTATGATGTCATTCGGACCAGACAGCATCGGAACAACATTTTCCAGCTGCTTGATGCGGAGGGTAATCTGGTGGGGGAGCCGACAAAGATCCAAGAGGAGGCCGTCAGGTACTACTCTGAGTTATATTTTCAGACTGACTATCTGTCTGTGTTTTCGGACGTAGTTACGAAGAAGCTGGTGACTCCTTATGAGAATAGCCTACTATTTGTCTCTGTTACTATGGAGGAGGTGGAGTCTATTATCTTGATGGCGGATCCCAACAAAGCTCCAGGCCCGGATAGCTTTAGCAGTGGGTTCTACAAACGACACTGGAACATTCTGAAGTTCCAGGTCCTTGAGGCGGTTCAGGAGTTTTTCACCAAAGGAAAGTTGTTGAAGGAGCTGAACCACACTTTTCGGACACTTGTGCCTAAGAAGGAGGGAGCGACATCGCTGGCAGATTTCAGACCTATTGCGTGTTGTAATTATCTTTATAAGATAATTACGCACCTTATGTGTCGGCGGATGGAGGGGATCATGCAGGACTTGGTCTCTCCGAACCAGGCCGCTTTCATCAAGGGGAGGTCGATCGCAGAGCACAGCCTGCTGGCGCATGAGATGGTGAGGGGCTTCGGTAAACCTGGTGGGGAGAAGGCATGCGTGAAGGTGGATCTGAGGAAGGCCTATGACATGGTCAATAGGGATTTCTTTTGTCATCTGATGTCTGTCATGGGTTTTGACGACAGCTGGGTTGCGAGGATCTGGGAATGCATCATGACTCCATCTTTCTCTGTCCTCATCCAGGACACCCCATTTGGGTATTTCCAGAGCAACCGTGGACTTAGGCAAGACGATCCTCTGTCCCCTTACCTATTCACGCTTGTCATGGAATACTTCACATGCTTGATGGACATGACAGTGCATCGTAAGAGACTGGTTCCATTGCGGAGATTATGGAAGAGCTGGAATCCCTTTCAGGCCTGCAAATGAAGAGAGAGAAGAGCAGGATGTATTTCAGCCACCTCTGTTCCCAAAAGGAGTTGGCTGGCGCGCTGGGAGTCGAGAAGAGTGATTTATCGGTGAAGTATCTCGGGGTTCCTCTCACAGTTAACTATGCGCGGGATCAAGACTGCCATAGTCTGGTAGAGTACGTCCAGAGGAGGGTTGAAGTATGGCAAGCTGCTGGTTTATCCTTTGGAGGACGTATCGAGCTGGTTAGATCGGTGATATCAGCTGTGCCCCACTTCTGGCTGCAATCCATCTTACTTCCTATTTTCACTATCAGGAAAGTGGAGCGGCTTTGTGCAGACTTCATATGGAGGGGTGGTATGCATGCGATCTCCTGGGAGCAGCTTTGTCGGCCTAAGAAGGAGGGAGGAGTGGGGCTACGGTCATTGTTGAAGATCAGGGAGGCCTCGGCGCTGAAGCTGGCATGGAGATTCATCAATAGGGGATCCCTCTGGGCTGACTGGATGCATAACAGATATGTGAAACATAGCAATCTCTGGGACTGTGCCATGGACAACAACCATTCAATCACTTTCAAGACTATTTTGAGACATATGGGGGTTCTCAAATCTGCAATCTGAAGGGTCATGAAGGATGGGACTGGCACGGACATATGGCGGGACCCTTGGATTGATCGCCAATCTCTGTTAGAGATCAGGGGAGCACCGTCGCATCAAGAGGACAGAAGGGATCTGACTTGCAAACGGATTATTCGTGATGGAGAGTGGAACCCTGAGTCTTACCGCTATACCGAGGAGCTTGGTGAGATTATCAGGACAGTCGCCTTGGACCCAGTACTGTCGGCTGATCGATGGGTCTGGGATCCGCCTGGAGTTTCTACGGGAACTGGACAGTTCCAGTTCTGGAGCTGCTATAATCTCGTTAGGCGCACTTTCCCTCTGAGTACCGACTAGGAGTTCGTATGGTGTAAGGGGCTTGCAAGAAAGATGCAATTGTGTGTTTACCGGCTTCTTCTTGGTCGTCTTCTGACGAGGGATCGACTTACTGCTTTTGGGGTTCAGGTCCCTGACCCTAAGTGTGTGCTATGCAGTGTAGAGAATGAATCTATAAAGCACATTTTCTTTGAGTGTGACCTGTCATGGCAGATCTGGTCAGAGCAAAGCAGGGTATTGGGTGGAGGTGATTCCGGAAAGGGGGTTCAGAACATCATCACTGTGCTCCGAAATGGCAGAGGAAGAGGGCAGGACTGGTTCCGGACTGCCAAAGTCCGACTGGCTGTCGTTGTTTTGCATGTATGGAGGAAACGAAACCGTCGTATCTTTGAAGGGTTAATCACCCCTCCTGTAGGCATCCTTCATAACATTGAATTCGATGTACATGCTATGGAGAACTGAAGTGTGGGAGTCTCACCATGATTGTATGTTGTAAGATTATTGTGTTGCATTTGGAATAAAATTTACCCTTTTTCCAATATATATATATATATATATATATATATATATAATGACACTACGTTGTCCGCAGGCTTTTGGACCGCCACTGGCCCGCAGGCCATGTGACGGCCGCCCATTGGTCTCCTGGCCCAAGTTTTTAGGGTGTGGGGCCGGTGCTTAGCGGGGGGCCAATTGGTGGCTGCCACGTGGCCTGCGAGCCAGGGGCGGACCAAAACCCTGCGGGCAAAAAGACATTTCCGATATATATATATATATATATATATATATATATATATATATATATATCGCAAAGTAAATTGTTTCTGGAATCGCTCCCTCTTAACCACTAGGCTAGAGGTCATTTGCGATATATATATATATATATATATATATATATATATATATATAAAATCATGGGGATGCTTAGGGGATGCAAACATGAGGGGATGTGGATCCCTCCTCATATATATATATTTTCCCTCATGTTTGCATTCCCTAAGCATCCCCATGATTATATATATATATATATATATATATATATATATATATGAGGAGGGATCCACATCCCCTCATGTTTGCATCACCATGATAACACTTGTTGGATTTTGTTTAAGTCATATAAGCTTAACTATTGAAAAATGAACGGTTAAGATTAGATGACTTAAACAAGATCCAACGAATGTAAAATAGGGGATGCTTGGGAGATGCAAACATGAGGAGATGTGGATCTCTCTCTCTCTCTCTCTCTCTCTCTCTCTATATATATATAGAGAGAGAGAGAGAGAAACTAGAGGGACAATCACTCACTGGCCTCCCTGGTTCTCGAACTCAGGACTTCCCCTTACCATACTAGAGGTCTTATCCACTGTACCACCCCATCTTTGGTAAAGCTTTAATATTTATAAGAGAAAAAATGTTTCTTCTGTTTGCATTCAACTGTTCTGAAGGTTATGACAAAACTTAAATTGGAGACCATCACAATTTGACAAGATATTACTAATGCTTGGAGAGGGATTTTCTTCCAATCTTTATCTGAAACTCTTTTTTGAAAGTTATTCATTGTTCTAGCTAATATTAAGCCACTACTTCTGGTGTCAGCCACGGGATCACAAGAGGAGCTCTCAGAAGGTGTTCCTAGAAATTTTTTCCCAGCTCAAGTCTAATTCTAAGGAGGCTATTGGGTTTCTATACAATCCAAATACCATTCTCAAATCACTCCCCACCTTCGCCTATGCAGTTCCACATCCCTCCTCATATATATATATATTTTCCCTCATGTTTGCATTCCCTAAGCATCCCCATGATTATATATATATATATATATATATATATATATATATATATATGAGGAGGGATCCACATCCCCTCATGTTTGCATCACCATGATAACACTTGTTGGATTTTGTTTAAGTCATATAAGCTTAACTATTGAAAAATGAACGGTTAAGATTAGATGACTTAAACAAGATCCAACGAATGTAAAATAGGGGATGCTTGGGAGATGCAAACATGAGGAGATGTGGATCTCTCTCTCTCTCTCTCTCTCTCTCTCTCTCTCTCTCTCTCTATATATATATATAGAGAGAGAGAGAGAAACTAGAGGGACAATCACTCACTGGCCTCCCTGGTTCTCGAACTCAGGACTTCCCCTTACCATACTAGAGGTCTTATCCACTGTACCACCCCATCTTTGGTAAAGCTTTAATATTTATAAGAGAAAAAATGTTTCTTCTGTTTGCATTCAACTGTTCTGAAGGTTATGACAAAACTTAAATTGGAGACCATCACAATTTGACAAGATATTACTAATGCTTGGAGAGGGATTTTCTTCCAATCTTTATCTGAAACTCTTTTTTGAAAGTTATTCATTGTTCTAGCTAATATTAAGCCACTACTTCTGGTGTCAGCCACGGGATCACAAGAGGAGCTCTCAGAAGGTGTTCCTAGAAATTTTTTCCCAGCTCAAGTCTAATTCTAAGGAGGCTATTGGGTTTCTATACAATCCAAATACCATTCTCAAATCACTCCCCACCTTCGCCTATGCAGTTCCTATAGGAAAAGGCACAGAAAATATTGGTAATGAGTCTAAGGAGAAGTTTAACGGAGACTTTGGAGGGAGATAACTAATGGAAAGCTACACAAGACATTATATTTCTTTTATATAGTCTTATGAATGTGATATTACTCGCACATTAAATATTAGAAAGTATCAGAAGACGAATAGTTGATAGTCACATGCAAGGTTGTAAAAGTCGCTAGGTGCTAGTCGGTTGGGCCGGGCGCCTAGCCTGCCTAGGCGGCCACCTAGTTCTAGGCGGTTCAACAACAAAAAACCTGCTGAAAATTGTGACAATTGCCCATAAAACCCAAAACCATGCATGGTCGGGCATCGCAGGGTACTAGGTGGCGCCTAGGCAGGCATCGGGCGGGCACCGGGCACCTAGCCACCGCCTAGGCTGATTTTTAGAATAGTGGTCACATGCTTGAAAACTGTATGAGTCATGAGAGATGTTATGCTGCCATGCCCGTGGCATATCATGTCTAGCCTTATAGCATTTGCCATGTTTGTCGCATGTCTATGCCCCTATTATATACCTTTCACATAATAGAAGGTATTATAAAAATAGTTCTGCGGAGACAAGGCAGGTGCAGAGTGCCTAAAGGCTAAACATCAAGAAGAGCATCAGATTCTTCAAGATTTTCTGGAGATGGAATGAAGGTATTGTGAGCTCTAACAGGGCAGCAATTCATCTAGGATGGAAGGTTAATGAAAACCATCAGTTTTCATGGGAAAAGTTTGGGAAATAGGCAACCTCCTGTTTACCGTGGCGTCTGAGAATGACGGAGTTATACATGTATCAGATCGTATTGTATCTTCAGATACTAGAGCACTTCAAAAACCAATGCCAGTGCAATTTAGCTTTTCTATGCAAGACCTCTGGGAAATGCAGTTCGTATGATTATGGCATATACAACAACTATCTATCTCAAATGCTTTTTAAATTATTTAGAGCGTGGAAAATCATTTATGGATGTACAAAAGTAAGAAAAAAATGCTACTACTTTCGAGTAGTAAACACTTCTAAGTAGTTCCCTAATTTATCTTTATTCTTGAATACTATCATGTTAGTTGCATAATCTGTCTAAATATATATACTAAAATAACCACTAATATGTAACTCTGTCAAAGTATTAAGCTCAACCAGTCAAAGTTCAAAATGACCATATCTGTCAGAAAAGCATGTCGTAAAAGAAGATATTGGTGTGACTAAGTAAATTCTAAGGTCGAAAACGATCAAGGAATAGATTGATACACAGACATCCTTGGGTCTTAAGCTAGGTTTCGGATTATTGTTGCTTTTCAAAAAAAGCCCGCAGCAGAAGCAGCTTCTGACAGCATTTGGGAGGCTGAAGCTGACCCAAAAATGAACTTACTATTCAAAAGTTTTTTGACAAGTTGTTACCAAACAGCCTTGGACTGAGCAATCTGATGTGAATCGACCAGATCGATTCACAAATAATTTATAGAAAAATAGAACTAAAAGGAAAATAACGATCTTTATTAGAGAAAAGAACAAACTCCCAACTTTGATGGACGGACAAAGTCTAAATCCTTCTGAATGACACTTGAGAGAGTTTTCTCAATCCAAGCATGAAAACTAATAACGGCTAGCCCTAGCTATAAATAGAAAGGAGAAACAAAACCCTAAGAGGGTTATTGTGGTGAAAGACCACAATACCCCTTTATGCCTAAATAACTGAAAGGCCTAAAAAGTGGGCCCGCATCAATACCGTCCCCTAAAAGAGCCACCTTGTCCTCAAGGTGAAAATCTGGGAACTGTGTCTGTTGCTATAGCGGCCTCTTCCTCCGTCGGATCCTCCTCCTCCTCCTCTTCCTCCGTGGAGGTCGTCGTGGGGGTAGATCCCCTCTCTGGAAGTTGGCGGGATCCGCCGTTTCTCCAAAGAAATTGCTGCCTCCGGTGTTCCTCGCCCCTCCTGGCGGCTCCGTCCCTCCCGTCCGAGCCGGAACTCCAGCTAAGCCCCTTCCCGAACCCGTGAACCTGTCACCGTAGTTCGAGGTCATCGTCCGACCCCCATAGGGAGCCCCAAGCCCTAGGGCCTCTCCCGGGTGTGGCGCCGGTCCGCCGGGACGGAAATGGTCGGCGGCGTCCGGCCACAGCCGCTCGCCGGCGGCTCCCCTGGCGCCGATCGGCCCTGGGTGGCGGTCGGGGGCCGGCCAGCGGCCGCCCACAACGACAGCGGCCCCGCCCGGGCTCGCGCGGTCGGCTGCGAAGCCCCCGCGACCTTCGGCCGCCGTCCGGCGCTGCTCGCCGGCCGCCAGGGCCCCGCCCGGCGGCGCGGAGGTGACGGCGGGTGCGGGCCATCGCCCGTCGGCCGGTCCTCCGTGATCTTCGGTCGTTTCCCCCTCCGTTTGAACAAACCCTAGTTGGTCGCCTAGGGTTTGGGTTGTCGCCGCCTCCGCTTCGCCGCCATTGATCTTGTTCGAGATGTTTTGCAAAAGCATCATGATCGTCGACGTCTCCTTCCGCATATCACGCATCTCCGTGCGGATTTCTAGGTTCGTGGACGCTTGATCCTTTGCGAGGACCTCCATGGATTTCTTCAAGCTCTCGATCTCAGCGGTGAAGTCCTCCCGAAGACCTCGGATCTTCTCGTCGATCGTGTTTCTCGTCCCATCGGCCATGGCTCGTAGAAAGCTCTGATACCAATTGATGTGAATCGACCAGATCGATTCACAAATAATTTATAGAAAAATAGAAATAGAAGGAAAATAACGATCTTTATTAGAGAAAAGAACAAACTCCCAACTTTGATGGACGGACAAAGTCTAAACCCTTCTGAATGACGCTTGAGAGTTTCTTCTCAACACAAGCATGAAAACTAATGACGGCTAGCCCTAGCTATAAATAGAAAGGAGAAACAAAACCCTAAGAGGGTTATTGTGGTGAAAGACCACAATACCCCTTTATGCCTAAATAATTGAAAGGCCTAAAAAGTGGGCCCACATCAATACCGCCCCCTAAATAGAACTAAAAGGAAAATAATTTATAGAAAAATAGAAATAGAAGAAAAATAACGATCTTTATTAGAGAAAAGAACAAACTTCCAACTTTGATGGACGGACAAAGTCTAAACCCTTCTGAATGACGCTTGAGAGTTTCTTCTCAACACAAGCATGAAAACTAATGACGGCTAGCCCTAGCTATAAATAGAAAGGAGAAACAAAACCCTAAGAGGGTTATTGTGGTGAAAGACCACAATACCCCTTTATGCCTAAATAACTGAAAGGCCAAAAAAGTGGGCCCGCATCAATACCGCCCCCTAAAAGAGCCACCTTGTCCTCAAGGTGGAAATCTGGAAACTGTGTCTGTTGCTATAGCGGCCTCTTCCTCCGTCGGATCCTCCTCCTCCTCCTCTTCCTCCGTGGAGATCGTCGTAGGGGTAGATCCCCTCTCTGGAAGTTGGCGGGATCTGCCGTTTCTCCAAAGAAATTGCTGCCCTCCGGTGTTCCTCGCCCCTCCTGGCGGCTCCGTCCCTCCCGTCCGAGCCGGAACTCCAGCTAAGCCCCTTCCCGAACCCGTGAACCTGTCACCGTAGTTCGAGGTCATCGTCCGACCCCCATAGGGAGCCCCAAGCCCTAGGGCCTCTCCCGGGTGTGGCGCCGGTCCGCCGGGACCGAAATGGTCGGCGGCGTCCGGCCACAGCCGCTCGCCGGCGGCTCCCCTGGCGCCGATCGGCCCTGGGTGGCGGTCGGGGGCCGGCCAGCGGCCGCCCACAACGGCAGCGGCCCCGCCCGGGCTCGCGCGGTCGGCGGCGAAGCCCCCGCGACCTTCGGCCGCCGTCCGGCGCTGCTCGCCGGCCGCCAGGGCCCCGCCCGGCGGCGCGGTGGTAACGGCGGGTGCGGGCCATCGCCCGTCGGCCGGTCCTCCGTGATCTTCGGTCGTTTCCCCCTCCGTTTGAACAAACCCTAGTTGGTCGCCTAGAGTTTGGGTTGTCGCCGCCTCCGCTTCGCCGCCATTGATCTTGTTCGAGATGTTTTGCAAAAGCATCATGATCGTCGACGTCTCCTTCCGCATATCACGCATCTCCGTGCGGATTTCTAGGTTCGTGGACGCTTGATCCTTTGCGAGGACCTCCATGGATTTCTTCAAGCTCTCGATCTCGGCGGTGAAGTCCTCCCGAAGACCTCGGATCTTCTCGTCGATCGTGTTTCTCGTCCCATCGGCCATGGCTCGTAGAAAGCTCTGATACCAATTGATGTGAATCGACCAGATCGATTCACAAATAATTTATAGAAAAATAGAACTAAAAGGAAAATAACGATCTTTATTAGAGAAAAGAACAAACTCCCAACTTTGATGGACGGACAAAGTCTAAATCCTTCTGAATGACACTTGAGAGAGTTTTCTCAATCCAAGCATGAAAACTAATGACGGCTAGCCCTAGCTATAAATAGAAAGGAGAAACAAAACCCTAAGAGGGTTATTGTGGTGAAAGACCACAATACCCCTTTATGCCTAAATAACTGAAAGGCCTAAAAAGTGGGCCCGCATCACAATCCCAAATCCAGCCTTATTCTACTATATGGCATTAACATGCAAGCATGATTTTTGTGGGCATACCTAGTAAAAGCATTTGGGATCTCCCTTTCCTTTTCAAAACCATCTTGTGAACATATTCTGATCAATAAATAAAATAATGTTTACAAGCAAACCATCAAAAGCTATTAATTGATACAACTTACTTGCATGCTGCGATACCGGCGGCTTCTAACACTCAATTTTGCTACATCGACAATCTTTTGCCGCTCTTCAAGGGTATCCTTGCGCTTTCTACATTGGAGAGATTTCCTAGAGCTGATACCAATGTGGTAAACATTCTCTCCATTCGCATCCTGTAAGAAGTTTGAATCAAGAAAAAAGTGACCATCACTTATATGTATGTCATGTCAAAAACATTTTTTGGGAAAAACGGAAAGCGAAAAAAAACTGCTTATAAGGGAACTGTGCAAATTTTACAAAAAAAAAATTGAATCATTTTTCACAAAATCAATAGGAAAGTTCCATAATGTGAAGAACTTAATTTATAGAAAGTAAAGAAAAGCTATAAAAAAAAATATGTTATGAAGAGGTTATATGGCGCGATGATAAGGCTTGTTACTTGCATTCTGATGACGCAGGTTTGAGTCACGGAAACGGCCTCTCCATATCTGTGGGGGTAAGGCTGCGTATATCGTCACCCTCCCCAGAGACCCTGCGTAAACGGGAACCTCGTGGACTGGTACGCCCTTTTATATTTACAACAAACTTGTGTTCATTTGTCGAAGGCTTACTAATGCTTTATAACTATAAGCATTGACAATGTAAAATAAAACTTAGATATTCAGTATCAATAGCTAAAGCTGAAGACATAATACAATTTGATAAAGTTCCATTTCATCGAAGGAACCTGGTGGACACCAAAACTAGTTATGACTGGGACTCGGGGAATGTAAAAACAGGAATGCAACACTAATCGATGCGTGAATCAAATATACCTGTCCAGATAGGATGGTTTGAGCATTTCCAAGAATCATCACAACCTGCCTAGCTAGATCAGATGATAAATGCACTAGCCGCTGCAAGGATTTCTCCTTCACTGTTTTCAGGATCCACGATGGCTGTTACATCACAGAATTGAGTAAACATACTTGCAAGCATTAGAATCTCAATGAAAACAAAAATGTCTTACACTTGAATTTCTGTTCTTTTATTTATTTATTCTGGAGAGAATCGGTGGGAGAAAAGTATGTTTGAATTTCATAGAGCTATTACAAAATGAACTTTACCGTTACAAGTTTATTAGTGTGGCCCATGTATCTCTGGATGGAAGGACCTTCACAAACAACATGACTTGCAGGACAACCAATAAACCAATGTTCCAAAAATGTAGCGCCTTCTCTGGTAGCTGCATCAGCAACCTATGGAAGACCATCAAAAAGATGAATAAACACCAAAAACAGAGATATTTTAACATCCTCATTAGGATATGTTTTCACAGTTTAGATCATATATAGAATAGATATGAGGTCATTGTGTAGTGACTATGGCAAAATTAAAGTTTATAAGCAATATTTTTCTTATCCGTATGACTTTGCAACAATTAAAGCAACACTTCCACAAGGATAGCCATGTCCATGCAATCATACTAAACCACAAAATATTAGAAACTCAACATGTCAACAAATACTGCCTTTAACATAGCATAGCTATCAGGAAGGTGCTGAACAGATATTAAACATGTCAAGATAAATAAAAGAATGTCGACAAAATATCATCATCGTCATCCTTCTCCCATCAGAATGAGGTTGACTATAGAGCAAAGCAAGCTCCATATGATAATTGATAAGCTTGGCATTGAACCTCTTTGATCGTGTCAGATACCTAGCCAAGGTAGCTACTTGCCACAAAACCTAAGAGACGAGTTGACCTGTCGGTAGGCCCAACTTTCTGGTACCTTGCAGTTTAAGTTCATGCAACCAAAGGGCATCCTTCAAGTTCCCTTATACTAGAAAAGAGTCTACACGAATAGGTAAAGATGATATCTTTATTGTCCGAAATCACATACAGCCCTCGGATACAAGCCAAAGTGAAAAGAAATGACATTTATGTCAAAACAATAGAATCAGGAAAAACATGTGCTATGTTTATTCCAAAATCACCTAATGAAGGCATTATTCCACTCTCATAAATACAGGTCGCAAATTGAAAGAGTGCAGATTTTGTAGATATGAAATAACATTTTCTTCTCTTGATTGTATAGACTTTTTCCAGAAGAAAAAGGTTAGCAACCATATGATATAATAAAATATGCATCACTCTGCTTCAAATACATTTGTGGGCTCATTCATAATATCATACTTTGCTGCACAAAAGAACATATGTAATACATCTAGAACATGATCTGTTCAAGTAATGATGCAACCACAAATCGGATCTTATAAAACCAGTATATGACAACTTCTCTTACTCATTAAGTCAGGTGGGTCAACCAGGGTACACAGTTAAACAAAGAAACTACATGAAAATGGTGGTATACGAATATGCATTCAATTATAACCCATAATCAAAGAAGAAACAACAATATCAGTACAATTTCTGGGAACAACAACTTCTGACGCATACCTTACCTTCTTCTTTAGTTCAGACGACATATCTGAATCTATGTAGATGCATTCATTTGAGAAAAGGAATCCACTGCTCCTAACTTCTTTTCTAGAAGACCGAAGCGCCAGCTGCCAACTTGTGCTCACAGACTTATCATCTTCGATTGCGCTGGCAGGGAGACATGCCTTTTCAGCTCCACGGAGTCCAACAAGATGATTTGGCTCCCTTAACAGCATGCCATTATCCCCAACATTTCTAACACCATATAGAGATTCATTCAACCTCACTGTAAAAAAACACATTATTATAGCTATTGATAAACATAATTAAATACAATATCAACGACCAAGTTATGTAGTTTGAGAGACAAAAAGATTCACAATAAACTAGTTCAAATACAATTCAAAAAAGTTGCCACTGCCAGTGACATTACTCAAGATAAAATATTCCAAAAGTTGTCAACAAAAGCAAGATTAATTTGAAGAACCAGCAAAAACAAGATTAACATAGAAAGAGAACGCAACAAAAACATAAAACAGATGCTCACCATTCCTCGTAACACCATCTACAAACCACCCCAAGGTAACAACTAAAAGACCATTCTTTGATCCATGCTTCAGAGCATGCTCAAATTTACGTCCAGAACAGCTGTACAAGTGTCAAGGACATTTTGCGTATTTATGCTAGTATATGATGTTTGGGACATATGTGAAAGAATGTAAATCGGAAATTAATTACAATAAGGCCTCGTTTGGTTGGCGGAATTTCCCGGTTGGGAAAGGAAAGTGATTACTTTCCTATGTTTGGGCGCCCAAGGAATTGAGGAGGAAAGGAAAGTGATTCCCAATGGAAGGAAAATTAGGGGGGAAAGTGATTCCATCCATCCAAGGAAGGAATCACTTTCCCACATTGAAGTATTCACTTTCCTTTCCAAATTCCTTGACATTGCCAAACATCGGAAAGGAAAATCAATAGAATTTAAAGTTTCCCAAAGGAAAGGAAATGACAAGGAATTGATTTCCTTTCCCTTCCATTCCGCGAACCAAACGAGGCCTAAAAGAAAATAGTGATATCATTGGGCAGGATATTTGAACCACCAGATGGGTGCACTGGGGATGCAGACTGGAACTGTATTGTCCGCCAAGCCTCTCTGTCGCAGCCATAACCTGTATTCTTGCTTCTTCATAAAAAGTAAATGAGTTAAAGCACTATCACCATCAACATCCATAATTTCATATAGTTAGATAAAGTATCTTTTCTATTATATGATACACTGGCATCTTCACGAACAATGTTTTGGACATTCCAAGAGAACAAGACCTTTTACATGAGAGTGCCTGTGATGTATTATTATAAGAAAAATTCAAGCCTTTTAGTGTTAACTTTTCTATTTCTATTAAACAGTAAAAGGAGAACATGCACATCAATTTCTTCAACTAATGGGAGATGATGAAGGAGATTGTAGTAAGACGAGCCTAAGTAGGTGCCATGTCCATCTCCCTGTCCAACATAAATTCAACATGCACACGGACACATGAAATACAAGAGTGCCGTGTCCATGTCGTGCCATGCCATGATTTATAATCATGCCGTGCAACATATGTATCTGCATATAACAAACTAGACATGCATTTGAAGCAAAAAGAAAAAAAGGATATAGACCATCTTAAACAAAGAAGTGAAGAACCCAACAACAGATAACAAAGACAAACAAAACATCATAAACATGTGAAGTTACAGGTATATTAAATCTACATCTGTACCCTATAGGAATGTTGTAAATTACCAAAATGAAAGGGGTAATAAGAATTCCTATCAGGTAATGACCTTTCATAATACTCCACTCACTATCGTCGAGACATGTTACTTGTTTTTATACCTAAGTCGCAAGTTCTTAAATTGTATATGCAATCTCAAGTACAGGAGCTATAGCCAGCAGAAGCTTCAGAGTGAAGATATATAAAATTATAAACTTGATTCTTCAATTTAGGAAGCACAAATGCTGCAAAGTACTGGCATATCGTACCGTGTCCTTGTTGGATATGAATTTTACACGACATTAACACTCCAAATCACACTACTACATGCCAAACTCGGTGTAGGGGTGCATTCAGAGCAGATATGGCTCAAATATCCGTAATTGTTTTCTAACAAAAAATACGAATAGGGGTATGTATATTGTTTGGAAAAATAATCGATAACAATCAGCGAAAAAGGATTCGGATCCGGAGTGGATACAAGAAAACGTGGACATGGATAGAGTGAATACAAATACAGATAGGATATAATAGGGTTTTGGAGAAATTGACGTTTGGGTTCTCAATTGAAAAGTGATGATTTCGTATAGGTTTAGTTATATATTAACTAACTTAACTTATTTTATGTTTGAATGTTGATACATACTTTAAATATATATATCGTACCATGTCCTTGTTGGATATGAATTTTACACGACATGGACACTCCAAAGTATACACTACACACCAAACTCGGTGTAGAGGTGAATTCAGAGCAGATACCACTCAGATATGGGTATTACCATATCCGTAATTATTCTCTAGTAAAAAATACAAATGCAGCTATAGATATTGTTTGGAGAAAAAAAAAATCAATAACCGTATTCGGCAAAAAAGGATTCGTATCCGGATAGCATATAAGAGAAAAAAAAAGGGACATGGATTGAGTGAATACAAATATGGATAGGATATAATAGGGTTTTGGAGAAAATTGACGTCTGGGTTCTCAATTGAAGTGATGATTTGTATAGGTTTAGTTATAACTGTTATATATTAACTATCTTAACTTATTTCATGTTTAAATATTGATACATACTTTCAATATAACATGTTTAGTCATGAATAGAATGTCGTCTAGTCTTATAAGTGTAGAATAGTATAGTTGACGTTAATATGATTTATATACTTATATAGGTACACGGATATCAAGATTCGGATGTGGAAAATGGGGCGAAAGTCATATCCATATCTGTTTCAGGATGCTTCTATCCTGATCCTGATTCATATCTGTTTCAGGAGAAAATTGACGTCTGGGTTCTCAATTGAAGTGATGATTTTGTATAGATTTAGTTATATATTAACCAACTTATTTCATGTTTGAATATCGATACATACTTTCAATATAACATGTTTAGTCATGAATAGAATGTCGTCTAGTCTTATAAGTGTAGAATAGTATTGTTGACATTAATATGATTTATATACTTATATAGGTATACGGATATCAAGATTCGGAGATGTGGAAAATGGGGCGAAAGTCATATCCATATTTGTTTCAGGATGCTTTTATCCTGATCCTGATTCATATCCGATCGGATCTGAAATAATAGATGATAGATCCATATCTGGATGCGATAGATCCGGATCAGAAACGGATAGTCTGGCTCTGAATGCACCATTATCTGTGAGTGTCTGTATTTTGTCGAATGTATTGTGCCGTAACATATACGTATTTACTATTTATGCAACATAGGTTTCAATACTTCAAAGTTTCATATTTCAAAGATTACATAACAGAGATTACCATGTAATAAAGAAGCATGAGAAGGTGCATGCTTCCATCATAAACATGAGATAAAAAAGACAGGCTGGATCTGTGCACCAGACCATTGAACCATAAACTAGTCGAGGAACTCAAGGTGCATGTAGATAATGTATATTCCATAATGAAAGATGAGAGAAGAGCATATGGAGTCTAGAAACCAAAAGAATAGACACGGACCTTATTCCATTGTCCATAAACAGGGTAGGATAGGCACAAGGGTTGAAGAACATACCAATAGGTGGACCTAAGGGCCCGGGAGACACGTGCACAATGGCCCCATACCCATTGCTTCACTAGCATTCTTGATTGAAAGAGAGGCCTGGTTCTAAGTCCATTCTACATCTTCTCCTCCATATATAATTAATTTGGTCCTGACAGCCAGCTTTCATCAGTGCCACCTTTGTTAGTATAATTCACTTAGAACTTCGTCAGGGTTTCCTTTACAGATCCAAACTCATACATATGAGCATGATATAAAATCTGGGGTGACAAAACAATTTGGTAAAGTGGAATGCCCTTGCTTAAATTGCTTTGCGACGGAGAATTTATTCCTCTCGAACTACATACTCATATGAGTCCATGAGAAACCCATTAGCATAGAAGCTCTAATATACAAGCTT
This sequence comes from Iris pallida, assembly GCA_029216955.1. Taxonomy (NCBI): domain Eukaryota; kingdom Viridiplantae; phylum Streptophyta; class Magnoliopsida; order Asparagales; family Iridaceae; genus Iris; species Iris pallida. The sequence continues at coordinate 40,921,049 of JANAVB010021600.1, read as the reverse complement.
TCACATATAAGCTCAACCATGATCGACTTTTACATTCAATATTTCCATGTGAAACCTTTCACATATAAGCACATACAAGATTGAATGTTTAGATTGCAACTTTTAACTTATATTAGTAGTATGGTATTGTGTTATGCCTGCCTGTGCTTCAGCTTGTAAGTTCAATAATTTATGAATATGCCGATATTCATAGTATAATTCACTTAAAATATTTATAGGACTAAATTAGCTTGCCTATTAAAAAATACACTGGACTATTTAATTCATTTCCGTGGCTGCCTGCCTTTTTCACATATTTGCCAGTCAAAATTAATACACTAACAAGAGACTTGTTCTACCACCTCTTTAAACCATGCAACAATTCTTTAGTCCAATGAGAAGGGAACAGAATTATAATGTTATGGCAACCTGAGGGAAGTGAGTTAACACCCATACCCTGGTAACCACACACACAGAGTCCCTGCCCTTTCTCCCACCCGTCACTGCTTTTCAAAAAGACTAAACTTGCAAAAAATGAAGCATATAAACAGATCACTCAAAGATATAAGGTTGGAGGTAGATGACCACATTATCAATTAAGATGCTACATAAATTCAAGTTCATTTTGTACTGTTGTAAAAGGTCCAAAAAAGTTGGATAAAAGATTTGTTAAATACTCGGGCAACACCAAAGCCTCTACGATATTAAAAATTGTTGTAAATTTGTTTGAAGCTAGTCCACTCTCCAGTAGAAAATATGGGAGAACTTTAACTCTTCTCCAATCCGTATATATATTCCTTTTTAGGTTTTTAGACCTTTGAGCTAAGCATATAATAAAATGGACTAAAGCTGTATGAATAGGAAAGGGAAGAAGAAAAAGAATAGTCAATATCAGAAGTTACGCAAGTACATATTTTCAGCTTGAGTATTATTCTATTATCTATAGTAACTTTCAGGAGAGTTCCAGTAGCAGGCTTTTGATTTGTGGAGCTAATAGGGGTGTGCAAAAAAATCACATGAACCAGTGAGTCAAAACACACATGCTGCAAGAATCTAAGCTATTTTGGAACCTTATGTATGTTAAGCATATACTATAATGGCCTAAGACATGAATAGGAAAAGGAAGAAGAAAAAGAATAGTCAATATCAGAAGCTATGCAAGTAGAAAGTTTCAACTTGGATATTACTCTACTATAACTGTCAGAAGAGTTCCAGTAGTAGGCTTTTGCGGAGCTACTAGGCGTGTGCAAAAAGATCTTGCTAACATAAACCAGCGAGTTAAAACTCACAAACTGGAAGAATCTAAGCTATTTTACACCGATGCGGTGGTTAAACATTTTTAGAACCAACACACCAAAATCCCATCAATTCAATTGAATCAGAAAAAGTAACCAAGAACGTTTACCATTTAAAAACACCAAAAAGAAACTACGGAGACCGAGCAGTACCATATGGCCTATCTTTCAGTGATATGGACATGATAGAACTAGATAAAACATAGAGACATGGATATGATAGTAACTGCACTGCTTTGACGTTTTCTAGTGTCGCTGAGATGATACAACACAGAACCAGCTTTCGAGTATATGTGCTTCCTAGGCAGGCGTACTGTTGCACCAATGTAAATTTGATGCATAGACACATCATCATTACTGGAACCTATGTTGCACGAATACGGATAAGGATATGGACACGATATGGGTACGGGATATAGACATTTTCAAATAGGTACAAAGATTCTACCTGTGTTGCACGAATACGGATATGGACACAACACGGTTATGGACATCATTTTACCGTGTGCATGCAACATAGACTGGAACTAATCACAGCAACTTCCCGTGACATGAGTCAAATAAAAAAGGAACGAAACAATTCCGTAACAGTATGCATATATCCTAACCAGTCAAGAATTGTAACTAAAAGAATTTAACAAAACCGAAAAAATGCAGGGATGGTGCAATCCTTATATACCTTTAGAGAGACCAGTAACGCATATGACAAGCCCAGTGAAGGGTCCATCAGCCACAGGCTCCGACATGGTTGAAGGAACTGCCGACATGACCTCCATAGACCTAAAACTATTTAGAGAAGGGATAGATGAGGAAAACACAGGAAAAAGCTTCGAGCAGCCCTTGCTGTTTACCACCTCTACCATACTAGTAGTCATTATGATATCAGCAACAATCTTCTTTGCAACATGAGACAAATTTTCAACTGGGAGAAGAGCAGATATTCGCTATAATTCTCTCATACTTTCCAGTACTGTTCCTGCACAAAAGAAAATGGATTACAGCTCTTATCATTTTTAATGTAGGAAGCTGGGACACTCCGAAAATAGGTGCCTGTGTCAATTTGTATCATGTCGAACACATACCTGACACTCTAAAATATACTAAGACACCAAAATCAATGTTGTGTACTTAATATAGAACCTTCTTCACCCGGTATTTGTCAAAGCCATGAAAAGCAAAAAAAGAAAAAGCTGTCAATTGTCTTCAAATTGTAGTCAATAAAAAGGAGCGTAATGCCTGCTGACTGAGAAAAATAAATGGGAGAAGGATTACTATAAAATTCAAACAGAAAAAAAATCTAATTTCTGTACTAATCTACAAAGTTTTGTTAGAAAAGATCCCAAATTTACTGAGAAGTAAACGAAAAAATATATCATGACCATAGTCATCCAAATAAGGGTAAAGTGCACAAAAAAAAAACTCGCAAGATACACAATTTTTGCAAAAAAAAAAGTCCCGTAGTTTACAAAAACCCTCTAATTTTTAATTTGGTACAATTTGTACCCAAATTGAATGACGACGTCAACGGACATCCAATTTACTGTCAATACAGCTTATTTGGGTTATTTATGCAAGACATAAATAAACTAACAATATACCCATGTGGAGTAGAGTGTGAACAGAGTGAAACATGGATGCCGTTGCAATCTTTAATGGTCATGTGCATGATTATTTTGGGTATTTCAAGTATTTTTTAGTAAAAATTTGATTTTTAACGTTCAAAATGCAACGGTTAGTGGACGGAGGGGGTGATTTGATTAAAGTAACTAGAAAATGCGAGGGTTTAATCGATTAAAAAAATCTATTGAATCTTTTTTACGAAAAGTGTGAATCATTCAAACTTCAAATTCCCGCCAATAGATCGTCATGCAAGTCTCAAGAACGACAAATAATCAGAGAAATCAAAGCAAAAAGGGAGCGCAATGCCTTCTTCTGATTAAAAAACAAACTAATACAAGAAATAAATAGGGAATGACAATTAGTGTAGTTTTTCATCTGAAAAACTTCAATTTTCGTACTAATCTACACATTTCTGCTATAAAATACTCCAAAATTACTACAATTAGCGAAAAATACATCAGAAACACAGATTATCCAAAACTACCGAAACCTAATCGTTCAAATGTGGAATTCGCGGCAATAGATTCCCATCAAAACCACAAATAACCAAAAAAAAATGAAAGGAATAAGACGGATCCTTACCAACAAAAACCCTAAATTGCGCCGAAACAAACAGGAACTCCTTCACTCTCCTCGAGAACTACGAAGAAGATCGAAAAAAGACGAGATCTATATTAAAGATTCGAAAGAGAAAACAAACTAGGGTTAGGGTTTCGATTGCTTGGGAGAGGGACAAAGTGGGCTTTGTCGAGGAACGGTGATCAGACTCCCAACTCCACTTGCGGTTGCTACGCGAGAGGCCAAAGCCACGGGAAAGGGGAACAACACTCGCTCCCTCCGGCTGCGAAGGTTTATATGAAAGACGGTGGAGGAGACGAAATTGGACGAGTATTCTCATTTATTTACGGTGTAGCTCTTGTAATTATTAGGACGGGTAAAGTGCATTTAAACCCTCCTTAGAGTTGCCTCGTTCGCAAAATAAGACCTTTTAGAAAACTTAAAGTAGTTTGCACCTCCCGTAAACCTGTTTTGCACAGAATACCCCTTTCCGTCAAATTGACGTTAGAACAGCCGTTAGAGGCCATTTTTTAGATTAAAAAAAAAAGTGCACTTCCCAAAATACCCCTAATGCTTACATTTGGCTGTTGGCTCTCTTTCATTCTCTATGTATAAGACAATGTTTGTTTGAAACATAAAACCTAAACTTTATATTTTCTATTTTTTGACCGGTTGGTTGGAAGAAAAAATAATATATTTTTTTATATTTCTTTTTTTTTTACTTATTTGCTCTCATTTAATATATTGAAACTTTTTCTTACCTACAGATCTCAAATCCAACTGCAATTTTTTTTTTATATTCTCTTTTTTTTTTTTTTACTTATTTGCTCTCATTTAATGTTTGAAGCTTTTTTTACTTATTCTTTTTTTTCAAGACGTCCAAATAGAAATTATGGAAGCCTATTCGTAGATAATCGACAAAGGCGTGGCAGCCACTGAACCCGGACCATGCTTCGACATACATGTTTTGTAATTTATTTTTGGATTTTTGACACGTTAGTAATATTTAAGTTATTTGTTTAAGTAATACATGTGATGAAAATAAATTTGTACCAAGATTTACAATTTCAGTTAGAATTAATAAATAAATAATTACGATAATAGTCATGACTAATAAATAATTACGATACAAGTTCAGGACTAATCGGACATTTGTTAAAAGATTTTTTTTTCCAGAAAAAATTTAAGATGAAAACCTACTATTTAGATTATAAACATTTATTTTCGAAAATGACGTCAAGCATGAGAATTGATTTTTGTTTAATAATCTTTTTAATATTTTATTTTTTGTTTCCATTTTTTTATTTATTATTTCATTTTTTTTTCATCTTTTTAATAATCTTTTCTAGAATTAATAAATAAATAATTACGATAATAATCATGACTAATAAATAATTACGATACAAGTTCAGGACAAACCGGACATTTGTTAAAAGATTTTTTTTTCCAGAAAAAATTTAAGATGAAACCTACTATTTAGATTATAAACATTTATTTTCGAAAATGACGTCAAGTATGAGAATTGATTTTTGTTTAATAATCTTTTTAATATTTTGTTTTTTGTTTCCATTTTTTAGTTCTTATTTCATAATTTTTTTTCATCTTTTTAATAATCTTTTCTAGTTTTTTAAGAGTGACTTTTATTTTCAAATTTGTATAATTTTTGTTTTTGTCTTTTTTCATTGTTTAAGATTTATCCTCATTTTTTCATCATTTCTATTTTTTAAGAATTGATTTTTTTTTATTTATCAGTTTTATTTTTCCCAAAAATATTTATATATTTGTTAAATAAAAAATAATTTATGACAAAATAATTTTAAATAATATTTATCCATTTTTTTGACGAAACTAACCGTTTTTAACAAGTTAATACTAATTAAAATAATTTTAATAAATAATTTTACTAGCAAAGACCATTTTCCCTTTGTTAATATTTATCCACTTTTTAACAAATATTTTTCCGTAACCGTTTTTAACAAAATAATTTTAGAACTAACCGTTTTTAACAAGTTAATATTAGATAGCCCAGGGGTAAAATGGTCAAAACAACCCCATTTTAACACCCGTAAACGGAAAAGTTAGCGGAGGGGGTGATTTGAGCATTTTCGTATCTAGTTGGGTTTTTTCGGATCAACGAGTCTTTATTTGCATTTTCGTACATCTAAGGAGGGTTTAAATGCACTTTACCCTTATTAGGACCGAATAAATAATATATTTTTTTATTAGAAGGGTATTACAATCCAAAAAATTACAGTATTTGAGGGTTATAAAAAATTTCACAGTTCTCCAAATAAATAATAAGTTAAAAAGATATGTTATTCAGATATTAAAATATTAAAATTCTGAAAATTGTAGTATTATATATATTTATGACGGTAAAAATGACAGTCCTAATATATCGAAAGTACTTGCCAAAAAATTTGTAGTATTATATATATTTATGACCGTAAAAATTATCCGCTAACAAAAAATATAAATACATTTAAGGGGGGGGCGTCCGTTCTATTTTTTTTTTCCTGTAAGGCCCCGTTTGGTTCGCGGAATGGAAGGGAAAGGAAATCAATTCCTTGTCATTTTCTTTCCTTTGGAAAATTCTATTTCTCATTGATTTTTTCTTTCTGATGTTTGGAAATGTCAAAGAATTTGAAAAGAAAGTGATTACTTCAATGTGGGAAAGTGATTTCTTACTTGGATTGATGGAATCACTTTCCTCCCTAATTTTCCTTCCATTGGGAATCACTTTCCTTTCTTCCTCAATTCCTTTGGCACCCAAACATAGGAAAGTAATCACTTTCATTTCCCAACCCGGAGATTCCGCAACCAAACGAGGCCTAAAAGTTTAAGGTAGGAATCTAGTACCATATTTATTTGGACTATAAAAAATTTAATTTTCGAAAATTAGAAATATTCGGATAAATAGTTTATCCATAAGAAAATAGGAATCATATCCATTATCAATTAAAAATAGGTGGGTATATTTTTTTACAGGAAAAAAATTGCTTAATTTTTTTCTTTTTTTTATCATTTTTAACGTTATTTTCGTTTTTATCCTTTTTATCTTTTTTGTTATTTTTTATCGTTTCTTGCTGGATTTTAGCCATTTTTTATCGTGTTTTATTGTTTTTTGTTGTTTTTTGTTTTTTAGTCATTTTTTGTCATTTTTTCATTTTTTTGGACTTTCTATCGTTTTTTATCTTTTTTTGTTTTCTTTTCATTTTTTTCGTCTTTTTTTCATTTTTTTAAAAGTAGTTTTTTGACATTTTTTGGACTTTTTGTCGTTTTTTTTTTTCCGCATTTTGTTATTTTTTTGTCGTTCTTTATCGTTTTTTTCGTTTCTTTGTCCTTTTGTCATTTTTTAAGTAGTTTTTTTGTCCTTTCTTTTGTTCTTTTTATTTTTAGTTTTTTGTCGTTTATTATCTTTTTTATCATTTTTTTTTCGTTTGTCTTTTTTTTACTTTTTTTGGCGTTTCTTTTCATTTTTGGTTTTTATTTTTGTCGATTTTTGTCATTTTTATTTGTCTTTTTTGTCTTTTTGTCCTTTTTTGTCTTTTTGGTCCTTTTTTGTCATTCTTTTGTCCTTTTTGGGATTTTTGTCGTTTTACTTTATTTTTTTGTTTTTTCATTTATGATTTTTTCTCTTTTTGTCGTTTTTTTTTTTTTGAATATTTTTTGTCGTTTTTACTTCCTCTTTTTTGACGTTATTTCTTTTTTTGGTTTTTCTTTTTTTTAATCTTTTTTTCGAGAATATTTATAGAGTCGGTGGACATGGTGTGAAACCCATAATTTTTAGATTAATGGATTGTTGAACCGTAGTATAATTTTGGTTTATTATTATTATTAATATTATATTATTATTATTATCATTATTATTATTATTATTATTTATTAGTCGAAATTAGAAAAAAAAATATTTTTAAAATTATCGTTGATTTTTGATTGTGGTCCTGTTCCCGATCCCGAGTCCAGACTCCGACCCCGAGTCCGAACACCATATTCCGGTTTCCGAACCCAGTTTTCGTTTTCAGTCCCGAATTTGTCCTAAAATCTTTTTATTAAATATTGGCTTTAGATATATATATATGAAAACTTATATTTTGGTTATTAAAAAAAAAAAAAAACTCACGTTGGTACTGATCACCCACGACCAGCACTCACCCCCTACCCATTCTCCAGCACTCCCCTTATTTTTTTCCTCAGCTTTCCCCTCTCCTCCACATATTCACTTCACTACTTCACAATTAAACAAACCCCCACCACCAACACATTCACCAGCACCTATTAATCCCACCATCACTTTCTTCCTCTCTCCCCATTCTAATACCTCTCCCTCTCATTCTCCTCTTCCCTCCAGAAGCTAACCCGACCCCCCCACTTCCGTCTCCTCCCGGCCGACCTCCGACAACTCCGCCCGCGGCCGCCTCCCAAGGTCGCACGCCACCCAGCCCGGCCACCCGCGCGCGACCCCGACCTCCCGGCGCCACCTCCGGCCGCCCTTCCGCGCGCCCCAACCCGCGCGCGCCTCCCGGCTGCCCCGTGCCGGCCGATCCCGTCCGCGCCTCCACCCAGCGCTCCCGGCGCTGTTTCCCGGCCGCAAACCCCATTCTCCGCGGCTTCCGATCTCTGTCCGGCGACCTCCCGCGCCGGTGCCGCCGTGCCCTAGTCTCGCCGGCCGCCTTCCGCGCCGGCCAGAGCCCCGCGTGCGCCCCGCTGTTCCAACAGCGCTATCCAGCGCTGTTCCAGAGTTTTTCCGCTGTTGTCCGCTAGTTGGACTTTTCCGAGTCCGCGGGAATGTGGTTTCTATCTCTATTATTGCATCTGAGAGCTCTAGCCGAGCACCTGAGGTATAATTCCGTATTTCCGTGTCCCTTCCCAGTATGTCGATGATGATTTTGGTCCCCGATCCCGTTATGGGATTCGGTTTAGACGATTTCGATTTCGGAAATTCCGAAGTTCGTTTCGGTAGTACTTTTGTGCTGTGATTGGTTTTGGTTTTAAGCTTTGTGACTTATCAGAAATTTCGAGTTAGTTCGGCAAATGTTATGTGACTTTCGGACTTAGTTCTGTGGTTTGGGATCTTCTGTTAGTTTCGGAATTTCCGAACTATTATGTGGGTTATGTGACATTTTCGGGTTTTCCGAATTTCTTTTGGAAATGTTCTGTGTTTGGTTTCTATATATATTATTTTGTGGTGGAAATGAATTCATGGGTTATTTTCCTGGTTTGGGATATTATTTGTGTGGTTGGCACAAGTTTTCAGTATTGGGTTATTCCAGATATGGAGGAAATGCTGTCCAATTTTCATAAAACTATATATATACATATGATTTTCAAAACTGGTTTTCCAAAAGGTTTATTAAATGGATTTTTCGGACGACGACCGTACCGGTCAATGGGCTCTAGGAAATGCAAACGAAACCAGTCATTCTGGACGTTGAGGCATTAGCTAGAATGCGAAGTGATATTTTAGACCAAATCTGAGACTCTTTAATATTATATTTATATTTATAATTATTTTTAGAACTGGTACTGCTGTTAGTATTTTTTGGTGCAGGACTTCGGCCTGCTGAATGGACCGCTTCCCGACGTTCAGGATTCACCTGAGTTTTATTATTATTTTTAAATTCGATTTATGTAAAGGTTGTAAGGGCATAAGTCCAGTATTCTATTTTCTTTGCTGCGACCCTGTATTGCGTAGAATAGATTTTATTTATTTTCTGGGATGTTGGTTTGTCAATAAACTGGTAAAATATTAAAAATACATTATTTTGGATATAGAAAATTAATATCATTTTCTCACAATAAATAATTAATAAAATTACAAGTTTGTATTGTTTAAACAAATTCACATCTTCTCATTTAAGAAAAATCTAGTTTTATATATATTATGAAAAATACAAAATTTTGCCAAATTAACCAGTAGTTGCCATTTTTTTCAATTAATCAATAACCGGCTTATTTAATTAAATAACAAACGAACGTAGAATGCGACGTTAGACGTTTTCCGGTATATTAATTAATAAACTTAAAACCTGACTAGGGTCTACTTCTAGAGATTGTAACTAGCACACCTAGAATGGTTTCATTATGGTTCTAAGTCAAGGTTCTCAACTGTAGGATCTCGGAGACGAACCTGACATCCTCCTCGGTACCAACATTTTCGATCCAGTCAATTAACAGAGGCAAGTTACGGTTATATTTTCTTGTATTTTATTTAGTAATTGTCTAGCTACATGTTTAAACCACATTGCTACACGGAACCCTCTCCTAGGGTTCAGATATTGATTGATATTGATTGTGGAGATTGGGGGAATAGTGTAACGTTTATGGCCAATACCCCTATATTGCAGGATTGTGCGAGCTTACCCCTCTTACACACGGGGATAAGCCGTATCGCGTCGCTAGGACGCTATTGTATAACCCAAGCCGGTCATAGACGATTACACATTCAAATCACATTGTTTTTAATCGTAGAACTACTGGAAAATATTGTTTCAACTGTTTAGCCTGCACTTTTCCATTATTACTTGAAATATGAGATACATATTCATACTTGCTCCCTCCTGACTGGAGACAACATTTTTAGGTGACATTGAGAATGCTGAACTATTGTACAATAGCTACTATGACCCGATTTTGTACCCTGTGGTGTTGCCAGAGTCCCCCTTGGAGGACGCAGGACCTGAGGCCAACGAGCCGACCACTTAGCTAGTCATTTCCAGTTTTCTAGTTTTGTTGTTTTGGAGTTTTGTTAATTTTGAATTCAGCAGTTTATTTCAGTTCTTTCATTTCCAGTTGTACGTTTCAATTGTTGAATAAAAGTTTTAAAATTTTCGTATATTGCGTTGTGACAAATGTATAGATGTTGTTGTGAATACCTGCATATAGAACAGCTTACTGCCGCCGTCTCACAACGGTGCAGGCTGGGCATGATCCGGTTCGACCCAATAATTTTGGATCGGGTCGTGACCACATGGGAATGTAATTTTCCAGAAAATATAATTACTTCAATTTTGATTTCCAAAAATATATAATTCTTGGATATATAGTATTTTGTATAGCAAACGTTTCCTAAAAAATATTGTCATATTGAACACAAATATAATACATTTAATAATGACCTTTAAGGGATATTGTGATGTTGGTGTCTCTTGCAAGTAGGGGTGCAACTTGGGCGGGCTAAAACCCGAGCCCGATCGGGCAAACCCGTTAATGGGTTGGGTTAGGGTTGAAGATACTCGGGTTCGGGCTCGAGTTTGGGTTCAAATATTTGAACCCGATCATAAATTGGGTTGGGCTCAGGTTCCTATGTCGGGTTATCCGAAGAACCCGAAACCCGGCTTATATATATATATATATATATATATATATATATATATATATATATATATATATATATATATATATATAATATATATATATATATACATACATATATATATATATATATATATATATTAATTTTATTATTTATATATATATATATATATATATATATATATATATATATATATATATATACATGTCACGTCCGCTTCCCATATTTGAAACGGTGACGCCATAACACATCTCCAGGCTACGCGCCGAAACCGCGATTGTCGCCTGTCACATCAGCAGAATGAAAAATACAAGGGGTTTACATGGTATTAAATATAGTGTAGCTATTATACAGGAAACTTTTCCAACAATGTTTTTACAAGTTTATTACAAAAGTAATTTGCAAGATAACTTCGATAGTGCTGGTCATAACTGTAGGTAATCCGGACAATTTACTCCTCGTTGAGCCGGCGGTACTTCGGCGGAGGCGCCTTCTTCTTCTTCACCTAGTGAACAAATACGGTCGTTTAGAAAACGACAAGCAAGTCCTCGGCCAAGAACGGTGAAAGTTAAGCAAAATAATGAATATGTAGTTTTTCAAAAAGAAACAGGGATATGCAAATTTGCACTGTTATATATATATATTATATAATATATATATATATATATATATATATATATTATATATATCTTGCTTAGTAAATCAAAGAATGTAACATCGTCCTACTCCATGAATAGTAGATTTTCGAGCTTCCCTTGAGCTTTGTAGGATTTGCTTTCCTTGAGCAAACAGGAAAGCTGCCTACTTAAAATAGACAGAGTTGTTTCTGGAGTAAAGAATGGATTTTAATGCAATGCAGTTTTAAGAAAATACTCTGAATAATCCTCTAAATATTTCCCGTAACAATCCCGTTGACCTGGGATCAGGCTGTGAATTCCGAGCCTCCTTGGGCTAAACTATATTTGATGTTACTGTCAAATAGATGCATTGATTTCGAGATTTTCGAGCCTCCCTTGGGCTAGTAACCCTATTTGAAAATAGATGTACTGATTTACGAGATTTTCGAAATACTGATCAGCTTTTGTTATGCTACGGGATATCTAGGATATTCATTGTTCTTCCCTCCCAATGCTTCCTAATTAAGAACTTTCCTTAAAAATTTTCGAAAGTCAAAAATTTGTCTATCTTCTAAATTTTTTAAAATTTCGGCAGAGTCTCCTTGTATTTAGGAGCCCCGAAAATTTACAAAAATATATATGATAAAAAGTAATTCTGGGCTCGCCGACCCCTTCGGGGAGCAACTCTCAACACCGGAACACACGCAGTTCATATATCTATATTATATATAAATTCAATCACAAAGGAGAAACTTAATCATACTTAGCAGGCAAGCATTCTATTTATTTATTTAGCAAATTTCCTTTCCTTTATATGCTACACAAGCTCAAAAGACAATTAATTTTTTTGTAAGTCTGTTATCCAAGAGTACTAAATCTTAGGTACTTAGATATTTACTTATCCTAACTTATTATGTAAAAATCAACTCTGGACCTTTAAATTTAATTCGACCCGTCTCATTACGACGATGGAATGTCAATCCTTCATACATTTTAAATTCTAAGATTCTTGACCAGGGCACGTGTATATATATATAAATATTATATATATATAATATATATATATATATATATATATATATATATATATATATATATATATATATATATATGATCTGAAATCCATAGAGTATAGCCCTTATGTATAATGCATACGAATTTTGTAGATAAATACAAAAGTGATCTAAACCAGTAGAAGTATATATTTAATAGACTAAGTTAATGTTCAAGAACCTTTATTAGAATATCCGTATTTTGGAGATTCTAGTTTACTTTCTTCATCATGAACAAGTCTTTACCAATATTTGATATACTTTTAATTTTCTGGGCAGAGTAATAATTTAAATAAATTGGTTCAAAGTAAACTTACAAACTTTTGTCATTTCTAAACTTATACATTCGTGGTATGGTCGTAGTTCAAGGTAAAACTTGCGTTTTGTGTCTATTTTAGAATGTAATACAAAATATTTATATTATTTACTAAGGTCTCATGCATATCTATAACTCATTTTACACAACAAGGAGCAACAAGCGTATTAGTCCTACACTCACTCGTATGCATGTAAATATATATATATATATTATATATATATTATATATATATAATATATATATATATATATATATATATATATATGGAAGCGGATCAAAAGCCCCCCTTAGAAAGCCCCCCAAAAACCCCCCTCACTCTAATTCGTAATTTAATATTAATATTAATGTTAATATTAATGTTAAATTAATATAATGTTTTAATATAACTTAAACTAAATTAACATTAACTTAACATTAAAATTAATTTTAACATTAATATTAACACTTAATTAACAATAACATTAACATTAATATAAAAAAAATTAAAAAAATTAATATTAACATTAAAATTAATATTAACATTAATATTAACATTAACATTAATATTAAATTAATAGAAATTAATATTACGAATTATAGTGAGGGGGTTTTTGGGGGCTTTCTAAGGGGGGCTTTTGATCGCTCCCTATATATATATATATATATAATATATATTATAATATATATATATAGATATATAATATTATATATATATATATAATATATTCATAACACACAAAATTCTTACAACAAACCCTAATATGCAAAATAAATCATATACCAATTATTTCTACTTTATGTCAATTTGGGGATATGTATGTGTGCTGTGTCAATATATATAAATTTTCAGGAATGTAAATTAACCCATATTTATTCGAAAAAAAATTTAGAAGGTCAAATTGGAGATTTTCAAGGGAATGATGGAAGAGAAAAGAGGACTTGCCTTGGAAGAATGATAATCTAGGTTTTGTCTTCCCAAATTCCTAGCATAAACCCAAATCAAAATTTGTGTCCACATATATATGCATTCACATATTTATATAACCCAATTCCTTGACCTAATTTCGAAATTGAAAGGAAAAGAAGAAAATAATAAAATTATCTAGGGTTCTTGGGTTGTGGAAGAGGAGAGGGAGAAGATGCCGGGGATGGAGGTGAAGGGGGTGGCGCGTGGAGGTTGGTCGGCCGGAGGGGAACCCGCGACGGTGAGGGGGCCGGTCGGCCAGCCCGGCGGAGGTGCAGAGCGCGCAGGCGGCCGGAGGGCCGGGGTCCGGGTCCGGGTCCTGGATGAGACCGAGAGAGAGGAGAGATGAGGAAAAAAATAAAAGAGAGTGAGAGAGATGGAGAGTATATAGATAGGGAGAGAGATAGAGAGAG
>JANAVB010021600.1:40304291-40799634 GCA_029216955.1 Iris pallida | reverse complement strand
TCTCCGGATGGAACTGTGGCGATTTATTTGCAGATGCCCTCTGACGTTTTGGACGTTACGGACGGATACGATGACTGGATGCCAGTTACGTACACATAGCCTAAAATTCCACCCTGCGCATGAAAGTTGTCTTCTAAATTGCACATTGGCGGTTAGAATCTCCTTTGCATATTTGTGTCTAGAATAGTCTTTTATATATTATTTTATTATCCCAACATTCACATTAGCATGTTCTTCTTGTATCTTGCTACGTCCGTCTGAGGACCTGGTTATTCTCCAGGTGTGCTTTCATGATTCGCTGTAGGTGTTCTAGCCAAGGCCGTGATTCTCTCATTCTTCGAAGACGATTGCGCTTGTTCGTTCGTACCATTTATGGATCGATTCTTGCACATTCTTTCATTGAGATAGTTGGTATTGTAAGTCCTAAAATCAATTGCATCCATCAAATAGGCAGAGAAGTCTAATTTGTGCACCCTTCAATAATTGCGCTGGAGATAGACTGTGCTACAAATCAAACACGCGAGGCTGAACTGCGCTAACGCCCGAGCGCGCTACGCTGACGTGGCAAAGCCATCATTACATGACAAGAAGATCAAATCTTTTGACAGCCTGATAACCCGAAAAGCGAGGAGTCTGTTCGTTTCTTGTGCAGCATGGCGCTCGAGAACAGCTGTACAGTCCAGCGCAGTCTGCCATTTCAACCTGAGCGCAGTCTATCAGTTCAACCTCAGCGCATTTTGTCCAAGTTCGAATCCCAGCGCTATCCATTGACTAGAAGGAAGCACAGTCTGAAGCTAGCGCTATTCAAGTGGCGCGATCCATCAAACTTGTTGAAGATAACTGACATTTATTACGTGGCTTACATGCCATCAATTGCTCACCACGTGGCAACCGCCTGTACACGACCAAGCGTATTTCAATCAAACAATGCCACGCGTCTGAATACGGTTAGCCCACGATCGAGCAACTGCCCAATGGCCAGCACAGTTTACAGTCTGCACAGTCTGTCTCCAGCGCAATCTATTGTGCGCAATCCAGAATAACTACAAAATAGTTATTTCTAGAACTCTATAAATAGAGTTTCAAGTTCTTCATTATGGAGGATCATTATTAAAAGATCATCAGAGATCAGGAGTTCTTGTCCAAGTGCTGCTGCATTCTTCAGAGGCTATCGTCTTCAATGTTCACATCGTCCAAGGGATAAAGCGATCGTCTTCATATCAGATTCCTATAGTTGTACTTTCCCAGAATTCATTGTACTCTTGTACTATTCTTTAAAGTTTGTAAAATAAAAAGACTTTTGTTTTTGCAAACAAAATGGCGACTCTGCTGGGGACGACTTTCTTCTTCGACGAGGGAAGTGACAACTCAATGTGACGCTGCGTCTATCGGAAAGACGCAGAAGACACTGGTTGTGAAGGTCAACTAGACTGCCTACGAAGCTATGATCAACTCTGGGACTACTCGGTGCACTGTAGCCTCTGCCAAGAGCAAGGTCCAGTCAGTGTGGACGCCGAAGTCCTCTGTGCAGCCTGTTGTTTCTTCTGACAGGAGGCCAGTATCCACTTCTGCTGCTGCGCAATCCATCACCCTCCTTACTAAGGTGCAATCCAGAGCTCCTACAGCCCATGCGCAGCACACTACTCCTTTTGCCACAGCGCAATCTACGACTTATGCTGCTATGGCAAAGTCCAAGACCCCTCTCCCTCTGGCGCAGTTGGCGACCTCTGTCTGTAGGTCCTAAAAATCAAGTTGCACCCATCAAAAAGGCAATGAAAATCAAATTGCACACCCTTCAAATGAACTGCGCAAGAGACAGATTGCGCAACAACTCAACTGTGCAAGCTGAACTGCGCACCCATCTAAGCGCGCTAGCTGACGTGGCAACGTCATCATTACCTGACACAAAATTAGATTTTCTGACAACTGACAGCCCGAAGAACGAGAAAACTGTTCGTTTCTTGTGCCACGCCGCCATGATTGCTGTCTAGCACGGTCCAGCTGCCAAAAGCCAGCACGGTCTGACAGCTCAACCTCAGTACAATCCGAGTCTTCGCGCAACCCATTGGAAGCGCAGTCTGATGCTAGCGCAGTTCAAGTGGCGCAATCCATCAAGATAACTGACATTCTGTACGTGGCTTACATGCCATCAATTGCTCACCACGTGGCAACCGTCTGTACACGACCAAGCGCATTTCAATCAAACAATGCCACGTATCTCATACAGTTGGTCAACGATCGAGTAACTGCCAACGCAGTTCGCTACTTGCACAGTCCAATGCCTGCGCAGTCCAATGCCTGCACAATCCATCCTGCGCAATCCAGAGATAACTACTAATTTGTTATTTTCCAGAACTCTATAAATAGAGTTTCAAGTCCTTTATTATCAAGCCCAGATCAGATCAGATCATTCAAGATCATCACCAGAGATCAGGAGTTCTTGCCAAAGTGCTGCTGCATTCTTCAGAGGCTACCGTCTTCAAAGTTCACATCGTCCAAGGGATAAAGCGATCATCTTCAGATCGGATTTCTATAGTTGTACTTTTCCAGAATTCAATTGTAATCTTCTTACAAAGTTTGTGAAATAAAGAACACTTTTGTTTTTTGCAAACAAAATGGCGACTCTGTTGGGGACGACTTTCTCCTCCGACGAGGAAGTGACAACTCAATGTGACGTTGCGTCTATCGGAAAGACGCAGAAGACACTGGTTGTAAAGGTCAACCAGACGGCCTATGAGGCGATGATCAATTCCGGGACTACTCGTCGCACTGCAACTTCTGCCAAGAGCAAAGTCTGTTCAGTGTGGACTCCAAAGTCCTCTGCACAATCCTCTACGCAATCCTCTGCGCAGTCTGCTGTCTCTGCTCCCAAAACTGCTGTGCAGTCTGCTGCCTCTACTGTCCATGCGCAGTATACTGTTCCTCTTGCCAGTGCACAAACCACTTTCAATGCTGCTCTGGCAAAGTGCAAGACTCCTCTTCCCCTGGCACAGTTGGCTGCAACTCTGCCTGCGCAGTCCACCACTCCATCAACCAGAGTGCAACTCAAGCACTCTGAAGTCAAGACTCCTGCTGCACAAACTACAGTGTCTGTGGCTAAAAAACCATCTGTCAAAGCTTTTCATGCGCAGTCAGCCAATGCACCTACTGCCACTTCAACCCCTGCACAAACTGTGCCAGCGCAGTCTAAGAGGGATAGCCTTTTGGCTAATCTCCCTTCTTCTTACAGCAAGGGGAAAAACTCTGCTCCTCTTTCCAAGCACCCTGTTGCTCCAGCATAATCTACTGGGGGTAGTCTGTTGACTGTTCCTCCTCCTCCTCAAAACAAAGGAAAAGGCTCGTTGGTCTTTTCTTAAACTTCTTCGTTCCACGACTTGGAAGACAACAGAGGGAAACGCTCTTTAGCCAACCCTTCTTCACAAAATAAAGGAAAAGGTCCTTTGGTCTTTTCTCAGTCTTCTCCGGTTTTTACCGTAGAAGATCAATCTGAACGTGCTTCAGCACCAATCTCAAGAACTCTCTCAAACAAGAGTTCTTCCTTTCCTGCCAAAGGGAAGTGTACTGATCAAAGAGGTATTCTGCCTACTCCGGTAGCAGAATTCCAAGATCTCCCAACTTTCAGGATATCTCGCTCAAAATAGGGAAAATTACTGGTGTCTCAGACAGAAGTCCCTGGGGGTGAATTTGCTGATCTAAGGACTTATCTCAATAGACCAACTTCGGCAAAACGCAAACAGCTAATGCCGAAGATCAACCTGCATCAGAGGCAAACTTCTAAGATGAAGAATCCTGACACCAATGCTAATGAGGTGAGTACTTCTCTGTATACTCACGGGACAAAACATCTGAAGAACCGGAACCATGTTCCAAATATTGTCACGACCCGCTCCCTTTTTTTTTTTCTTTTTTTTTTTTTTTTAAAACGGATACGAGACGTGTCCAAGCCAGCCTACGCCGCAGTGTCGGCGGTAGAACGCTGTCACGGCCATGAAGATCAAAATCACAAATAATGCTCAATCACATAATTAATTTAATTTACAAAGATCACAAGTTTTACATTTGCAGAAAAATATAAACTTGTACAAATATTTGAATGACTACAACTCAACTATCTTGCTAGTCTCTAGGTTTTGTCTGCAAGTATTCCCGTCACTCCCCAAGCTAAATGAATCCACGGCTAACCTGAAAATGTTGGTTTCCAGTCAGGAATGGAACGAGCACAATTCACTGAATGCAATTTCAAATAAAGAAGATGACTATAAACAAAGGTTAGACATCAATCATGGGTTTGAAAATAAACATGAAATATAAAAACCAATAGTAAGTAAATAGACACAAAATACTCTCCCCGACTGTTAGAAGTACCTTTGATATGTGATCGGTCTCGGGACAATTATGCGACACGGTCTACACGGTCTAAAGTTACACGGTCTAAAGTTACACGGTCTACAATTACACGGTCTACAGTTACACGGTCTACAGTTACACGGTCTACAGAAAAATATAGCAATAAAGAAACACTGTCTACAGAATAATAATCACTAACTACACAGTTTAAATGCAGTAAATAAAGCACTGTCTACACTGTCTACAAGAAGTAAATAAACACTGTCTACACGGTCTACAAGAAATAAATGCAACACGGTCTACACGGTCTACAAGAAATAAATGCAACACGGTCTACACGGTCTAAGGTCAGATCACACATCTTTGGTACTTCTCATTCCCGACTCAACAATTTATAATAGAAAATAATCACATAACCAATGACTAATCAATGAAATATAGTAAAGATCAATATCGAAATGCAAACAATAAACTGTACTCGCCTGTGGTCCTCTGCTGGTGAAACCGACAGTCTGAACTACTCAATGTGCCACAATAGTCAAAACCCGTACAACAGTCCCCGGATGCTGAAATAGACAGTACCAATGATCTCAGAATAGTCAAATTAGCTAGGATTGCCTGTCCTTAAGTCCAATTCTGGACACAGGGGCAAAACGGTAATTTTGGGCCAAAACGATATCCGCCGTTGGACCCGCTTTGCACCGAAAAGCGTGCCAGAGTCAACGGTCTCTAAAGTCATCAAACTACATGTCTACGGATCCAGTTTTCCGATACGAACCCAACCGTATGTCCAAAGTTGGATTCCGGCGAGCCGTGCACAAAATCGCCCGTTGAGTGGGACCGTGGGGCCCGCAATACGGTAATTTTATCAACGGTCTCAGAATCGGACCAAACTTGGCATATAGGACCAGAAAAATGATACGGTTCTGTTGGCGTAAGTTTCGTCTCGATCTGATGAGCGTGCACAAAGTAATTGGAGAATTTGCAACGTGCACGATACGGTGAATTTCGACGGATACGCATCAAATTCGTCGCGCATACGCGACCAATTTGAATTCCGTCAAAGCCCACACGACCACGAAGCCGTTACGCAGCTTTCGATGCTTTCGGTTCGCGACCACGTCGTCCCGATTGGCGTGACGCACGTCGTGTGGAACAATTTTAATGTTTTGAAAACAGATTTTTGGAAAACTTTGAAATAGTTTTAACAAGGATTTAATGGATGAAAAATAAAAGTAAAAGAGAGGTTTTGAACTCGTATGGGTTGTCTATAATTGCCTTCATTTAGATTTTTATGTTCGACAAACTGCTGTCCAGAAATCGGCTTCCAAACAGGGCGTTGGGGCTGTTTCGTGTCCTACTTTAAGCAGGTTTTCGATCGACTTTGGGTCGATCTTACGAGCGATCGAGGGCATCTATCTACGAAGTAAAAGAACAGGTTTGGAGAGGGTCATGTCGGGATCGTACCAGAGTTGATGGATCACAAAATGATCGAGTGTGCGCGACGAGAACCCGCGACGAAGTCGCTCTCGCAGCCTGAAGCCCGCTGCTGTCACTGGTCTGCGCGTGCGTGCGCTGCTTCCGGCGCGTCGACGGCGACCTGGCCGGCCGGCGGTGGCCCTCTGCGCGTGCGCGGGGGTGCGCCCAGGCGGCTGGAATCGCGATGGGGTGTTGGGTATACTCGGGGTTAGGGTTTTGGGTGTTGGCGCAAGTTTCCTCCTAGCGCTCAGTTTTCTCGTTGATATATATATCTATATTCACATCAGTTAGGCTCGGGTATGGGAACACAGCGATGGATTGGTTCAGCTGGGTTTGTATGTGGGCCGGCATGGCTTGGGGCCTAGGCTGCGGGCCGGTTAAGAGTTTAAGCTGGGATTTAGAATTATTATTATTATTTGTTTTCTTATTCCTCTTTGTTCATTTATCCTTAAAAGTAGCTCAAGTTGGATAACAATTTGATGTCTACTGCTTTATTGAGTCAAGGTTACATTATCAGCCTCAACAGCTTCCCTTGATCAGCTCTTTCCATACAAGGATTCATAAACAGTAATACATTTGTTTGTATATGAACATTGAACTTAGACTAATTAATTTATACTGTAACACAAGAATTAATATATAAATATATATATACACATACATTTATATATTTATACATATATACACCCCTTCAATACATATTTATATATACAAGTATTCATCCATATTTATTATATATTCATTTATACAACACACACATATTATATATATTTTATATATATATATCTTGATAGAGAAATAAAATACTAATAGCTATTAATAATAAATAATTTATTCTCAATTACCACTATAGTAATATAGCCAGTTATAATAAAATAATATTTTCTAATAATATCCTCGATAATAGTGATAATAAAAATATTAAAATATTAAAAATTTGGGAAGGGGGGCTACAAGTCTACCCACCTTAAAAATAATTTCGTCCTCGAAATTTAAATTCATAACTATTCCAAAAAAATTCAAAGAGGAAATCTACTATTACCGTAATCTCCTCAAATTTTTATTCCTCAAAAATAGTTTATATCCCCTCTTAGCCATTCTGTAACTATGACACTCCGAGGACTTCTACCCACCTTTGAACACACTACTCCCGTAAGCTACGTCACTAAAACTTTACAATCTTCCAACTACTTTCTAAATTTCTACCAATAGATATCTGCTGCTTATAGCACCTATTCCATCTCCTATATATCAAGCAATCCAAAATCTTAACAAGCAAAATTACACAAGTAGCTACGAATATCGGTAGGTCCTAATAAGCATGACCATTCGTCACTCTACAATAGGGAAGGCATGAAGATAAGAAAATAATCGAGAGTGAATATAGAGCTCCCAAAGCGGTAGAGGGTATCCGATGATGTAGACAGAAAGAAAGTTTATAAGCCCTTTACTTATTCACTAGATTGGGCTACTCTGTTCCAGTCACTTGCTAAATCGAAGAACTCTTCGTTTCCTAGAGAGGTTTGCAATCTGTGGACTATGGAAAATCTGTTCTCTAAATTAATCCGAACAAGGTTCAAAAATAGAACGGAATTGGAGAAGTCAAGATTGTGATCTTTTTCGTGGTTATTAAAACACACAAGTAAGAGATATAAATGCAATACCAGATCGTATCACGACTTCCAAGCAGAGGAAATAAGGGTTACGAACGACTTCACATACTAAGAAGGGGAGACAACATAAAGGGTATAGGGACTTATCTCAAATAGTTCGGTTTTATATTCCAAAAATGGTGGTTCGCATGGATGGATTTTATTGGGTCTTAATGGGTTCCTGATTGGACATCAATCGTCGGTTTGATGAATCTTGAACTTCAATCTATGTGGACTGGACAAGATCCCAAGATAAAACTATGCCTACTAGATTTGGGTATCTTAGAATAGGTTTTTACCCACGGGATTGGGCTAGTTGCTAGTCAGATCGGTTAGCTAGGTCCCTAAAGCTCAAAATGTGCCTTCAGTGACTTTTGTGTTTTAAGTAGCACGAAAAGACTCAATTGAGTGGCACACTGGTGGCATGTGCGTAGTGGACTTCTAGTAGGCCACAACCATATATTGGGTCGAATGAATTGAGTCAAGGTTGAGTCTCTAATGGAAGTCGGGAAATCTACCGCTATTATGGTAAGGGTTATAGCTAGTCCTTTTTACCTGAAAGTCGTACCATAAAAATATAGTACAAGGGGACGGGCTTGAGTGGGACATGATATACCTAGATGAAGGTGGACTCGTCTAGAACTTGGTATATGAAATTTGTTGGAAGGTAATAGCTGGTCTTGTGCTCCAAATATTAATGACACGGCCGGGGACACAAAATGATCTAAATGGAAAGTGGGAGTCTATAGGGCACTAATTATCATCCTAATGGAAATTATTTTAATCACTAGGTAATCCTTGTTTATTCCAAACTTTAGGAAGCTTACAGTCTACCCACCTTAGAAGCTAAGTCATGGTCTTAGGAATAATGAGGTTAAAAGGATTACAAAGCTCGGATATCGTACCTCAACTCTTGTTAACAAAGAATAAGGCACGACGTACGGAGTACTGTAGATTAAGTCGAGTCAAGGATCGTTCCTTAATAGATGGAAATCGAGGGTGTACAATGACACCTGGTCGATAAAATAGAACGATCTACTCATCCACAGTATACAAGTTTCCGATGGGGTAACCAACTCCAAGGCACAACACAAGAAAAGATTTCTAACAATTGAGTCAAGAAATTCTATCTGGTCAAACCTGCCAGACTATGGTCACAAGGGTTGTAGTGATCATGTATTGCTGTTGACAACTGGTAGATCATAATATGACAGGGTATTTAAGCTATGGAATTGGCTAAGCTATTGACTGTGGTGTTCCAACACTAGTTAGGCCTTAATAATAAAATTTACATAAATAGAGTAATATATGTTGGAAACCAATCTCGGGATGAGCGTCACGGTAAATGATTACCCTATTGTCCACTCATCTCACGTCTAACTGTGGGCTTCGGTCGATGAAGGGTTGGTTCAAGGCTTAAAGGGTTGCTAGTCAAGGCAAGCTTCAAGCTAATAATTAGAGGCTCACGACATTTGGTTTCTTGAGAATAGGTAGTCTCCTAGGTTGGCATTTGACTAAGGGTGAAGTCCTAATCATTCTCAAATTGAGATGGCTTGAAAGTCCCGATAACAGTTTGGGGTCGAGAGGAGAACGAGTAACTCAATCACAGGACTGGCCGTTGGTAGCTACACTTGTGCCTACCATTATCATAGCCATGGGAATACCCTGTATCTCTCTACCATCACGAGCTTTCGGCTTTCCAAATTGGGGAAAGATAAAAACAATAAAGAATTCAAGGGAGATGTTACTGAATACAATTTCGTGATTCAAGGGCGAACATATAATTCAAGAGGACTTGTCAATGCAGTCGTGGGTGAGACCTTAGAGACATCTATATCTCAATCCACGTAGTGTAATTAAACAAAGAGCGAACCAAATGCATCATGGCTGATCAGACCATAATACACTGATTCTGATTAGACAATAAGTTAGCAGGCGTCCCCACTAAACAGATGTCTTGAATCAAGCTCGAGAACAGAGTGAGCTTGCAAAACTAGGCTGTAATTGCGGCGTTGGTCAAGATAGTCAAAATACAAGTACGCAAGATTTTTGAAAAGAGACACTAATAGTTCGAGTTCTGTGAGAATCAAACCCTACCTGGTGTTCTTGCTTATACCGTCATCCTACTATCTTCTTATTCGTAAGACCTTGGTCAACCAATGGGTTATGGACTTCTAAATTCTATATTCCAGGTAACCTATTAGTGTCAGTTAATTCTCTCGTCAATAGGGCACAAGGACCGCGGAATGCTAGGTTGGGAGGCATGCTACTTAACTTGCAGAACTTCCACTAATATTGGCTTCGGATCTTATAAAACACACAGGGCACTGTCCTATCCTCAATAGTATCCTTAATTTGTAATCACGTCTGAAGTCATTTCACCGAGGACTATGCCTCGCCCGTAAAATCGGGCTGTGGTAATCCTTGGTTTCGTAACTCAAATATGATACAAATCGAACTTTACTTAACTCTATCCAATATTGGCTCAAGGATAATTACGATCAAGAGTGGACCACTAGTCATATCTCTAGCAATTTCTATAACCGATATTTTCCTAATTCTCCTTTCAACTCCAGGGGTCGTGTCTCGCCAGTGCGCTGCTGGCTGCAGTAAATCCCTAGTCTCCAAAATTTAGATAAATGGCGACAGTGCGCTGCTGTCCTGCCAGTATAAGTTAACTAACATTTCTCTAACTATATCTGAAAATATTCATGAGCTTCTAGAGAATCAAACAAGTTGACCATGAACTAGAGCGTAAGCATTTGTCCTATCAATCACAACCCTTAAAATAAAGGGATTGAACAGGAAGGAAATATTTGGGGACAAAAGAAATACAAACATCCTAGTATCTATTTCATATGCATTCAAACCATCGGGGAAAACTTTGACTCGAAACTAACTCAAAGTCTGTATACGGATAACATAATAGTAAAATAATAATTCTTAGGGCAAAGAGGAACTAAATAGGCAATTTGGAATAAGATGTGAGGATGATATCTAAAGAGGTAAGGAGAAGGAATTGGATAATTTATCAAGGTTAGATCATTACTCCTAGGAAGCTCTGCCTCACCAAGAGAATCATCTATCCACTTTAGATCATATCGCCATACCAAGAGGTAATAGTGTACCTATGGGGATCTGATAAACTATCATAATTAATTACTCCTCATCTAAATTCCATGGCCTAGACTACCCATCGGTAAATTTGTATAAGGGACTCCTAGTCCTAGTCATTGTCGTAAATTAAATTAATTTCTAACTTGTGAATGAGCATTTCTAGTCGCAGGCTCGCAATAGTACGGCTAACTTAAGTACTATCACGAGTTCACAAGATTTGTGAAGACTGACCTGCATGGGCCACCACAAAAACTTGTCACGACCCGCTCCCGTTTTTTTTTTTTTTTTTTTTTTTTTTTAAAACGGATACGAGACGTGTCCAAGCCAGCCTACGCCGCAGTGTCGGCGGTAGAACGCTGTCACGGCCATGAAGATCAAAATCACAAATAATGCTCAATCACATAATTAATTTAATTTACAAAGATCACAAGTTTTACATTTGCAGAAAAATATAAACTTGTACAAATATTTGAATGACTACAACTCAACTATCTAGCTAGTCTCTAGGTTTTGTCTGCAAGTATTCCCGTCACTCCCCAAGCTAAATGAATCCACGGCTAACCTGAAAATGTTGGTTTCCAGTCAGGAATGGAACGAGCACAATTCACTGAATGCAATTTCAAATAAAGAAGATGACTATAAACAAAGGTTAGACATCAATCATGGGTTTGAAAATAAACATGAAATATAAAAACCAATAGTAAGTAAATAGACACAAAATACTCTCCCCGACTGTTAGAAGTACCTTTGATATGTGATCGGTCTCGGGACAATTATGCGACACGGTCTACACGGTCTAAAGTTACACGGTCTAAAGTTACACGGTCTACAATTACACGGTCTACAGTTACACGGTCTACAGTTACACGGTCTACAGAAAAATATAGCAATAAAGAAACACTGTCTACAGAATAATAATCACTAACTACACAGTTTAAATGCAGTAAATAAAGCACTGTCTACACTGTCTACAAGAAGTAAATAAACACTGTCTACACGGTCTACAAGAAATAAATGCAACACGGTCTACACGGTCTACAAGAAATAAATGCAACACGGTCTACACGGTCTAAGGTCAGATCACACATCTTTGGTACTTCTCATTCCCGACTCAACAATTTATAATAGAAAATAATCACATAACCAATGACTAATCAATGAAATATAGTAAAGATCAATATCGAAATGCAAACAATAAACTGTACTCGCCTGTGGTCCTCTGCTGGTGAAACCGACAGTCTGAACTACTCAATGTGCCACAATAGTCAAAACCCGTACAACAGTCCCCGGATGCTGAAATAGACAGTACCAATGATCTCAGAATAGTCAAATTAGCTAGGATTGCCTGTCCTTAAGTCCAATTCTGGACACAGGGGCAAAACGGTAATTTTGGGCCAAAACGATATCCGCCGTTGGACCCGCTTTGCACCGAAAAGCGTGCCAGAGTCAACGATCTCTAAAGTCATCAAACTACATGTCTACGGATCCAGTTTTCCGATACGAACTCAACCGTATGTCCAAAGTTGGATTCCGGCGAGCCGTGCACAAAATCGCCCGTTGAGTGGGACCGTGGGGCCCGCAATACGGTAATTTTATCAACGGTCTCAGAATCGGACCAAACTTGGCATATAGGACCAGAAAAATGATACGGTTCTGTTGGCGTAAGTTTCGTCTCGATCTGATGAGCGTGCACAAAGTAATTGGAGAATTTGCAACGTGCACGATACGGTGAATTTCGACGGATACGCATCAAATTCGTCGCGCATACGCGACCAATTTGAATTCCGTCAAAGCCCACACGACCACGAAGCCGTTACGCAGCTTTCGATGCTTTCGGTTCGCGACCACGTCGTCCCGATTGGCGTGACGCACGTCGTGTGGAACAATTTTAATGTTTTGAAAACAGATTTTTGGAAAACTTTGAAATAGTTTTAACAAGGATTTAATGGATGAAAAATAAAAGTAAAAGAGAGGTTTTGAACTCGTATGGGTTGTCTATAATTGCCTTCATTTAGATTTTTATGTTCGACAAACTGCTGTCCAGAAATCGGCTTCCAAACAGGGCGTTGGGGCTGTTTCGTGTCCTACTTTAAGCAGGTTTTCGATCGACTTTGGGTCGATCTTACGAGCGATCGAGGGCATCTATCTACGAAGTAAAAGAACAGGTTTGGAGAGGGTCATGTCGGGATCGTACCAGAGTTGATGGATCACAAAACGATCGAGTGTGCGCGACGAGAACCCGCGACGAAGTCGCTCTCGCAGCCTGAAGCCCGCTGCTGTCACTGGTCTGCGCGTGCGTGCGCTGCTTCCGGCGCGTCGACGGCGACCTGGCCGGCCGGCGGTGGCCCTCTGCGCGCGCGCGGGGGTGCGCCCAGGCGGCTGGAATCGCGATGGGGTGTTGGGTATACTCGGGGTTAGGGTTTTGGGTGTTGGCGCAAGTTTCCTCCTAGCGCTCAGTTTTCTCGTTGATATATATATCTATATTCACATCAGTTAGGCTCGGGTATGGGAACACAGCGATGGATTGGTTCAGCTGGGTTTGTATGTGGGCCGGCATGGCTTGGGGCCTAGGCTGCGGGCCGGTTAAGAGTTTAAGCTGGGATTTAGAATTATTATTATTATTTGTTTTCTTATTCCTCTTTGTTCATTTATCCTTAAAAAGTAGCTCAAGTTGGATAACAATTTGATGTCTACTGCTTTATTGAGTCAAGGTTACATTATCAGCCTCAACAGCTTCCCTTGATCAGCTCTTTCCATACAAGGATTCATAAACAGTAATACATTTGTTTGTATATGAACATTGAACTTAGACTAATTAATTTATACTGTAACACAAGAATTAATATATAAATATATATATACACATACATTTATATATTTATACATATATACACCCCTTCAATACATATTTATATATACAAGTATTCATCCATATTTATTATATATTCATTTATACAACACACACATATTATATATATTTTATATATATATATCTTGATAGAGAAATAAAATACTAATAGCTATTAATAATAAATAATTTATTCTCAATTACCACTATAGTAATATAGCCAGTTATAATAAAATAATATTTTCTAATAATATCCTCGATAATAGTGATAATAAAAAATATTAAAATATTAAAAATTTGGGAAGGGGGGCTACAAATATGGTCAAAGAACATATTCCTCAGACTTCTTCTCGTCCCGTCATTGTTCCTGATCTCCGAGAGCACCTCAAACAAAAGCGGGACAATATCTCAACACCTCCAGTTCAACCACTTGGACACCATTGTAATCACAAGATTGTCATCAAGTGCTGTTGCCAGACAACAAAATGATCTGTCTTCGATCGTTTGAATTTTGCAACATCTGAACCAATGTCAGAAGATGAAGACGAAGTGTTGTATGCTTCCGTCAACATGACTTCTCGAGACATTGGGGGTAGAAAGTGCTCCAAGTACGGCAAGCCCCGCAAGCCCAGCCAGCGGTATTTAGATTTACTCCAAGAATCTTCTGAAGGAGTATTTTGACATACCAGATCCCGAAGCCGAGATGCAATCGGTCAAAGGAATCTTCTCCAAGATCCTTCCAGTCATCTCCTTCTTTCTCACTCAGGAGATGATTCTTTCTCCGACTATGATGCATACAGCGAAAGTTCTGAGCAGACAGTATCTTCCACTATACCTAGAGAAGTGATAGCTTATGTTGTCACTGAAGACCCAGATGCTTCCAGTTCAGCAAGTCAAGAACAACGAATAGCTGCACTAGAAGACAAGCTGAAGACCATGGCTGAAATGGTTGCAAGTATGTATTCTATCATCGTGGCCCAACATACAGTACCACCGACTGTACCTGCTGTAAATTCTGAGATCATAGCATCGTCGGTGCCTGTCAATGCAAGGCTGGGGGTAGTATCTCCTCAAGTACCCCCTGTACAAATTCAACCCACACCCAATTAGTCAGGTGCTGGGGGTAGTGCTTACCACGCTGTTCCTCCCCCTAACACTCTGATTCAGCCTGCTCTTTCTGCATCATTGGAGGATGCTAATGAAGCTGTCAAACTCCTGCGCACTCAATTCGAGGCCTTCAAAGAGAAGGACAACTTACAGAGGTTGAGGATCAAACAACCCTACCCAGTTGAATGGAAGGAAGTCCCATTTCCTCCAAAGTACAAAATTCCTATAATTTTGCTGTTTGATGGCAGCACTTCTCCCAGTCAGTTCATTAACCACTTTGAGGTAATGACTGTTCAACTTCAGCCAAATGACGCTCTTCTTACCAGGGTGTTCATCGGCTGTTTAGCCAGTGTAGCATACGATTGGTACAGGAGCCTGCCCGATGGCTGTATCACCTCTTTTTCGGGTTTAAAACAAATCTTCTTGGAACGATTCTATGAGGGAATCAACGATATGACTATGTCAGCCCTCAACAAGATCAAACAAAGATATAATGAAACCGCTGAGAGTTTTATTGAAAGGTTTCGCCGAGAAGCTTTAAAAATGCTTCCTGGAACTCCGGCTGCTGTCACTATTGATACCTGCAAGGCAAATTTTTTGCCTATCATCAGCATGTGGATGGGGTCAACTCAGTTCCAAGACTGGCCATCCTTCATTGTCAATGCTAAAGCAGCTGAAGTTAGTGCTGACAAGTTTAAGCAGTTGGGGGTACACATGTCTAACCCCGACCGGGATGAACATCCGACAGCCAGTAACGGTAATCGCCAGAACAACCGCAAGGGAAAAGAGACTTTAAATATCAACTTGAAGAACAAAGAATCTCTGGCTGTCAACGTAGCTCCACCTACGTCTACTCCTACTCCTTCTGCCCCTCCACCAAGAGAACCTCGTCCGAAAGTAGAGTACTCCTTTGACGAGAATGACACCGTGAGCATATTTGATTGCTTGATCAAAAGCAATAAGCTCCAACTCCCAGACCCGAAGAAGCCTAATGAGGTCGGTAAGACTGATCATCCCAAATATTGTGTCTATCACAGATTTATTGGGTATCCCACTCGAGCATGTTATGTGCTCAAAGGCAAGATTCAAGAGCTAGTCAACGCTGGTGTTGTCACTCTGCAGCAAGACGAGAAGACGGTTATCGCAAACATGGTCTCAGTACAGTTCGGTAACTTCCCTCCACAGATGGTACAGCACGGTGTCATCCCTATCCCCAAGGCTATTCTTGAGATCGAGAATCTTCCTCCTCCACGAAGTGAAGGTCTCGTCCCCTTATCTCTTGACAATGGTGAGATTATGCGGATTCACCCTGATCTTGCTTCGGAGTTCGAAGTTCCCTCTTCCTCCAAGAAGAAAGAACGCTCCAAGGGCAAAACAAAGATCTGCAATATGGTATCTTTTGACCCCATAGTTGAAGAGGAAATCCTATTGGGTACCAGATCAGGGAAAACCTATCTACGGGAGTATTTCGAAACTCAAGAAAACCCTTCTTCTTCTTCTGAGTCTGCTCCAGTGCAACCCGTCTCTACAGAGGACATTCCTTCTGCATCCTCACCGGTTGTAGAACCCATTCCTCCCAAACCGACAGCAGCCGACAAAGGCAAACAACAAGTCCGTTTCGATAAACCTTTGAAGAAGTCATCTCCTTCTGGACTTGAGAAGCCATACAACTTTGATATTTTGGCCCAACTAGCCAATACACCGGCCAGGCTATCAATCTTCGAGCTCTTGCGCCTCTCCAAAGAGACTCGAGAAACTCTGAGTGAAGCTCTCATGCAGGCAGAAACCTGTCTAACCCTTCTAAAGAAGCCGAAGGCAGAGCCTGTCTCTTGCCTCCATTGTCATAGTGTGTTGGAGTTAATTCCAAACATTACCTTCACACATGATAATATGCTGATGGAAGACAATAGGCATGACCGTCCTCTATACTATACAGGATATGTCGACTCGATGAAGGTCGATCGTATTTTGATAGATCCAGGGTCAGCACTCAGCATCATGCCAAAGACAATGCTAGATGCACTGAAGATCCCAGTACATAGTCTTTCTGGCACAATCACCACCATCCTGGGGTTCAACCAAGGAAGAAGTGAACCTCTGGGCAAGATTCGCCTAAAACTCTAAATAGGCAATCTCCGCACAAAGGTGACCTTCTACATCATAGACAACCATGGTTGTTCTTACAATGCTCTTTTGGGAAGACCATTCTTACATGAATACAACATTGTTCCTTCGACTCTCCATCAATGTTTCAAATATGTCGATGACAATGGAGAGGTTCAAAAGGAGGTTACGGATCTCTATCCTTTCAAAGGTGTCGAAGCATATTGTAACGATGCTCGCATGTATAAGGATGAGTTCATGAAGGTAGTACTGGCTCTGGATACTAAAGAAGAACAAGAAGCAGTGCCTAATGATACCCTCATCCTACCTGTCAAAGGGCGTGTTTCTCGTCCTCAATCCTCCAAACCACTGGCTATTCACTTGCCAGTCCAGAAGCAACCAATTGATGGTGGTCAAGATCAAAGGAAGCTCACCTCTTCTGAGCCACTTGTTATCGACCTACGTCGTAACAAGGATAAAAGGGAGCTCACCTCCTCTGAGCCACTTGTTATTGACCTCCGTCGTAACAAATCCAATCCTCCTCTACGTTCTTCTTCTTCTCCTCTTGTAATCAATCTGACCAAGCCTGCTAAGGCTAAAGGTCCTGTTGTAAATACAGATGTACAAATCAATGAAAAAGTATCTCCTTTCCAGTATACTGATGTCATTTATTATGCTAAGTGCTATTTGGATATGTTAATTAGCTTTCAGTCATTTACAATAGGAGTTGTACAATCTTTTCAAACAGACGTCTCACTCAAACATCCAGATGATTCATATTTTGTTGTCCCTTCTCGAAAGAGAGACGAGAGTCCAATACTTTTTAGTAAAAGACCAGAACAAAAATTTAGTTATACGGATGATAGCAAAAGCAATGATACGGGACATCTCCAACTTCGTCGTTATAGTCAACAATCAAAAGTCATCATCCGAAAGATGGGTTATGACTTCAAGAATGGCCTCAACTACGGTAAGGGTAGAAGAACTCCTATCCGTACGGTTGTTCCGGAAGAAAAATCAGAGGTGTATTATAGCAGGACAAAAAGAGGTCTCGGATATGCTTTACCTCCGATATTATCCCCAGCAGTCTCCGAATCCGATAGTGAGAAGCGCTCTAATTCTTCTGATTCCAGATCATGGGATTCTGATACCAGCATTGGTCAAATTCATCGGCTGATCGTATCTTCTAATATGGTCTCCGTCGAACTTCCAGAAGGCTATGACGAGGATATTGAAGAAAATCCCAAAACAGATCCTTGGGCTCAACGAATGGATACCCAATGGGAACTCCGATTCGAATAACGAGAACCTCCTACCGAAGATCAATTGGTTCAAATTGATGTAGAAGAGAGCGGGTTGCCTCGTCCAATATTCATCAGCAAGAACCTTCCAGAGGCAGATAAGCAAGAATTAATTCTTTTTATTCAAGAATACATTGATGTCTTCGCCTGGAGTTATGAAGACATGCCAGGTCTAGATCCCAAAGTTGCTACTCACAAATTGAATATCCTGCCTAATGCAAATCCAGTCAAACAACATCAAAGGCGATTCAAGCCAGAAATGATGGACGCTATTGATGATGAAGTCAAAAAGCTCATAGCTTGTGGCTTTATTCGAGAAGAACAACATCCAGATTGGGTCGCCAACGTTATCCCAGTCTTGAAGAAAACTGGCAAAGTTCGAGTTTGCATCGACTTCCGAGATCTTAATGAAGCCTGTCCAAAAGACGAGTTTCCTCTCCCTATCACAGATGTCATGATCGACAATACTTGTGGGTTCGAGCGAATATCCTTCATGGACGGATTCTCTGGATATAACCAGATCCGGATGAATCCTGAAGATGAAAAACACACTTCTTTCCACGCTCCTCGCGGAGTCTACTGCTATACTGTAATTCCATTTGGTCTCAAGAACGCTGGTGCAACTTACCAACGAGCTATAAGTACCATCTTTCGAGATCATCTTTGCAAGACTGTCGAATGCTACGTCGACGATATTGCTGTCAAAAGTCGTCTAAAGGAAGATCACATCCAAGACTTGAGAACTATCTTCAATCTGATGCGCCAACATCAACTCAAAATGAATCCCACCAAGTCATTTTTGGGTGTCTCTAGTGGCAAATTTCTCGGCTTCGTCATTACCTCTAAGGGTATACACGTGGATCCCGAGAAGATCAAAGCCATTCAAGAGATGCGTCCTCCATGCAACCTAAAAGAGCTACGAGGATTCCAAGGTCGACTTGCGTACATCAGGAGATTCATTTCGAATCTGTCTGGACGCTACAGACATTTACTCAACTAATGAAG
This sequence comes from Iris pallida, assembly GCA_029216955.1. Classification (NCBI taxonomy): domain Eukaryota; kingdom Viridiplantae; phylum Streptophyta; class Magnoliopsida; order Asparagales; family Iridaceae; genus Iris; species Iris pallida. The sequence goes on along the minus strand of JANAVB010021600.1, from coordinate 40,780,675 downwards.
AAGGGTGTATCTTTTATTTGGACCGAAGAATGTCAACGAGCATTTGATGACATAAAATGATATCTCATGAACCCACTAGTTTTGGTGCCACCGATCTCAGGCATACCATTCTTAATGTATGTCCGTGCTATGGATCATTCATTGGGTGCTTTACTTGCCCAAAAGAACAAAGAAGGTCATGAACATGCCATCTACTATCTCAGTCGTACTATGATTGGTGCTGAACATCGTTATAGTCCGGTCGAAAAAGAATGCCTAGCTCTTATGTTCGCTGTTCAAAAGACTCGGCATTACATCATTGGCCAAACTATTCATGTCATATTCCGAGTTTATCCTCTTCGGGTACTGATGAAGAAGCCTAGCACACTCAATTCTCGGCTAGCTACATGGGCCATTCTGCTAGCCCAATATGACATGGTATATGTTCCTCAAAAGTCTGTTAAAGGTCAAGCACTGGCAGATTTCTTAGCAGCTCATCCTGTACCAGAGACATCCAAACTTTATGATGAAATTCCAGACGAGACATTGGAATCAAATATGATCTCCGAAGAATTTCCTACTTGGTGTCTATTTTTTGACGGTGCATCCAGGATCAGACCAAATGGTGCCATTGTCGCAGGAGTTGGAGTTGTCCTCATTTCTCCAGACGGGTCAACTATTCAAAGAGCCTACTTCTTAGATGAACCTTGCTCTAACAACATAGCAGAATACAATGCTCTACTCATTGGTCTTCAGTTAGCTAAACAACTGGACGTCGAATATCCTGAGTGGTGTATGGACGTTATAGAAATTGTTCGAGCAAGACTACAAGATATACGGATAGAACGGGTATGTCGGCGAGACGATGCGATCGCGCAAAGCCTTAGAACGCGTCACGCTTAGTTGATCGTGACTTCGAATGTCCTGAACGAGATGTCGTTCAGACAACTTGTGAGTGGGCAACGCATGTTAGAAAACAATTCGGAACGATGAATGAAAGTGAATGGTCTTGATCGAGGAAAAACTTACAGGATCGTGCGTACGATTTGGGATTGATTCAAATGAAATGTGACTTGAGTTTTGAACAACGATCTTGAAACGAGCTTGAGGAATAGCGATCGAACTTGATCTTGAATATCGAGGAAATTTTAGAATATCCAACTCGGACAATAGCATCAGCCGCACGGCTCGAAATTGGTTACAAAGGAAGATCGTCAGGTTACGCATATCGTCGATGGTATTGAGGCGTATCAAAGATCGATATGCAATAACTCGGGGGCACTCTGACTCGACAAATGACGGTCGTGCAAATGTCATTGTTCCATTGGATGCTATACTTGAAATGTTCAAAATGTGTCGAGGAAAAGATAGATTTGGCTAGAGGACTTTCTAGTTGAACGAAATATAAATGGACTATCGATCTTGGCTTGGATAGAAAATGAAATGCTTGGATTTACTTCGTTAACAACCACAATGTTGACGTTCTTGTCCTATGTGAGCACAACTCCAGCCTCGCACATGCGTCGCGCCGGATTAGTATGATCACTCCGCGTGAGCGCTGATATGGTGATTCATACAGCGGGAGTGATTGAACTTGGATGGCGTGGCAATCTGATTACTTCGACTTGTGGTTTGACGCGAAGGTGGACTCGAAAATGAAATGGTGTGTTTGGAATTGAACTTGAGGATTAAGTAGGTCCAATTCGCGTATCGAGAATGGGTTAGTCTAAAACTCAAACAAGAGTTACGCCCCGATGAGAATAATTATTCTGCGAGAGCGTCGCATGGTGATTCATGAACCGCCGTGGATAATCGGACTCGCGTGAGATTGGGGCGCAATGTATTGTCGAGCTGGATGACCTCGTGATCGAATACACGAATTGGTTAGAATTGGTGATTGAACGGAATTGAGTATGTGCAACGTAAGTCTTGATGCGAATTAGGTGATCATGCTCGATGTTTAAAAATCTGAGTGACGCGAGCTTGGGTAGAAACTCCCGTACAAACGAAAAAATGGTTTAACCATAGGATTTAGGGCGAGCGTCGTGCAACGACCTTGCACGATGAGCCACAGACTTGACGTGTAACTATGACCTTGTGAGCTGACCTAGCGGATAGGCGGACGACCCTATGCCGAGTGATTGAACCTGTGTGATGGCATTTACAGTATCGTCTGGATGGACGATAGACTTGTGGCAGCAAGACTTAGAGTAGGACGGGGAAAAGGGAGTGTGCGTGAACGACGATAAGATTGGCCCCAAACGAAGGGAATAATAGGAATGGATGACGCGCAAGTAAAGTTGGGATAACGAATTGAATCGTTGATAGAAAGAAATACTCGATGATGGTGCGATACTTGGTCTTGAATCGGACGAAAATTACTTAGACTTGATCGACTCCGCTAAGAAGAAATCGTATTGATTTCGTTGACAAGAATGCTTGAGAAGCGAACCGGATCATTTCGAGGACCGAGATAAACGATAGTGAGATACACATGAGTTCGGTTTCAAATCGAAGTTAGCGAACGATCGGAAAATCGAAACTATCACGAGTAGCTTGTCCGACTTCGCTAATCGCTAAGCTTGGTTGAAATGTACGTATTCGGGGGACGTCTTGAATATGTGCATGATCCAAACTCAGCGATGTGATAAACTCGAATGCAGCTGCAAGTGGGTGTTGAGATGCGCATGAACGAGCGAGTGAGTTTGCCTCAGCCTACAACTCTCGTGTTTGAGAATTACAACGCACCTCGTACGACCGTTTCAGTCCCATGATACGTCGAAATAGCAACCAAGTCAAAGAAACACTTGAATTGAATAAGTGCCATCAACTCTAAAATGAATGAAAAGTTACTCAATAAAATCGACCAAACGTATGTGACACGAAACTTGGAAAGGTATCGAGTATAATTCGGCGCCATAGAACGATAGAGCCGTTCGATAGGGATTGCCTAAGAAATACGATGACGTGAGGTGAGCAATGGTAGGATGACCTGCACTCAGGAAGTCTCGAGGACGAGACTTGTTTTGAGTGGTGTATGATGTAATGGCCCGCTTCGCCCTAGCGGAACGCCGATTCAAACGGCAAGTGCAACGACTCAAACGAGTCTTCGACCCGAAGAGTTGCTTCGACCCGATGAAGTATCGATGCGAATCGATGCAAGACTTACAATGGCCCGTCAAAGATGAATCCAGACTTAGACTATCAAAGGCACGCTCGGAGTATCGCTCGGCCGATGCGAACATCGCTAAGGTGGGTGGCTCCGATGAACCCGTCTGTGCTTAGCCTAGACATATAACAATACGGACATTCTCACGAGAATTGTTAGGCGATAACCTCTTGCATGCTAATAAATGACTCAACGTACCTAGCTAAGGGAATAATCCCAACTTGTATGCTTGTATAGAATATGGAATGGAACATGGAAAAGTACGAGAACTCTCGCCCGCACTCCATGCTCGTGCTACGGCACAAGCCTACGTTTATGCTCCTTATGCGTCCAATAATGAAACAATGAATGGTTTACAACAATGAACGGGAAGGCTATCAATATAGTCGTTCTGAGTAGAGTATAGTGACACTGAAAGGCTATGGGACCGATGGGTCGCCAAGGCGACTCCCGCACGAGGAGTTGCGTAATGCTTGAATGAATAAATCAACGAATCAATGAATGAATGAATGAATACGTGAATGAATCGATAAACGAATGAACAAGTGAAAGAAAGAAAGAAAAGAAAGAATGAAGAAAAGATAAGAAAAGAAAGAATGGTTAGCGACATGTGTGACGGACACGTGCATCGGGGCTCGCTACCCGCGCTGCACGGACGCCAACCTGGTCGATAACGCATTATGGCTAAGGGTTAGCCTACGGCGGAGATAGTCGTTAAGTAAAAGACAAGATAATACGAAATGGTCGTGGACAAACGGTACGGGCGATGGGGGGGTAAACCGTGGCCGTCGAGTGGAAGGATTCTGCGGCACGGGCGTTAGAGGGGTAAACCGTGGCCGGCCTAGGCGGAATCAAAACGGGGCTTACGGTCTGCTTGGGTGCGGGCTTGGGCACCAAGGAACGTAAGTGCAGGGTATATTCAAGAGACTTAACGGGTATACCAGCCATCACCCTACGCTAAGTTGAGAATTGCCACAGGAGAAATATCCAGATGGCTAGTCATGCCAGCGACCAAGTGCATGTAGAATAGGTGGGCTTTCCTAGTGGCAATCTACGTGCAAGTCTTTGCATTAAAATCAAAGTAGACTAATGTTAACTGAATAATGCACCTTCTGAACTGGCTTGAATGTAATACACCAAATGATCAAGAATACTTGTACAATGAGTTAAAGAATACGCCTACGACGCGCTAGACCCGAGGCAGGGACACTCACTTGATATTAAATGCGTACATGAATCGTGTTATGTTATTACACATGAAATGTTGTCTAACTTGGTTTACTCTGAATAGGGAAGGCCGGACGGTAAGTATCGGTAAGTCGTGCATGTATTTTCATACGACACTTGAAATTGGCAACACGGGATAGATGATGATATATGCCATGAAATTGACCCTAAGGCAAGATTAGAAAGACAATGAATGATAGAGATGCACAAAAGTAAATGGAATGTGTTGGATAATGATGGCGTTGTGGGCGAGCTAGCCTCCCCACCAGTGCATAACAATGTACTGATAACCCCACAGTCTGCTTGCATGAAGCAGGAAACGTCGGCGGGTGCGGAGCTTTTCTCGAACGTGCTAAGGCGCGGAGCTATCTCTCGAGCCTTGGAGCGTTGCAAGGAGTGGGAGCATCATATATAGGACATAATGTATTGGAACATCGCCATGTATCATTCCATCTTGTAAGCCACTTGGCACGCCTTTTATGTTTCAGAGAGAGAGCTTGAGCGACTTGTAATATCGGCCTAGCGCCGCTTGTAACTTCTCGAATATAAATAAAGAGTTTGATTTCGTATTCAACTTGTGTGTTCGTTTACTTTCCGCTGCAAATGGGGACACTCTGTGCGACTCTGTGGCCTAGTATCAAATTAGCCGTTTCTGGACTTGGCCTTGCACGGGCGCAACCTAGGCCGTGCGGCATCACGCCTTAGCGAGGACGATCGCTTCTACGGGAGCGGGGCGTGACAGATTGGTATCAGAGCACGGCTTTACGTCCTTGGACTTCATTTCGATACTCTCAGTTTTAAAAGCTCGTTGAAACAAAAGAAGTGTACGCTCTCTCTCGTTGTGCCTTGGGATGTTCCATACAATAAGTCTAATACTTTTAAAAGCTCGTACGAGTACTCGGTTGGACGGGATCGATAGGCAAAGGCCTTTGTGCCACCACGACGGACTTGAGTCGGAAGGAACCGATGCTAAGAGTTAGCAAACACAGTACATGCTTGAATGAGCTTACGATGACAGCAAACAAGTATACGAGACCAAAGTTTAGTTCGAACGGGATGGTTACGCACGCAGCCTTTTGGCTAAGTTGTGCAGAGTGTCGCGCACCTAGACCTTCTGGTGCAAACGAGTTGCGAGTGAGATCGATTATCACTCGAACGAGGATAAGTGAGCATGTGAACTCGAATATAGTCCACACGGGATAGCTGTGCACACGGCCTTTTGGCTAAGTTGTGCCGTGTGTCGCACACCTCGACTTTTGGTGCAATCGAGTTGCGAGCGATATCAAGTACCGCTCGGTCGGGAACGGAGATACACTTAGAGTGTCTATCGATAGGAACGCTATCGAGTTAACGCTTAGGCGTACTCGGAACAATTGGCTCAGATTTTGAGAATTAGTATGAACGACTTAGTACGTCGAGGCGACGTGAGCGATTACGCTAGAGATTCGCCGAACGAATCTGAAGGATGTCTTAGCGCCTGACGCAAACATGATTGAGGAGTAGATCGTATGGCTTGAATCCGAGTGGTGTATGTGATAGGTTCGGAGAAGAATAAGAATGTGTATCGACGACTAGTCGAGTGGCTCGAACCCTGAGTGGTGTATGGACATTATAGAAATTGTTCGAGCAAGACTACAAGATATACGGATAGAACGGGTATGTCGGCGAGGCGATGCGATCGCGCAAAGCCTTAGAACGCGTCACGCTTAGTTGATCGTGACTTCGAATGTCCTGAACGAGATGTCGTTCAGACAACTTGTGAGTGGGCAACGCATGTTAGAAAACGATTCGGAACGATGAATGAAAGTGAATGGTCTAGATCGAAGAAAAACTTAGAGGATCGCGCGTACGATTTGGGATTGATTCAAATGAAATGTGACTTGAGTTTTGAACAATGATCTTGAAACGAGCTTGAGGAATAGCGATCGAACTTGATCTTGAATATCGAGGAAATTTTGGAATATCCAACTCGGACAATAGCATCAGTCGCACGGCTCGAAATTGGTTGCAAAGGAAGATCGTCAGGTTACGCATATCGTCGATGGTATTAAGGCGTATCAAAGATCGATATGCAATAACTCGGGGGCACTCTGACTCGACAAATGACGGTCGTACAAATGTCATTGTTTCGTTGTATGCTATACTTGAAATGTTAAAAATGTGTCGAGGAAAAGATAGATTTGGCTAGAGGACTTTCTAGTTGAACGAAATATAAATGGACTATCGATCTTGGCTTGGATAGAAAATGAAATGCTTGGATTTACTTCGTTAACAACCACAATATTGACGTTCTTGTCTTATACGAGCACAACTCCAGCCTCGCACATACGTCGCGCCGGATTAGGATGATCACTCCGCGTAAGCGCTGATATGGTGATTCATACAGCGGGAGTGATTGAACTTGGATGGCGTGGCAATCTGATTGCTTCGACTTGTGGTTTGACGCGAAGGTGGACTCGAAAATGAAATAGTGTGTTTGGAATTGAACTTGAGGATTGAGTAGGTCCAATCCGCGTATCGAGAATGGATTAGTCTAAAACTCAAACAAGAGTTACGCCCCGATGAGAATGATTATTCTGCGGGAGCGTCGTATGGTGATTCATGAACCGCCGTGGATAATCGGACTCGCGTGAGATTGGGGCGCAATGTATTGTCGAGCTGGATGACCTCGTGATCGAATACACGAATTGGTTAGAACTGGTGATTGAACGGAATTGAGTATGTACAATGTAAGTCTTGATGCGAATTAGGTGATCATGCTCGATGTTTAGAAATCTGAGTGACGCGAGCTTGGATAGAAACTCCCGTACAAACGAACAAATGGTTTAACCATAGGATTTGGGGCTAGCGTCGTGCAACGACCTTGCACGATGAGCCACGGACTTGACGTGTAACTATGACCTTGTGAGCTGACCTAGCGGATAGGCGGACGGCCCTATGCCGAGTGATTGAACCTGTGCGATAGCATTTACAGTATCGTCTGGATGGACGATAGACTTGTGGCAGCAAGACTTAGAGTAGGACGGAGAAAAGGGAGTGTGCGTGAACGACGATGAGATTGGCCCCAAACGAAGGGAATAATAGGAATGGATGACACGCAAGTAAAGTTGGGATAACGAATTGAATCGTTGATAGAAAGAAATACTCGATGATGGTACGATACTTGGTCTTGAATCGGACGGAAATTACTTAGACTTGATCGACTCCGCTAAGAAGAAATCGTATTGATTTCGTTGACAAGAATGCTTGAGAAGCGAACCGGATCATTTTGAGGACCGAGATAAACGATAGTGAGATACACATGAGTTCGATTTCAAATCGAAGTTAGCGAACGATCGGCAAATCGAAACTATCACGAGTAGCTTGTCCGACTTCGCTAATCGCTAAGCTTGGTTGAAATGTACGTATTCGGGAGACGTCTTGAATATGTGCACGATCCAAACTCAGCGATGTGATGAACTCGAATGCAGCTGCAAGTGGGTGTTGAGATGCGCATGAACGAGCGAGTGAGTTTGCCTCAGCCTTCAACTCTCGTGTTTGAGAATTACAACGCACCTCGTACGACCGTTTCAGTCTCATGATACATCGACATAGCAACCAAGTCAAAGAAACACTTAAATTGAATAAGTGCCATCAACTCTAAAATGAATGAAAAGTTACTCAATAAAATCGACCAAACGTATGTGACACGGAACTTGGAAAGGTATCGAGTATAATTCGGCGCCATAGAACGATAGAGCCGTTCGATAGGGATTGCCTAAGAAATACGACGACGTGAGGTGAGCAATGGTAGGATGACCTGTACTCAGGAAGTCTCGAGGACGAGACTTGTTTTGAGTGGTGTATGATGTAATGGCCCGCTCCGCCCTAGCGGAACGCCGATTCAAACGGCAAGTGCAACGACTCAAACGAGTCTTCGACCCGAAGAGTTGCTTCGACCCGATGAAGTATCGATGCGAATCGATACAAAACTTACAATGGCCCGTCAAAGATGAATCCAGACTTAGACTATCAAAGGCGCGCTCGGAGTATCGCTCGACCGATGCGAACATCGCTAAGGTGGGTGGCTCCGATGAACCCGTCTGTGCTTAGCCTAGACATATAATAATACGGACATTCTCACGAGAATCGTTAGGCGATAACCTCTTGCATGCTAATAAATGACTCAACGCACCTAGCTAAGGGAATAATCCCAACTTGTATGCTTGTATAGAATATGGAATGGAACATGGAAAAGTACGAGAACTCTCGCCCGCGCTCCATGCTCGTGCTACGGCACAAGCCTACGTTTATGCTCCTTATGTGTCCAACAATGAAACAATGAATGGTTTACAATAATGAACGGGAAGGCTATCAATATAGTCGTTCCGAGTAGAGTATAGTGACACTGAAAGGCTATGGGACCGATGGGTCGCCAAGGCGACTCTCGCACGAGGAGTTGCGTAATGCTTGAATGAATAAATCAACAAATCAATGAATGAATGAATACGTGAATGAATCGATAAACGAATGAACAAGTGAAAGAAAGAAAGAAAAGAAAGAATGAAGAAAAGATAAGAAAAGAAAGAATGGTTAGCGACAGGTGTGACGACACGTGCATCGGGGCTCGCTACCCGCGCTGCACGGACGCCAACCTGGTCGATAACGCATTATGGCTAAGGGTTAGCCTACGGCGGAGATAGCCGTTAAGTAAAAGACAAGATAATACGAAATGGTCGTGGACAAACGGCACGGGCGATGGGGGGATAAACCGTGGCCGTCGAGTGGAAGGATTCTGCGGCACGGGCGTTGGGGGGGGAGGTAAACCGTGGCCGGCCTAGGCGGAATCAAAACGGGGCTTACGGTCTGCTTGGGTGCGGGCTTGGGCACCAAGGGACATAAGTGCAGGGTATATTCAAGAGACTTAACGGGGTGTACCAGCCATCACCCTACGCTAAGTTGAGAATTGCCACAGGAGAAATGTCCAGATGGCTAGTCATGCCAGCGACCAAGTACATGTAGAATAGGTGGGCTTTGCTGGTGGCAATCCACGTGCAAGTCTTTGCATTGAAATCAAAGTAGACTAATGTTAACTGAATAATGCACCTTCTGAACTGGGTTGAATGTAATACACCAAATGATCATGAATACTTGTACAATGAGTTAAAGAATACGCCTACGACGCGCTAGACCCGAGGCAGGGACACTCACTTGATATTAAATGCGTACATGAATCATGTTATGTTATTACACATGAAATGTTGTCTAACTTGGTTTACTCTGAACAGGGAAGGTCGGACGGTAAGTATCGGTAAGTCGTGCATGTATTTCCATGCGACACTTGAAATTGGCAACACGGGATAGGTGATGATATATGCCATGAAATTGACCCTAAGGCAAGATTAGAAAGACAATGAATGATAGAGATGCACAAAAGTAAATGGAACGTGTTGGGTAATGATGGCGTTGTGGGCGAGCTTGCCTTCCCACCAGCGCATAACAATGTACTGGTAACCCCACAGTCTGCTTGAGGTAAGCAGGAAACGTCGGCGGGTGCGGAGCTTTCCTCGAACGTGCTAAGGCGCGGAGCTATCTCTCGAGCCTTGGAGCATTGCAAGGAGCGGGAGCATCATATACATGACATAATGTATTGGAACATCGCCATGTATCATTCCATCTTGTAAGCCACTTGGCACGCCTTTTATGTTTCAGAGAGAGAGCTTGAGCGACTTGTAATATCGGCCTAGCGCCGCTTGTAACTTCTCGAATATAAATAAAGAGTTTGATTTCGTATTCAACTTGTGTGTTCGTTTACTTTCTGCTGCAAATGGGGACACTCTGTGCGACTCTGTGGCCTAGTATCAAATCGACCGTTTCTGGACTTGGCCTTGCACGGGCGCAACCTAGGCCGTACGGCATCACGTCTTAGCGAGGACGATCGCTCCTACGGGAGCGGGGCATGACAACTGGCCCTCTATGGTATCTGATGCCATTGAATATGCAAGGAAATGTCGAGCTTGTCAAATCCACGCAGATTTCATTCATCAACCATCAGAATTCCTTCATCCGACTGCTGCTTCCTGGCCTTTTGAAGCTTCGGGTATGGATATTATAGGTCCCATCAATCCTCCTTCTTTTAAGGGACATCAGTTCATACTAGCAATAACCGACTACTTCTCCAAGTTGGCCGAAGCTATACCATTGGCTGAAGTCAAGACCAGCAGTGTCATCAACTTCGTCAAACATCATGTCATCTATAGATTTGGTGTACCTCGACGAATCATTCATGACAACGGACTACAATTTATCAGTCAAAAGTTTACAAGGTTCTGTGACGATCATCGGATTGACAATGTCGCTTCGACAGCCTATAATCCTGCTGCTAATGGCTTGGCTGAAGCTTTCAACAAGACTATCATCAAGCTCCTCAAGAAGTATATGTCTACTAACAAACGAAATTGGAGTGAAAAGCTTGGAGAATGTCTATAGGCCTACCGTACTACGGTCCGCAACCCTACAGGCTGTATACCCTTCTCTTTGGTGTACGGCTGTGAAACAGTTCTACCCCTGGAACTTCAAATTCTGTCTTTAAGGATTGCCATCGCCAACGAGCTCACTACAGAGAACAACGACCTTCTTCGACTCCAAGAATTGGAAGCGCTCGACGAGAAACGGCTATTGGCTCAACAGCATATTGCGCTATACCAAGCCCGCATCTCAAAGACCTTCAATCGAAAAGTTAAGGTCAAAGCCTTTCAGAAAGGAGAGCTCGTTCTAACCGTCAGACGTCCTATGACTATGACTCACATGAGCAAGGGCAAGTTCGATGCGAAGTGGGAAGGGCCTTACATTGTGAGCAAAGTCTTTTCAAATGGAGCCTATCAACTCTCAGAGCTAGACGGTCGAGTTGCAATGATGCCCATCAATGGCAAATTTTTAAAAAATACTATGTATGAATGTAACAGGGATTTCATGTAAATATGATCAGACAGTTCATAAATAAAGTTTGATTTTATTTTATCATGAATGACGTTACATAATATCAAGGACGAGAATCACTATCGTCCTTTTTATAGACAGGACGAGGACCTCTGCCATCCTTTTAAAAAAACATAATCAGCAAAAGAGTCGAGAACATCCTTGCTCGAACCCACCAGGAATTTACAAGCATACATCCTTATGGCCTCTTCTTCCTCTGTCGTCCCTGGTTCAAGAAGGAAGTCCAAGATGTCCCTTGGCGGCTTGGATGCAGATGAACCTTCGCCTGCTTCTGTCTGCTTTGGCTGGGCCGGCTCGATTGGACGTTCTTCAGTAACCGCTTCAACCTTTAGGGCGATCTCAGCTTCTTGGATGCATCTCCAGACGACATCTTTGTGTTAGAAAGTGAAAGTGATCATTCTTTCTAATTTTTTGTTCTATTTATAGACGGAGATTCGTGGAACAACGAAGCAATACATTCATTCAACGGTTCGCCCGTTCATTACATTCATCTGACGGTTTTCTCGTTCATTACATTCATTCGATGGTTCGCCCGTTCATCACATTCATCTGACGGTTCGTCCGTTCATTATATTCATCCGACGGTTCGCCCGTTCATCACATTCTTCCGACGGTTCACCCGTTCATCATATTCATCTGACGGTTCGCCCGTTCATTATATTTATCCGACGGTTCGCCCGTTCACTACATTCATCTGATGGTTCGCCCGTTTATTTTCATCTATCTGACGGTTCATCCGTTCATTCGATTCATTTGATGGTCCATCCGTTCATCCTGACGATTCATTTCGTTCACACATTTTGACGATTCATCCATTTCGTTCATATCAGCAACTTGTCATATATTTGTTATCTTTGATTAAGTTGTCTACTGAAATAATGATATTCAACAAATTATATTCTGCCATGTCCACATTACCTCTGAGCAGAAATAATAAATATAATTATTTTTTAAATCAAGAAATATATCATGTCTCGGACCTCTGAATATATTTTCTATCGCTATTATTTATATCCAAATGAGATATACAATAAATAATAGAGCCACAAAGAAAATATCTTTTTATTGATCAAAATTAAAAGACATTACAAAATTAGATGTCATAAAATAGAAGATACAAAAAGTCTTCCTATTCAGCTGGTGGAGTCATCAAACTAGTCATCTGCTGCTTTAAAGTCTGAAGTCGCTCCTCCCTTGAATCCATCACTCGCCTTCTAGCTTCCTCCATACCAGAATTTTCATCAAAAGTCGATAAGGTTACTAGTCGACGGGAGATTTTAGCTTGATGAGTCGTGACATATTCATCTCTTTCATGGGTCAGGGCGTCCAGTTGCTGAACTGTAGCTTGATGTTGTGTGGCCTCATCTTCCAGAGCAAGCTGAACAAGTCTCAACTCTTTTTGAAGACGGTTAGATTCTGCTTTTAGTTCAGCAACTTTCTTTTCCTTCCCCTCAGCAGCAGATGCTATTATCTCTATCTGAGAGTTATACTCTGAAGACTTGGCAGCGAAAGTGTCCAAGAAAATCTGGAAATCAACTTTTGCAACTGCAGCCTCTTGAGACATCCTCTCGAACTCAGCATGTACCAAAGATTCTACCTCTCTCCGATTGAGATCTTTATAGGTCTTAACTGATTCTTCTAGCTCATCCAGTATGTGTTCAAGGTAAGCAGCTTGTGCTTCATCACCTTGACTCCGGATGGCAGCGATCAGATAAGAGGTTGGACCCCTAACAGTTATGAAACCAACATCTTCTTTCTCCATTATCCTTTCTACTAAGGGTCCTAGTGAATTGAAGAAAAGGTTGGTGAAGGAACCGATTATGAATCTATTAGTGGCAATGGCACCAGGAGTAGCAGCTACTCCCATGGACGTCGAAGCAGCAAGTGCCTGTACAGATGGACGTTCAGCTTCTTGCACGTGAGTGGAGGTCTCTTGGATAAAGGAACCATGGTAGAGCTAGTCGCCCCTCCCAGATGTTCCTCTGCAAAATCAGATAAACCCTATCAGCTTGCTGTCATTAGCAACTATCGAGAAAGATTAAAAGTAAGAGCAATCTTACCATTGATGGGTCCAGTGACAATTTTGTCATCTGCTGACACGGGTTGCAACCTCACAGAAGTAGCTTCAGACATTACTGCCTGGCTACTACCCGCTTCGGAGTCGTCCGAAAAATGTCTGCTACTGCTAGCTATCTCCTTTATTGGCACTATATCAGTGCATGTTGGAGGAATCGGAGAAGATTCAATTTCTGCATGGATAAAAATTTAGATGTCAGCTATTTAATCTATGAAAAGAAGATTAATAATATCATTCAATACCTTTGGGATCAGCAATAGTAACTTCCTCAGGAGCTACTTCTTCAACTGCATTCTTTTCTGATGATGCATGTACATCAACATCTTCTTCTGGATTTTGAGTGTCATCAACAGCCTCTGTTGATGTATCTTCATCCCTTGTACTTTCTTCTGGTGTTTCTTCGCTATCAGATGCGGCGACCGGATCTACATCATCATGGAGGCCGAAGTCGCAGTCATTCAGAGCATCGATCATTAATCGATCTTCTTAATCACGAAGTGTTCTCGGTGTAGCTGGAAGCTGGGTAGTTTCTACTGCAAGTGAAGGAGATCGCAACACTTCATCCTCTTTCTCCATGACTTCCTCTCTGGTCTCTACAACCTCATCCCTCCTCTTTGGACTGAAAGCTTCGGGCTCAGGGACAGGTGTAGGAGACGACATTGTGATTCCGGCGACAGCACTAGCCACGACCGATGACAGGATAGGTCTTGGAGGACTGGCCACTTTCCTTCTGACAACTATCTTCTTTCTGCGTAGAGGTCTCTCTGGACTCTCTACTTCTATAACATTTTCTTATCTTTGAATAGAGGTCGGAGTTGTCGCCTCTTCTCTTTGAGTCGACTCAGCATGCTGCCGAGATTGCGACCGGGTCGTGACCCTCTCTGCAGATTCCAAGACAAGCTTCTTCTTAGCGACTGGAGAAGAAGGTTCTTCTATCCTCCTCTTCCTCTCCTTGGCTGGAGATCTGACAACCTTCAAGGAGACGCGCAGTGGTTCGTTGACTTCTTCAGGGAAGTTGGCTTCCCTCGAAGATTCCAACGGTGCATCGGCCGGTTCACGCTCTTCATCATTGCCAGGAGCCGACACAACAAACGCTTTCTTCTTTAATCGGACCGCTGTCGCAAAACTGTCTGCGAGACTGAAGTTCTCGGCAAAGGTATTCGTTGATGTATAGAAGAGTGAATATGTATAAAGCATCCGAGGACCATGATCGCTCTTCGTCGGTATCGAGAATGTTGTTCTTGTGTCTCGAGTATTATAGTAGGCCCAAGCCCGGGCTCCATCGATCAGATAACCTTTTTCTTGTAGGCACGTGATGGCATTGCCTACATGAAACTGGTCATAGCCGAATTGGCGCACAAAACGGCTGGGAAGATAGGGCTCCAAATAATATTCGTCTTCAAATCTATAGACTAGGTGTGACGGCCGGATTGTCCTCAGCCAATCAAAAACTGCATGACCCAAAGGCTGCCTTCCAGAATCGACCAGATTTGTAGACATGTGCTCGTAGCCAGCTGGAGGAGGAACACAATAGAAGTTCCATCCCTTTCCGAGATTCAGAGCGCGTCTGCAATCTCTTAAACTGGTGTATATCCACTTGCTTCTGGAGAATCTCCTCAAGAAGCTGCCGCTTACCGCTCTAATATCGGGATTCATCAGAGTAGGATAGTGCAGAAGCAACCATCCGAATAGGTATGTATATGGTAGCTCTAGCCGAGGAAAGCTTCCTTTCTCGCCTTTCCCTTTGAGCATTGAATCTACAAAAAGGCGGAGGCCAGCGTTTAATCTGCAAGTCATTGCTGATAATAGATCCATCCGATAGCCGAAGACTAATCGGACGGCAACAAACAGCACGCCTCGATGAAAGCGATCGACGACGCTGGCTCCAGGGACGTCGAATCGTCGAAGCCAGTAGGTGAGGAAACCCGCCAGCTGGGCTTCCTTTGACATGGGCTTATAGCCCATCCTCATGAAACTTTCAATAATGTCTCCTGTCTTGAAAGAAGGATATTGAAGATCATCATCGATCTTGATATCCATCTCCCTGTTCTCCTCCATCAACCCTATCACTTCGCTGCTGCTAAGTGGTTTGAAGAAGTTGGGTTTACAATTATCGTGTTCCTTGGTCTTCTTCTCCATAATATGGATGAGAAAGAGATATGGCAACCATTTCGTCGAGTAGCATGTGCCTGATGAACCACTCTTGTAATACAAGGAACAGATCTTATAGTGGCACAACAGCTCTTCAAAGATGGCCACCATGTCAGCATTCTCCTGACGAAGTTTGTCCAACTCGTCATTGGTTGGGACAAATTCCTCATAAGGGATATTCCCCATTGGCAGGCTCGAGATGTACTTCATCTCATGAAGAGCCAATCCGATCTCTCCGCAGGGCGTCATAAAAGTCCCTGTTCTGAAGTTGTACCTCTCCGCCAATGTAAGGAATAGGTGAGGATTGGGGTAGAAGCCGTAAACGGTAGAGTATACCGCTTGGTATAGCTCAATCTCCTTGAGCTTCTCTTCGAATTGAGCCAATATCCAATTGGCTATACAATTCCATCTCTTGTTATCTGGATTCACCAGACCTGTCAATCGGATATCTTGGTCTGGATATCTTCCTTCAACCTTCGCAAATTCATTTGCGAATATCGGCGTTCTGACTGGAAGCAGCAGGGAGGAGTTTTCTGGTGGGATGCACCCAGGTTTCAGTCATCTGAGTATGGAGCTGTGACGCTCCGAGGAACTGTAAAACATGTCCTTGTTGTTTGGCCCCTTCTTCACACAAATGTTCCCTGTTCGGGCTTATTGAAGAGGAGTTATATCCCATTCCATTCTCCTGGGATAGCTCGTAAAAGCATAGCGAGATAGGGGAAGGCATCTGGAAATCTCTGGTAAAAGTATCCTTTTCTCGTCTCTCTGAAAAAGTCTCTGTTCAACTCGAGGTCTGGGCTGAGAACTCTTGTCAAGAGCCCCATCAAACAGAAACAGAGGCTTCTTATGAATAACGGCGTCAGCAGTTTGCAGAGGCTGCCCGTTCATCAGACTCAGTAATGTTTCATTGTCTTGTGCTGTTAGGATGGCTTGTCGAGACGATGGCAGGGCATATTGAGGAAATATCACATGGAAAAGATCCACTTTAAACTCAGGTTCAGCCAAAGTCCCTGTAAAGACCTCATAATTGGGGTCTTCCCTGAGATTAACTGCATCTAACAAAGAGACAAAATTCAGTACATACAAAATCAAAGAGTCTGTTCAAAAGATCAGTAAATTGTGCAAGTATCAGATTGCGCTATATGCAAAGCATCAGATTGCGCTAATGCAGCCTACATGCGCAAAACATCCAGTTGTACCAACACTTGTGCAAGACATTAGGTTGCGCTAACCTATTTGCGCAAGGCATCAGTTTATGCTGACTCAACAGACTTGCGTAAATCGATAGATTACGCCGAAAATCTGCCAGCGCTTTCCAACCGATTGCGCAAGAATATAGTTTTCATAAAAATGAAAACTATTGTGTGTGTGCAACCAAAACCCTAAACAGGGCGGCGCAATACCATCAAATCTCTAAAAAGAGAGAGGTATGAAGGATCGAAAATGTTAAGAACCCTAAAAAGGGTTTTGATCGAGTTCATCATCTACCTTGTAGCGCTCGGTGGCCAACTTTATGGCGAGAGATTCGGGACGCAACCCGAGTCGAAGACTTAGCCGGAGTCTTGCCATTCTCTGTTGCAGTTTGCTTGGGAGCCATCACTATCGTCGAGAGGAAAGAGAAGTAGTCGGAGAAGATGAGCTCTTATCTCTTGAGAACCGTTGAAAACAAGTAAAGAATGAAAGAAAGAAGAATGAAAACTATTTATAGTTTTTCAAAAGTAACAGTCACCTCAGATTGCGTCAAAAAATTAGGAGCTGATTCCTCCAAACGTGCAGTCAGAGCGCCACTTGCGCAACTTGATTTTAAGTTCAAAATTCAAAGTATTTCGAAACTTTGAATATTTTCAAATTTCAAAAACTTTGAAGGGGGTCTTGTAGGTCCTAAAAATCAAGTTGCACCCATCAAAAAGGCAATGAAAATTAAATTGTACACCCTTCAAATGAACTGCACAAGAGAAAGATTGTGCAACAACTCAACTGCGTAAGCTGAACTGCGCACCCATCCAAGCGCACTAGCTGACGTGGCAACGTCATCATTACCTGACACAAAATCAGATCTTCTGACAACTGACAGCCCGAAGAACGAGGAAACTGTTCGTTTCTTGTGCAAGCCGCCATAACAGCTGTCTAGCGCGGTCCAGCTGCCAAAAGCCAGCGCGGTCTGACAGCTCAACCTCAGCGCAATCCGAGTCTTCGTGCAACCCATTGGAAGCGCAGTCTGATGCTAGCGCAGTTCAAGTGGCACAATCCATCAAGATAACTGACATTCTGTACGTGGCTTACATGCCATCAATTGCTCACCACGTGGCAACCGTCTGTACACGACCAAGCATATTTCAATCAAACAATGCCACGCGTCTTATACAGTTGGTCTACGATCGAGTAACTGCCAGCGCAGTTCGCTGCTTGCGCAGTCCAATGCCTGCACAATCCATCCTGCGTAATCCAGAAATAACTACTAATTAGTTATTTTCCAGAACTCTATAAATAGAGTTTCAAGTCCTTCATTATCAAGCCCAGATCAGATCAGATCATTCAAGATCATCACCAGAGATCAGGAGTTCTTGCCAAAGTGCTGCTGCATTCTTCAGAGGCTACCGTCTTCAAAGTTCATATCGTCCAAGGGATAAAGCGATCGTCTTCAGATCGGATTCCTATAGTTGTACTTTTCCAGAATTCAATTGTAATCTTCTTACAAAGTTTGTGAAATAAAGAACACTTTTGTTTTTTGCAAACACTGTCCCTCCTGCGTAATCCACCACTCCTTCAAACAGAGCGCAACCTAAGCCCTCTGTAGTCAAGGCTTCACTTGCTGCTTCTTCCAGAACCCAGGTTGCACCTCCTGCTTGTTCTATGGTCAAGGAACCCTCTGTCATCATCTCCAGAGGGCAAGCTGCTGCTTCTTTTGTTCCTGCGCAACCCACAGGGGATAGTCTTTTGACTATTCTTCCTCCGTCTCAGCATAAACATAAAGGCCCTTTGGTCTTTTCTCAATCTTCCGTAGTCCAAAACCTGAAAAATAACAGAGGGAAACGCTCTTTAGCCAACCCTTCTTCACAAAATAAAGGAAAAGGCCCTTTGGTTTTTTCTCAGTCTTTTCTGGTTTTTACCTCAGAAGATCTATCTGAATATGCCTCGGCACTAAATAATACAAAAACTCTCTCCAACAAGAGTTCTTGTTTCCCTACTAAAGAGAAGAAAAGTGATCAGAGAGACATTTTCCCTACTCCAGTAGCACACTTCCAAGATCTCCCAACTCTTCGGATATCCCGCTCAAAGCAGGGAAAATTGATGGTGTCTCAGACGGAGGTCCCTGGGGGTGAGTTTGCCGATTTACGAACTAATCTAAATAAACGCAAGCAACCAACGCCGAAGGCGAACTTGCATCAAAAACAAACTTCCAGGAGGAAAAATCCTGATACCTATGCGTATGAGTTGAGTACTTCTCTGTATACTCACGGGACAAAGCATCTGAAGAATCGGAATCATGTTCCGAATGTCGTCAAAGAATATATTCCTGATCTTCGGAAATACCTCAAGCAGAAGCGAAACAACATGTCAATACCTCCAACCCAACCATTGGAACACCATTGTAATCACAAGGTGGTTATTAAGTGTTGTTGCCAGACGATAAAATGATCTGTCTTCGATCGTTTAACTTTTGAACCAATGTCAGAAGACGAAGACAAGGTGCTCTATGCCTCTATAAACATGGCTTCCCGAGACACCGGGGGTAGGAAGTGTTCAAAGCATTACAAACCCCGTAAGCCCAGTCAACGATATCTGGATTTACTCCATGAATCCTCTGAAGGAGTATTCCGACACACCCGATCCCGAAGTCGAGACACAGCCGGTCGTAGGAATCTTCTCCAAGATCCTTCTGGTCACTTCTCCGTTTCTCATTCAGGGGACGATTCTTTCTCTGATTACGATGCATATAGCGAAAGCTCTGAACAGACAGTGTCTTCTATTATACCCAGAGAAGTGTCAGCCTATGTTGTTACTGAAGATCCAGACTCTTCTAGTTCGGCAAGTCAAGAGCAATGAATTGCCGCACTGGAAGATAAGTTGAAGACCATGGCTGAAATGATCGCAAGTATGCATACTGTTATCATAGCTCAACATACAGTATCACCGACTGTACCTGCTGTCAATCCCGAGATTATAGCATCGTCGGTGCCTGTCAATGCAGGTCTGGGGGTACCGTCTCCTCCTGTAGCCTCAATACCTATTCAAGTTACACCCAGTCATTCAGGGGCTGGGGGTAGTGATTGCCATGCTGTTCCTCCTCTTAACCCGGTAAGCCAGCCTATTACTTCTCCATCCTTAGGAGATGCCAATGCGGCTATAAAACTGTTATGTAATCAGTTTGAGGCCTTCAAAGAGAAAGACGGTCTACAGAGGTTGGGGATCAAACAACCTTATCCGGTAGAATAGAAGGAAGTCCCATTCCCTCTAAAGTACAAGATTCCTACAATCACGCTGTTTGACGGCAGCACTTCTCCGAGTCAGTTCATTAACCATTTCGAGGTAATAAATGTCCAGCTCCAGCCAAGTAATGCTCTTCTTACCAGAGTCTTTGTCGGTTGTTTAGCCGGCACAGCATATGATTGGTACCGTAGCCTGCATGACGGCTCTATCACTTCATTTGCCGGGCTCAAGCAAATGTTCTTAGAACGATTCTATGAGGGTATCAATGATATGACTATATCCGCCCTCAACAAGATCAGACAAAGACATAATGAAACTACTGAAAGTTTCATTGAACGATTTTGCCGAAAAGCACTCAAAATGCCTTCCGGAACCCCATCTGTTGTAACGATAGACACTTGTAAGTCAAACTTGTTGCCTATCATCAGCATGTGGATGGGGTCAACACAGTTCCAGGACTGGCCGTCATTCATCGTCAATGCTAAAGCAGCTGAAGTTAGCGCTGAGAAGTTCAAATAGTTGGGAGTACACATGTCTAACCCTGATCGAGATGAACCTTCTGCATCCGGTAGCGGTAATCGCCAGAATAAGTGCAAGGGCAAAGAAACCTTGAACATCAACCTTAAGAGCAAGGAATCTTTAGCCGTTAATGTGGCTCAACCCATGTCTACTCTGCTCCTTCTGCACCTCCACCAAAGGAACTTCGCCCAAAAGTAGAGTATTCCTTTGATGAAAATGATACAGCGAGCATCTTCGACTGCTTGCTGAAGAGCAATAAATTGCAACTTCCTGACCCGAAGAAGCCTGATGAAGTCGGTAAGACTGACCACCCTAAGTATTGTATTTATCACAGGTTCATAGGGCATCCTACTCGGGCATGTTATGTGCTCAAAAGCAATATTCAAGAGTTGGTCAACGCCGGTGTCATCACTCTCCAACAGGATGAAAAGACTGTTACGGCCAATATGATTTCGGTACAGTTCGGCAATTTTCCGCCACAAGTGGTGTAGAGCGGCATCATCCCCATTCCCAGGGCCACTCTGGAGATTGAAAATCTTCCTCCTCCACGAAGAAAAGGTCTTGTCCCCTTATCCCTTGATAATGGCGAGATCATGTGGATTCATCCTGATCTTGTTTCAGATTTCGAAGTTCCTTCTTCCTCCAAGCAAAAAGAACGCTCTAAGGGCAAGACAAAGAGCTGCAATATGGTGTCTTTTGACCCCATAGTTGAAGAAGAGATCCTATTGGGCACCAGGTCAGGAAAAACCTATCAACGGGAGCATTCCGAAATTCAGGAGGATCCTGTTTCGTCTTCTGAGGCTGATCCAGTGCAGCCTGTCTCTACAGAGGGTATCCCCTCTACATCATTATCGGTTGTGGAACTAACTCTTCCTAAACCGACAGCAGCCGACAAAGGCAAACAACAAGTCCGCTTCGACAAAGTTTTGAAGAAGTCTTCTCCCTCTGGACTTGAAAAGCCATATAACTTTGACATATTGGCTCAATTAGCCAACACACCAGCCAGGCTATCCATCTTCGAGCTCTTACGCCTCTCTAAAGAGACTCGAGAAACACTGAGTGAAGCTTAGATGCAGGCAGACACTTACCTAACTCTTCTCAAGAAACCTGAGTCAGAACCTGTCTCTTGTCTCCACTGTCACAGTGTGCTGGAATTAATTCCAAACATCACCTTCACACAAGATGATATATTGATGGAAGACAATCGACATGACCGTCCTCTCTACTTTACAGGATATGTTGACACTATGAAGGTCGATCGTATTCTGATAGATCCAGGGTCAGCACTCAGCATCATGTCTAAGACGATGTTGGATGCTCTGAAGATTCCAGTGCATAGCCTCTCCGGCACTATCACCACCATCCTGGGATTCAACCAGGGAAGGAGTGAACCTTTAGGCAAGATACGCTTAAAGCTCCAAATTGGCAATCTTCGTACGAAGGTGACCTTCTACATTATAGACAACCATGGTTGTTCTTACAATGCTCTTCTGGGGAGACCATTCCTTCATGAACACAACATTGTTCCTTCTACTCTCCATCAATGCTTCAAATACGTTGATGACAAAGGAGAAGTCCAGAAAGAAGTTACAGATCTCTACCCTTTCAAAGGCGTTGAAGCATATTACAATAATGCTCGTATGTACAAAGAAGAGTTTATGAAGGTAGTATTGGCCATGGACGGTGAGGAAGAACAAGAAGCAGTGCCCAATGACACTCTCATCATACCTGTCAAAGGACGTGTCTCTCATCCTCAATCCTCCAAACCACTGGCTATTCATCTGCCAGCCCAGAAGCAATCAACTGGTGATAATTAAGATAAAAGGGAGCTCACCTCTTCTGAGCCGCTGGTTATCGACTTACGTCGTAACAAGGATAAAAAGGAGCTCACCTCTTCTGAGCCACTGGTTATCGACTTACGTCGTAACAAAGATAAAAGGGAGCTCACCTCTTCTGAGCCGCTTGTTATCGACCTTCATCGCAACAAGCTTAAACCTCCTAGCTCTTCTGTTCCTCCTCTTGTAATCGATCTGACCAAGCCGGCTAAAGCTAAAGGTCCTATTGTAAATATGGATGTACAAATCAATGAAAAAGCATCTACTTTCCAGTATACTGATGTCATTTATCATACTAAATGCTATTTGGATATGCTAGACAGCTTTTAGTCATTTACAATAGGGGTCGTACAATCCCTTCAGACGGAAGTATTAGTTGAACATCCAGATGACTCATATTTTGTTGTCCCTTCTCGAAAGAGAGGCGAGAGTCCAATACTTTTTAGTAAAGGGCCAGAATAAAAATTCAGCTATACGGATGATAGCAAAAATAACGATATGGGATGTCTCCAACTTCGTCGTTATAGTCAACAATCAAAAGACATCATCCGAAAGATGGGTTATGACTTCAAGAATGGCCTCAATTATGGCAAGGGTAGACGAACTTCTATCCGTACGGTTGTTCCGAAAGAAAAATCAGAGATGTACTACAGTAGGACGAAAAGAGGTCTCGGATATACTTCACCTCCGGTCTTATCTCCAGAAGTCTCCTAATCCGATAATGAGGAACGCTCTAACTCTTCTGATTCTAGATCATGGGATTCTGATACCAGCATCGGTCAAGTTCATCGATTGATTGTACCTTCTAACATGGTCTCCGCTGAACTCCCAGAAGGCTATGATGAGGATATCGAAGAAAATCCTGAAACAGAGCCTTGGGCTCAACGAATGGATGCCCAATGAGAACTTTGATTCGAACAACGAGAACCTCCTACCGAAGAACAATTGGTTCAAATTGATGTAGGAGAAAATGGGTCACCTCGTCCAATATTCATCAGTAAGAACCTCCCAGAGGCAGATAAGCAAGAACTAATTCTTCTTATTCGAGAATACATTGATGTCTTTGCTTGAAATTATGAAGACATGCCAGGTTTAGATCCCAAAGTTGCTACTCATAAACTAAATATTTTGCCTAATACAAAGCTGGTCAAACAATAGCAAAGGCGATTCAAGCCAGAAATGATGGACGCAATTGATAATGAAGTCAAAAAGCTCATAGCTTGTGGCTTTATTCGAGAAGAACAACATCCTGATTGGGTAGCCAATGTTGTCCCAGTCTTGAAGAAAACTGGCAAAGTTCGAGTTTGTATTGACTTTCGGGATCTTAATGAAGCTTGTCCAAAGGATGAATTTTTTCTCCCTATTACAGATGTCATGATCGACAATACTTGTGGGTTTGAAAGGATATCCTTCATGGATGGATTCTCTGGATACAATCAGATTCGGATGAACCCTGAAGATGAAAAACATACTTCTTTCCGCACCCCTCGCGGAGTCTATTGTTACACTGTGATGCCCTTTGGTCTCAAGAACGCTGGTGCAACTTACCAGCTGTAGAAGCATGAAAAAGAAGAGAAAAATGATCCATACGGCCAAGGGGCCGCATGCGGCTCAGGAGTCCCATACGGCTCAAACGTATAGGCAGCTCAAGCGGACTCCATGCGGCCCGCAGAGGGAAGCCACGTGTCTTTTCAGAACAGCTGTGCCCAGCGTCGTTCGAACGCAATTAATGCTCTGACGGCTGACAGCCGACAGCTGACAGCCCTGACGTAAAGAAGTCATAATGGCTGACACAAAAGCACTATCTTCCTAGGAAACTGGAGAAAATCTTCATAACTTCGAGGCAAGTTTATGCGGCCAGACTAGACAAGTTCATGCGGCCAGTGCAGAGAAACCTATGCGGTTCAATCATGAAGGTCCCCCATGCGGCTCGGCCATGAAAGAAATCCATGCGGCTCGGCCATGAATACTCTCATACAGCTCGGCCATGAAGACCCCCATGCGGCTCGGTCATGAACATATTCATGCGGCTCAGTCATGACAACCTTCATGCGGTTCGAGTATAGAGACTATTCATGCGGCTCGGTCATGACGACCTTCATGCAGCCCAAATATGAACGCTCCTCATGCGGCTCAACAATGATGATAGGACACGTGTCCTAAAGATAATCAAATTTTGGGTCAGATCCTAATGATTTGGGACACGTGGCAAGAGAATGAATTAAATTGATTCATTTAGATTTGCGGATATCAGCAAATTATCATGATGGAGATTTATTGCAATCAACATTAATGACTGACATGATTTGGCATAATCCTCATTAATGGCCCAGATCCTTCACGCTCAAGATTAATGGTCCAGATTGATAATTTACCAGGCCGCCGCCACTTTAAGAATGGGCAATCATTGCAAACCCTAATGATGCCCCCCACTATTATAAATTGCAGGGTGCCATTCCCTTGCAAAAGATACTTACATAGAGATAGGCACATATAGAGAGACGCTCCCCCAATAATCAGAGAGAAAAATCCACAGAGATCAATCCAGAGGGAAAGAAGCCAGAAGGGCAATACGAGGAGAGCAAGAAGAGCATTTCTTCGTCAACGCCAAGCATCTCGTCACAGGAGCCAATGCTACGTCCGATCGTCCAAGGAGTAAGGCAGAGTTGCCGTCACTTTCCCGAGCCTCTATCGTCACCCCCCAGAATCAAAAATAAATAATTGTACTTAGATTGCTGTACCTAGGTTTTCGTCCCTAGGCTTTCTTTGTACAAGCGAGTTTGTAACGTGAAGTAAAAGTCCAGTCCTCCCATAAAACTGTTCTGCTCTTTTATATTTCATGGCAAACACGATGGCGACTCTGCTGGGGACAAACTTCTCCACGACTGAGGAGTTGGTGATGCAATCGGATGCAGCCAAGCTTGGCTCCACGCAACAGAACATGGTCGCCCGGTTCGACCAACAGGCGTTCGAAGAAATGCTCTCCGACAAGAGCGCTGGCCCGGTCCAGAAGCAAGCCCGCACGAAGAAGGCCCGCAAAGAGTGGAGACCCCGATCCTTCGTTCCTACTGAAGCTCTTGCAGAGATACCCTCTATCGCTCAAAACGGTAGAGAAGACTCTCCTGCGGCCCCACTTCAGACCATAGACAACTCTGTTGTTCCCAAGTCCGGCAGAAGAAAATATTATGATGCTGGACTTGCAGGGGCAAAGAGGAACTCTATGCGATCCGAGCCATATAAGGGTTCTAGCCGCATGGAGAAAGCTTATGCGGCTACATCCGCCAGCCGCACGAAGAAAACTCATGCGGCCACAGCTGTCAGCCGCATAGCTTATGCGGCTACAGTTGCCAACCGCATGGATGAAACTTATGCGGTTACTGAAGTCAATCGCTTGCAGAAAACCCATGCGACCACAATTGCCAACCACATGTGATCAGCCTGCACGGTCTTGACTCCTAGTCGCATAAGAACAACTCATCCGACAGCTAAAGACAGCCGCATGCAGACAGCCTGCACGGTTTCCAATCCTAGCCGCATAGCGTCTGTTCTACGCTTCTCTCGATTAGTCTTCGACCGTCTCTCATGCGGTCCTGACCCTGATGGTTCTCTGGATGATAAGCCAGACTCTGTGGTATCCAACTTGGACTCTTCCTATTACGCACCCGTAAGTGCTAAAAGAAAGAAGTCTAGGGCAGCGCGGGCCTACCAAGCCCAGTCAGCTGCCCCAACCTCTGACTATCGGAGCGTCCTGCTGATTATCACACGTGCCTCTAATGGAAAGTTGTATAAAGCTACTCGTACCCTGCCCCCTGCGGCCAATGGGCGGGATAGCCATCAAGCATCTCCCAATGACGAACGAAGGCGAGTGTACGAGCTACTTTCGAATCAGGAAGCAGGCGGGAGGCCTACACACTCGCGTGCTCGGAATTCCCGAGCCAGCAAAGCAAGTGACTTGCGTGAGGCCATCTTCCACAAACGCAAGGAAAGAAAAGATGCATCGGGGTACAAAGAGTCCTCCCACGGACGTCACTGCACCCAAGTCATCGTCAACTGCTGCCGTAATATGCAAGAAGACCGACAGTCTGTCTTTCAAAGACTGCAACAGCCATCCTCAGAAGACGAGGCACTACCCGTCGTCTCCTGCAACTCTGCTCGGAAAGTCCCCGCTGATGGAAGGAAGAAGAAGACGAATGTTTCCAGCCTGAAGATCTCAACCACTGCGACTAAAAGACTGTCGTCTAAGCGGGTGTCCACCACCGGAGTTTTCTAAGGTACTCGCTCTAAGACGAAATCTACTACAGTGGGAGATTTATCGTCCATAACGCAGGGGGTTGCTGGGGCTGGGGGTAGCACCCCTCCGAGCCTCCACAGCAACCCAATGTTCCAAGAAGACGAGCCGGGGGAGACAACTCTCCCATCGGATGCAGCAAACCTCGACGTCCCCGACGACATCCATAACTCCCAAGACGAGGCGAAATCGGAGATTGGGGGTACTGTTCCTTCCGAGTCTGAATCAGAAGGGAACATACCCACATACCCCGATGACTTCTCACTACAGGGGTACGATTCGGAGGGTGCTTCCTCTACCGCTCCGTCTATCTTTCCTCATGTGAAGACAGTATTCATGACAGACAGCAACCAAGGTGGTTCCAGTGATCGCCAGCGCATCGACAGTCTCGAAGCCATATTGCTTGCTTTGGTCAAGTCTGTAGACGAGATTAAAGCGGTCCTTCCCACTCTGCAAGGATGTACACCTGGCCAAACAAGCGCGGGTCCCGCGGTCAATGCGGACTCGAATTCGGCGGCACCAAACCCGGGCAACAATCCTCCGGAAACAACGGCCCCCACCGCCGTGGACGAAGCACGCGAAGCAAAAAGAGAGGTCCAGAAGCTCCGAGCCATGTTCCACGCTCGAGAAAACTCTCAAGACCTCAGAATAAGGCAACCATACCCTGCTGTATGGAGGGATGTTCTATTCTCACAAGATATAAGTTGTTCAATATCAATCCTTATGATGGCAAGACCTCAGCAAGTCGGTACATCACTTACTTCGAGGTCACCACCGACCATCTGCCCCATGACGATGCCATTCTCATACGATTATTCATCGGGGCATTGGAAGGAGTCGCCTTCGACTGGTATCGCAACCTGCCGGGCAACTGCATCCACTCCTTCGCCGGCTTCAAGCGCATATTCTTGGAGAGATTCTACGAAGTAGGGCAAGACATCACCATGTTCACCCTCATGGACGTCGTCCAAGGGGAGAAAGAGCTGACAAGGAACTACATCGAGCGGTTCCGCCAAACTGCCATGAAGTTGCCCTCTGGAAATCCAGATTCCTCCTTGATTGAAATTTGCCAAAAGAGACTCCTCCCAACAATCAGTCTCTAGATGGGCAAAAGTCAATTCAAGGATTGGAAGACGTTCATCATCAGTGCCACAAGCGCCGAAGAACGACTGAAGATGGCTCGCCAACTGGGATTGCACATCTCGGAAGGAGAAAACAAGGGCAAGCGTCCCAACAACGATAATGGGGGTAGCCCCTCCAACAATCGGGACAGCAAGGGAAAGCAGGCTATGGTGGCCGACACGGCACAGAAACCTGAGCCAAAGCCAGCAGATAAACAATGGCCGCAAATCACTTACTCCTTCGAAGACGGTCACGTCAAGCCCATCTTGGACATGCTCATACAAGGGGACAGAATTCAGCTTCCTCTACCAAGGCGGGAACCGCGGCCGACAGAGATGGAGAACCCAAAGTACTGCCATTATCATCGCTACGTCCACCATGCTTCATACGACTGCTACCAGCTGAAACGGTACATCCAAAATCTCATCGATTCGAACGCTCTGGCTATCGATTTTGAAGAGGTAACCGTGGCAGCCAATATGGTGTTCGTACAATTCGGTAGCTTCCCTCCGACGGAAACTCAAGACGGGGTGGTCCCCATCCCTCTGGCGACAATGGAGATTACCAATCTTCCACCTCCCCGAGATCAGGCTGCTGGTCTAGTGCCTCTCACCACATCGCGAGGGGAGGTCATGTGGATCCACCCAGACTTGGTATCGGAAGTGACTCGGCCCACATCGACTTCTATCTGCAAGAAAAAGAATGGAAAAATCAGATCCTGCCGCACAATCTCGGCAGACATCGAGGAAGCTACAGCCGTCGTCACGCGGTCTGGGGCGCAATCCCAACCTGTGGTTGACAATCCAGCTGAAAATCATCAACCCACTACAACTGATGCTCCGGGACCGGCTCAGCCTTCGACGACCGACAAGCCTAGGCCGAGGGAGACTCGCTTCGACAAAGCCCTCCGAAAAAAGGCAGCCCAATGGCTGGAGAGGCCCTACAACTTTGACATCTTAGCGCAATTGGCTAACACACCGGCCAAGTTGTCACTGTACGAACTCCTAAGGCTCTCCAAGGACGTTCGTATTGCATTGAGCGAAGCACTCCAAAATGCCGATGCCTATCTGGCTCAATCCAACCTCACCGGGGAGGACTCACCTGTGGATCTCCAGGATAGTGCCTGCACTGGCGCAATGCCAAACATCGTCTTCACTCCGCAGGACATGCTCAGCAAAACTAATCTGCACGACCGCCCACTATACTATACTGGATACATCGGCGACGTAAAGGTGGATCGGATGCACATTGATCCTGGCTCTTCCATAAGCATTATCCTGAAGGGTCTTCTACATCATCTCCGCATTCCGATGCATCGCCTGACGCCTACAAGCACCGCCATCAGCGGGTTCAATTCGGGCAAGAGCTACCCTATTGGGAAGATTCGTCTGAAGTGTCAAATTGGCGACCTCCAATCCGAAGTCACCTGCTACGTCATCGATGCAGACACTTCTTACAACATTCTCTTGGGGCGCCCATGGATACACGATTATATGATCGTGCCTTCCACGCTGCACCAGTGCTTCAAATATGTCGACAAACACGGCTTCGTGAGGACGAAATTTGCTGATATCGATCCCTTCAAAGGGGTCGAATCTTACTACTCAGACTCCTGCCTGTACGAAAAATCGAAGAAGCATCTTGGTGAAGGAGATGTACAAGCTAGTACCGAGACAGCCACAAGATCAGAAGAGCCTCTGACGATCCACCTCCAAGCTCGCAAACCGGGCAGGTCTGCACCCCTTACCGCCACTCTGCGTAAGGACGCAATCAGTCTCTCGGCACAAGAAGAGCAGATGATAATCCGGCTGCCGAGATCTGGCCAAGTGCCAAGATCCACAACGGGGCAACTAACAATCAGACTGCCGAGAGTCGTGTCACGCCCCAGAACCAGAATACTGGAGAGCGGAGGCAGACATAGCCAGCTACGTATAACGGAATGGGTTCCACACCGCTATACGGTCACGGCTGTCTAGATATGTGAGGGTTTCACTACAATCCATCAGTCTCTTAAGGTCATAAAATAGCCTATTGTCTCAATCTCAACCAACTAATAATAATCACAAGATATCAGATCTCCAAATATACAATTGTAAGGCGTCCCAAACATTATACATCCAGATGATCATGAAGCTAGTCATTACAAAATGTGAGGACTAACAAGAGTTCAGTCATATACGATCAACCCTCGGGGCTTGTCAATCATGTTACAGCCCGTAGGTAGACAGTAAGTAGGTACAATCGAGCTAACACTTGCTCGTCGGCTAAACGCCTCAAAAGAATAATTTACAATATTACAGTGGGAGAACAAAAGAAACCCACTCGATGCTCTGGTTACGCCTGGTAACCACCATCGGGCTGGAAGACAGGTAGATCCTTTGCTGCTGCTCCAGTATCTGGCCATACAAAACCAGCTGGGTCAGACCCCAGGAAGAGCAAGTGCCACAAAGGAGGCCACAAAATAAGAACCAAAGTCAGCAAATTAGCACAATAATATAATTACATAATAAGAGACAGTAATATAAGAAAAAGCATGATGGGTAATTATAAATGACAATCTTGCATAGAATCACTAAAGGACAGGACATATGGAAAAGCATGTCAGGATGATATACGATGAGATAACCATGGGACTATTCAGATAGCTAGGTTACAACCCGTAAACTAAACAAGGACCGGGGTTGTAACCCTTCGTCTGAACGGAACTTGGTTTCTCTCACCATTTATCGGCAAGATAAATATAGGAAATCAGGTCAAGTAACAATCTGGAGTGACAATCATTATAGTGACAATCTGGAGTGACAATCCTTCAATCATTCTGGTACAATCTTACAATCAATCAATTCTAGACAATACTATACTCGACCAGACTCCATCCAAGCAATCACGGCCAATCATTGCCTACGGCTTTCTACATTAACTAACTAGGGTTATCACAATCCTAGTTACTAGCAAGATGCAATGAGATGCTCCAAGTAGTCACAGGCCCTGCAGCTATCCAGGTTATCCAGGCAATCATTATAGTGACAATCTAGAGATTACAATACATTATAGTGACAATAGAGTTCAATCATTTAAGTGACAATGGTGGGTGCCCCACATAACAGTGGGCTGGAAATGTGCCCTACGCGTCGGCAGGCTACAAGTCCAATCATTTGCGGCTGGGATAACGGGATCGCCTGTAACTGGGGAACATCTCTTCATGACTAGTGAATTATACTAATAATTAACCTTAGTCCAATTCCGTAGGTACTCCTGACCGTGGAACTCAGGAGTCCCCTCCTAGACATGATGCAAGACATGACTGGATTATTTGTACAAGCACAATCGCCCACGGTGTCAGGATTAATTATACATGTCATGTCATGTCAGGTAGCCGTCGTAACAGCTATTCAAGATATATCAGATCAGGTTATCATATCAAGTGTACTAGTCAGGAGTGCGCCACGACGGGCCACTTATCAGGTCATGCTCAATTATCAATTCCAAACATATCCAGTAAATTCGTGATTATCAAGTTCAGGACAAAAGGCGTAAGGATATAAAATGGACGTAAAATATCTAATAAAATATCAATATACAGGGATATAGAAGAGCAAAGCTTAAAGAATTAAGACCAAAACTCCAAGAGCCAATGGGTTAAGCAAGAGGTCAGGGGGCAGCGTACACAAAAGTCACGCACGCTCAAGGAGAGCAGCGTACACGAAAAGTCACGCACGCTCAAGGAAAACAGCGTACATGAAAAGTCACGCACGCTCCAGGAAAGCAGCGTACATGAAAAGTCACGCACGCTCAAGGGAGCAGCGTACATGAAAAGTCACGCACGCTCCAGGGAGCAGCGTACATGAAAAGTCATGCACGCTCAAGGGAGCAGCGTACATGAAAAGTCACGCACGCTCCAGAGAGCAGCGTACATGAATAGTCACGCACGCTCCAGGGAGCAGCGTACATGAAAAGTCACGCACGCTCAAGTCTACGTACGCACAAGAGCACGCACGCAGGAGACACGCTTCCAACAGGAAGCGTATCCAAGGCTCAGTGGCGTAAGCTAAGAAGCTCTGCACACTGCTCACTGTCTTCTCCAAACAGCAAGAACACCATGGCTGAACCCAAGCTTCAAAATTCATAACTTGGCCATCCGAACTCCAAATCCGGATTTCCAAAGTTCCAATTTGGGTGGAATTGAATGCTCTTCCACATGGAAACATCAAAACCCACAAAATCCAACTTAAATAGATCAAACCATGCAAAATCCGAAAATAGCTAAAACCTAGATCTAGAACAATGAAGACACGAAATCACAAAAAGCCAAGAACTAATGTTGGTCACCATGTCCTAATCTAGCAAATGGACAAATAAAAGAGGGTTCTCATGTAGTGGCAAGATGCACTTGCCTAGGGTTGGGAGAGTTGTGTGGAGGAAGGAGAAGAAGAAGAAGGAAATAAATGGTGGTTATGAGGAGAGAGAAAATGTTGGTGGAGTTTTAAAGAGGGTGGGATGTGGTGTGTTGAGGGTGGAGCATAGGCTATGGTGATCCAATACTCATTAAATCAAACCAAACCAACCCAAAACCAATTAAAACCGAGCCAGGACAAAACCCAAAATACGAGAAATACCGAAATTCCACAAGTCGAAAAAAATAAAAATACATGCCAAAATTCAGATACGAATATAAATACGAAATACGAAAAATACAGAAAAATGAGGGTGACAAGTCGGTCAGTCCCAAACGGAGAAGCTCAATCCCTCCGACAAGCCACTGACGATACGCCTTCCCAAGAAGGGTCGTCACCCCGATGCGAGGTCTGACACTGCTAGCGAACCAGCCACTCCTCACCCCACATCGAGTACCAAACTGGGGGTCGCTAGTCTGCCAACAACTCCACGCTCAGCTCCATCAACTGAACCGCTGACAATCAAACTCCCCAGGTCGTCCTCTCAGTCTTCATTCACACAGGGGGTAGTCGAAGAGGAACCAGAGCTAGCCAAGTATGTGGCTGCCCACACTGATGTTCCCTCCGCAGATGATGTAATCCCCCTAGGAAAGATACCTTACTTTATCAATATAGGGCTATCTTTGAACTACCTCGAGCTTAATAAGCTTTGTACAATGTACGCTATGGAACACGGTATAGGCACTCACCTACACACGTAGGTGACAAATGTCTACACCACAATCCAGCTTACTCCAGCAGAAGACGCTTACCGAATAGTCGAGGGAGGGGACCATCCAATCATCTTCGGCCGGAAGGACGATCCGCATCCCTTCACCATAGAAGAAGTCGACCTTGGATCGGATGCCGGGAGACTACCTCTGTATCCTTATAGCCCCCAATCTAAGTACCTCATGCAAAAACAGTAGTATGATCTGGAAACGACACCGGGTTTGAACTACGGTACTGGACGACGATTACCTTTGAAGTCCTCGGTCCCGGCTGGCAAACCACGGGACTACTATAGCAAGACTCGATGTGGATTAGGGTATGTAACACCCACGACGACCCCTGAAAGTTCAGATGAAGAATGTGACTGGCATTCACATTCGACCAGATCACCAACTTCTGACTCTGATACCAGCATCGGAGATGTATTCAGACAAGTCTTGTCAGTCAACATGGTATTCGTCGACGCTTATGAAGAAGACGAAGATATTCCCGAACTGCTTGAGCTCGAACCATGGGCACAACAGCTAGATGAACAATGGAAGAAGCATTTCGAGCAAAGAGAACCTCCCGCTGAAGATGAGGTCATACAAGTTAATCTTGGTGATGAAGTCTCCCCAAAACCAATCTTCATCAACAAGAGCCTGACAGATGAAGAACGAGAGTCGCTGCTCCAACTCGTCAAGGAGTATATCGATGTGTTCGCCTGGAGCTATGAAGATATGCCAGGATTGGACCCCGAGATAGCACTCCACAAACTCAATATTCGTCCGGATGCAAAACCTGTCAAGCAACAGCAACGACGATTTTGCCCTGATGTCATGAATGCTATTGAAGCTGAGGTCAACAAACTGATAGCCAGCGGCTTTATTCGCGAAGAGCAGCATCCAGACTGGGTAGCCAATATCGTATCAGTTCTCAAAAAGAACGGAAAGATCCGAATATGCATTGACTTCTGGAATCTGAATGAGGCATGCCCTAAAGATGAATTCCCTCTCCCTATCACAGATATCATGATCGACAACACCTGCGGCTTCGAACGTATATCCTTCATGGATGGCTTCTCAGGATACAACCAGATCAGGATGTTTCCTGATGACGAGAAGCACACATCATTCCGAACACCAATTGGTACATATTGCTACACCGTTATGCCTTTCGGTTTAAGGAATGCTGGCACCACTTACCAGAGAGCTATGAGCGTCATCTTTAGAGACCACTTGTGCAAGACAGTGGAATGCTACGTCGATGACATCGTCGTCAAAAGCTGTTCGAAGGAAGATCATCTGCAAGATCTCAGGACAGTGTTCGACCTAATGCGAGCACACAACTTAAAGATGAACGCTACAAAATCATTCTTGGGTGTCTCCAGCGGGAAATTCCTGGGTTTCGTCATCACTTCTCAGGGCATTCACATCGACCCCGAGAAAACAAAGGCAATCATGGAGATGGGTCCCCCGAGAAATCTCCGTGAACTCCGAGACCTCCAAGGTAGGCTAGCTTACATCAGGAGATTCATCTCTAATCTCTCCGGACGATGTCAACCATTCACCCATCTCATGAAGAAGGGAGTCTCTTTCGTATGGGATGAGGAATGCCAGCGCGCTTTCGACAGCATCAAAGAATATTTGTCAAACCCCCCAGTCCTGGTAGCTCCTGTTGCTGGAAAGCCATTCCTACTCTATGTGCGAGCTATAGAACATTCTCTTGGTGCCCTATTGGCACAGAACAATAATGCGGGCCACGAACAAGCTATATACTACCTCAGTCGGAAGATGATTGGGCCAGAATACCGATACACAGCCGTAGAGAAGGAATGCCTTGCTCTCGTGTTCGCCATCCAGAAGATGCGACACTACGTCACGGGACAAACCATCCACGTGATATCGCGGATCAACCCCCTCAGGGTCCTCATGACCAAACCTGGGACACTCAGCTCTCGCCTTGCTACCTGGGCGATATTACTATCACCATACCACATGATCTTCGTCCCGCAAAAGGCTGTTAAAGGCCAGGCTCTGGCAGATTTTCTAGCAGTCCATCCAGGTTTGGAGACGACTAGTGTATACGAAGAGATACCAGACGAGGTCACCGGTTCAAATGCAGTCTCCCATGATGCCATCTGGCGAATGTTCTTCGACGGCGCTTCAAGAACTGGACCCAAAGGCAACATCGTCTCTGGAGTTGGAGTGGTACTGATTTTCCCCTCCGGCTTAGTGATCAACCAGGCCTACTCACTCACAGAGCCCTGTTCAAATAATGTGGCCGAGTACAATGCCTTGGTCATTGGCCTCCGGCTCACGAAGGAACTGGGGGTAGAGTATCTTGAAGCATACGGCGACTCGTAGTTAATCGTCAATCAGATTCGGGGGTCGTACGAGGTCCGCCACGAAGACATGATCCCTTATCATCGAATAGCAATCGGCATCATCTCGTCTCTGGAAGGATTCTTCATAGAACATGTTCCCAGACTCCAGAACATTGAGGCTGATTCCCTAGCTGGTTTGGCCGCTTCCCTAGCTGTACCAAATTACGCTCGTCATCAGGTCGACATAATAGGTCGTGAACTGGTCTGTCCTAAGGATAACGTTCAATGCAAGGAAAGCTACTCTGCCCTTTCGGTCGACGAAGCCCCAGACTGGAGACAGCCATTCATCGATTTCGTAGTATACGACATCCTGCCAGAGAATCTGAAGGAAGCTACTTCTATCAGAAGATGTTCTCTCAGATTTTTCTATGATACGGAAACGAAAATGCTGTATCGCCGATCCTATGATGGTTTACTGCTTCGGTGTCTATCGAATACAGAAGCCAAGGAAGCCGTACGCGAAGCCCATGATGGTGTCTGCGGAGCCCATCAACCTGGCCCGAAACTGCAGGACCGCCTTCGCCGAATGGGCTATTACTGGCCTACGATGGTTGCAGACGCAATAGATTATGCACGAAAGTGCAAAGCCTGCCAAATCTATGCCGACTTGATCCACCAGCCATCTGAATTCCTACATCCGACTGTGGCCTCCTGGCCATTCGAAGCATGGGGTATGGACATCGTCGGCCCAATCACTCTGCCTTCGTCCAGAGGACACCGATTCATACTCGCAATCACCGATTACTTCTCCAAATGGGCGGAAGCCATCCCATTGGCAGAGGTGAAAACTTCAAACGTGATCATCTTCCTTAAGCATCATGTTATATACCGCTTTGGACTGCCCCAAAGGATCATTCACGACAATGGGCCACAGTTCGCAAGCCACGCATTTTATCGGTTCTGCGACAAGCACCGAATTCAGAACATTGCTTCGACACCCTACAACCCAGCAGCCAACGGGTTAGCAGAAGCCTTCAACAAAATCATAATCAAGCTATTCAAGAAATTCGTATCCTCTAACAAGCACGATTGGAACGAGAAGCTCGCGAATGCTTATGGGCGTATCGCACCACAGTTCGAACAGCCATCGGGAATACACCATTTTCCCTGGTGTACGGGAGTGAGGCGGTCCTCCCATTAGAGACTCAGATCCCCTCACTCCGCGTCGCCCTCACACATCAGTTGACGGCAGACAAAAACTACCATCGTCGACTACAGGAATTGGAGGCCCTAGACGGGAAACGCCTGTTAGCTCAACAGCGAATCGAACTGTATCAGGCTAGAATCTCCGGAGCTTTCAACAAGAAGGTCAAGGTCAGAACATTCCAAGTAGGCGATCTCGTTCTGGCGGTTCAGAGGCCGATAGTTATGACACATAAAACCGCCGGTAAATTCCAACCAAAGTGGGAAGGCCCGTTTATCATCGAATCCGTATTCTCCAACGGCGCCTACCACCTCGCAAAACAAAATGGAGACTTGCTCATGTTGTCCATCAACGGCAAGTTTCTGAAGAAGTACTATGTCTGAAACAAAATCCTCGAGACATCTCAGAGTGTCGAGTTATGTACCTTCCCGTACCACTGAACTTACATTCTGGTTCCATACATCGAGTCATGTACCTGCTGGTACCTCTGAACTCATTTCTATATTTTCCAGTCATACGAGTCATGTACCTGCTGGTACCTCTGAACTCATTCCTACATCTTTCATACATAGAGTCATGTATTCGCTGGTACCGCTGAACTCACCCTCATAGTTCTCCGAATTTTTGAGTCACGTACCCCCTGGTACCGCTGAACTCATTTTTTTTTAACATTCTAGATTATCGAGTCATGTGCCCGATGGTGGCACTGAACTCACCCTTTCACAATATCGAGTCATGTACCCGTTGGTGCCTCTGAACTCACATACCGGTCACTCTTTCAGATAGTAAGTCATGTATGATCATACCTCTGAACTTTCTTCCTATAAGAGATCCTCCCTCATGATCTACTACCCGCACTCCCAGTGCATAAAAAGGGTAACGGGTCCACAAACTTCCAAAACGGCCATGTCCTAATTACCTCTGAGTCGTTTCAATTTCGCCAAAAAAAATCACCCCTACATAAAACTTCCATGTCCTCATTACCCTGAGTCGTTTTATGTACCCCCTCTTCATTGAGTCCACTCCTACCATGTCCTCATTACCTCTGAGTGGGATAGCTCCGTAGAAGAAACCTTCATACTTGCCATGTCCTCATTACCTCTGAGTAAGTATGTCGGTTCCCTTTTAACCTATTATCTGTACCCACAACCGGAGTACGACAAGGATAATAGGTCCACAAATGTCCTCTGTTGACCACAAATGTCCTCTGTTGACCACAAATATCCTCTGTAAACATCCTCTGTTGACCACAAATGTCCTCTGTTGACCATAAATATCCTCTGTTGACCACAAATGTCCTCTGTTGACCACAAAATGTCCTCTGTTGACCACAAATATCCTTCAAGAAGTTACTCCTGCCATGTCCTCATTACCTCTGAGCAGGAAGATTCCACGATAAAACCCTCATGCTTGCCATGTCCTCATAACCTCTGAGCAAATATGTTGGTTTCCTTTCATCCTATTATCCGTATCCTAAACCAGGGTACGCCAAGGATAATAGGCCAACAAATATCCTTTGCTAAGTTCCTTAGCATAAATCCACCATCTCATCATGCCCCGGAAGCCCAGCTGCTCTACGGCATTCTTTTTCCCAATACCGAGAGCACCCATGACCACTTTACCATGGCTGTTTCGGATATCCTGACCAAACTTGTTATCCGTACCTAAAACCAAGGTACGCCCAGGATAACAGGTCCACAAATAATCCCCCAGCAGGTCCAATTCCATAAACACCACAAGTACAAGAAAGAGAAGATGAGTTGAAACATGCTCATTTATTCAAAATTTAAAGTACTACATCATCTGGGATCATATCCCTTGACAAAAAGAAAAAAAGAAGAAGAGAAGAAAACAGTGAAAGAAAACAGAAAACTGATTACTGCTTCGGGGCACATAATGCCGTGAGACGGTCCGTCAGCAAGGCAACCGACCGCTCAAACCTCTGTTTAGCTCGACGCTCCGCCTCTTGGGCCATCACCGTCGCGTCCTCCAGATGAGCGTGAGCTTGCCAGTTCTTCTCAAATTTCTTGAAAGCCCGCTCCAGGTTAACAGAAGATCGGGAAACCTTCTCGGCCGCCTGAACGATTGACTCCTGTTCCGCATGAGCAGCCTTCAACTCCGACTCTAGGAAGGCCAGTTCCCTCTGAAGTGCGAGAATTCGCTCCTTCGTGTCAGCTATTCCACGAGAAGCAGTCTCTTCCCGAGCCCTACAAGCTTGACTTTGATGACCCAGTCCGTCATACGAAGCGGAAAGCTCATCAAGGCCCCCCTTCACAACTGGCCCGGCAGTGTCTCGAGCGAGCTTTATCCTATCCCGAGCGACAATAAGAAAGCCTCGCTTCCGTTCAATCGCAGCAGGCAAGTCAGCCTGCCGTAACACCAGCAATCGGGTCACGAGCTGATCAGCCTCTGCCAACTTGGGCTCCAGGAGCGCAACCAACCCCACCCCGCCAGGAAGAGTCTTCAAAGTTTCAATTTGACCCCGAGCGCACCGCAGGGACAAATAAAAAGGGGTCCCCCGTTCTACGGCAGCATCTACGCCCCTCTTTAAATGGCGATAGAAGCTGTCGACCACATCCTGAGACACCTCGTCCAGAGCCTCCGAAGAAGCCGGCGTCAACGGGAGTGTAGCTGGCAACACTGAAGAAGACGTGACAGAATCTGCCACTCCTACTACGAGGGAAACAAACTCCGTGCGGAAGGACACCTGAACAGTGGCCAACTCCTCTTCAGCAGCCCGCAGAACTTGAATGCTCGGCAGGGCCGAGAAGTCAATCTCCGAAGCCGTATAAGCGGCAGAGGATGAGGCGGAGACCATCGCTCCCGGAATAAGCTCCACTCCCATCTGCCTGGAGCTGGCGGGAGGCCCCTCGACATGAGTAGGTGAAGGAAAAAAAACGCTCCTTTCCCCCAGATCGCAACAGGCCGAGCCTTCCTCCAGAACATCCGCTGTGGGAAGTAAAGGGTTAGGACCTGTAGGGCCATGACAACCATGAATCGATTTGACCTGGAGGATATGTTGATAGAGCAAATAAGTCCCCTCACTAGTCAATATTTGGCTTATCTTACCAGCGAAAGAGTGTGGAGGCTGAGGTTCGCCTACGGCCACCACAACCTCTCCACCAGCGGCCTCCGAGTCGAATATAATAGACTCCTCCGCCTTGGCACCCTCGGGAGGGGATACGACAAGATCGGCGTCGCCTTGCTGAAGTTCAGCAATCTCGGAGACAGGCCCAAGGAAATCTTCGTCACCCCGGGCTGGGGCCTCAGCAACTTGGGAGTCCTCAGCCGCCGCTGAGAGAGCCCCCGCAGAAAGGACCGCGGCACACACGCCGCTAATCAAAGCAGCAAGGGCCGGATCAACTCCAGGGGCAGCAGACGGTTCAGGAGAGCCTGGTTCGTCAGACGCCTACAAAGAAAAAATGATTAGGCCATATCTCTAAGAAAAAAAAAAGAAAAAAAAACCATAACAGGAAGATAGCTCCAACGTAGTCTTACCTCCGGAATATCGTCAGCTTTTTTACCCCTCTCGGTAATAAGCAATCCGAGAGACCTAACGGGGCTCTTTTCACAGAAAAGGTCGTTCTGCCGTCAGAAGACTCACGTCTGACTCGTTTGCGTGAGGGACCAGGCACAGCGGGAGGCTGTCCTTCCCTCACTACTTCCTCTTGTATAGCAAGCGACGGATACTCCGCCAGTTCGTCTGGTGTGGTAAGCGGTTGATCCGCTACTCCTTCACCCCCAAAAGAAAGAGAGTCTTCGCTATCATGATCATCATCCTCCTCAATCGCCTCGAAAGATCCTGATTCAGGGAGGGGAGTCTGGAGTGCTAGTTGCTTTCTAGCCTTAGCCCCCTTAGGCTTTTCCTCTTAACCGGTACCCACGATGAAACTGGTACTCGAATCGAAATTGACAGGAGGCTTGTTCGCCATAACATGATACAAGGCAGCCACGTATAAAATTTCCCTCGGCGCCTTAGCATCAGGGACCGAGAAGCTGGCCCGAGTATAATAAGCGTCATAATAATTCTACGCCCTGACACCATCAAGAACGCTACCTTCAAAGCCCAAGCAAGGGATGGGACAGTCAAGAAATAACTGGCTATAGCCGAATTGGCGGGAAAACCTACTAGGCAGGTAGGGCTCCAAGTACACATTATCGCGGTTACGATAAACCAGATGTGCGGGACGGATGTTGCGCAACCAGGTGAGCATCTTCGGAGACAGAAAGTGAGGAGGTCCGGTACCATCAAGGTGTACATCTCTTACTTCCTCATCGGAAAAATGAGGAACAGACACGAAAAAGTCACACCCATCCACCCTCGCCAGCGCCCTCTGACAAGCTGGTATAGTACTGTATTCCCAAGGTTGGTGATGGTGTTGGAAAAGGAAAGCATCTTCGTCTGTAGCATCTTCTGCTATTCCAGATCCCATCAAAGACTTGTAGTGCATCAACAACCACCCCATCAAATAGTTGAAAGGTAGCTCTATGCGCTCAAAGTCCAGCATCTTCTTGCGGGCAATAACCTGGGACGAGAATGTTCGAAGACCATGGTGTATGCTACACACCATAGCCGGAAGAAGAGCCAGTCTAACTCCAAATACCAGCTTAACGGCATGGAGAATAAAGTGGCGGCTGATCCTCTCAATAGAACCTGCCCCTCCCCCGAGACTACGCAGTTCCGTAGCCATATCATCAAAAATCCAGCCAGGAGCGCCTTCTCTGACATCTGCCTGGTACCGTAGTAAAAATAGCTGAGAGAGTCAGCTTGACTCCCGAATATGTCGCTATTAGACCGCGACTTCTTGACGCTCAACATCAGGTCTTTTATCTCTCCCCGGGTTTGAGGGGTTCGAGGAATAACCTCGCAAGAAGGGCCAACTTTAAAAAGATAATTGACCCAGGATATCGTGTGGGGAGCGTTCCCTTCTGAGCTATCCTCCTTTTTTATAGCCATCTGATGACAAGCACTATGATGGCATAGCAACTCCTGGTACACCACAACAAAACCTGGGAGTCGTCGGTTCAGGTCCTCGAACTTCTCGTTCGACGGGGTGTACACCTCGAAAGGCTCGTTCCCCCACGGAAGCTTGGAGACAGTATACATCTCATGGAGAGCAAGCCCCAACTCTCCTCTGGGTGCAAAGAACGTCCCCGTTCGTCGGTTATACATCTCCAAGAGCGCCACGAACAATGGTTTATTGATAGGAAGCCCGTGACAGGTGCCCCGAATGGCATGATAGAGTCCCACCTCCCGCAGGAATGTCCCGTA
This sequence comes from Iris pallida, assembly GCA_029216955.1. Taxonomy (NCBI): domain Eukaryota; kingdom Viridiplantae; phylum Streptophyta; class Magnoliopsida; order Asparagales; family Iridaceae; genus Iris; species Iris pallida. The sequence continues at coordinate 40,738,953 of JANAVB010021600.1, read as the reverse complement.
GGTCTGCAGAACCCAAGTGGTCAAGTGGGCCCACGTAAAAGTAGGGTTTTTCCAGTTCAGCAATGCCAGTCTGTCAACGGGATAAGATTTTTTGCGAGCGAGCCGATTCAGAAATGTATCAGCTTGAGTGAATGTGATGTTGGGACCATATACGTTCATAAAAGTACCTGGGGCCAGGCCCATCAACTACCGGAGGACGGAATCCTTACCCACGTACGCTGACCTAATGTTCGGGTTATAATGGATGTCGCCCATCAACATCCCTGATTGGGTAGGAGTTAAGTTACACACCATCCTCCTGTCCAACAATACCATATTGAACCACGACAGAGGATAATGACGCTCCATGAGAGGAATATGGATCGCCATCCCATCCAAAGTAAAATCTCAGTTCTCAGAGATCTCTAATACTCGGGGATTCTTTATGATTAAAGCGTCTCCGAAGAGGAATGAGGGCTTCAGGTATGATCCATCCAACTTTCCAAAATTTATCATGGCACGAAGATAATGGAGGGTCTGATTCTCGATGGCGTTCAACCTCCCCGAAGGCTCATTAGCAGGAAATTGATTCAGCACGTACTTAACTAAGTCATCAAGACACACGCCCAAGGCAAACTGATTTGAGCCCACTAGGAGTTCCCCCGCAGGATTTACTGGCAGATTCACTGAAGAAGAGACGAAAGAAATAAGATTAGAAGATAGTCAAAAACAAAAGAGCGTTTGAAAGATCACTTGAGTCTATGCGGCTCGGGTCGTCACAGCCTTATGCGGCTCAGAACCAGATGAGTCCATGCAGTTCTGTTCATCATAGCCTTATACGGCTCTGAGTCAGACGAGTCCATACAAATCAAGTTCAGATGAGCTTATGAAGCTTCTACAGTTTGGGTTCAGAAGGGCCTATGCGGTTCAAGGTTCACATGGACTCAACAGACAAACCTAGGCACTGATGCGGCTCAGATTTAGGTGAGACTATGCGGTTCAAAGTCTACGCAGACTCATGCGGCCCTGAACAGACAGACTCATGCGGCTACAAGCAGATGAGCTTATGCGGTTCAAAAGTGAACTACGCTCATGCGGCTCAAACCGAAAATATATATATCGAGTATGACAAGCCCATGCGGCCTCCTAGGCGAAGTGCTTATGCGGTCATATCGACGAACCTTGTACATGTGGCTTGTGCATAAATTATGCAGCAGAGCCATGGCAGTTAGGGTTCTAAAGCAATGACCTTACCAGCGATAGGTGGATGAACGTCGGAATGAACAGAGTGAACAGCGGCCGACGGAGGAGTGGCCACGTTCGTCGCCACAGTCGCCGCAGAAGCGACCGCCTTGCCCTTCGCAGCCTTCGACGCAGCAGCCTTCTTGGGAGCCATAGGTGCTTTGGAGAGAAAGGAGTTAGAAAGATCGAAAAGAGCAAAGGAGATTCCTTAGAACGAAAGTGTTACTATTTATAGATAAGGAAGGAACGCCTTGATCAGCGTATAATATGATGACCGACTCTTCGGTCATCGAGGCAAAACGGCTGAATAATAGCCTGACTCTTGGGATCTTGGCCCAAGAAAGCGGCTCTTAAAATCTGCAGCAAATCAAGGGAATTAAATGCAGAAGATTCACAAAGATTTGCACACGTGGTAGGAAGACGTGGCAAGAAGCTCATGCGGCCAAAACAGCCCATGCGGCTCAAAGAGTTATGCGGTTGAGGTAATCATGCGGCTGGTCAAATCCATGCGGCTAGGACAGAATACATCCATACGGCTCTGGCATAATCATGCTTTTTATTCAAAGTATTTCAATTTTGCAAATTGAAAACTTTGAAGGGGGTCTTGTAGAAGCATAAAAAAGAAGAAAAAAATGATCCATGCGGCCAAGGGGTCGCATGCGGCTCAGGAGTCCCATACGGCTCAAACACATAGGCAGCTCAAGCGGACTCCATGCGGCCCGCAGAGGGAAGCCACGTGTCTTTTCAGAACAGCTGTGCCCAGCGTCGTTCGAACGCAATTAATGCTCTGACGGCTGACAGCTGACAGCTGACAGCCCTGACGTAAAGTAGTCATAATGGCTGACACAAAAGCACTATCTTCCTAGGGAACTGGAAAAAATCTTCACAGCTTCGAGGCAAGTTTATACGGCCAGACTAGACAAGTTCATGCGGCCAGTGCAGAAAAACCTATACGGTTCAATCATGAAGGTCCACCATACGGCTCGGCCATGAAAGAAATCCATGCGGCTCGGCCATGAAGACTCTCATACAGCTCGGCCATGAAGACCCCCATGCGGCTCGGTCATGAACATATTCATGCGGCTCGGTCATGACAACCTTCATGCGGTTCGAGTATAGAGACTATTCATACGGCTCGGTCTTGAAATCTTTCATGCGGCTCGGTCATGACGACCTTCATGCGGCCTAAATATGAACGCTCCTCATGCGGCTCAACAATGATGACAGGACACGTGTCCTAAAGATAATCAAATTTTGGGTAAGATTCCAATGATTTGGGACACGTGGCAAGAGAATAAATTAAATTGATTCATTTAGATTTACGGATATCAGCAAATCATCATGATGGAGATTTATTGCAATCAACATTAATGACTGACATGATTTGGCATAATCCTCATTAATGGCCCAGATCCTTCACGCTCAAGATTAATGGTCCGGATTGATCATTTACCAGGCCGCCGCCACTTTGAGAATGGGCAATCATTGCAAACCCTAATGATGTCTCCCACTATTATAAATATCAGGGTGCCATTCCCTTGCAAAAGATACTTACATAGAGATAGGCACATACAGAGAGACGCTCCCCCAATAATCAGAGAGAAAAATCCACAGAGATCAATCCAGAGAGGAAGAAGCCAGAAGAACAATACGAGGAGAGCAAGAAGAGCATTTCTTCGTCAACGCAAGCATCTCCTCACAGGAGCCATGGCTACGTCCGATCGTCCAAAGAGTAAGGCAGAGCTGCCGTCGCTTTCCCGAGCCTCTATCGTCACCCCCCAGAATAAAAAATAAATAATTGTACTTAGATTGCTGTACCTAGGTTTTCGTCTCTAGGCTTTCTTTGTACAAGCGAGTTTGTAACGTAAAGTAAAAATCCAGTCCTCCCATAAAACTGTTCTGCTCTTTTATATTTCATGGCAAACACCAGCGAGCTATGAGTACCATCTTTCGAGATCATCTGCGTAAGACTGTCGAATGTTATGTCGACGATATTGCTGTCAAGAGTCGTCTAAAGGAAGATCACATCCAAGATTTAAGAACTATCTTCAATCTAATGTGCCAATATCAGTTAAAAATGAATCCCACCAAGTCATTCTTGGGTGTCTCTAGTGGTAAATTTTTCGGCTTCGTCATTACCTCTAAAGGTATACACGTGGATTCCGAGAAGATCAAAGCCATTCAAGAGATGCATCCTCCACGCAACTTAAAAGTGCTACGAGGATTCTAAGGTCGACTTGCGTACATCAGGAGGTTCATTTCAAATCTGTCTTGACGCTGTAGACTGTTTACTCAATTAATAAAAAAGGGTATATCTTTCGTTTGGACCGAAGAATGTCAACAAGCATTCGATGATATAAAGCGGTATTTGATGAACCCACCAGTCTTGGTGGCACCAATCTCAGGCATACCATTCTTAATGTATGTCCATGCTATGGATCATTCATTGGGTGCTTTACTGGCCCAGAATAACAAAGAAGGCCATGAACAAGCCATCTACTATCTTAGTCATACTATGATCGATGCTGAACACCATTGTAGTCTGGTTGAGAAAGAATGCCTAGCTCTTATGTACGCTGTTCAAAAGACTCGACATTATATTATTGGCCAAACCATTCACGTCATTTCTCGAGTTAATCCTCTTCGGGTACTGATGAAGAAGTCCAGTACACTCAATTCTCGACTGGCTACATGGGCTATTCTGCTAGCCCAATACGACATGGTTTATGTTCCACAAAAGTCTGTTAAGGGTCAAGCACTGGCTGACTTTTTAGCAGCTCATCCTTTTCCGAAGACATCTAAGCTTTATGACAAAATTCCAGATAAAACATTGGAATCAAACATGATCTCTGAAGAATTTCCTACCTGGCGTCTGTTCTTCGACGGAGCATCCCAGATCGGACCAAATGGGACCATTGTTGCAGGAGTTGGAATTGTTCTAGTCTCTTCAGAAGGATTAGCTATCCAAAGAGCTTATTCCTTAGATCAGCCATGCTCTAACAATATGGCTGAATACAATGCCTTGCTCATTGGACTCCAATTAGCAAAATAGTTAGAAGTCGAATATCTTGAAGTCTACAGCAATTCTAAACTGGTTGTCAATCAAGTTAGAGGAACATACGAAGTTCGCCATCAAGATCTAGTGCCCTATCATGAAGCTGCAATTTATATGGCTACATCAATCAAGGCTTTCTTCATTGAATATGTCCGACGAGCTTGTAATACTGAGGCAGATGCTTTAGCTAATCTCGCAGCAGTTTTAGCAATTCCTGTCAAAAGATAACAAGTGGTTGTTGTTTCCAACAGAGAGTTGTTCTGCATTAAAAACAATCGCAACATTGAGTTCAGTAACTTCGCCGAAGTCAATGTTATCAATGAAGATTGGAGAGCTCCTTTCATCGACTTCGTAGTTCATGACATACTTCCTGAAGATCCTAAGGAGGCTACGAGTATTCGTCGACGATCTCTTCGATTCTACTACAATCAGACTACAAAGACTCTCTATCGGCGGACTTATGACGTCCTACTCTTGCGCTGTCTTGCTGGTAATGAAGCAAAGCAATTATTGCGTGAAGCTCATCATGGTGTCTGCGGAGCACATCAACCCGGCCCTAAACTACAGGATCGTATCCGACGAATGGGTTACTATTGGCCCTCTATGGTATCTGATGCCATCGAATATGCAAAAAAATATCGAGCTTGTCAAATCCATGCAGATTTTATCCATCAACCGTCGGAATTCCTTCATCCGACTGCTGCTTCTTGGCCTTTTGAAGCTTGGGGTATGGATATTATAGGTCATATCAATCCTCTTTCTTCTAAGGGACATCGATTTATATTAGCAATAAATGATTATTTCTCCAAGTGGGCCGAAGCTATACCTTTGGCTGAAGTCAAAACTAGCAGCATCATCAACTTCGTCAAATACCACGTTATTTACAGGTTTGGTGTACCTCGACGAATCGTTCATGACAATGGACCTCAGTTCATCAGTCAAAAGTTCACCAGGTTCTGTGATGATCATCGAATTGATAATGTCGCTTCTACAGCTTACAACCCGGCTGCTAATAGCTTGGCTGAAGCCTTCAACAAGACTATTATCAAACTCCTTAAGAAGTTTGTGTCTACTAACAAACGAAATTGGAGTGAAAAGCTCAGAGAATGTCTATGGGCCTACCGTACTACGGTCCGTAACCCTATAGGCTGTACACCTTTCTCTCTGGTTTACGGTTGTGAAGCAGTTCTACCTCTGGAACTTCAAATTCCTTCCTTGAGAATTGCCATCGCTAATGAACTTACTAGGAGAACAATGATCTTCTTCGACTTCAAGAACTGGAGGCGCTCGACGAGAAGCGGCTATTGGCTCAACAACATATTAAATTATATCAAGCCCGTATCTCGAAGACTTTTAACCGCAAAGTTAAAATCAGAGCCTTTCAGAAAGGAGAACTCGTTCTAACAGTCAGACGTCCCATGACTATGACTCACATGAGCAAAGGCAAGTTCGATGCAAAATGGGAAGGGCCTTATATCGTGAGTAAAGTCTTCTCAAATGGAGCCTATCAACTCACAGAGCTGGACAGTCGAGTGGCAATGATGCCTATCAATGGCAAATTCCTTAAAAAGTACTACGTATGAATGTAAAAGGGATTTCTTATAAATATAACAAGACAGTTCATAAATAAAATTTGATTTTATTTATCATAAACGATGTTACATGATATCAAGGACAAGAATCACTATCGTCCTTCTTAAAGACAGGACGAGGACCACTACCGTCCTTTTCAAAAATATAGTCGGCAAAAGTGCCGAGGACATCCTTGCTCGATTTTACTAGAAATGCGCAAGCGGCCATCCTCATAGCCTCTTCTTCTTCAGTCCTCCCTGGCTCGACTAGGAAGTCCAAGATATCCTATGATGGTTTGGGTGCAGACGAACCTTCGCCCGCCTCCGTCTGCTTTGGCTGGGTTGGCTCGGCTGGACGTTCCTCAACGACTTCTTCGACCTTCGGGATGACCTCAGCCTTCTCGGATGCATCTCCAGACGACATTTTGTGTTACAATTGAAACTGATCACTCCATCTAAAATTTCTGTTCTACTTATAGACAGAGATTCTTGAGACGATCGATTACGCGAACGGAAGCGACGTATTCTTCACAACATCCATTCCACTCATCTGACGGTTCATCCGTTCCTTCCATTTATTATGACGGTTCATCCGTTCATTTTATTCACCCGACAGTTCATCCGTTCATTCTATTCATCCGACGGTTCACCCGTTCACCTATTCACGCCATCCAATTGACGGTTCATCCGTTCATTCCGACGATTCACTTCGTTCATACATTCTGACGAATCATCCGTTCATCCATATCAACAACTTGTCACGTACTTATTACCTCTGATTAAGTTGTTTACCGAAATAATGATATTTAAAAAGAAAATTATATTCTGCCATGTCCATATTACCTCTAAGCAAATATAATGAATATAATTATTTTCTAAACCAAGAAATATATCATGTCTTGAACCTCTGAATATATTTTCTATCGCTATTATTTATATCTGTAACATGATATGCAATAAATAATAGATCCACAAAATAGTGTCTTTTCATTGATCAAGATAAAAGACGTTATAAAAAGACATATCGCAAAGAAGAAAATACAAAAGGTTTTTTTTCACTCAGTCGGAGGGGTCATCAGATTAGCTATTTGCTGCTTCAAGGTTTGGAGTCGTTCTTCACGAGAATCTAGCACCCGCCTTCTAGCCTCTGCCATTCCAGATCTAGCGTCAAATGTTGGCAAGGTCACTAGTCGACGAGCGATTTCATCTTGATGAAACTTGACAAACTTATTCTTCTCATGGGTCAGAATGTTCAGTTGCTGAACTGCAGCTTGATGCTGTGTAGTCTCTTCTTCAAGAGCAAGTTGAACGATTCTCAACTCTTCTTGAAGTCGAGCAAACTCTGCCTTCAGATCAGCAACCTTTTTCTCTTTCTCCCCAGCAATAGACGCTACTATATCCATCTGAGAATCATACTCTGAAGATTTTGTGGCAAAAGTGTCTAAAATTTCTTGAAATCAGCTTTCGTGACCTCAGCTTCTTGAGTCATCCTTTCGAACTCGGCATTCACCAGTGGCTCTACCTCCCCTCGGTTAAGATCTTTGTAAATCTTGATTGATTCCTCCAGCTCATCCAGCACATGTTCAAGGTAAGCAGCCTGAGCTTCATCACCTTGATTTCGGATGCCGCCGATCAGATAAGAAGTTGGACTTCTGACAGTGATGAAACCAACATTTTCTTTCTCCATTACCCTTTCTACTAAAGGTCCCAAGGAACTGAAGAAAAAATTGGTAAAGGAACCAACTACAAATTTATTGGTAGCTACTGCACTAGGTGTAGCAGCTACTCCTACAGAAGCTTCAGCAGCAGATGCTTGTGAAGGCGAAAGTTAGGCTTCTTGAACATCGGTCGTAGCCTCTTTTGACAAAGGAGCCATTGTAGAGCTAGTTGCCCCTCCTAGATGTTCTTCTGCGAAATCAAGTAAACATCATCAGTTTGCTGTCACTAAAGATTATCAGAAAAAAGATCAAAATGAAGGCAAGCTTACCAAAACTGGGTTTAGTGGCAAGATTGTTATTTAATGAAATAGGCTGGAGCCTCGCGGAGGTAGTTTCAGACATTACTGCCTGACTACTTACCGCTTCGGAGCCGCCTAATAGATGACGGCTGTCGCTGGCTATCGCATCTGTCTGCACTATGTCAGTGTTGGCCCAATGATTGTATCATGTTTTTGAATATGGTTAATATGTTAAGTTTAGCATTTCATTATCACTAATCTTTATACTATCGCTATAGCATTTCTACTTATACTTATACCTTTGGTGATATATGCCTATTGGTTTACATTTTAGTGATATGAGCTTATCTATCTTAAATTTAATCGAGTTGCCAAAATCAAAACTATGTTTTTGATTGTGGTCATTCAATTAAGTTTAATCATTATGTTATCACTAACATTTATGCTATCACCTTAGCATTTATACTTAAACTCAGCATTGTCCTAATGTGCATTAAACTTATCATACTTGCTACTATGTATATTGCTTTGTTCGTCTAACATGTACATGCAGAAAAGCAATAAGCAAGATCAATGTGGACATATGAAATGAAGAAATCATGGTGGGCCAAAGACGATGGATCCCACAAAATTTCTCTGAACCAACCGACGACATCCCCGGAGCCACGCACTCGGGAGTTCCGCTGCCCGGTCAGCGGACGGGGGTCGAAGGGGCAGCGCCCCTCGTCGGGGGTTCGGGGGCGAAGCCCCCGAAAGGTATTCAGTTTTCGCAAACTGGATATCTTTGGACTGCTACCGCCAAGGGAAAAAGCCAGCACCTATCAAAGGAAGAAGCCAAGCCATGCCATCATCATTTCAAGACTCTGAAGAAGCCTGCACCTGCCTAAGTTTATCTGGAGTCTGTAATGAGTCTTAGGAATTATTGTAAACACAAGAAATGGATGGCAAAATCGAAAGCTAGGGCAGAAATAAGCCCAGGATCATTTTTGGTAGAAAACGGCATACCGACGGTATACTGGTGTATACCGACGATATACCGGTTTTTGTTCACCGAAAGTTTCTATTTACAAAACCGGCATACCGATGGCATACCGGTCCATACCGACGGTATACCACTTCCGAAACGTTGAAATTCTAACGGTCAGATTTCCAGCCATTAATGATCCCAACGGCTATATTTCTAGCCGTTGTAATCCCAGATCGGTATACCGCCGGTATGCCGGATCATACCGGCGGTATGCCAGTTCGTGGACTGAAAAGTTGCCTTGAGCTCTTTTCAATGCTTTGGTTATAAATAGCCTTGAACCCCTTCATTCAAGGTTGATGCTTTGAGCCTAAAAATTTCTAAACCACAAAAGTCTATCCACAAATAACTCTACAAAGCTTTCATTTGCCATCCACAAATTGTGTTAGAGTTATTGAGTTAAAAAGTGAGATCTTTATCTTATTGTATAAGGAGATCAAAACCTATTGTGAAAGGTTGGAGTTGGAGAGTCTTCGTATCCAAACTCTCGATTGAAGTTGGAGAGTCTTCGTATCCAAACTCTCGGTTGAAGTTGGCGAGTTCTTCGGATCCAAACTCGTGTTGAAGTTAGCGAGTTCTTCGGATCCAAACTCGTGTGTAACTATTTACTCAAATAGTGGATTAAAGCCGTAGAGAGTTTCGGGACTGGAGTGCCTCTTGGGAGGATACCAGGATATATCGTGTGTCGGTATTGTTATTGCTTCTTCTCTTGCACTTATATTTTTAAATTGTCCATTAGCTTGTGCTAAGTGCTTGATTAGTTAGCTTGACCCTATTCACCCCCCTCTAGGGTTCCAACAGTCAGTGCATACCGAAAGAATCGGAGAAGGTTGAATTTCTGTATGAATAAAAGTTAAAATATCAATCATCTGATCTATAAATGAAGATTATCAAAATCAGTCAATACCACTTTGATCAATGATAATAGCTTCCTCCGGTGCTACTTCATTAGCAGCATTCTTCTCCTGGGATGCATGGACAGCAGCATCCTCTTTCGGATTGTCATTAACATCATCCGCCGATGTTTCCTCGTCATCTGCCCCCTCCTCTTGTGCTTCCTCATCATCACTTGCATCGAGTGGATCTATGTCATGGAAGCCGAAATGACATCCATCCAGGGCCTCGATCATCAGTCGATCTTCTTCAGCACGACGCGATCTTGGTATAGCTGGAAGATGAATAGCTTCCATTGCAAGTGTGGGAGATGGCAATACTTCGATAGATGATTCCGACTCATTGATTGGGGTCGGAGTTGCAGTCGCTTCTCTTGCTTCTGCAGCCTCATCTTTTGCCTCCGCGGTCTCTTCTCTTGTGTCTGCGACCTTGTCCCTTATCTCTGCACTGGTAGCTCCTTCTTGTGTATCTGTCACCTGCCTAGGCTCAGGAGCAGGCGTAGGTGAAGGTATCATAACCCCGACGGCAGCACTTATCAGGGCAGATGTATGGATAGGAGTGGTTACTTTCTTTCTGAAAGCTATTTTCTTCCTGTGTAGAGGTTCTTCAGGACTCTCTACGTCTGCAGTGTGTGTTTGTCTTTGGATGGAAGTTGGGGTCGTCGCTTCTTCTCTGTGAGCCGACTCAGCCTGTTGCCAAGACTGCGATCGAGTAGTGACCCTTTTCGAAGAGTCTATAGCGGTTTTCTTCTTAGAGATAGGAGAAGATGGTTCTTCCGCCTTCCTCTTCTTCTTCTTAATCGGAGATCTTACAACTTCAAAGAAATACGCAGCGGCTCGTAGACTTCTTCAGGGAAGTTGGCTTCCCTCGAAGCTTCTAGAGGCGCATCAGCCGGCTCGTATTCTTCATCATTACCAGGAGGCAACAAAATAGGTGCTCCTTTTCTAAATCGAGTCACCGTCGTAAAGCTGTCTGTTAAATTGAAATTCTCAGCAAAAGTATTTGCTAACGTATAAAAGATCGAATAAGTATACAGCATGCGCGGGCCACGGTCGTTCCTTGTCGGTATTGAGAACGTTGTCTTTGTGTCACGGGTATTGTAATAGTCCCAAGCCCGGGCTCCATCAATCAAATAACCTTTTCCTTGAAGGCATGTTATGGCATTGCCTACATGAAATTGGTTATAGCCGAATTGACGTGCAAAACGGCTTGGGAGATAAGGTTCAAGATGACATTCATCTTCGAACCGGTATACTAGATGTGATGGCCGAATCGTCCTTAGCCAATCGAAGGTGGTACGGCCCAAGGGTGGCACTCTCACCGAGTCGATCATGTTTGTCGGTACATATTCATAATCGACTGGAGGTAGAACATAGTAGAAGTTCCATCCTTTGTCCAGATTCAAGACTCGCCTGCAGTCTTTCAAAGTGGTATAGATCCACTTACATCCAGAATATCTTCTTAGAAAACTGTCGCTCACTGCCCCCATAGCAGGGTTCATTAAGGAAGGATGGTGTAGAAGCAGCCATCCAAACAGATATGTATACGGCAGTTCCAGCTGAGGAAAATGTCCCTTTTTGCCTTTTCCTCGAATCATCGAATCAACGAAGAGACGGAGACCGGCGTTCATCCTGCATGTCATTACTGACAACAAATCCATCCGGTAGTCGAAAACTAGACGGACGACAGCAAACAGTACACCGCGATAGAAGCGGTCAACTGTACTGGCCCTAGGTACGACATATCGTCGAAGCCAGTAAGTAAGGAAACCTGCCAGTTGAGCTTCCTTCGACATGGGCCTATAACCCATCCTCATGTAGCTTTCGACGATGTCTCCTTTCTTGAAAGGAGGATACTGAAGATCATCCTCAATCTTGATATCCATATCATTGTACGTCTCCATCAACTCTATCATCTCGCTATTGCTAAGCGGTTTGAAGAAGTTGGGATTGCAGTTCTCATGTTCTTTGGTCTTCTTCTCAATAATATGGTTGAGGAAAAGATATGGCAACCACTTGGTCGAATAGCAAGTGCTGGCCGTACCACTCTTGTAGTATAGAGAGCAAATCTTGTAATGGAAGAGTAGCTCTTCAAAAACATCTACCATACTGGCGTTCTCCTCGCATAGTTTGTCCAATTCATCATTTGTCGGGACAAACTCTTCATAGGGGATATCCCCCATTGGCAGATTAGAGATGTATTCATCTCATGCAAGGCTAATCCAATTTCCCCGTACGGCGTCATGAAAGTCCCAGTCCTATAATTATATCTCTCTGCCAAAGCAATGAATAGATGTGGATTAGGGGAGAAGCCATAGACAGTAGCGTACACTGCCTGATATAGATCAATTTCTTTAAGCTGATCTTCAAATTGGACCAATATCCAATTGGCCACACAGATCCACCTTTTATTGTCCGGGTTCACAAGGCCTGTCAACCGTAAATCTTGGTCCGGATACCTTCCTTTCATCTTCACAAACTTATTTGCGAATATTGGAGTTCTTACTGGTAGCAGCAGAGAAGAATCTTCCGGCGGAATGCAACCGGGTTTTAGTCCTCTGAGTAGGGAGCTATGTCGCTCAGAAGAACTGTAGAATACATCTTTATGGTCTGTCCCCTTTTTAACACAGATATTACCCACTCGTGCCTGCTGCAGCGGAGTTATATCCCATTCCATTCTTCTGGGATAGCTCGCAAAAGCATATCTGGACAGAGGGAGACATCTGGAGATCTCTGTCAAATATATCGTCTTCTCGCCCCTTTGGAAGATTCTCTACTCCATGCGAGGCCTTGGCTGAGATTTCTTATCAAAAGCCTCACTAAACAAAAACAAAGGTTTCTTGTGGGTGACAGTGTCAGCAGTCTGAAGAGGTTGCCCGTTCATCAGACACAATAAAGTATTATTATCTTGCGCAACCAAGACAGCTTGCCGGGATGACGGTAAAGCATATTGAGAAAAAGAGACATGTGAGAGATCTTCCTTGAATTCTGATTCAGACAGAGATCCTGCAAGAACCTCGTAGTTGGGATCTTCTCTGAGGTTAACTGCATCAATAAAAAGACAAAGATTATTATGTGCAAAAGAAATTAAAAACTTCTTCATCAAATTGCGCTGAGTGGAACAATATGTCCGATTGCGCCAGCACAGCCTACGTGCGCAAGACATCAGATTGTGCCAGCCTACTTGCGCAAGACATCAGTTTGCGCTAGCACAACCAACTTGCGTAAAATGTCAGTTTGCGCATCGATGCGCAAATCGATGGATTGCGCTGAACATTTTGTCAGTACTTTCCAACCGATTGCACAAAGATACAGTTTTCATAAAAATGAAAACTATTGTACATGCAGCCGAAACCCTAAACATGGTGGCACAAATGGTTGAAAATACCATCAATCTCTAAAAAGAGAGAGGCATGAAGGGTCGAAAACATCGAAAACCCTAAAAAGGGTTTCGATCATGGTTCGTCATTCACCTTGAAGAGCTGGGTGGCCTGTCTCGTGACAAGATACTCGCGGTGCAACACGAGTCGAAGGTTCGGCAGGGGCCTTTCTCTTCTCAGTGGTCGATCGCTTGGGCGCCATTGATGTCGACGACGAGAGGAGGAAGAAGAAGTCGGAGTAGGAGAGGAGTTTCTTTCTTTTAAGAAATCGAAAGCAAGTAAAGATGAAAAGAATAGAAGATGAAACTATCTATTGTTTTCTCACAGAAACGTAATAGTCGCCTCCGATTGCGCCACGAAAGTCGGAGCTAATTCCTCCAAACGTGCAACCAAAGCGCAACTTGATTTCAAATTCGAAATTCAAAGTATTTCGAAACTTTGAATATTTTTAAATTTTGAAAACTTTGAAGGGGGTCTTGTAAGTCCTAAAATCAAGTTGCATCCATCAAATAGGCAGAGAAGTCTAATTTGTGCACCCTTCAATGAACTGCGCTGGAGATAGACTGCGCTACAAATCAAACGCGTGAGGCTGAACTGCGCTGACGCCCGAGCGCGCTACACTGACGTGGCAACGCCATCATTATATGACAAGAAGATCAAATCTTCTGACAGCCCGAAAAGCGAGGAGTCTGTTCGTTTTTTGTGCAGCACGGCGCTCGAGAACAGCTGTACAGTCCAGTACAGTCTGCTATTTTAACATGAGCGCAGTCTATCAGTTCAACCTCAGCGCAATTTGACCAAGTCTGAATCCCAGCGCTATCCATTGACTAGAAGGAAGCACAGTCTGAAGCTAGCACTATTCAAGTGGCGTGATCCATCAAACTTGTTGAAGATAACTGACATTTATTACGTGGCTTACATGCCATCAATTGCTCACCATGTGGCAACCGCCTGTACACGACCAAGCGCATTTTAATCAAACAATGCCACGCGTCTGAATACGGTTAGCCCATGATTGAGCAACTGCCCAATGGCCAGCACAGTTTGCAGTCTGCACAGTCTGTCTCCAGCGCAATCTATTGTGTGCAATCCAGAATAACTACAAAATAGTTATTTCTAGAACTCTATAAATAGAGTTTCAAGTTCTTCATTATGGAGGATCATTATTAAAAGATCATCAGAGATCAGGAGTTCTTGTCCAAGTGCTGCTACATTCTTCAGAGGCTATCATCTTCAAAGTTCACATCGTCCAAGGGATAAAGCGATCGTCTTCAGATCGGATTCCTATAGTTGTACTTTTCCAGAATTTATTGTACTCTTGTACTATTCTTTAAAGTTTGTGAAATAAAAAGACTTTTGTTTTTTCAAACAGGAGTGGACTTTGTCTCCGCCCAACGATTGTACCATAAATATTCAAGTTGATTTTATATTATTATTCTTTTCATTGTGGATGAGATTTAGTTTGTCTTGGATTACTGCATTTTACAGCTTATGTATACATACAAGGCCCTGTACTTCGTTTGTATACAGCTGGCATGTCTATGTACTTAGTCCTACGTATATTGGGACTGGGGAGTTACATATTTTTGTGGTAGCCCATGCAGGTCAAGGTAAATTGTTTAGTTACTTTACCGTACCAAGCAAGCCTGCGTATAGGATTAGAGTCTAGGATCTCATCCACATACTTGACCTCCTTTCTCGATTCCATATTCGAACTATCGTTCGACTCATCGACTGCATCTTGCTTGATTCATTCTATCATTATTCTTATCTTCCCTTCGTGCTTGCTAGAGATTGACCCTACTAGTTAGATGTCCCAAACGTCCTTAGCTTAATTCTCTAAGTTGGGTAGAATACCCCACGACCTGACACACCCTTAACCATTAAGGGAATACAAATAGTATTATCTAGACCATAGAGACTAGAAGAATTTAACCCATTTGGTCAACCAAGAATTGGTCAATAAGATCGTAGAATGATGGTATAGGAATAAACAAGACTTAGATTCTCATGACTCTTAGACTATTCATATTTGTTCTTATTTCATCTACCATTGTGCCTATGTACTACTATCTAGACTAATGATGCTAATATAGCCTAGTATTTGCAAGCTAATTCTTTATCGAGCTTGATCAAGGCATATGCTATGGAGTGGCCACTCACAAACATATTGTCTAATCAGAACCGGTGCATGATGGTCTGATCAACCAAGTGCACTTTGGTTCGCTTTTGTCTATTATTCTACGTGGAAGGAACATAAATAAACTTAGCCTTTAGAATCCCATCCACGACTGCCTTGAAAATTATTTTGAAATTATACGGTCGTCCTTGAATCACGTATTGGTATTCGATAAAATCGTCATTGAACTCCTTATTGCTTTCGTCTCTACCTATTTTAGAAGGATGAAGGTGTGGTACTAGAAATTCCTCTAGCTACCCTATCACCTATAACCCTCAACCTACTCTCAAATCATACCTTCTATGTATTTAATCAATTCTCTCTAACCTTTATTGCATATTCTAACTTTAACCCCTACTTATTTTTCTTCTTGTGTTAACCCATGATTATCCTTGCCGTTATTGAAATCAAGATTTCCTAATGCATCTTTCGTTGAGCATTGTGAATTATTTTGTGCCTTCTCACCCCCCTGCGAATCCTTAATTTCGAGGACGAAATTCTTTTAAGTTGGGTAGGATGTAAAACCCCTAAATTTCTACTATATTTTTAGTACTAATTTTTTTTTGTATTTATACGTCGCATAGTCGTATTGTACGTCGTACGGGAATTTGCATTTTTCGTATTTACTCGTCGAGTGCGAATATGTGCGAGGTACATATTTTTAGAAAAATGATTTTTGATTTTATTATCGGTGATGGTTTCAAAATAACATATATAATAATTATTTTTATTAAGAGTTGTGAAAAGTATCTATCGAGATTGGCAAAACTTATTATTTTAATTATTTATAAAATACAATCTTATTTTAATAGTGGTAAATTAGAAAACTAGATTTATAAGAATATGCTACTCGTGTAAAGCACATGAAAAATTATTTCATGTATATTTTCAAATTTTATTTTATTATTTAGCAAGAAGGTATTTTAAATATTTGAATATTTATGTTTATTTTCAAAATTGTTTATCTAAATTATTAAAAATATATTTTAAAGAGATTTTTCTACTACTATTTAAAATATTTATTCTCATTTTCAAAATTATTATGCTATTTAAATAAAAAGGTATTGTGAAATTTTTCCTATTAATACTTAAATATTTATTATAATTTTCGAAATTAATTATTATATAAATTATATAAAAATATATTTTGGATTTATTTATGATAAATTAAATGGTGATTAGATTTGTTGATTTAAATTAAATAGTTTAATTTAAATGTGTAATTTATCTATATTTAAATTGGATTGGATTTAGATATGAATGCATTGATTTAAAATAAATAGTAAATTATCAATTTAGGTTTTAAAAATCCTAAATCTTTATCCAACTGGGAATTTTCACATCCTATAAATAGGCAGGTACTCCTCCATAAATTTCGGACACCCACAAATTTCTCCACAAGTATACGTGCGTGCATCGTGTCCGTGTTTCCCGTCCAAATTCTTATTCCATGTTTTTTTTTACAAATACAATTTCATCTTTTCCGTGTCGGACACCCCCGACACACCATCAAATCCTTAATCCTAAGCCTAACCCTAGCTCCCCTGCTTCCCCTGTTCCCAACATCTCGAGCCACCGACTATCACCGATGACCACAGCACGCCACCGCTTCTTTGTCCGCGCCGACCACAGTTATCCCAGACCCATCGCTACTCGACTGCAGCACCACATAAACCATCACCACGCCTTCACTATCCAACCACCCGTTTGGTCGTAGCCTTCCCATCGCTACTCGACCAACGCTGATTCCGCCACTGCCTCCTCCTCGGCCTCACCAGAGTCTGCCCCGACCAACGATATCACCTACACCACCACCGCAACCATCACCATCATCGACACCGCCACCACACCGACCCACGCCAAAATCGGCCACACCCGCCATGACCGGCATCTCCAAACCTGTCACGACCCGCACCCTGATTAGGGGCACGAGTACGTGGTTACGTCCAGCCTACGCCGCAGCATCGGCGGTAGACCGCTGTCTAGGACATCTATAAATACTACAACTAAACAGATAAAGGTACCTGTACAGTATATACACTCCGAATGGAGGTGACATAGCAATACAGTCTCAATCACAAATGTAAAAACTAAGGTAGATAGCATGGAAGAAAAATATGATAGATAAAAACAAGAAATAAGTTCAGAATCCACACAAGTCCAAATCTAAACACGACATCACAGAGTATAGAATATAATATAGTGCTACAGTCTGAAAAGTACTAGCTGGCTCACAGGCCAGGCAAACCTAACTAAGCTACACTACTCAGGGTGAGCAAAGTCTAGTGGCTCTACTATCAAGCCACGGTCCAAGTCTACTCCATCTAACCCGTCCCCATAATAGGTCGGGCAATCAGCCTCAAAATCATCTGTAAAATATCAACGGTATCCTGTCAGGAAAATGAGCAAGTACAAACACCAATAGCAGTTCCATATGAATTGACAAATTCTATAAGAGACAGTGTAATGAAATACAAGACAAAATCAACAGGAAATATATATCGAGATGTGAGTACTGAATAGGACGACAATATATACATAGGATGACTTAGGAACTATTCGGAAGCCGAGTTACAACCCTTAAACCAAACAAGGACCGGGGTTGTAACTCTTCTCCCGAACAGAACTTAGCCTCCTAGGAAAAATAATATAAAAATGTGACTTGAATTATTAGAGCGCTATGTGATCGGCTAGGAAATCATGGTAGGGTTATCCACTTGGCCCGACAATCACATGAAAATTTGAAAGGGTCATGCCGGCCAACCTGGATAACGTAGACATGGAGGTATCTGCTACACCCTACGTGAGGTGAGAGTGGCGCAAACAAAATAGTGACATGGGGCTTTGATCACATAACACCTAATAATTCTCCCATCCCCGAATAGTATCATGGATCCGGACATGGCATGTCATGACACGAGATTCAAAAGCAGGGGGCCAGCCCACTCCCAAATCGATGTCTATATAAGTACATGAAGTATGAAATATCATACACCAATATACCAAGGAAATCCGGAAATAACATCTCATGACAGGATCCGACGTATACTAGTCCGTGAACTATCGTATCGAGAATCAAGTAAGACATTACAACTGAATCAGATATAGTAATATCAAGACAATAAAAACTATCAGTGAATGTACTCGCCTGTGGTCCTGAGCTGATAAGGTGAACAGACGCTCAGAGTAATCACAGACCTAAAATGAGATACTATAAGTTAAACAGGGATTTATACTGAAAAGGAAACTAATTTTAAGTCATGATATGCAAGTCTAAGTCAATCTAGGTCAAGCTGGGTCGAACAGGTCACACTGGGTCATACTAGGTCACTGGGAGTCAATCCAAGTCAAACTAGGTCAAACGGGGTCAAAGGTTGACTTACAGTTGACTTTTGGTCAACTGGTCAACCCTGGTCAACTCTGGTCAACTCTGGGTCAACCCTAGGTCAAACTAGTCTAATGTTGACCAACTATTGACTTTCAGTCAACTGGTCAACTCTGGTTTGGTTTCGGTCAAATCTAGTCACTTATAGGCTAAGGTTGACTCTTGGTTGACTTTTGTTGACTTTTGGTCAGAATGGTCAACCGAAGTCAAAACTAGTCTAAGAGTGCTATTTCTGACCATTACCAACCAAGGGAACCAAGTTCTAACCATATCTAAATCCTAGACTCACATACCTTAGTTTTTAGGTATTACCTACATTACTCTTACCAAGGTAATCCCGATACCTTGCCCAATACAAAGGAAACCCCGCTAATTCTCAAGATACTAGCATAGGCTCCCTAGGGTAGTTAGATACTATCCTATCTAAGGGTTACCTACCAAGAAATATGGGTTTCCTAGATATCTTGTCCATCTTAGGATACATGTTGATTATTCAACATTACCTTACCCTTATCTCATTTTCACATCTACCTAAACACTCACACACACAAACTCACTCACTCACTCACTCACATATGGTCACATATAGGCTCTTTCCTATAGGTTCACATATAGGCTAACACCTATAGGCTATTAGCTATATATATACTCACCTATATACCCATATATATAGACTCATACACACACACACATAAATAAACACATATAGGTTCAACATGGGCTGATTTCTAAGGGCCAATATGTGGCTGAATCTAAGGCCAACTAGAGCTGTCCATGGGCCTGCAAATGGGCTGTCAATGTGGGCCAAATAACGGGCTAAATGAGGGGGTTAATGTGGACTGTTTATGACAGTTTTAGAGGGCTGTTTAGGATAGTTTTAGAGGGCTGTTTAGGACTGAAATTAAGACCAATTCCTGGGCTAAACAAGGGCTGGTATGGGGACTGAATTAGGGCCTAAATGCTGTCCTAATGTGGACTGTTTTATGGCGGCAAATAGGGACTGGATTAGGACAGGAATGGGACTGCTACAAGGGGCTGCAATGGGGTTGGATTGGAGGGGGTTTTAGGGACTGGTTTGGACAGCCATTAGGCTGTGTATAAGTGGCTTTAAAGGGGTGAAATGGGGTTTGTTTGTGGCTGGGTTTGGGATGGAAATGGGGACTGCTTGGACATGTTTGGGGCTATTTTTAAGGTTGATTTCAGGGCTATCATATGGCTGATACATGGGGCTAATAGGGCTGTCAATGGGGCAGGTTTTTAGGACTGCTAAGGGGTGTTTAAGGGTGCTATGGGACAGCTATGTAAGGCTGGTTTTCAAGGTTTTTTAAGGGTGATTTGTGACAGGTTTTGGAAGCTGGAAATGGGATGATACAGTGCTGAAACATGGGGCTAATCCCCCCCTCAAATCATGCTATTAAGCAGTGAATGACAGTCCCCTTTGGGGAGTCCAGTACACAAATCAGTCCCCCTCTCATGGAGACTGATACCCCATCCCCTTTCACTCTAATCTCTCACTCTCTCACACTCCTCCCAACTCTCTCACACTCTATACACAAACACCCACATACAAAACCAACTACCATTCAAATGCTCCCCTCCATTCCTTGGCCGATCCTCACACACTACCCAAACACAAATGGCTACACATAATATCACATATATATACATATATATATATATATATACATATATATATATATATATATATATATATATATATATATATATATATTTATATATATATATATATATATATATATATATATATATATATATATATATATATATACTAACATATATATAACCAATTATATATATAATATATAGATAAATAAATATGATACAATATGATACTTGAAGAACACATTCCTAAACCAATAGAAATCTGGGATTTAATCTCTAAATAATCATCCACACTATATATATAAAAACAAGTGTCCAAAATAGGGATTTTTCCCACTAGGACACAAACCTACACATATGACACACCTAAAAGTCTTCAAATGGACACGAAATGGACACAAATGGAGACACAACCATGGGGATCATTCCTATGGATCAAAAGTCAACCTATATGCATGAGAAAATGCAAAGGAGAAGGGATTATTACCTCCCGGTAGATCGAATCGAAGAAAAGCCTTCCCGATATGCCACCGACACGTAGGAATCTCAAACGGACACTAACAAGCTCCGAATCCTCCCAAACTTGGCTAGCTTCCTCCTCGACTTGAGTAGAGAAGAAAAGAAGAAGGTTGGGTGAAAGAATGAAGGGATTTGGTGGAGAAATCAGTAGAAACCCTCTCTAGAAATTTGGGGAAGAACAAGAGAGAAAAAGTGGAATGGAAAATAAAAAAAGCTCATGCCTATTCCTATTCATAAGTGGCTGGCCCTAATGGGCTGTTTTCCCCTCCATTATAAAAAGTCTAAAATGCCCTCCCCTAATCCTATTGTTTAATATTAGGAAAGGGCTAAATGGTTGGGGCTAAATTAGTCATTCTAAAGTCTCTAATCACACTAACCCTATCCATAATTAATTTTTCTAACCACTAACTAAAATAAATATCATGTGGGCCATGGCTAACTAGTGTATGGGTTTTACTAGAGTCAACACTACCCCGGGTCCCCGATACAAGTCGGATTGAGTTGAAATTTGAACCCGACTCAAATAACCCCAAAATAATATTATAAATAAATAAATAATTTCAAAAATATTCTAAAATAAAAAATGACAAAAATACCCCTGTTCCTGAAAACCGGGAGTGACAAATCTATCCACCTTAAAAAAATTTCGTCCTCGAAATTAAAACCAAACAATAGTAAAATATTAAAATCACAAGTCATGGCTTAAATTTTAAAATGATTAAAATCTCCAAAATCAAAGCATGAATTAAATGACAATAGTTAAATGACTATAATTATAAAATTTAAAATTACCCTTAATTAGAAACTGGGTGCTACAAGTCTATCCTCCTTAAAAGAATTCATCCTCAAAAATTAAAACAAAGTAAACACATAAAAAAATTATGCAAATCGATAATCGTATGCGTCTGTCCAACATCATGATACTCAGAATCTCCGTCATGCCAGTGAGCAAGGCTACGATAATCACAGAGTTCTCGACTATGGTACATACCTCTAGAATTATGGTATTTAAAATTTTTGCATTGTCGCATGCTTGGCAACAAAAACCTTAAATTCCCACACCCGAGAAATACGACCATAATCCGACTGTATTTCCTCACTATGCCTGCTAGCATGACCCTAGAGGATTCTAAAATCTCATAATCGAGGTGACCTAGCCCATACGACTTATCTCAAAAGAAAAATTCATCACAAGAACAAATTTTCATCCAACGATCAAGGAATAGATAGAATCGAATTTCAAGACAGTTTATAAGAAGGCAAATGCGGAAAGGAGATCGAAATATTGGGAACCTGCTATCTGCTCTACTACTGCCTGAGTGGGCTCAACTGTCATGGCGAAAGCTCGTCCCTGCTGGCCTCCTCTAGCCTGCCGCACTCCGTCCTGGCCTCTTCGGATTCCACTAGCGTGGCAATCCATCAGCTGGTGGTCGGGCGCCCCACAGTGTAGGCAAAAGCCCAACCTCTTCCTACAGGTCTCCCGACTGTGTTCCTGCCTTCCGCAGAAAGTACACTAAGTAGCCTGTCTCTGGCCCTGTCCCTGGTGCTGCTGGGCACGTGCTGGTGCCTGCTGAAACTGTAACTGAGGCTGCTTCTGAGACTGTCTCTGCTGGAAATGAGGGTGTTTCGCCGGCCCTGCACTCAAGCTCGCTCCGAGAATATCACTGTCCCTCTTCGGCTTGAGGCCGAAATCCTCCTCTGCGATCTGCGCCTCCATCTGGATCTGTTCGAAGGTCGCATCACGTCGTCCAGAGGTACGAGTGCGTACTGCATAAATAAGACCCCTTCGGAACTTCCGGGCCTTGTACCCCTCATCCTGGATCAGACTGGGTGCAAACCTACTCAGGCGGAAGAACTCCGCTGCATACTCGTCTACCGACGAGTTCCCCTGCACCAAACTGGCAAATTGTCCCTCCAAAGCTGTCAAGGCCACATCTGGGTAGAACTTTTCATTAAAGAGCTTTCTGAAGTCCTTCCAAGATAAACCCCTCACTGACGTATGCGGATCCGTACGAAACCAAGTCAGCGCTATATCGAAAAACTGGCTCGCTGCAAACGTCACCCAAAGCCCTCTCGGGACCTCTGCTAACTCCAGGCTCCGCTGGACATCCTCCAACCAGTCATCCGCGTATATGATACCCTCGGTACCCTTGAACTCCCTCGGGTTCATCTTTCTGAAGTCTAGGTGCGTGCCAGGCCTCCCCTGACCCTGCTGCTGATCTGTGGCTCCCTGAACTGTACCCGATGTACCCCTCTCTACTGCTCCCATCGCCAGCTGATGGGAGTTCTCTATGCTCTTAACAACTCTGCCTGTGTGCTCTGGGTCTGCAACATCTGCTGCAGAAGTGCCATCATCCCCTGAGTATCAGTCGGTAGTGGAGGTGGCGGAGGAAGAATATCAGGAATGACTATGGACAGTCCCGCTGCTGGAGGTGGAAGACCTCCTGGAACCGTCGCTGCTGCTCCCGCCTGAAGGACAGGGACTGAGGTGGCAGCTCCCTCAGCTGTAGCTCCCGCAGCCGGAGGTGGAAGACCTCCTGGAACTGCCGCTGCTACTCCTGCCTGAAGGACAGGAACTGGGGCAGCTGCTCTCTCGACTGCTACTCCCGTAGCCAGAGGTGGAAGTCCCACTAGATCAATATGGCACAAGATAAGATATTTTCAAAGGAGGACAATTGAATTCAAATTCAAGAAGAGTTGTCATGGTAATCAAAAGATCAGAATTTCCTAAAATGTGATTGAGTAACTCCTATCTTACCCTAGATCCTACGTCCTAATCGCAGGCTCGTAATTTGCACTCTAAGTCGAGCACCATTACGAGATCGCACTAATTGTGACTCTGACCTGCATGGGCCACCATAAAAATGTGTCACGACCCGCACCCTGATTAGGGGCACGAGTACGTGGTTACGTCCAGCCTACGCCGCAGCTTCGACGGTAGAACGCTATCTAGGTCATCTATAAATACTACAACTAAACAGATAAAGGTACCTGTACAGTATATACACTCCGAATGGAGGTGATATAGCAATATAGTCTCAATCACAAATGTAAAAACTAAGGTAGATAGCATAGAAGGAAAATAGGATAGATAAAAATAAAAAATAAGTTCAGAATCCACACAAGTCCAAATCTAAACACGACATCACAGAGTATAGAATATAATATAGTGCTACAGTCTGAAAAGTACTAGCTAGCTCGCAGGCCAGACAAACATAACTAAGCTATACTACTCAGGGTGAGCAAAGTCTAGTGGCTCTACTATCAAGCCACGGTCCAAGTCTACTCCATCTAACCCATCTCCATAATAGGTCGGGCAATCAGCCTCAAAATTATCTGTAAAATATCAACGGTATCCTGTCCGGAAAATAAGCAAATACAAACACCAATAGCAGTTCCATATGAATTGACAAATTCTATAAGAGACAGTGTAATGAAATACAAGACAAAATCAACAGGAAATATATATCGAGATGTGTGTACTGAATAGGACGATAATATATATATAGGATGACTTAGGAACAATTCGAAAGCCGAGTTACAACCCTTAAACCAAACAAGGACCGGGGTTGTAACTCTTCTCCCGAACAGAAGTTAGCCTCCTAGGATAAATAATATAAAAATGTGACTTGAATTGTTAGAGCGCTATATGATCGGCTAGGGAATCATGGTAGGGTTATCCACTTTTTCCGACAATCACATAAAAATCTGAAAGGATCATGCCGGCCAACCTGGATAACGTGGACATGGAGGTATCTGCTACACCCTACGTGAGGTAAGAGTGGCGCAAGCAAAATAGTGACAAGGGGCTTTGATCACATAACACCTAATAATTCTCCCATTCCCGAATAGTATCATGGATCCGGACATGGCACGTTATGACACGGGATTCAAAAGCAGGGGGCCAGCCCACTCCCAAATCGATGTCTATATAAGTACATGAAGCATGAAATATTACACACCAATATACCAAAGAAATCAGGGAATAATATCTCATGACAGGATCCGACGTATACTAGTCCGTAAACTATCGTGTCGAGAATCAAGTAAGACACTACAACTGAATCGGATATAGTAGATATCAAGACAATAAAAACTATCAGTGAATGTACTCGTCTATGGTCCTGAGCTGATAAGGTGAACAGACGCTCAGAGTAATCACAGACCTAAAATGAGATACTATAAGTTAAACATGGTTTTATACTGAAAAAGAAACTAATTTTAAGTCATAATATGCAAGTCTAAGTCAATCTAGGTCAAACTGGGTCAAACTGGTCACACTGGGTCATACTAGGTCACTGGGAGTCAATCCAAGTCAAACTAGGTCAAACGGGGTCAAAGGTTGACTTTTGGTCAACTGGTCAACCCTGGTCAACTCTGGTCAACTCTGGGTCAACCCTATGTCAAACTAGTCTAATGTTGACCAACTGTTGACTTTCAGTCAACTGGTCAACTCTGGTTTGGTTTCGGTCAAATCTAGTCACTTATAGACTAAGGTTAACTCTCGGTTGACTTTTGTTGACTTTTGGTCAGAATGGTCAACCGAAGTCAAAACTAGTCTAGGAGCACTATTTCTGACCATTACCAACCAAGGAAACCAAGTTCTAACCATATCTAAATCCTAGACTCACATACCTTAGTTTCTAGGTATTACCTACATTACTCTTACCAAGGTAATCCCGATACCTTATCCAATACAAAGAAAATCCCGCTAATTCTCAAGATACTAGCCTAGGCTCCCTAGGGTAGTTAGATATTATCCTATCTAAGGGTTACCTACCAAGAAATATGGGTTTCCTAGATATCTAGTCCATCTTAGGATACATGTTGATTATTCAACATTACCTTACCCTTATCTCATTCTCACATCTACCTAAACACTCACACACACAAACTCACTCACTCACTCACTCACTCACTCACTCACATATGGTCACATATAGGCTCTTTCCTATAGGTTCACATATAGGCTAACACCTATAGGCTATTAGCTATATATATATACTCACCTATATACCCATATATATAGACTCACACACACACACATATATAAACACATATAGGTTCAACATGGGCTGATTTCTAAGGGCCAATATGTGGCTGAATCTAAGGCCAACTAGGGCTGTCCATGGGCCTGCAAATGGGCTGTCAATGTGGGCCAAATAATGGGCTAAATGAGGGGGTTAATGTGGACTGTTTAGGACAGTTTTAGAGGGCTGTTTAGGACAGTTTTAGAGGGCTGTTTAGGACTGAAATTAAGACCAATGCCTGGGCTAAACAAGGGCTGGTATGGGGACTGAATTGGGGCCGAAATGATGTCCTAATGTGGACTGTTTTATGGCAACAAATAGGGACTGGATTAGGACAGGAATGGGACTGCTACAAGGGGCTGCAATGGGGTTGGATTGGAGGGGGTTTTAGGGACTGGTTTGGACAGCCATTAGGCTGTGTACAAGGGGCTTTAAAGGGGTGAAATGGGGTTGGTTTGTGGCTGGGTTTGGGATAGAAATGGGGACTGCTTGGACATGTTTGGGGCTATTTTTAAGGCTGATTTCAGGGCTGTCCTATGGCTGATACATGGGGCTAATAGGGCTGTCAATGGGACAGGTTTCTAGGACTGCTAAGGGGTGTTTAAGGGTGCTATGGGACAGCTATGTAAGGCTGGTTTTCAAGGCTATTTAAGGGTGGTTTGTGACAGGTTTTGGAAGCTGGAAATGGGATGATACAGTGCCGAAACATGGGGCTAATCCCCCCCTCAAATCCTGCTATTAAGCAGTGAATGACAGTCCCCTTTAGGAACTGTCCAGTACACAAATCAGTCCCCCTCTCGTGGGGACTGATACCCCATCCCCTTTCACTCTAATCTCTCACTCTCTCACACTCCTCTCAACTCTCTCACACTCTATACACAAACACCCACATACAAAACCAACTACCATTCAAATCCTCTCCTTCATTCCTTAGCCGATCCTCACACACTACCCAAACACAAATGGCTACACATAATATCACATATATATACATATATATATATAAGTCACAAATTATATATACATATATATATATATATATATATATATATATATATATATATATATATATATATATATATATATATATATATGTATATATATATATATATATGTATATATATATATATATATATGTATGTATTTTTTTTTTATATATATAGACTAACATATATATAACCAATTATATATATAATATATAGATAAATAAATATGATACAATATGATACTTGAAGAACACATTCCTAAACCAATAGAAATCTGGGATTTAATCTCAAAATAATCATCCACACTATATATATAAAAACAAGTGTCCAAAATAGGGATTTTTCCCACTAGGACACAAACCTACACATAGGACACACCTAAAAGTCTCCAAATGGACACGAAATGGACACAAATGGAGACACAACCATGGGGATCATTCCTATGGGTCAAAAGTCAACCTATATGCATGAGAAAATGCAAAGGAGAAGGGATTTATACCTTCCGGTAGATCGAATCGAAGAAAAGCCTTCCCGATATGCCACCGACACGTAGGAATCTCAAACGGACACGAACGAGCTCCGAATCCTCCCAAACTTGGCTAGCTTCCTCCTCGGCTTGAGTAGAGAAGAAAAGAAGAAGGTTGGGTGGAAGAATTAAGGAATTTGGTGGAGAAATCAATAGAAACCCTCTCTAGAAATTTGGGGAAGAACAAGAGAGAGAAAGTGGAATGGAAAATAAACAAAGCTCATGCCTATTCCTATTCATAAGTGGCCGGCCCTAATGGACTGTTTTCCCCCCTATTATAAAAAGTCTAAAATGCCCTCCCCTAATCCTATTGTTTAATACTAGAAAAGGGCTAAATGGTTGGGGCTAAATTAGTCATTCTAAAGTCTCTAATCATACTAACCCTATCCATAATTAATTTGTCTAACCACTAACTAAAATAAATATCATGTGGGCCATGGCTAACAAGTGTGTGGGTTCCACTAGAGTCAACACTACCCCGGGTCCCCGATACAAGTCGGATTGAGTTAAAATTCGAACCCGACTCAAATAACCCCAAAATAATATTATAAATAAATAATTTCAAAAATATTCTAAAATAAAAAATAACAAAAATACCCCTGTTCCTGAAAACTGGGAGTGACAAAACCCAAACCCCAAAATTGGAACCCTAATCCTAAACTCACCTGAGTCGGCCGTCTCGCCGCCACCGCACCGAGCAGCTCTCCTCTTCCTCGCCACCGCATCGAACCCCTCATTCTCGTGACCATCGCGGCGTTGACCGCCCTCCGCGTCAGCCACCGACCGCCCGCGCGCGTGATACTTCGTCGGAGTTCCCACTGCCGACCACCGTCGATCCCTCTTCATGCTCCCTCCGAGCAACGCCTGGGCGCGGCAGCACTGGCCCCAGTCCGCCTCTCTCCCTCTCGATCCTCTTTGCCCTTGACGCCGAGTCCACGCCCACGCCTCTTCCTCCGCCGCACGCCGGCGACTCCTCTCCGCTCACCTCCTTTCTCCTCCGCCCTTCTCCTTCCGCGCGTGCTGCCAGTGTCACCGACCCGCTCTGGGTGAGTCCCCATCTCCGATTCTCTCTCTCAACCTACTCTCTCCACCGCCCCTTCACTCTCCCTCTCCAGTTCTGTCCTCATCCGTTTTCCCTTCTCTCTCCTTCTACATCTTCTTTTTCATTTTTTTTTGTTTCTCTCTGCAATGAGATGAAGAGAACAGTTGTTCTCAAAAAGGACAAAAGGGGAACATGTGTTATACATAGTAAGTACAGTGTCATAAACAATATGTATATTCCTTAGTATACTATCACACTAGTAATTATTTTTATTATTATCATTGTTATTATTCAATTATTGATATTGTTTATTTAAATAAATATTTATATATATATCTATATATAAAATTTCATAAAAACTAATTGGGTTGGACCACCCATCTATTTACAAATTAGGTTTAAAAACCTTGAATATATATATTTTATAATAACGTATTTTATAAATATATGGAGTTCTGCCTAAAAATAATTTTAAAGAACTTTCTAGCACTTATCTAAAATTGTTATTAATAAAAATATAACTTCCTACCTAAATAGTATATTTTACAAATCTAGAATTTTTGCCTAAAAACAATTTGTATATTTTTCAAGTATTTATCTAAAAAAAAATATTTTACTAGTAAATATAGTTTTCAAGTATTATAAATAGTTTTCTAAAATCATATATATATTACTTATCATATTTCCTTGATTACCCTCATGTCCATAACTAATCCCATTACTCCTATTCCCACGCCAATCCTAAACTACCCTATGTCAATCTTCACTATTCTGACCGTCCCGGACCTAATGGAGCAGTCAGTGTCATCATCAGAGGCCGTCTGGCATAGTTGTAACACCGAAGTCGATCTTGTGCCACCTTTATTGTACCACATGTAAGCCCCCTGAATTTCAGGGCTATTTTAAATTTTTTAAATGAATTATTTTCTATAAGTGTTTTATTATTTAAATTGTTTTGATCATTAATGTCCCTTCCCGTGACTTTGACTCCTGGAGCGTCAGGGATGCCAATCTCTGTAAACTCTCTTTATGACTTTTGTAGTAGACAAGATTATCTTCGTTTTGATATATCATATCCCACTTAGACTCGTTCTCTTGTGCTCTTTTTGTATCGCGCAACTTCGGGTCAACTTAGACCAATTAATCGTTGAATAATTATTCCCACTTTATCTTTGATCATCGTTTATACGTTACCGTGACTTTTAATTTAGGAGCACCAGACTAGTCAATTTCTTGGAACCAACTTTTCATGAATGATCTACTCGAGACGCTCTTCATCCATGACCTTCGTGTCCTACTCAGACACTCTATTTTGTGCTTTATTTCCTTCGCACAACTTTTCGGTCAATTTAGGCCGATTAATTTTCTACCGTAAAACCTGATTTAATTCCCAATTTAATTTCGGGACCCGACATCGATCCAACCTAGTCGACCCAAAGTATGGACATGGCCCACATGAAGCCTACTGCCCACATGACGCTTGTGTCCCATTTAATTGAGTCCCCGCATGTTACTTATTTACCTATTATCATAAATACCTATTTAAATCCAATTATTGCCTCCTGTCCGATTTTGACCCGACCCGGCTCGACCGAACCCGAACCCAAGCTCCATATTGTTCCCTCATGACTACACAAATACCCCACACAATATTTCTCTTTTTTCTATTTTGAAAATATCACTTCCTCTCTCTACTTTACAAATATCTTATATATATATATATATATATATATATATATATATATATATATATATATATATATATATATATATATATATATATATATATATGTAAATATCTTACTTTCTCTCACTTTACACCTACAAACACACCACCTCACCATCTCTCCACCAGCACACCCCCCTACATAGCCGACCTCTTTCTCTCTCTATTTCCTATAATATTCTACTCTCTCTCTATTCCTACACTCTCTCTCTTATTATATGTACACACACCTACACACAACTCTCTCTCACTCTTTCTATATTTACACTCACACACACAAAATTTCTTTCTCTCCTCCCTACACTCGGCCGAACTCCCCCTCCATGGCAGCAAGCATCACCACCACCCTCACCATCATCCTCCCTCTCCTCCTCCTACTCTTTACCACACCACCACCATCAACTAGCCATCACCATTATCATCATCACCATCATACTCACTACCACCATTAACCACCAACATCACCCGAACAGCCACCCCCCACGCCGTGCCCGGTGCTGTGCAACCACCGCCCTGGCTGGTCGGTACAGCAGCAGCTGCTCAGGCACACGGCATGCAGCAGCAGCATGCAGCAGTAGCCAAGCGGAGCAGCAGCGTGCACGTGCGTGCGTGCGCGGGCCGCCGTCGTGCGCCGCTGCGCCGCCGCACGGCCGTCGTGGCCGATCGCCCTAGCACGCGAGCCCTCCGGCGAACCCCCATGAGCCGCCGCCTTACACCCCGGTGTGACGCATAGGCTATTCGTGCGTTTTGAACGGAATCCTGTCATGACGCGCGAGTTTTGAACTCGGAAATGGCGCTCCGTTTTAGCGACTTTGCGTACATTTTTCGAGAGATCCGACTGTTGGATCGGCAAACTTTTTGCTCCGTCGTAATCTCGGTATATCCATCTTCACTCCCCTCAAGTTTCGTCCGTTAATTTTGTCATTTGATACATCAAAACTGGCCACCAAGTTGACACTTTAAATTGAACTATTTTTGGACAGTTTTGTGGAGCCGACTTTGTCAGCTCGTAACTCCGCCATCGCAGCTCCGATTGGCGCGCTACGAGTTCCTGAGTGTAGCTGGTATAACCCTCTTCCTGTCCCTTAAGTTTCGTTTCTTTGTGAACACGTTTGGTTGGTCGAATTCGACGCCAAAGTTGGCCGTCCGAATTCTTTAATTTGCACTTGTTAAATTCCATTTTTGAACCCGGGACTTCGGATTCAATTTTTGACACCACCAGTAGACTCGTGGCATCGTTCTGGCATATTTGCATATAAAATTTGCTTGATTTGGAGAACGTGGGCCCTGACACGTATTTCGGTACAAAGTGGGTCCCACATTCCGAGTCAATGGGTCACTTTGAGACCGGCTCATCGAAATCCAATTCCGGATATACCGTTGAGTTTGTATCTTCATTCTGGACTCGGTGACATATAATTTGCTGAGTTTTGAAGACATTTGCTCTGGCACGTATTTCGATGCAAACCGGATTCCAAGTGTCCGCATCAACGTGTCATTTTGAGATCGGCACATCGAAATCCTATTTCGGACATACCGTTGGGTTCGTATCATTATTTTGGATTTGTGGACATATAATTTGCTAGTTTTTGTAGACTTCTATTCTGACATATTTTTCGGTGCAAAGTGTGTCCAACGACGAACATCATTTTGACCCAAAATTATCGTTTTACCCCTGTGTCTAAATTGGACTTATGGGTAGGCTATCCTAGCTAATTTGACCGTTCTGGACATGTTGGTGATATTTATTTTATCATCCGGCAACATCTGTAGATTTTGCTTATGTATTATCCTTAATTTGTAATTAATTATTTTTCCAAAAATTATGACTTTCTATTTTTGAATTTCTATATATATTTTAATTGCTGTAAAAATCTGAGAAAAATTGTATTTAAATACTATGTTAATTTAGCTAATTTAATATAACTTTTCCAGCATTTAATAAGTACTTTTGTTATTTTATAAAAATAGGAAAACAGAACTCATTTTCAGGATACATGTGTTTGCTGATTTTTAATAAATATCTATGAGAGTTTATAAATTCCAAAAAAAATTAGTATAAATTTATATAATTAACAAGGATTATTTTGGTACTATATTTTATGTATAATTGAGCTTTTTATCTATCTCAAAAATTGTTGGAACTCAGTGTACAGTCTGATTTATTTATTGAGTAGTTACAACTTACAAGTTTTGTGTTGATTTGAGTTATTGTAGTATTGGACCTCACCCTAAACTAGTGTAAAGGCTCTAGAAAATTAGTTTGGATATAGTGTCACCCCATATTGAACTTTTATGCTAGGTCCCCACTTGGCTAGTATCCAGTTAGGAGTCGTGTCATACCACTAGTGTAAAATCTTGAACATAACTTAGAGGCTGAGTTTGTATATCATTATTGACAGGACACCGGATATCTATATCTTCGTACTAGTATTTTTGCTTTGCTCGAGGCAAGTACATCTACAAACTCATTTACTGTCTTTTAATGCTAGAACGTGTATTAACCCTCTTAAAATACTGATCCTTGAGGTAGCAAGATTAAATCTTCACATGTTGTATTACTTTCAGTACCTGCCATGCTTAGGACAGTTCTTATATCTTCACATGCTTCTTACTGGTTCTCAGTACATGTTTTACTGTGCTTTATACTGCTATCAGTACCTACAGTGCTTTATATCGATCTCAGTAGCTCTTACATGTTAGAACCTGGGTTATGGGAAAACTGATAGTTGAGTACGTGATCATGCCCCCTTTATCGTACCGAGCAAAGTTTTATTCTACATGTTACTGCACTGTAGGCCATTATCCCGTATTTCTGTACGGATGTAAACCTATGCTTGTACACTTGTACGTATGTACATTTTATTTACATGTGCCACAACGCATTGTACACCTATTGACGATCACGTACCTGCTCCAGTTTTAAACATTAGATATACATGTGTCACCTTGACAAATGTATTTTACCGTGATTCCAGTCATACCATGATTCCAGATATGCCATGTTCCCTATGTTACTATGATACTGTGATCCCAGTTGTACCATGAGGCCATGTTTTCAGTATTTTCTATTTTATAGACTTATCACATCATGTTTCTTGTTGTACATCTCTTTCATTATATATTCAGTACTTTAGTTGTAGAGGTTGTACTTGCTCCCGTCCTGACAGGATAAAGTTGTAGGTTCACTTTTCGAGGAGGAAATGCTATGTGATACATATTATGGCACTGAGTTTGAGGACCTGGCCTTAGCTCCAGAAGAGGCCCCAGCGGGGAACCTTGCTTAGATATTTTTCATGTGTTTTGAGACTTAGACTTTATTTTGGACTTATATTTGGATACTGGACTTTGTCTCCAGTTAGATACTTTGGAAGTATATTATTTAGTCTGTGCTTATTTTACCTTCGCTTATAGATGCTGTGTTGTGATGAACCTATTAAATGTGATATTATAACTGTTAGCAGCTTAGATCCTTTATTGTCTATTCTTAGAACAACTTACTATGTTTTAACCAAGCGTAGGCTGGACATGGCTCGGCCCGGCCCAGCAATTTGGGTAACGGGTCGTGACATATTTTTAGTGGTGGCCCATGCAGGTCCAGACTTAAGTTGTTTGGTTATGTTATTGTACCAAGTATACCTGCAATTAGAATCTTAGGACAACTTGTTGACACTAGGAATAAACATTTAGAACACCTAGAGGATTTCTAGGATTGTAACATAGGAAAACTCATCACAGCATAGGACCGTTAACTGTATTTAGTATCTTGTTCGAAAGTCAGTGGGTTACAATGTTGACCAGGATAGTACCTTTGGGATGACCCCTGAGGATCTCACTCTAATCTTACCTAGAAATCTGTTTTCACCTGTTTTATTTGCTCTTTCTTAATTCGTTGTTGAAATTGATTTCTGATTTTCATTGTTGACTTTGATCTTGCATCGTGATAAATTTTGTGGATTGAATTATGATATATCCTGATAAGGTAAACGTCTGCTTTAGTTATGGGGTTTAGAATTTATCGCAGCCATATTAGCTGGTATGACAAAAACATAGGGCCTGATTTCGGATATACTTATCCTAGTTATGGAATTTAGATTTTTTTGCAGCCATACCGGTTGGCGTGGCGAGAATTCTAGATAATATGATTATAGGGTGTATACCTTAGTCTTGACTCTATCGTTTATTGAATCTAAGCTTACTGGTGTGGCGAAAATTCTGGCAACATAATTTCAGGAAGACGTGTATGGTTATCAGATCATATCTCAACTTGGTTTACTTTGTTATGACCGAATGAGCAAGAATAAATTCTTATCATCATTCTTCCCCGTCTTGATCAACTCTGTCCTATCTACATCTACAACTAGGATTATAGGTTCTCTAGGACTCTCCAACAGGATTGCTTTCATGATTATCTTTTTGGACATAATTATTTTTGTGTTTCATCTTTCCTATGACTTGACTAAACTCTTCTTCGTTAACCTCTTGGATAATTCTTCTCGTTATGAATCTCGTTGCCTTTGTACCATTCTTGGAGATATTTTGACCAACTTTCTTGTCTTGCTTGACCCTTTAACTTGTTTGGACATTGTTATGGATTGCTTGACCCAGTCTTATGCCTTGTTACCTTCTATTTAATAGACGACCGAAATAGCCAAACCTTGTTAACTGATTTTATAGTATAATTATAAATGTATTGTGTGTTTGTGATAAGTACTTTTCCTAGGGATTGGTTAGATTAAGCTTATGGGACAAGTATAAGTGACTGACTGTAGTAGACTTGGAAACCATTGAGAACGATTGTATTGATAGTATGACTCGAGATAGGATATCTAAAATGGAGAAATGAGATATTATATTATTGTGACTATGGATTAAGGATTAGAATCTTGTTCTTAGAATTTGAGGATTGAACATTCGTAGGACTTTGATGACCAAGTGATTATTGGTTGTCTATAAGCTAATTACATGTGATTAGAGGGTAGATCGATATGTGGAATGGTATAGAATAAGTTAGAATGGGATATAATATTGCGTACGAGATCAAAAAGATATTGATTAAAAAGACAAGGAACAAGACAAAGACATATGTACTTCGGTAATTAATAAATCAGAAATTTTGAAATCGAGGATTTATATTCGGAGGACTTGTTGAGTAAAAAGAAGAAGGCTCTACGCCAAGGATAAGTATTGAACGTATAATTTCAAGGAGAAGTTGTAGGAAAGGATTGACGAAAAATAATGCAAAGGGCTTGTGGATTGATAAAATAAGGATACTTAGGATGTGATAAGGAAATCAAGTATTTACAATTGAGGTTGAAAATATGGTTGATGATCAAGCATTGTTGGCTTATAGACTTGTCCAGAGAATGACCTATATTTTAGGGTATCCGTTAAGGTTCCATGTTAGTATGGAAGATTCTAAAAGATGTATGACGTAGTTTATGATAGAAGGACTTTGTTTATCCTGAACCAAAAAGATTGTAAAGAGAAACAACAAAGATGATTTCAAGGGTAGCAGTTTGAGTATCGTAGCCAGAGCAGCTACATGTTATAGTTTGACCTATTGGATGATTTTTAATTTCGAGGACGAAATTTTTGTAAGGTGGATAGGATGTAAGCCCCCTAATTTTAGGGCTATTTTAAATTTTCTAAATGAATTATTTTTTATAAGTGTTTTATTATTTAAATTGTTTTGATCATTAATGTTCCTTCCCGTGACTTTGACTCCTGGAGCGTCAGGGATGCCAATCTCTGTAAACTATCTCTACGAGTTTTGTAGTAGACAAGATTATCTTCGTTTTGATATATCATGTCCCACTTAGACTCGTTCCCTTGTGCTCTTTTTGTATCGCACAACTTCGGGTCAACTTAGACCAATTAATCATTGAATAATTATTCCCACTTTATCTTTGATCATCGTTTGCACGTTATCGTGACTTTTAATTTAGGAGCACCAGACTAGTCGTTTTCTTGGAACCAACTTCTCATGAATGATCTACTCGAGACGCTCTTCACCCATGACCTTCGTGTCCCACTCAGACACTCCATTTTGTGCTTCATTTCCTTCGCACAACTTTCAGGTTAATTTAGGCCGATTAATTATCTACCGTAAAACCTGATTTAATTCCCAATTTAATTTTGGGACCCGACATCGATCCAACCTAGTCGACCCAAAGTATGGACATGGCCCACATGAAGCCTACTGCTCACATGACGCTTGTGTCCCATTTAATTGAGTCCCCGTATGTTACTTATTTACCCATTATCATAAATACCTATTTAAATCCAATTATTGCCTCCTGTCCGATTTCTACCCGACCCGGCTCGACCGAACCCGAACCCAAGCTCCATATTGTTCCCTCATGACTACATAAATACCCCATACAATATTTCTCTTTTTCCTATTTTGAAAATACCACTTCCTCTCTCTACTTTACAAATATCTTATATATATATATATATATATATATATATATATATATATATATATATATATATATATATATATATATATCACTTTCTCTCACTTTACACCTACAAACACACACACCTCACCATCTCTCCACCAGCACACACCCCCTACATAGCCGACCTCTTTCTCTCTCTATTTCCTATAATATCCCACTCTCTCTTTTCCTACACTCTCTCTTATTATATGTACACACACCTACACACAACTCTCTCTCACTCTTTCTATATTTGCACTCACACACACAAAATTTCTTTCTATCCTCCATACACTCGGCCAAACCCCCCCTCCATGGAAGCAAGCATCACCACCACACTCACCATCATCCTCCCTCTCCTACTCCTACTCTCCACCACACCACCACCATCAACTACACCATCACCATTATCATCATCACCATCATACTCACCACCACCATTAACCACCAACATCACCCGAACAACCACCCCCCCCCACCGTGCCCGGCG
The DNA here is from genome assembly GCA_029216955.1 of Iris pallida. Taxonomy (NCBI): domain Eukaryota; kingdom Viridiplantae; phylum Streptophyta; class Magnoliopsida; order Asparagales; family Iridaceae; genus Iris; species Iris pallida. The sequence goes on along the minus strand of JANAVB010021600.1, from coordinate 40,701,900 downwards.
CTGCGCCACCACCGTCCTGGCCGGCCGGCACAGCAGCAGCTGCTCAGTCGCACGGCATGCAGCAACAGCATGCAGCAGTAGCCAAGTGCAGCAGCAGCGCGCACGTGCGTGCGTGCGCGGGCCGCCGTCGTGCACCGCCGTGCTGCCGTACGGCCGCCGTGGCCGGTCCCCCTAGCGCACGAGCACTCCGGTGAACCCCCATGAGCCGCCGTCTTCCTTTCCGGCGCGACGCATAGGCTATTCGTGCGTTTTGAACGGAATCCCGTCGTGACGCGCGAGTTTTGAACTCGGAAATGGCGCTCCGTCGCCGCGAGTTCGCGCACATTTTTCGAGAGATCCGACCGTTGGATCGGTGAAATTTTTGCTCCATCGTAATCTCGGTATATCCATCTTCACTCCCCTCAAGTTTTGTCCGTTAATTTCGTCATTTGATACATCAAAACTGGCCACCAAGTTGACACTTTAAATTGAACTGTTTTTGGACAGTTTTGTGGAGCCGACTTCGTCAGCTCGTAACTCCGCCGTTGTAGCTCCGGTTGGCGCGCTACCAGTTCCTGTGTGCAGCTGGTATAACCCTCTTCCTGTCCCTTAAGTTTCGTTTCATTGTGAAAACGTTTGGTTGGTCGAATTCGACGCCAAAGTTGGCCGTCCGAATTCTTTAATTTGCACTTTTTAAATTCCATTTTTGAACCCGGGACTTCGGATTCAATTTCTGACACCATCAGTAGACTCATGGCGTCGTTCTGGCATGTTTTCATATAAAATTTGCTTGATTTGGAGAAGTGGGCGGTGGCACGTATTTTAGTGTAAAGTGGGTCCCACATTCCGAGTCAACGGGTCACTTTGAGATCGGCTCATCGGAATCCAATTTCGGATATACCGTTGAGTTCGTATCGTCATTCTGGACTCGTTGACATATAATTTGCTGAGTTTTGAAGACATTTGCTTTGGCACGTATTTTGGTGCAAATCGGATTCCAAGTGTCCGCGTTAACGTGTCATTTTGAGATCGACACATCGGAATCCTATTTCGGACATACCGTTGGGTTCATATCATCATTTTGGATTCTTGGACATATAATTTGCTAGGTTTTGTAGACTTCTATCCTGACATATTTTTCGGTGCAAAGTGTGTCCAACGGCGGACATTATTTTGATCCAAAATTATCGTTTTTCTCCTGTGTCTAAATTTGACTTATGGATAGGCTATCCTAGCTAATTTGACCGTTCTGGATACGTTGGTGATATTTATTTTATCATCCGACAACATCTGTAGATTTTGCTTATGTATTATCCTTAATTTGTAATTAATTATTTTTTCAAAAATTGTTACTTTCTGTTTTTGAATTTCTATATATATTTTAAGTGCTGTAAAAATCTGGAAATTTTTTTATTTAAATACTATGTTAATTTAGCTAATTTATTATAATTTTTCCAGCATTTAATAAGTACTTTTGGTATTTTATAAAAATAGGAAAACAGAACTCATTTTCAGGATACATGTGTTTGCTGATTTTTAATAAATATCTATGAGGGTTTATAAATTCCAGAAAAATTAGTATAAATTACTATAATTAACAAGGATCATTTTGGTACTTTATTTTATGTATAATTGAGCTTTTTAACTATCTCAAAAATTGTTGAAACTCAGTGTACAGTCTGATTTATTTATTGAGTAGTTACGACTTACAAGTTTTGTGTTGATTTGAGTTATTGTAGTATTGGACCTCACCCTACACTAGTGTAAAGGCTTTTGAAAATTAGTTTGGATATAGTGTCACCCCACGTTGAACTTTTATGCTAGGTTTCCACTTGGCTAGTATCCAGTTAGGAGTCGTGTCACACCACTAGTGTAAAATCTTGAACATAACTTAGAGGCTGAGTTTGTATATCATTATTGACAGGACACCGGACATCTATATCTTCGTACTAGTATTCTTGCTTTGCTCGAGGCAAGTACATCTATAAACTCATTTACTGTCTTTTAATGCTAGAACATGTATTAACCCTGTTAAAATACTGATCCTTGAGGTAGCAAGATTAAATCTTCACATGTAGTATTACTTTCAGTACCTGCCATGCTTAGGACAGTTCTTATATCTTCACATGCTTCTTAATGGTTCTCGGTACATGTTTCACTATGCTTTATACTGCTATCAGTACCTACCGTACTTTATACCGATCTCAGTAGCTCTTACATGTTAGAACCTGGGTTATGGAAAAACTGATAGTTGAGTACGTGATCATGCCCCCTTTATCGTACCGAGCAAATTTTCATTCTACATGTTACTACACGGTTGGAGACATGTTACTAGGGGCACGACTTATGGACTGGGCCTCTCTAAAGTCGTGTGACGGATAGATGATCGTAACTGCTATGACTAGGGTTGTCACGCCCCAGAACCAGAATACTGGAGAGCGGGGGAATGACTCAGTGTCACGTCCCGCTCCCGTATGAGCGATCGTCCTCGCTAAGGCGTGATGCCGCACGAGCCTAGATTGTGCTCGTGCAAGGCGGGTTCCATAACGGTCGTTTTCAGCGGCTGCGACGGGGTCGTCGCACAAAAGTCCCAAGCAGAGACATTGAATAATAGCAGCGGAATTTAGAACAAAACACAAGTCATTGCAAAACACGCTTTTATTGATATTGAAAACAACGGTTACAATAGGACGCAAGGCCAAGATTACAAGTCTCTCAAGCTCACTCATCTCACATTACAAGTTTACTCTGCTCTCTCTCATCTCTCAATACAAGTCTTGAGCCAGCGGATGCTTCGGAAGGCGACATCCATACATTATGTCCCGTATAAGTCTTTAATCCATGCGGCCGCACGCTTCGAATCGCCAAGGAACTCCGTGCCTCGACGCATCCAAGCGAGCTCTGCGCCACGAGCTTCTACCTGCGCCTGCACATGTAAACTATGTGGGTGTCAGTACTCAACTGTACTGGTGGAATGAGCTCCTCGCCCACCCATACAAAACCGACACATTATTTTACTTTGTGCAACATAGTCCCTTCTTATCAATTGTCTTTCTACTCTTGCCTTAGGATCAGTTTTAGGACAGACGCCTTGGCCTATTTCGTATTTCAAGACCATCCCGTGCTTGCAACATCGATGTTACCCTATCAAGTCGTATTTGCCTTACGACACTTAATCAGAGACGCAACTACGCGATGAGGCTCCATTTCCATGTGATCGTGCTAGGAATCCATCGTGCCGTGCCTCACAACTCAGGATGACTAAACCATATTTCCGCCTCGCAGCCCTTGCTACTTTGATCACCAACTGACCCAAATCAAGACTTGTGAATGTTAGTGTCACTCAACCAACTTTGCCTTGCGGCGGTTTTCCGACTAAAACTCAAACAACTCAACCAACTTATATGCCGACAACTCAAGACTCGACGCCACATCTCGTGCCGAAGCACGTCGCCTATGTTGTAGCCATTCTTATGCCCAAACTTTTGTATTCTAACTGCACACACATTCAACAACTTAACTCAATCCAAAGGCACACACGCGGATTGCCGCCATGCCGACTCATCTATATGATTTGGTCACTGACTCCCAGAGCCATCGTGGACTCCTCTAGCTTTTGTTAGACGGGTGCCCTTTCAGCGCAAGGTAGCTAGCCCCGCTGCAAGTCCCCGCCTAACCTGTCACGACCCGCACCCTGAGAAAGGGCACGAGAATGTGGGTACGTCCAGCCTACGCCGCAGTGTCGGCTGTAGAACGCTGTATAGTTCGTCTATAACATCTAACATCTAACATGATATAAACATATCATCTCCGTACGGAGGTATAATATAACATCTCATCTCTATATCTCAATCACAAGTCTAGGAAAGATAGAGCACGATATGGAATCAGATAAAAGGAAGAAACTGAAATATAAATAGAGTTATCACACCACACAAAGTAGATGTCCAACACAAATAAATACAAGTCCTGAAATGTAACTAAGTCTCAACTAACAATCAGAATAATCCGATACAAACTGAAAACTATAAACACTAGACTAGACTAGGCACCCTCTACTGAGCTAGATGCTCCTCAGGCTCCTGAAGGTCACCCTCATGTGTCCCATAGAAGGTAGGGCAGTCACCATCATCATCTGTAATATTTTTAACAGGTCCAGTTAGGACAGGAGCGAGCATAATACATCTCACGCAGTTCATATCATGTTGGAAAATGTAAAGCATGCAAAGAGTAAGATACATGAACTGTAAGAAAATGTATATGAAAACGAGAGAGAATTTATAAATGAAATATATATAGGATAAGTAAAACTGCAATACTAGTGATTTAGAGCACAATATGGTTATGTAAATGGCTTAGGTTATACAATAACAATAGGTAGCTCTATCATACGTGAGTGTACAATAGATGTGCACAAGATTTGTACAAGATGGGATTTGATCACATAACCATTCCTACTCACCCTCCCCAATCAATACACAAGGATCCAGTCAAGTTACGTTACCTTGTACAAGAGGTTTTTATCATGTTTACTCACGTGATCATGAGAGTACAAGATTGCACAAGAGTATATATGAAAGCGGTGTACATGAAATACAAGATGTTTGTGAAAACCACATGACAACTGTATCTGATGCACCCCGAGGAAGATAACATCGCATAACAAGATCCATATAGTACCAATCCGTGATAACAACGTGACAACATCATGTAAAGTAATCTAGAGCAAGAATATAAATCCTAACAAGTATGAAATGATCAGAGAATGTACTCGCCTGTCACCCTGAATGACTGATATGAATAGATGTCCGAACTGGTGTCACAGAGTCCTATTTAGAGTAAAACAGGTTAAGATGTGTTCAATATGTAATAATGGAAATCTGCAGTGCAAGCTACATGATTCTAAGTCAAACTAGGTCAAAGTCAACTCTTGGTCAACTGTCTAGGTCAACTAGTCAAATTGGTTTAAATGGTCAACTCTATAGGTCAACTCTAATAAACTAACTCATGAATCTCAAGGCAAAACCATTTCCATACACAATTATACCACATACATACCTATGAGGTATAACCCTTTCTTTATTCCACATAACCAATATCCTACATAATCTTATCAACTAAAACCCATACTCTAAGATACCTCATATCTATAGATATAATATATTACACTACCACCTCTACTCTAACTCATGTCCTATAGCCTATGAACACAAAATATCATAACTCGATATCCTTAACTCAGAACATATACCTACAGACCAAGCCATCCTATAGTTATCCCTATATATTCTCCACTAACTGATACATATTCCTCCCACACACCCTCTGTATTCACTATCAAATTTAGATACACTTACATTATTATTTCAATTTCCATCTAACCCTCTCATATATATATCATACTACAAGGGATAGGACAGAAATCGAGTATTCAAATACCATGAATAAAGTTAATATGTAGGTCATTACCTGGGCAGAACAACCTGGGATCAATCTTAACTAAGTATACGAAATTCTCAAGAAAAGATACTAAGGTAAGAACTTGAATGTAATGGGTGGGTAAGAGGTGTTGTGGACAGATTTCTTAGGACTGAGCTAATGCAACTGGTCATTTAAAGATAGGGATAGATATTTGAATACAAAGTGTTGAACAAGGTAGACTGATCAATTATATACTTGAACCTAACCAAGGTTGGACAAGGATACCAGTATCTAGACTGATACACTCAAATCCTATTCAATCCCCTTACACAAATTCCTGTCACAATGTATAATAGGCTAATCAAAACTGATATCCACCTACAGTCCAATTTGAATCCCTGTTTTCAGTTTTAAATTCAATCCCAGTTTTTAGTTCTCCTCATCTTTGTATACTCACATAAATATCTATACGTACATACATATAGACATACATATATATAATACATACAAACATATATACATACAAGGACATCTATAAACTGTTAAAACTGAAATGGAAAAGTTAAACCATTTAGAAATCAGAAACTTAAATGAACTTCACAAATCGAAAATCCATACTATAACCCAAATCAACATGTATAAACCAAATTGGAGGGCTAACCAACCTAGGTAGACAGTATAACAACTCATTTGGAATCTCTAAATCGAAATGACCTCTTTTAAACATTATTTTCGAAAAACCCAAGTGTATCAGCAAATCCCATTTGAAAATAACTTCACAGTTTCAGAAATTCTCAGTTCAACCCCAAATTTGACTCTAATACCTAGTAAAACACAAAAACAGGTGTATAGGAAGGTCCCCCACATGTAGACGTGTCATGGGGGGGGGTCTCGTGTCCATACAAGGGGACATGAGGTGTCCAAAACCATAAAAACAACACAGTTCAGAACTGTACGCACACAGGCTCGTGGGGTGTGTTCGTGTCCTCGTGGACACGACACAGTGCACCAAGTATCACGTGCACATGTCAGTAGCTAGGTGGGGTGTCAGGGTATGTGTCTAGGTCCCTGAGTCGTGTCCGCAAACTCGTGTGTCCACGCGCGAAGCGCGTATCAGTGGGGGATTTCCGCGCGTGTACAGTGCGTGTAAAATCAGTTCGCGCACGTTTTCTTCGTGCACACACATCGAGGTCGTATAAAATTTTATGGGTGTGATGTCAGTCACGTCCCCGACCTACCCCTAAAATTTCGTGTCCAAACGTGTCGTGTGCAGTGCACACGACGTGTCCAGTAGCAGGACAGTGCACGGGGGTGTCGTACAGTGCGTGCGTGTCCAATTGTGACCCAAAAACGACACAGAATTAGACTCAGTGTTAGTGATTCATGATCATCATGCTAAGGGCTACACAAACATGTAATTACTTTTGAAAATTACTAAAATAATTTCTTATGTGGCATTTCGTCGAACACAAGTTCAAAAACACCGATACGTGTCCGATACGGGTATCGAACTGACACGAAATCCTACCAAACTTGGGCTACACCTAGGGGAACCCTAAATGAATGCATCTATGAAGAAAAATCATGATTTCAATGGGTGTAGATAGGTTTACCTATTGAGAGTTAGAATCTCAATGTAAAGGGCCTAGTATCGATGTCTTCCTCGATTTGCAATAGTCCCGAAGCTTCCAAACCCTTGCTAGCTATCCTCCAATGGTTTCTACTACTGTAGGGGAGTCTAATGCAAAAGACTAGGCTAAATTTGGACTTAATTTGGATATTTGGGGAAGGATTTTGGGGAGGAACAATTAGGGTTCTAAGAAATTGTAAAAAGAGGCAAAGGCATTCTTAAGGATGCTTCATAGGAAGGGGGGATCCTATTATGGCTGCCATTAGATGAATTCGGGTTAAGTTTTAGGTCTAGATGAGTGGCTAAGATCATTCCACCCAATTCCAAGCTTTCCTATTGGTTCTAGGCTTTCTTTTCACAAATATCCTAAGAAGAAAATATCCTACTTAGAATATCTAGATATTATTAACATTGTCATTACTAGGTTACCTAATCAATACTCTAAGCTCAAGGCTAACCTAGATTAGGCTAAACTCTAGGTTAAGTCTCAATAATTAACTAGCACACATTTAATTAATATAATTACAATTTTACAAAATTGTCAAAATGACCAAAATATCCTTAGGCTAAAAAGTTGCAATTAGTCATCCTAATCACATGAGTAGGCTCCCATGGTCATGGTTAGTCTCTAGGCTTAGCAAATTCTAGGGTTACAATAGTCAACCATCAAAATCACAAGTTGTGGTTTTAAATAGTTTTAAATTAACTAAAAATTACCAAAAATTATAATATGGTTTAAATATCATTATTAAATGATTATAATTATAAAATTTCAAAAATCATAATATCTTAGGTCGACCGGCATAACTTTGCCTAACTTAACTTTTCCTGACTTAAACGCACAACGACTCGACAAGCAAAGGCTGCGCCAAGCCTTGCATTGCGGAAACGTGTCGCGCATGCGTTCGACTTCTGAACGACCAAGTCATTTGGGTGCCTAGACTTATATTATAAGCCGTGCAACGCAGCTTAACTCATGGGGCAAGCCAAGGCTATGCCAAGCCTTGGACAATAGGACCGTGCATGCTCTATGAAGCATTTATGCGGGCGACGCCTATAACTTAGGCTACGTTCATACTTCGCCTACTCAACCAGCTTTCCTTCTTCCAAGCCACGGAACGAAGGATCGAGTGTCATTTTCAAAGTACGCCGTGTACCAACTCTAAGCCGACCGTTGGACCTTTCCATATTCTAACTCAATTCGACCCGTCGGAATTACTCCCTTTAGCTATGTGGATTCATCTCTTTTATTATTAAGCCTACTTGTGCAAGTTGAAAGCACGCAATTTATTATGTGAAGGCAAAGATGAGGCGAGTTCACCGAAACTATCCCACCTGAGCGAGCGGTCGTCTCGACTGAGCGATATCTCTGAGCAGCCGTTGCAAGGCTAAGTTCGAACGCCGTCGACATTCCTATTCCTCCGATTGACTGAGCGGGACGGGACACTACACTCAGCCAGCTACGTATTACGGGTAGATGAATGCCGTATAATACGATTAATGCTGTCTAAAAGACAAGGGGGTGCATACTACATGAAAGTCTCACTATGGTCACTTCACATCTATTGTCTTAACCATTCAAACAAGGAACAGTAAATAGAGAACATGTGAGATAAAGCAGTAAGGCATCCCAAACGCTCTGTCAAAATTTTCTTGATATCTGGCTTTACAAAATATAGCCAGATGATGTAGCAAAGTATACACAATTATTTATCATCTGCAGCCTGACTTAGTTACAATTATGTAAAAGTAGTACAAGACGATCCGACTAACATGTCGGTGCCAAACGGCAAAGTATAAAGTAAGTAACAAAACGAGCGAAGAAGTAAGGAACCCACTCGAGTCCTCCTGCGATCATCCCTCTAGTATTGACCATCTTGGAGGTAGAAGTAAGCTGAGTCCTCGAGGACCGGCTCTAAATCTGGCCATGCAAAACCAGAGAGGTTAGACCTCTAATAGCAAGTACCGCAAGGAAGCACGATATGAGGAATAAAACCAGTAATAAGAAATATGATAAATAGATCTCTGCGTGCTACTGGGATTCACATAACATCACGACACTTCGAACCAACCTCCCAACCAAACAAGGACATAAGTTGACCCGTCATGTCCTGATACTCTGATCATCTCAGTAGTCAACAGAGTAGGTACAATACACAAACAAGTCAACTTAAACGGCCATGCAACTACTACGGCTTGCTACTATGAGTTCCAAGTTACCCTGAAAATATGCAATAAAGATTCCTAGTTCTTACTATGACCAAGCAAGGCTAGTCTATCCAGTCAATCAATTACGCCAATCATGAATTAGACGAGTCCCAGCGGGATGCCCGTCATCAATATACAATATAAAATAAATAATATGAGCAGATATCGCTCCTGCCCGTGTGGCAGATTTGCAGTATCTGTGGGAACTAGCCGGCCTGTCGGGCACTTAATAGTCCCAAAGAGGGCTGCCATGTAAGAACTCGGGAATCCATTCTCTCCATGCAATCATTATTTTATTTAACTTAGTAGCCTCTATGTAAAGTGAAACCCATGTCGTGGATCATGGTCATTCAGAATGAGTACTTTTGTACGGGGTACGGTATGCACAACTCTACAATGATACCCGTACGGTTAGGTGGTAGGTCTTACATAGCGTAATGCAACAATCAAAACTAACTACGGAATAATCATGCATTGACCATAAAGTACACATGCTGCTTTTGTAGAAAAATAAATTGAAGCCTGCACGTGCCTGTATGCCAATATTTGGGATCAGCCAGTCGATTGCAATAGTTTATAGTTCATATGAACGTGTCTCATCCATTCAATTCAATAAGACGACTAGCCAGTCTCTTAGTTCCAACTAGGAACGCATGATCAATCAATAGTCAATGTAACAATCATTATCAGTTGTGACAAGGCATGAAGTCAGCTAGTATTTAGTATGGTCGAGTCTATAACTCGCAGGGTTTAGTTCCAGTCATACTGGGTATCCATAAACCAATCAGGACACATGACACATTCTACACAATCATAATAGGAGAATTATCATGCCTACATAAAGCGAATAAATTATAGAGCAATAGGAACACCAAGGTTAAATTACGCCATGACTGATCTATGCCATGACTAGTATACGCCCAAGCTTCACGCTAAGGCCACCGGTTCATGCCAAAGCTTTACGCTCAGGCAAAACACGCACGTAAAGCAAGTACGCGTAAAGAGAACGTGGCGCATAAAAACTCGCCTGCGTAAAAAGAGTTGGGCGTAAAACTTGTCTTACACCAAGCCAGAATAGTAAGCGTAAAAATAGAGTTACGCGTAAAAAGTAACGTTACGCGTGAACAGGGTACGCACAAAAGTCAAGTTTACGCATGAATCTTGTGTGCGTAAAAAGTAATGTTACGCGTAAAGCAAAATTGCGTAAAAGAAATTATGCCAAGCCAAGGGATACGCGTAAAATATAACTATGCGTAAAGAACAGGATTACGCGTAAAATTAAAGTTTACGCATGAATTTGTATGCGTAAAAAGTAATACGCCAAGCCAAGTCGACTTGCGTAAAACAGATTCACGCTGACACGAATGATCGTGGGCGTAGAGCTCGATATTACGCTAACACGTAAAAATGTGGGCGTAGAGCTCGATATTACGCTGGCACGTATAACGTGAGCGTAAAACTCCTCCCAAACTCCAAATTTTATGAAACCTTCAGTCCAAGCCAAAAATAGGATTTCTATAGGTCAGAATGGCATATAACACAGTCTCAACAATCTGGAACGAACAAAACTTAAAAATAAGAAAGTTTGATGGATCAGAACCAATAAAATCCAAAAATAGTAATTTCTAGATCTACTAAAAACGAGACTTCAAAATGTAAAATGCCAAGTTCTAAACTCTCTTAGAATCACGAGAGGAAGATAATTGAACCATAAAAATGGGTTCACATGTGGAAGCAAGATGTACTTGCCTATGGGTAGGTGGAGGAGTTATGAGGAAGAAGAGGAGTAATGAGAATGAGTAATGAAGAGAGAGAAAGGGGATGGGGCTTAAATGGGGGTGGTAGGTGGGGAGTTGGGTCCGGTTCAAGATGAACCATCATAAATCCGAAAAAAATAAACTAACCCAAAGCAAAGCTAAAGCAGAGTATAAAAGCAGAAAATAAAATGCAAAAAATTAATTAGCGTGAAATTAAAGAAATTTAAATATAGAACAATACATGATAAATATTAAATAAGTATATTCAAGCAGTACACGTATTAAAATATGTATTCTGGGAACGGGAAGTGACATCTCTACCCTCCTTAGAAAAATTTCGTCCTCAGAATTTTCAAATCCAAGCAAGATAGAAACATCAGGGTCAAACTAATCTAAGTACAAGTAATTTAAGCAAGCAATCATTTTACAATATCAATAGAGGGTAATACATCTATGTTTATCTATCTATGACATTAAGCAGTTCTATCCATAGGGTGACAAGCATGCGGAGTTAAGACAGTCAAGGTATACGAAAAAAAATATACCTTGTGAGTCAAACATGTGCGGATACTGTCATGTCCCGCTCCCGCAGGAGCGATCGTCCTCGCTAAGGCGTGATGCCGCACGGGCCTAGGTTGCGCCCGTACAAGGCTAATCCCAGAAACGGCCGATTTGAGCTAGGCCACAGAGTCGCACAGAGTGTCCCCATTTGCAGCAAAAAGTAATTGAACACAAATTGAATGCGAATTTAAACTCTTTATTGACATTTAAGAAGTTTACAAGCGACGCTAGGCCGAGATTACAAATTGCTCAAGCTCTCTCTCTTTGAAACATAAAAGGCGTGCCATGTGGCTTACAAGATGGAATGATTCATGGCGATGTTCCGATACATTATGTCCTGTATAGGGTGCTTCAGCTTCTTGCAATGCTCCAAGGCTCCAGAGTTAGCTCCGTGCCTTAGCACGTTCGAGGGAAGCTCCGCACCCGCTGACGACTCCTGCATCCTGCAAGCAATCTGTGGGGTTATCAGTACATTGTTATGCACTGGTGGGGAGGCTAGCTCGTCCACAATGCTATCATTTCCAAACACGTTCGATTTACTTCTATGCACCATCTATCATTCATTGTCTTTCTAATCTTTCCTTAGGGTCAGCTTCATGGCATATTTCATAACCTATCTCGTGTTGTCGAATTCATGTGTTTGCATGGAAATACATGCACGAGTTACCCATACTTACCGTCCGGCCTTCCCTGTCCAAAGTAAACCAAATTAGTCAACAATTCATAAAAACTTTCAATGTCGAGTGCGTGTCCCTGCCTCGGGTCCTAGCGCGTCGTAGGCATATTTTTTAACTCGTTTGCTCGACGTACTCTCGATCATTTTGTGTGTTATATTCAAGCCTATTCAGAAGGTGCTTTGTTCCGTTAACTTAGACTACTTTGATTTTAATACAAGAACTTGCACGTGGATTACCACCAGCAAAGCCCACTTAAATCTATATGCACCGGTCGCTGGCACCACAAGCCATTTTGGACCCTTCCTGCCGTGGTATTTTACAACTATTCAGAGCGTGCGGCTGGTACATGTTGATAGTGTCTTAAAATACTCCTGTACTTACGTCTCCTGGGTGGCCAAGCCCACACCCAGGTAGCCCGTAAGCCCCCTTGATTTTTGTCCGGGCCGGCTACGATCCTCCATTTGATCGTGCCGCAAAAATCCCTTATATCTCCCATCTCCCATATACGAGAGGATTGTCCACGACCATTTTGTATTATTTGTCATTTTAACTTAACGGCTGTCTCCGAGCCGTAGGCTAACCCTTAGCCATAATGCGTTATCGACCAGGTTGGCGTCCGTACAGCGCGGGTAGCGAGCCCCGTTGCACGTGTCCGTCACACCTGTCGCTAACTATTCTTTCCTTTCTAATCTTTCATTCATTCATTCTTTTCTTTCTTTCTTTCACTTATTCGTTCGTTCATTGATTCATTCATGTATTTATTCATTCATTCGTTCGTTGATTCATTCATGCATACATTATACAACTCCCAGTACGGGAGTCGCCTGGGCGACCCATCGGTCCCGAAGTCTTTCAATGTTGCTATACTCTACTCGGAACGACTATGTCGATAGTCTTCCGTTTTATTGTTGTAAACCATTCATTGTTTCATTATTGAACGCATAAGAAACTCGAAATGTAAGCTTGTGCCTTAGCACGAGCGTGGAGCGCGGTGTAAGAGTTCTCACCTTTTCCATATTCTTTTTCATATTCTATACAAGCATACAAGATGGGATTATTCCCTTAGCTAGGTGCGTTGAGTCATTTATTAGCATGCGCGATGTTATCGCCTAGCAATTCTAGCAATAGTGTCCGTATTATTATGTGTCTAGGCTAAGCAAAGACGGGTTCATCGGAGCCACCCACCTTAGCAATGTTCGCATCGGCCGAGCAATACTCCGAGGGCGCCTTTGAAAGTCTAAGTCTGGATTCCTCTTGACGGGCCAATGTAAGCCTTGCATCGATTCTTCATCAGGTCGATGCCAACTCTTCGGGTCGACGGTTCGTTCGAGTCGTTGTACTTGTCGTTTGAATCGACGTTCCGCTAGGGCGGAGCGGGTCATTACATAATACACCACTCAAAACAAGTCTCGTTCTCGAGACAACCTGAGTGCAGGTCATCCTACCATTCCTTAACTCGTATCGTCGTATTTCTTAGACAATTCTATCGAACGGCTCTATCGTTCGATGGCATCGAACTATGCTCGGTTATTCTTCCAAGTTTTATGTTGCATATGTTTGGTGAATTTTTATTGAATGACTGCCCATTCATTCACTTATTTGTTCATGCGCTGTTTTCCATAAATAAATTCACTTTATTTATTTTGTTTCTGAGAAAATTATAACTGTAGGAATCTAATCTAGAAGACGATTACTTTATCCCTTGGACGATGCGATGAAGAAAACTCGAACTTCGAAGAACTTGGACAGCAACTGGGCAATCTCTCTGTTCTCTCTGAAAATGACTGTAGTGTCTGATGAATGTGAAGAAACTCTTTTTTATAGAGTTCAGGATAACTGTCCTTAAGCATACGCTCAGGTAGTTACTTGACGTGTGCATAACTGCAGGGACACGTGGCGAATTCTGATGGAGACACATTAGCGTGCGGTTGAAAGTAGTGGAGCATATTCAGGAGAGATTGATGGCCTGGATGCCACGTTGCATAACTTCTAGAGAAGTGGATAACTGGTACGGGACACGTGAGAACGTGTGTTGACTATAATCCTGGATATGGTTGCTGTAATACGCTGCCTCGTTGAAGGAGAATTTATATGCTGACTTGGACAGCGTAGTGCCATAGGAAATCCATACGCTCACTTTATGGGCAAGGAGTCATGTGAGGTTATACGCTCGCTTGTTTAGCAAGGAATCATGTGAGGTCCATACGCTCACTTGACTGTGTGAAGAAGGAGTCATGTGAGGTCGATACGCTCACTGGAGAAGTGGCCACGTGGCTATCATCAATCTTCTTTGGTACACCATATCTTCCCATAACTGACAAAATCTTCTCGAGCGCCGTGACTGCGGATTTGACGGTTGACAGACTGTCAAAACTGACAGTAATGATGGCTTTTGTATTTATGAAGGCTGCTGAGTTGTCCTCGTAAAAGACAAAACCGACTCTTCGAAAACCTATACGACGGTTACTTTTCTCGTGACAGCTGTCTTTGCACGAAAGATGAAGTGTCAGATTCATTCCTCATTTAAACATATGCTGTGCTGTCACTTCAGTAAATAATAAAATATTTACTGAGCGTATGGCTTTTGAATGAGCGTACAATTCTGAATTGAGCGTATGGCTTCAACTGTCATCTGTCTTTAAGCGTATGGATGACAGCGTGTCATAATTTTCCACATCCTATAAGACCCCCTTCAAAGTTTTCGAACTTTATGAGTTTTAAAAGTTCGAAATTACTTTGAACAGAAAGTGGGAATGAGTCCTGACACGCTGGCATGAGTTCATTAAATGTCATGATGACTCTTCATTTTTCGAGATTGATTGAATCTGATGGAAGAATATGAACAGCCAGCAAGCTCTATTATATAAACCGAGAGAATTCAATTTTTGACTTTCATCTTTTGCAACCATGACTCCAAAAGAAGCTGCTGAAGAAGAAGCACATAAGTTGGGATTTTGTTCCCATGGTGACCCCACTTTTGGGGGCCAAGAACCCGAACCTGTCGTCATCGAGCTCAAGGACGACCCTATGCATTTAGCCAAGAATTTCTTGGGCTACTTTGGTCTGGATGGCTCCTCTTCTTCTGATGGACAGAGCCTCGCAGAGAAGCGTAAAATATTCGTTGCTCTGTTACACCGCATGGGGGTCCAAAGCGTAGAAGAGTTAGGTGTCAAGCTTAGTCGCTCTGGAAAATAGAGCGTGACTTTATTGTACTCCTTTCCTTTTTCTCCCCCTCTTTTTTGTAAGGCCATCAATGCCTTAATGAAAAATGAATATTCAAGAATCCTCTGTTTAGTCCAAATCTGTGTTGAAAACCAACGTTGCACTGATGAATAACTATATAATACGCCGTCTTCCAAGTTGTAAGTTTACGCTAGATAGCGTATGCCAATGAAATAGCGTATATTACGCTATTTTCCAATGTTTTGTGAATTTTGCTGAATAGCGTATGTCAGCGTATGTTACGCTATAAATTACGCTGTCCTTTAACGTTGTGAATTACGCTAAATAACGTACGCCAATGAATAGCGTGCACCAATAAATAGCCCGTAAGTTACGCTATCTTCCAACGTTATGGAAAGCACTCTTTGAATATTTCCAAGGCTGTGCTGGTTTCCAAAGTACACGTGTCATTCATTCCACGTTTACGAGCGCTATTCATGCGAATCCTTTCCAAGAATAGGTTCATGCTCCATACTTTAAATAGATGGATGAACTCCACGCAAACTCATCTTCCCATTCTTCTTCCTCTCTTCTGAGAATGAATTTTCTATGAGAAGGAAATAGAAAAGCAATGTTATCTGATGTCAAATCTCTGTGCACGCTACCAGACATGGATCTGTCAATCCTTAGCAGCAAACTCAGCGGTAAGTTCAGTATACACGCATCGAATTTTTTGTTTGCTAAGGACAAATTCATCTTCCCGAAATGAACAGAATGCATCTGTCTTTGCTTGGCCAGTTTCTGTTGACTGATTTTTCTTTACTGTTTCTTGCAGAATTTTGGCTGAAAACCTTCTTCAGAACTGGCATTGGTGATATGAATGTTGTGGACAATGTTCTTCTGACATCTACATCAGGGAGCTCATACGCTTTTGACGCGTACATCAGACAACTCAGAACTCTTCGTGGGATAGAAGGGTCTTCCTCAGATGGTATGAAGAGCCTTTATACACGAGAGTTGGATGGTAGAGTCAACTCTACCTCGAGAAATCGGGTAGTAGAGTTCCTTTTACGGCAGAACTAGGAATGGTATCCCAAGGTTTGGATACATTCCTATCTGCTTGAGGTGCCGCCGTTCCTCCACGCGCTGTATTGGCAGCAACACGCCATCGTGTTGCCATACTCTGTGATTCTTCTCTCGTCTGAGAGATAAGACCAGAGTTTGATTCCTGCTAGACACCCAGGAATTGCCACAAACAACGAGATTGCCAGAGAAGATCCAAGAAGAAATAGATCTCAGTTGTACATAGAATGAAAATCCAAGATTTGTAATAGATTTCCATTATGATTTGTAGGAAAGTCTAAGAAAATGTAATAGACTTTTTTGTAGTGAAATGGGAATGGAAATGACACTTCTTCTATGCTCAATGATTTGTATTTGTGGATGAATTGTGGACATGATAGATAATAAAATCATCTTTTCTGTTTTTAGAGTATATGATATTATCAGAGGTATTATGGACATGATAATATATAGGAACTCGAAAGAAAATAGATTGATTTCTATGCAGAGGTCAAAACATGACAAATGAGTAAGCAGATTCGGAATTGATTCAGAGGTTATAAAAACATGATAAATAACGAATCCCCACTTAATGAACTGATAGAAGATTATGAACGGATGAACCATTAAGAAACGATGAACAGATGAACTGTCGAGTGAATGTAATAAATGAACGGACGAACCGTCAAGTATTACTGAACATGTGAAACGTCGGATGAATGTGAGAAATGAATGGATGAACTGAATATCGGGAAAGAATACGTCCCTTCGATCCTTGTAACCATATGCCTATAAATAGAGCATATATTTGAATAGAAGGATCACACATCATCCTCTTTTATCCACAATGTCTTCTGAAAAGAATACAAAGAAGGCTGAAGTCGTCTCCGAAGTTACTGAAGGTGCTAAAGAACATCTACCTCCACAGAAGAAGGAAATGGGCGAAAGCTCATCTACTCCCAAGCCGCCGAAAGATATCCTGGACTTCCTGGTCGAACCAGGAGAAACCGAAGAAGAAGAAGCAATGAGGGTGGCTGTCTGTCAGTTCTTGGTGCGGTCAGGAAAGGATGTATTTAATTCTTTTGCTAATTATGTATGTGGTCCTCGTCCCAAGTACGAAAGGGATACCAGTGATCTTCCACGATGATGTACTTCTTGAAGAATTTGTCTCAAATAAACTCTGTTTAAGGAAACTTTGTTTATGATGTATCCTTCCCGCTTTATATTATTTTGCCTTTATTCACTGATCTTTTAGACTCAGAAATCAAAAGGACAAGATATCATTTTCATAGAATATGGTACATACTGAGATAGAAAATTCAGAGGTGATATGGACATGATTTTCTATACAAGATCTTTATTAAATCCACTGGAAATCTAATAAGACAAAATATCAAATTCTCTGGGAAAAATGATACATGGTAGAATATCAGTTTCCGCTGGGGAAAATGGCATCGAAATAGCTTTTGTAGAGAAGAATAAATTTTTGATTTTACACTTGCTGGGGAGTAATGAAAATATTATTTATACATAATATTTCTTTAAGAATTTGCCATTGATAGGCATCATCGTGACTTTCCCGTCCATAGAGGCAAGCTGATATGCTCCATTAGAGAAGACTTTGTTTACTACGAATGGGCCTTCCCATTTCGCGTCAAATTTGCCTTTGCTCATATGTGTCATGGTCATCGGACGTCTGACAGTAAGGACCAATTCTCCCTTTTGATATGCTCTGACTTTGACTTTCCGATTAAAAGCTTTTGAGATTCGGGCTTGATATAGCTCGATATTTTGTTGCGCATACAATCGTTTTTCATCTAGAGCTTCCAACTCTTGAAGTCGAAGTCGATCATTGTTTTCTGTTGTAAGTTCATTGGAGATTGCAATTCTTAGAGAAGGAATTTGTATCTCGAGAGGAAGAACAGCTTCACACCCATACACCAAAGAGAAAGGCGTACATCCGGTCGCATTGCGAACTGTGGTACGATAAGCCCATAAACATTCACCAAGCTTCTCACTCCAGTTACGTTTATTGGAAGAAACGAACTTTTTCAAGAGTTTGATAATTGTTTTGTTGAAAGCCTCTGCTAGTCCATTGGCTGCTGGATTATATGCTGTAGAAGCCAAATTATTAATCCGATGATCATCACAGAATCGAGTGAATTTCTGGCTGACGAACTGTGGTCCATTATCATGGATAATACGCCGAGGAATACCAAATCGATAGATGACATGATGTTTGACAAAGTTGATAACATTAGAAGTCTTGACTTCAGATAACGGGATTGCTTCAGCCCATTTAGAAAAGTAATCAGTTATTGCTACAATAAACCGATGTCCTTTTGATGATGGTGGATTGATAGGACCGATGACATCCATGCCCCAAGCTTCAAAGGGCCATGATGCCGCTGTTGGGTGTAAGAACTCCGATGGTTGATGGATAAAGTCTGCATGAATTTGACAGGCTTTACATTTCCGAGCATATTGAATGGTATCAGCTACCATCGTGGGCCAATAATAACCCATACGTCGAATACGATCTTGAAGTTTTGGACCTGGCTGGTGAGCTCCGCAGACGCCATCATGTGCTTCACGGATTATCTGTTGTGCTTCTTCACCAGCGATGCATCGAAGGAGAAGACCATCATAGGCTCGACGATATAGTGTCTTCGTAGTATGATTATAATAGAATCTGAGAGACCGGCGCCGGATAGATGCTGCTTCACTCGGGTTATCAGGAAGTATGTCATACAACACAAAGTCCAGAAACGGATGTCTCCAGTCTTCAGTTACGGTGTCTATTTTGTTAGAAAAGACATATTCCATAGTAGAATCGGAAGAAGACAAGGACACTTTGTCAAATTTTAATTCAGCATCAAAGTTGAGAGAATCTTCGTCTGGATTATGGGAAAAAGCCAAAGTCAGATTATTTTCAACGCAGAATAGTTCTCGGTTATAAACCACTATCACTTGCTGACGTCTGATTGGTATGGCTAATACAGCAGCAAGATTAGCCAAAGCATCAGCTTCTGCATTATAGGCTCGTCGAACATGTTCGATAAAGAAACCTTCAAAGGAGGAGGCCATAGAGAGTGCTATTCGATAATAAGGTATCAAATCTTGATGACGAACTTCATACGTTCCTCTGATCTGATTGATGATAAGCTTAGAGTCTCCATAAACTTCTAAATATTGAACATCCAGATGTTTAGCGAGTTGAAGACCAATGAGCAACGCATTGTATTCTGCAACATTATTTGAACATGATTGATCCAAAGAATAAGCCCTCTGAATAGTTAATCCCTCTGGGGATACAAGAACAATTCCAACTCCGGCGACAATATTGCCGTTAGGACCTATTCTAGATGCTCCATCAAAGAATAGACGCCAGGTAGGAACTTCTTCAGAAACCAGATTTGAATCCAGAACTTCATCGGGAATCTCATCATATAATTTAGAATCTTCTGGGACTGCATGAGCTGCTAGAAAATCAGCAAGAGCCTGTCCTTTAACTGACTTCTGAGGAATATAATGCATGTCATATTGGGCTAACAAGATTCCCCAATTAGCTAGTCTGGAGTTGAGAATACCAGGTTTCTTCATCATAATCCTGATAGGATTCACTCTGGAAATGACATGAATCGTTTGACCGATAATATAATGTCGCGTTTTCTGAACAGCAAACATTAATGCTAGGCATTCTTTCTCGATTGGAGAATAACGCGGTTCAGCGCCTGTCATTGTGCGACTGAGATAATAAATAGCCTGTTCATGACCATCTTTATTTTTCTGGGCGAGTAATGCACCAAGAGAATGATCCATAGCTCGAACATATAGAAGAAATGGTATTCCCGAGACGGGAGGTACCAAAACTGGAGGGTTCATGAGGTACTGTTTGATGTCATCAAATGCTTTTTGACATTCTTTGTTCCAGATGAAAGATACACCTTTCTTCAGAAGTTTGTGGAATGGTCTGCAGTGTCCTGATAAGTTGGAAATGAATCTCCTGATATAAGCAATTCTTCCTTGAAATCCTCGTAGCTCTTTTAAGGTGCGTGGAGGACGCATCTCTTGGATGGCTTTGATCTTCTCGGGATCCACGTGTATACCTTTAGCGGTAATGACGAAGCCGAGAAATTTACCACTAGAGACGCCCAGGAAGGACTTAGTAGGATTCATTTTAAGTTGATGCTGACGCATTAAATCAAAGATAGTCTTCAAATCTTGGATATGATCCTCCTTTCGTCGACTTTTGACTGCAATATCATCAACATAGCATTCGACTATTTTTCGGAGATGTTCGCGAAATATAGTACTCATTGCTCGCTGATATGTTGCTCCTGTATTCTTGAGACCAAACGGCATCACTGTATAACAGTATGTATCGATCGGCGTTCTGAAGGAAGTGTGTTTTTCATCATCTGGAAACATTTTGATCTGGTTGTATCCTGAATACCCATCCATAAATGACATTCGTTCGAAACCACATGTATTGTCGATCATAACATCAGTAATTGGAAGAGGAAACTCGTCTTTAGGACAAGCTGCATTGAGATCGCGAAAGTCTATACAGACTCGGATCTTGCCAGTCTTTTTAAGGACAGGAACGATGTTAGCCACCCAGTCAGGATGTTGTTCCTCTCGAATAAATCCAGAAGCCATAAGCTTGTTGACTTCAGCTTCAATTGCATCCATAATGTCTGGACGAAATCGTCGCTGTTGTTGTTTGACCGGTTTAGCATTTGGCATGATATTGAGTTTGTGCATTGCGATCTTCGAATCTAGTCCTGGTATATCCTCGTAGCTCCAGGCGAAGACATCGATATAATCACGAATAAGCTTGATCATGTCTTGCTATCTGTTTCTGAAAGACTCTCACTGATGAATATTGGTTTAGGGGAACCTTCTTCACCAATATCAATTTGGATCAGTTTATCTTCGGTAGGAGGTTCCCTCTGCTCGAACCTGAATTCCCATTGATCATCTAATCTTTGAGCCCATTGTTCTGATTCAGGTGATATTTCAAAATTATCTTCATCTTCATCATTTTCTTATGGGCCATCAACAGAGACCATATTGATGGATAGAATAGAGCGATGAAGATCGCCAACACTCGTGTCAGAATCCCAAGAGAGAGAATCAGAAGACTCAGATCGTTCATCTTCAGATTGTTCGTCTTTATTGAATTTTGACTCTTCATGGACTACGTTGATAAAGGAAGTAGGAGCAATGTAACCTAAACCACATTTTGTCCTTCCGTATTTTAATGGAGGAATTCGAACAGGCATTCTTCTTCCTTTCCCATTATTGAGACTGGTTCTAAAGTCATAACCCATATTCTTGATGATATTTTTGGATTGTTGACTGTAGAGACGCAGTTGTAACCTTCCAGTATCATCATTTATGTCATCTTCTTCCAAGTTAGGAGGATTCTGAGGTCCTTTATAGAAAAATATTGGATTTTCTCCCTTCTTTCGACTGGGGACCACAAAGTATGATTTCTGTATAGAGTCTAATGATACGTCTGTATGAAGAGCTTTAACAACCCCTATAGTTAGTGGCTCTAAGCTATTTAGCAATTGTAAATAACTTTGTACATAACCACAAACATCAATATACTGCAAAGGAGATGCTTCATTAATACTAGATGCTGTATTTACAACAGAAGGCTGAGCCTTATCAGACTTAGTCAGATTAATGACAAAGGGGGAGGAAGAAGAACGGTTAGAATTTTTGTTTCGATTAAGATCGATAACAAAAGGCTCAGAAGAGGTGAGCTCCCTTGAAGAAGACCGTGGATAAGTAATACGTCCACTGACTGGAATGACTAGAGTATCTGATCTAGTCTGAGAAGATGGAGGGGGAGTGATGAGTCCACTGACAGGAATGATCAGCAAACTTTGTGAAGCTTGGGAAGATGGTGCAGTAGTGCGTCCACTGACAGGAATTATCAGTGAGCCTTCTTCGGATGATCTAACAGACTGCGGAGGAATGATACGCCCTTTTACAGGAATAACAAAAGTGTCAACTTTGGATGTCTCATCTTCATTATCCATAGCTTGCAAGACTTTCGAGTATTCATCTTTGTACATGCGAGCGTCATTAAAGTAAGCTTCGACTCCTTTGAATGGGTAAAGATCTGCCACTTCTTTTTGAACCTCTCCATTATCATCAACATATTTGAAGCACTGATGAAGGGTTGAAGGAACGACATTATGTTCATGCAAGAATGGTCTTCCTAATAGAGCATTGTATGAGCAACCATGATTGTCGATGATGTAAAAAGTAACCTTAGTACGAAGATCGCCAATTTGAAATTTAAGGCGAATCTTGCCTAAAGGCTCACTTTTTCCTTGATTGAATCCCAAGATGGTAGTGATAGTACTGGAAAGACTATGCACAGGTATCTTCAATGCATCTAACATAGCCTTTGGCATAATACTGAGAGCGGATCCTGGATCAATCAATAAACGATCAACCTTCATAGAATCAATATATCCTGTATGATATAAAGGACGATCATGTCGATTATCCTCTAGCAGCATATCGTCCTGCGTAAAGGTAATGTTTGGAATAAATTCCAATACATTATGGCAATGAGAAACATGTCCTGTTTCTAACTTCTTGAGAAGAGTTAAGCAGGTTTCTGCTTGCAGCAGTGCTTCACTTAAAGTTTCTCGAGTCTCTTTAGAGAGGCGTAAGAGCTCGAAGATTGATAATTTAGCTGGGGTATTGGCTAGTTGAGCCAATATATCAAAATTATAAGGCTTTTCAAGTCCTGTAGGAGATGACTTCTTCAATGGTTTGTCGAAGCGGACTTGTTGTTTGCCTTTGTCAGCTGCTGTTGGTTTAGAAGAAACTGTCTCAACAGGAACATTTAAAGGCTCTTCAGTAGAGACTGGAGTTGAAGCTGTAACCGGAGGAACGTCAGAAATTTCTTCAGGAACTTCAGCATAATCTTTCAAATATACTTTTCCTGACCGAGTTCCAGCATGAACTTCAACTTCAGATTCTGGTTCAAGGTCTATGGAAACCATGCTGCAATTCTTTATTTTGCTCTTGGTTCTTTTATGTTTGATGAAAGCTTCATTCCAGAAACCAAGGCCAATACGAGATTGATTATGTCTCATGGTGATGGCCAAAGGTGCTCGGAGTCCCTTGCCTGAGTTCAAACCTGGGGCAGTGGCTAGATCATAACCCATTTTCGCCATCAATTCACGAGATTGTGAACTGTATAAATGAAAAGCAGGTTTGTATCTATCTTCAATTTGAGGTACAGATTTTATCTTCATAGAGAGTGAATTTCCTGCTGAGATGAAAGTAGAGGTTAGATAAAGATCGGGTGTGAAACTAGAAGTCACGTTGCATGACTTAGTCTTCCCGAACTTCTTTTTAGATGAGGAAATCTTCCGAGGAGAAGAGGAAGACGTCTCAAACTCTGTCTTTAAGTCTGGGTGAATCCACATAATTTTTTCCTTCTTAGTTGTGACAGGAACAAGTCCGTCATTCTGTGCTGGTGGGATGTTTATAACTTCGAGAGTTGCTTTGGGGATAGGAACAATCCCACTTTCCACCATTAAGGGAGGGAAGTCACCGAACTGCATTGAAATTACATTTGCTGTGACTGTTTTGTCTTTGGGTGTTAAGGTCACAGCTCCTGATTTAATCATCTCTTGAATCTTCCCTTTTAATACATAGCAAGACCGGATTGTATGACCCAGCATTCTATAATATGGACAGTATTTTGGATGATCTGTCTTATTGGCTTCATCAGGCTTTTTAATTTCTGGTAATTGAATCTTATTACCTTTGAGTAAGCATTCAAAGATACCCTGAACATCGTCATCGTCGAAAGAATATTCTTTTTTCGGCCGAGGAGATCTCTGTTGTTGATTTGTTGGAGCTGAAGTAGCTTGGGTAGTCTTTACCTCTTGACTACTGTTTTGGAGATTGACTTCAAAAGCTTCTTTCCCTTTGCGATTGTTGGGTCGAGTACTATTGCTAGCACTCTGATTTGATTCTTTGGGAGCCATTTGTACCCCAGACCCTTAAAGGTCTCAGCACTGACCTCGGCAGCCTTGGCACTGACAATGAAAGAAGGCCAATCTTGGAACTGAGTGGACCCTGTCCACATACTGATAATTGGTAAGAGGTTCGACTTGCAAGTGTCGATCGTAACAGCATCGGGAGTTCCAAGAGGCATTTTGAGGGCTTCTCTTCTGAATCTCTCAATGAATTCCTCAGTGGTCTTATTATTCTTCTGTTTGATTCTTATGAGGGCCGACATGGTCATATCATTGAGCCCTTCGTAGAATCGTTCAAGAAATATTTGCTTAAAACCGGCAAATGAGGTAATGCACCCATCAGGGAGACTTCTATACCATTCATAAGTCGTTCCTTTGAGACATCCAATGAACACTCGAGTAAGGAGGGCATCACTTGGTTGCAGTTGATCAGTCATTACCTCAAAATGATTAATGAACTGACTTGGAGAGGTTGTCCCATCATAGAAAGAGATGGTCGGAGGTTTGTATTTTGGTGGATACGATACCTGCTTCCATTCTATCGGATAAGGCTGTTTGATGCCTAACCTTTGTAAACCATCCTTCTGTTTGAATGCCTCGAATTGAGTTTTGAGATTCTTCAATTCTTCAGAGACAACTCCCGAAGATTGTGGAGTTGTGGCTTGTAGAGTATAATTGGGAGGAGGGACTGCAGCATATGTACCACCCCCAGCTCCAGAGTGACTTGGTGTGGTTTGTACAGGAACATTATATTGTACCCCCGGAATAGTAGAGGGTTCGGGGTTTGGAACAACAGGGGTATTCAATACCACTGGTGGTACTGTCTGTTGTTGAGCCTGCATTAGAGTGTGCATAGCACTCAATGTATCTGCCATAGCTCGCAATTGTTGTTCTAAAGAAGAAATCCTCTGTTCATGAGCCTCATTGCTAGTCGAAGGTTCATGATCACTTTCTGCCATGTAAGTGGTAATCATTCGAGGAATAGATGATGAAACAGTCTGTTCTGAATCATCACTGTGTGAATCAGTATCTTTCCCAGGGCTTTTTACAGGAGTCAATACTGGAAAATTGGACTCTCCAAGGAAGTCTTCTGTGATCTCCGGATTACCACTTGGATGAGAAGAAGAAGAGGCTCTGGTCAAGGCTCCGGTCCTGGATCGAGTGCCGAGATAAACACCATCTTCAGAGTCTGATATAGCATCAGACCGTATGCTACCCCCAATGTTTCTGGAAGTCATATTGACAGAAGCATAAAGAGGTTCATCTTCATCCAACATTGGTTCATATTGAATCCGTTCGAAAACAGATTGTCTTTTTGGTGAACAACAACATTGGATGACAACCCGAGGTTGAAAGTCACAACCATGCTTTTTATGGCGAATATGGGCAATGTCATAGCCAGATGGAGTGTCAATTCTCTGTTTATTTTGCAAATATTCCCGAAGATCTGTAGGAACAGATTGGGAAGTATTTGAAGATAGTTTCTGTGTAGAAACTTGTCTTTTGTTCTTCTGTCTTCTTGGTTCTTGAGTGTATAAAGACTGATTAATTTGAGCCACATAGTTTTTGGCATATTCTGCATCAGGGTCTAATATACTTGTCTCAGTGGAACCGAACCGATTATGATTAAGCTTATTACGAAGATCCGTGGGAGATTTGACTTTAATATCAGTCTTGGATACTTGTAATTTGCCTTTCTCAGACCGAGAAATTTTGAGAGAAGGAAGATGAGTATTATTCCGACTAGGAGTCGGTAATAATCCATCTTTGGAGGAATTAGCCAAAAGGCATTTTCCATTGTTTGATCTAGTAAGAGTACTAGTCAAATTAACTCCAGAGGTAAAGACCTTAGGAGTGGAGGAGTTGACTAAAGAGTCTTTCTCCTTGGTTGGCACAAGATGTGCAAGTTGAGGGGGAATCATTTGTATGTTCTGTGGAAGAGAACCCCCAATCTGATTTTCAGAAACAGTCAAAGGACTGTATTTGTTAGCATACGCTGACTTCAGTTTGGACTTCTGGTCATACGATGCCTTTTTATTAGCATACACTGGCTTTTGCTCAGCGTACGATGCCTGATGTTGGCTTTTGTACACTGCCTTTGCCGTACGCTGCCCTTTGAATGCCATACGCTCAGAGTCATCAATGGCTAAAGAGCCGACTGCTGTCGTAAGAATAGAAGGAGAAGGGACTTTGACATGTCCAGAGATGGTTTTCCTTGGACATATTGACTTGGTTAAAGAACCAATTTTGTCAGCGTGACTAGGGGAAACCACTGTTGCCGTGTTCCGAGAAGCCGAAGTGTGCTTCATGGAAGTTGAAGATGTGTTCTTGTCAGCATGAGAAGTGACAGAAGCGTCTCGGATTGTTGCAGAAGACTTAGGGACATAGACGGAGTGTCCCTTCTTCTTGGCAACAGGAAGAACGGAGGAAGTAGTGCGGCCCTCCTTCGCCTTGAGCATTTCTTCATAAGCCGATTGGTCGAATTGTACAACCATCGTCTTCTTCGTCAAGCCGATCGACGAAGTATCGCATTGAGTTGTTGCTATCTCATTGGAGGAGACAGCTTTCCCCAGCAGAGTCGCCAATTTGTTTTCCATAAATAAATTCACTTTATTTATTTTATTTCTGAGAAAATTACAACTGTAGGAATCTAATCTAGAAGACGATTACTTTATCCCTTGGACGATGCGATGAAGAAAACTCGAACTTCGAAGAACTTGGACAGCAACTGGGCAATCTCTCTGTTCTCTCTGAAAATGACTGTAGTGTCTGATGAATGTGAAGAAACTCTTTTTTATAGAGTTCAGGATAACTGTCCTTAAGCATACGCTCAGGTAGTTACTTGACGTGTGCATAACTGCAGGGACGCGTGGCGAATTCTGATGGAGACACATTAGCGTGCGGTTGAAAGTAGTGGAGCATGTTCAGGAGAGATTGATGGCCTGGATGCCACGTTGCATAACTTCTAGAGAAGTAGATAACTGGTATGGGACACGTGAGAACGTGTGTTGACTGTAATCCTGGATATGGTTGCTGTAATACGCTGCCTCGTTGAAGGAGAATTTATACGCTGACTTGGACAGCGTAGTGCCATAGGAAATCTATACGCTCACTTTATGGGCAAGGAGTCATGTGAGGTTATACGCTCGCTTGTTTAGCAAGGAATCATGTGAGGTCCATACGCTCACTTGACTGTGTGAAGAAGGAGTCATGTGAGGTCGATACGCTCACTGGAGAAGTGGCCACGTGGCTATCATCAATCTTCTTTG
The DNA here is from genome assembly GCA_029216955.1 of Iris pallida. NCBI lineage: Eukaryota > Viridiplantae > Streptophyta > Magnoliopsida > Asparagales > Iridaceae > Iris > Iris pallida. The sequence goes on along the minus strand of JANAVB010021600.1, from coordinate 40,674,150 downwards.
GTACACCATATCTTCCCATAACTGACAAAATCTTCTCGAGCGCCGTGACTGCGGATTTGACGGCTGACAGACTGTCAAAACTGACAGTAATGATGGCTTTTGTATTTATGAAGGCTGCTGAGTTGTCCTCGTAAAAGACAAAACCGACTCTTCGAAAACCTATACGACGGTTACTTTTCTCGTGACAGCTGTCTTTGCACGAAAGATAAAGTGTCAGATTCATTCCTCATTTAAACATATGCTGTGCTGTCACTTCAGTAAATAATAAAATATTTACTGAGCGTATGGCTTTTGAATGAGCGTACAACTCTGAATTGAGCGTATGGCTTCAACTGTCATCTGTCTTTAAGCGTATGGATGACAGCGTGTCATAATTTTCCACATCCTACATGCGCATCTCAACACCCACTTGCAGCTGCATTCGAGTCCATCATATCGCTGAGTGGGGACTGTGCACATATTCAAGGCGTCCCTCGAATACGTACATTTCAACCAAGCTTAGCGATTAGCGAATTCGGACAAGCTACTCGTGACAGTTTTGATTTGCCGATCGTTTTACTAACTTCGATTTAAAACCGAACTCGCGTGCATCTCACTATCGTTTATCTTGATCCTCGAGATGATCCGATTCGTTTCTCAAGCATTCTTGTCTACGAAATTAATATGATTTCTTCTTCTTAGCGGAGTCGACCAAGTCTTAAGTACCTTCCGTCCGAATCAAGACCGAGTATTGCACTATCATCGAGTACGTCTTCCTATCAATGATTCAATTCGTTATCCCAACTTTACTTGCGCATCATCCATTCCTATCATTTGCTTTGTTTGGGGCCAATCTCGTCGTCGTTCACGCACACTCTCTGTTCTCCGTCCTACTCTAAGTCTTGCTGCCCCAAGTCTATCGTCCGTCCAGACGATACTGTAAGGTCAATCGCACAAGTTCAATCACTCGGCATAGGGTCGTCCGCCGATCCGCTAGGTCATCTCACAGGGTCATAGTTACAAGTCAAGTCCGTGGCTTATCGTACAAGGCCGTTGCACGAAGCTCTCCCTAAATCCTATGGTCAAACCATTTGTTCGTTTGTATGGGAGTTTCTACCCAAGTTCGTTTCGTTCAAATTTTTAAACATCAAGCAGCGTTCACCCTATTCACATCAACACATTCTCCGCTCCAAGTTCGAGCCCGTTTAGGAAAATCATCATACGATAGGTTGTCCTCAATCAAATCCTTGACATGTCAATATCGTGCGTCCGCAATAACAATTATCGTAGTCTATCTCTTCAAGTATGTTTTGATACAGTTCACCTATCCAATTCACGTAGTCGATCACAAGGTCGTCTAGCCTTGCAATATGTCGTTCCCCGATCTCATGCAAGTCTGATTATCCACGGCGGACATGAATCACCATGTCAACATTCTCGCAGAATAATCGTTCTCATCGGGACATAACTCTTGCGTTGCGTCTAGACTTACTCATTTTCGATACGCGAATTGGGCCTACTCAATCCTCGACTTTACTTCGCCGTCTATTATACGTCCGATCAATCCTCAAATTCTCCTTCGCTTCAAACCACAAGTCGTAGCAATCAAAATTGCTATGTCAAGGTATTTCGAATTCGATCATTCCCGCTGGACATGAATCACCATGCCAACGCTCACGCAGAACGATCGTCCTAAATCTGACGTGACGTATGTGCGAGGCTGGAGTTGCGCTCGCTCAAGACAAGATTGTTGTCATTGTGGTTATCACCGAACAATCGAGTCACTTCCCTTCTTTATCCAAACGTTCATTTCTATCCAAATTCTCCAACATAGCATCCATTAAAATAATAACTTCTAATACGATCATCATTCATCGAATCAGAGTACTCCTGAGTTATCGTACATCGATCTTTGATACGCCTCAATACCATCGATGATGTACATAACCTGACGATCTTCCTTTTGCAACGAATTTTGAGTCGTGCAACTTAATTTTCTCAATTCACATTGTCTCGTGCTAACTCTTCATTGAGCAACATCCATTCCAAATTCTTAGTCATTCTCGTATCTCCAAACCAACGTTTTCTATGCACGCTATCTTCCGATCGTGCTATCTTCGATCTCGTCCATGGGTATTTCACCTTAACTCAAGTTTCAATCCCTTCGGCTATATTCAAAATCGCATGCACGATCTTCTACGTTTCCTCGTCCAAAACATCCATTTATTTTATCGTTTCGAATCTCCATTCAACCGTTTCACAATTTACACTACGCATTCTTAATTCGTCCGAACGATATCTCGTTTGAGACTCCCGAATCATGACCAACTAAGCGTTACTCATTCTAAGGCTTGTGCGATATCATCGCTTGCCGACATACTCGTTCTATCCGTAAATCCTTTAGTCTCGCTCGAACAATTTATATAACGTTCATACACCACTCAGGGTTCGAGCCACTCGACTAGTCGTCGACACTCACTCTTATTCTTCTTCGAAGCTATCACATACACCACTCGGGGTCAAGTCATTCTACAATTTCTCAAAAGGTCATTTGATTCCCAATCGATATATATTCAATTGCACGTTCGCCCGTTCCTCAAAGTCTAAGAACCATTTTCCACGTTCGTTTTAATGTTGGTCAAGTAGCGTCTCTATCAAAATACGTTCTAAGTCTCACTTATTCTCGTCCGAGCGATAGTCGATCTCGCTCGCAAACTCGTTCGCACCAGAAGGTCTAGGTGCGCGATACTCGGCACAACTTAGCCAAAAGGCTGCGTGCATAACCACCCCGTTCGAACTATACTTCGGTCTCGTGTACTCGTTCGCTATTGTCAACATAAGGTTATTCGAGCACGTCTTGCGTTTGCTAACTCTTAGCATCGGTTCCTTCCAACTCAAGTACGTCATGGTTAGGTACCAAGGCCTTCGCCTATCGATCCCATTCAACCGAGTACTTGTACGAGCTTTTGAAAGTATTAGACTTATTGTATGGAACATCCCAAGGCACTACGAGAGAGAGCGTACACTTCTTTTATTTCAAAACGAGCTTTCAAAACTGAGAGAATCGAAATGAAGTCCAAGGACGTAAAGCCGTACTCTGATATCAATCTGTCACGCCCCGCTCCTGCAGGAGCGATCGTCCTCGCTTAGGCGTGATGTCGCACGGGTCTAGATTGCGCCCGTGCAAGGCTAATCCCAGAAATGGCCGATTTGAGCTAGGCCACAGAGTCGCACAGACTGTCCCCATTTGCAGCGGAAAGTAATTGAACACAAATTGAATGCGAATTCAAAATCTTTATTAACATTCAAGAAGTTTACAAGCGGCGCTAGGCCGAGATTACAAATCGCTCAAGCTCTTTCTCTTTGAAACATAAAAGGCGAGGCATGTGGCTTACAAGATGGAATAATTCATGGCGATGTTCTGATACATTATGTCATGTATAGGGTGCTTCAGCTTCTTGCAATGCTCCAAGGTTCCAGAGTTAGCTTCGCGCCTTAGCACGTTCGAGGGAAGCTCCGCCCCCGCTAACGACTCCTGCGTCCTGCAAGCAATCTGTAGGGTTATCAGTACATTGTTATGCATTGGTGGGGAGACTAGCTCGCCCATAATGCTATCATTACCAAACACGTTCGATTTACTTATGTGCACCGTCTATCATTCATTGTCTTTCTAATCTTTCCTTAGGGTCAGTTTCATGGCATATTTTATAACCTATCTCGTGTTGTCGAATTCAAGTGTTTGCATGAAAATACATTCACGACTTACCCATACTTACCGTCCAGCCTTCCCTGTCCAAAGTAAACCAAGTTAGTCAATAATTCATAAAAACTTTCAATGTCGAGTGCGTGTCCCTGCCTCAGGTCCTAGCGCATCGTAGGCGTGTATTCTAACTCGTTTGCTCGACGTACTCTCGATCATTTTGTGTGTTATATTCAAGCCTATTCAGAAGGTGTTTTGTTCAGTTAACTTAGACTACTTTGATTTCAATGCAAGGACTTGCACGTGGATTGCCACCAGCAAAGCCTACTTAAATCTATATGCACCGGTTGCTGGCACCACAAGCCATTTTGGACCCTTCCTGCCGTGATATTTTGCAACTATTCAGAGCGTACGGCTGGTACACGTTGATAGTTTCTTGAAATACTCCTACACTTACGTCTCCTGGGTGGCCAAGCCCACATCCAAGCAGCCCGTAAGCTCCCTTGATTTTTGTCCGGGCCGGCTACGATCTTCCCTTTGATCGTGCCGCGGAAATCCCTTATATCTCCCACCTCCCGTATACGAGGGGATTGTCCACGACCATTTCGTATTATTTGTCATTTTAACTTAACGGCTGTCTCCGAGTCGTAGGCTAACCCTTAGCCATAATGCGTTATCGACCAGGTTGGCGTCCGTGCAGCGCGGGTAGCGAGTCCCGTTGCACGTGCCCGTCACACCTGTCGCTAACCATTCTTTCCTTTCTGATCTTTCATTCAATCTTTCTTTTCTTTCTTTCTTTCACTTGTTCGTTCGTTCATTGATTCATTCATGTATTCATTCATTCATTCATTCCTTCGTTGATTCATTCATTCACACATTACGCAACTCCCAGTACGAGAGTCGCCTGGGCGACCCATCGGTCCCGAAGTCTTTTAATGTTGCTATACTCTACTTGGAACGACTATATTGATAGTCTTCCATTTTATTATTGTAAACCATTCATTGTTTCATTGTTGAACGCATAAGGAACTCGAAATGTAAGCTTGTGCCTTAGCACGAGCATGGAGCACGGTGCGAGAGTTCTCACCTTTTCCATATTCTTTTTCATATTCTATACAAGCATACAAGATAGGATTATTCCCTTAGCTAGGTACGTTGAGTCATTTATTAGCATGCGCGATGTTATCGCCTAGCGATTCTAGCAATATTGTCCGTATTATTATGTGTCTAGGCTAAGCAAAGACGGGTTCATCGGAGCCACCCACCTTAGCGATGTTCGTATCGGCCGAGCGATACTCTGAACGCGCCTTTGAAAGTCTAAGTCTGGATTCCTCTTGACGGGACAATGTAAGCCTTGCATCGATTCTTCATCAGGTCGATGCCAACTCTTCGAGTCGACGGCTCGTTCGAGTCGTTGCACTTGTCGTTTGAATCGGCATTCCGCTAGGGCGGAGCGGGTCATTACAGATACCGTGATCGGATATCATCCTCACGTTCCCACGTTGACTCTCCTAAGGAATGATGACCCCAAGCAACATGGACAAGGCTAATTGTTCGGTTCTTGAGTACCTTCTCCCTTCGGTCCAAGATAGACACCGGCTGTTCCTCGTAAGACAGGTTGGTACCAACAACCAGCTCAGAATGATCGAGAATATGGCTTGGGTTCGATACATACCTACGCAACTGAGATACATGAAACACATCATGCACCTCTCGTAACGAAGGTGGAAGGGATAAACGATAAGGAACATCGCCTATCCTATCAAGGATAGCAAATGGGCCTACGTATCGTGGACTCAACTTTCCGCGAACGCCAAATCTAATGACCCCATGGGTAGGTGAGATCCGCAAGAACACGTGGTCCCCAACAGAGAATTCTAGCGGCCTACGATGCTGGTCTGCCCAATGACGATGCCAATCTTGCGCAACTCGAAGTCGCTCTCTAATTCCCTTAACCACTTCAACTGTCTGAACAATCTTTTCTGGGCCTAACATCTTCCTCTTCCCGATATCATTCCATGCTAGTAGCGACCTACACTTCTTACCATATAGTGCTTCAAATGGCGCCATCCGGATACTGGCTTGATAACTGTTGTTGTATGAGAATTCGATTAAGTGTAGGTGACTCTCCCAAGACCCTCCAAAATCTAGGGTACAAGCTCGCAACATATCTTCTAAGGTCTAAATTGTTCTTTCTGATTGTCCGTCCGTCTGTGGATGGTAAGCCGTGCTAAATCTTAACTTGTTACCCAGACTATGATGTAAGCTCTTCCATAAATACGATGTAAAATGGGTATCTCTGTCCGACACAATGCTGACAGGGACTCCATGCTGCCTGACTGTCTGTTGCATATACAACTCTGCCAATTTTTCTGTAGATTGCCCTACTCTGAAAGGAAGAAAATGTGCTACCTTTGTAAGCCGGTCCACCATCACCTAAATAGCATCTTTACCACTTGGCGATCTCGGTAAATCGGTCACAAAGTCTATTGTGATGTGTTTCCACTTCCATTCCGGAACAGAAAGCGGTTGCAATAACCCAGCTGGCCTCTGCTGCTCTGTCTTCACTTGCTGACATATCAAGCAACGGGAAACGAATTGAGCTATCTCCCTCTTTATCCCGTTCCACCAGAAGTGCTGCTTGATATCTTGGTACATCTTGGTCCCTCCAGGGTGTATAGAATACTGAGAGCTGTAAGCTTCTGTCATAACCTCATGTCTAATATCTCCACTAGGCATACATAGGCGTGATCCAAACCTAAGTGTACCATCTTTATGTATCTGCATCTCCTTCCTCAGTCCTGACTCACATTCTTCTCTAAGCTTCTGAATCCTTGGGTCCTGTGCCTGAGCTGCCTTGATCCTGTCTAGCAAGTCAGATTGAACTTGTAGACTTACAAGAATTCCTACATCACTAAGAAGTACAACTTCGATGCCCATCTCCTGAAGGTCTTCTAAAATATGCTTCTGTGTTGTCAACATAAATGTGCCGCCTCTTCTGCTAAGAGCGTCTGCTACCACAATAGCCTTGCCTGGATGATACTGAAGCTCTACGTCATAATCCTTGATCAACTCTAACCATCTTCTCTGTCTCATGTTCAGCTCCTTCTGAGTAAAGATGTACTTCAGACTTTTATGGTCTGTGTACATGTCCACTCGATCACCATATAAGTAATGCCTCCATGGCTTCAAAGCAAATACTACTGCCGCCAACTCCAAGTCATAAGTTGGATAATTCTTCTCGTGGTCTCGAAGTTGCCTAGATGCAAATGCTATCACCGTCCCATGTTGCATAAGGACGCATCCAAGTCCTTTACCTGACGCATCACAATATACAGTGAAACCTCCGGGTCCAACTGGTAATGTAAGAATAGGCGCTGATATCAACTTCTGCTTCAAAGTCTCAAATGATGCCCGGCATTCTATCGACCAGACGAATGGCACGTCCTTCCGTGTCAAGCGGGTCATGGGTGCTGAAAGTCTTGCAAAGTCTGATACGAACCTTCTGTAATATCCTGCCAATCCCAAGAAACTCTGTACATCAGCTACGGTCTTGGGTACTGGCCAACTCTCTACTGCTTCTACCTTCTTGGGATCCACTGCTACTCCAGCTCCTGATATGATGTGACCCAAAAATAAAATGTGATCCGTCCAGAACTCATACTTGCTGAGCTTGGCATACAACTGGTTCTCTCTCAGAACCTGTAACACCTTCCTGAGGTGATGTCACGCCCCATAACCAGAATACTGGCAAGTAGGGACGGACCAGGCCAGCTACATATACCAAAGTACTCCAGTACTCCGAAATAACGTATAAGCTGTATAGACATGGGGGTTACTACTACAATCCAACAGTCGATCCTAGGTCAAACCATCCTAGGTATCTCAATCACAGGCAAATATGTAAAGTACAAGAAGTATGATCACCTGGAATATAAAATAGTAAAGTATCCCAAACTATCATATATCAATGATCATGAAGCTAGTAATACAGAGTGAAGACTAGCAAGAGTAATAGTCATACATGATAAGCTCTAGCTATAGTCTAGAATACGCAAATCATGTTCTGGCCCGTAGGCTAAATGTCAAGTCCAAAACACGAGCTAAACACGTGCTCGGAGGCTAAACGCCACAAAAGAATAATGTACATAACTAGTGGGAGAATGAAATAAAAAACCCACTAAGGTACTCTGGTGCTCTGGGTAATCACCAACAAGTGGAAGGTACGGAAGATCCTCCGGGCTCCTCTATCAGATCTGGCCAAACAAAACCAGTGGGGTCAGACTCCCAATAGCAAGTACCACGAAGGAAGCCAAACTATGAACTAAAACCAGCATGTAAATCATAGCAATGGATAGAGACAGAATTAAATAAAAGCAAATCGAGACTCGTGCGCTACCAATGCACTTATCCCGAGAATAGAAAAGACAATAAGTAAAGCAACATGTATCATAAAGTAAAGGACATGTGGCGTAATGTAAACTGTGTACATGTAAGGAAAAGAAAGCATGTGAACATGAAAGATAATCTAGACATGTGAGCATGTTAAGTAGTCGGAACATGTAAGCATGTAAGATAACTGGAGCATGTAAGCATGATAGATAACTGGAACATGTGAGCATGTAAGATAACTATATAGAACGACAAATGATAAGATAACTTAGGAACTATTTCGAAACCCAAGTTACAACCCGTAAACCAAACAAGGACCGGGGTTGTAACCCTTCTCCTGAACAGAACTTTAGTATCTAATCATTTACCGGCAAAAGTAAAGCATAAACAAAGATGTACTGAAAATAAACAAATTCGGACACTGCCTAGACAAACTAGACTAGACTGGACTCCATATAATAGTCACGGCCAAGCAATAAAATGGCTTTATACATTAGCTAACTAGGGTTGTCACAATCCTAATTACTAATAAATGCAAGTTTGAGAATTCCAAGTCCAGCACCTGCCTGCTACTACCTGAATGGTCCAAGCCAAAAAAAAAGAAGTATAGCAGACACACTGCAGTAAGATACATGTGTCCTAAAGAGGTGTCCCACTCGACGGTGTACTGGAAGAGTGCTCATCATGACAGATAGCTCCAAATCCTAAGGATATATATATAATGCCAAGACCAAAGGGGCAACAGGTAAATGGAAAATTTTCAATGATCTAAGTAATCAAGCTAGTTGTTTAGTCCTTAACATTTTTTTGTTGGATTCCGGGTGTGGCATTCCGCAGAATCCATCCTAGACATGAGACATGCGAGACTGGACAATAACGAGAATGTGCACCATAATAAGCCACAACAAGAAAAATATAATAGACAATAAGCCATGAGTGCGCTACGACGAGCCACTATCAAGGAGCAAGACATGTACTGGAATCAAGAGTGCACCATGACAGGCCACTATCATGTAAGCAAAGAAAGACATGTACAAGAGTGCACCACGATGGGTCACTATCTAGTAGACAAAGAAAGCATGGCAATAATTATCATAGCTTGTAAGAAAGAATCTATCAAAGACATATCATGGCATGTGGGAAAGAATAATTAAAGCTAAGTACATTTCATAGAAAAATGATTGAACATGTACTAGTGTCAAGTGTATATAGGGTGTACAATCATTCTCTAACTATGCAAGATTATCTAATCATGTTAAAAAATCATTACAATCGAAGAAAATATCAAAAACGGACAAAAACGGGCAGAAACGGGCAAAAACAGACTAAAATAGCATAAAACGGCATACCGACGGTATACTGCGGCATACCGGCGGTATACCGGCCTAAAGACATAAAGTTTCTGGTGCAAAAATTGGCATACCGGCGGTATACCGTTTTTCCAAACAACAACAAAATCTAGATTTTTGCCAAAACTTATTTCGGCCATAAAAACTTCGTTTTAAATCGAAATTCGGATTTTCAAAAGTTAAAATTGCATAGAATTGAATTTCCTACAATATGGAACTATTATATTTCAAAAATTCAAAGATTTGATAGATCAATATCTCAAAATACTCCCAAAAATAGGTTTTTGGGGCACCGAAACGGGTTTCGATTGCCACCAAACTCAAAATCCATGATATAAAAACTATGTGAGGGCCTCATATATGTATATGTGACCAAGATCCATGATGGTAACACTAATATCACTCTTGATACCAAGTTTTCTACTAGGTCCATATTGGGTTTTAACATAAAATCAAAACCTTGCTTAAACCAATTTTAGAAACATGCATATATACGAGAATCATAAGAAAAACATATTTTACAAAATGAGTTTAGAATAATTTTAAGTATTTACTACCAAGGAAAAATAAAATAACAACAAAAATATTTTTGTTCAAGATTTGGCAAGATGTACTTGCCTAAGTTAAGCTCCAAGCCAAATCTTCTACTCCTCCTCCTAGGGGGGTTAGACACCACACCCAAGGCCTCAAGGCCAAGCTCTTGGCAAGTTCCAAGGGAGAGAGAAGGGAAGAAGAAATGAAGAAAGTGTGAAGAGAATGAAAAGAGAGAGGAGAGAGAAAGTAAAATGATATATATAGAAGGGGGAATTAATCTTAGCCGTCGGATGGTGATCCATGTGAAGATCTAAGTCAATCCTAACCATCGTAACAAAACCAAATATCCAATGGGTAAAAGGGTGCATCTATACTATTTACGAAAATATCTAAACACTATTCATCAAAATATCCAAAATACTATTCACAAAAATATCGGAAACACTATTCATGAAAATATCTGAAATCGAAAACATCTAAAATGTGGAAAATTTGTCTGGACGGTATGCCATCGGTATACTTCGGTATACTGGCGGTATGCCGGCCAAGAAAAAAATCTATAAGTTAGAATTTTTTTTGAAGCATTACGAAAACCAAGAAAATACAAAATATACTATAAAATACGTATCCGTATATAAATACCGATACTGTGAGACGAGTCTCACAGGTGATCTTCATGCTCCTCTTCACTGGAAGAGTATACGAGAATGTCGTCAAGAAAAATAACGACAAATTGATCTAAGTACGGCATAAATATGCGGTTCATCAAATCCATAAATATTGCTGGAGCATTGGTCAAACCAAACGTTCATAATGCCTATACTTTGACCAGAATGCTGTCTTGGGAATATCCTCCTTTCGAACCCTCACTTGATGATACCCTGAACGAAGATCTATCTTGGAAAAAACTCTAGCTCTGCTCAACTGATCAAACAAGTCGTCGATCCTGGGTAATGGGTACTTGTTCTTCACTGTTGCCGCGTTAAGCTTCCTGTAATCGATGCACAATCTGGATGACCCATCCTTTTTTCCCACAAGTGCTACTGGTGCTGCCCATGGTGATACGCTAGCTTGGATGAACTTCTTCTCCTTTAATTCCTCTATATGCTGATATACCTTGGCCTGCTCTGAATCCGCCATTCTGTAAACTCGATCGGATATCGGTTTAGTTCCAGGTGCCGATTCTATACTGAATTCAATATCTCTAACCAGTGGTAGACCTGGAAGTTCTTCAGGAAATACGTCTAGAAACTCTTCAACTACCTTCGGGACTTGAACTTCTTCCATTGTTGTTACTACTCCCTGCTCTTGTTGAGTTGCCACTGATTTGACAAAGATGAACCGCTTCATGTCTGGAATATCAAAAGATACACTCCCTCTACGACAATCTATTGTCGCATGACTGTCTTTCAGCCAGTCCATGCCTAAGATAACGTCAAAATTTCCAACAGAAAATTATATCAACCTGGCGGATAAGGAATGCCCGCAAACTACAACGCTATACGCTAGAATAATCCTACTAACTCCTACGAGCCCATTACCAGTGAGTATATTCAACCTCCCTGGCAATGCCTCGAACTCCATTCCTAGCCGTATCGTAAATTGTACAGATATAAATGAGTGTGATGCTCCCGAATCAAATAATGCTACTGCGGGATATGAGGCGACGAGAATGTTACCTGCCACAATATCTTCCGATGCCAATGCCTCCTCTAAGGACAGATTGAACGCCTGCCCTCGGCCTTCTTATTGGTTCCCATGCTGCGGCCTAGCCTGGTGCTGCTGCTGGCCCCTGCCTTGGTGATGCTGGGGTGGTCTATGCTGGTGTTGCTGCATCGACGGTCCCTGCTGTCGAAACATCTGAGCCCGGGTCATGAACGGGCGATGTGCCAACGATTTTACTGCCACCGCTGGTCCTCGATACTGGCCTGCCCCTAGTGCTGGCAGACCAGGAAATTGTTGTACGGGTTCTCCTGAACTCGGATTCATGGGACAGGTGGTAACCCGATGATCTGGATTTCCACATATCAAATACTGCCTGTTCAATGTCCGACACACATCTCTAGTTTGCCCTACCTTCCCACAATAAGTGCAGCCCGCTGGGTGTTGCTGGTTCTTCCTTTGTTGTTATTGCTGCTGCCTTGGTGGTGGTGTTGGCCCTCGTATTGTCACATCGTGAATGCGAATGCCAGGGGATGGTGCTGTTATTCGGGGTGCTACTCTTCCTCCTCCTTTAATCTGACTGTGGGATCTCTTCTGACCTCCAGTCCTTGCAGTGATCCTCTGAATGGTGATCTCATGCCTTCGGGTTGGCATCAATACTTCATCAAAAGTCTGGTAATTGTGCCCCTCTATTAATTGCAAGTGCTCAAGATGAAACCCTTGCTGAAATCTCATGGCCCTCTGGCTCTCCGTTGCTACCATCTCTGGGACGAACCTACTCAATCTGCAGAACTCCGCTGCATAAGCATCTACCGTCTTGCCGGCCTGCTTGAGGCTGATAAACTTCTATTGTAGCTCAAACTGCACCACAACTCCATAATACTTTGTCTTGAATCTTGCTGTAAAATCGTCCCAAGCAACGGGACGTCTGATGCCTACTTTCTCTGATTCCCACCAATCACGTACGAGATCCTGAAGTAACAACTTCACTAGATCCATACGCTCTTCCGCCGGAACCTTAGCTGCTGTGAAAATAGCCTCAATATCCTTAAGCCACGCATCTGCTGAGATGGCATCTTCCGTGCCCTCGAAACGGCGGGGGTTGTACTTGTAAAACCTGGTTGATGCTCCTGAATCCGTCTTCGTCCCTCTTTCCAAAGCCGTCTGCAACTCTTGGTTGAGTAATACGTTCTGCTCCTGCAACTGAGCGTGCATGCGCTGCTGGGCTAACATCTGGTGTTGCTGAGTAGCCATCATCTCTCTCATGATCTCCAAAAGGGCCGGGGTGTCCACTTCCACAAGGGTAGGTAGAACTATAAGTGGTGTTGGAACCTCCGGATACTGCGGTCCAGCTGCTGGTTCTACTATCACTTCTTCTTGGATAGTCTCTTGAGGTTGTACTGGCCCTTGTTGCTGCTCAACAGGGTCTTGCTGTTCATATTGCCCTTGTTGCTGTCTGGTCCTGGCAGATGCAGACGAGTTACCCCTAAGAAAAAGGATAAGAGAACAATCAAACGATCGGACATGAAGGATCAATGAAGTCAAAGGATGCTGGAATGTCAAGCTAGAGTTGAGAGTAACGAATCATGAGATCAAGGAGGAAACATGTGTGATTGAGACATCCTATAAATCAAAATACCCTACAAGTCTGAAATTAGACCTGCATGGGCTACCACTAAAACCTTGTCACGCCCCAGAACCAGAATACTGGAGAGCGAGGGAATGACTCAGCCAGCTACGTATTACGGGTAGATGAATACCGTATAATACGATCAATGCTGTCTAAAAGACGAGGGGGTGCATACTACATAAAAGTCTCACTATGGTCACTTCACATCTATTGTCTCAACCATTCAAACAAGAAACAGTAAATAGAGAATATGTGAGATAAAGCAGTAAGGCATCCCAAACATTCTGTCAAAATGTTTTTGATATCTGGCTTTACAAAACATAGCCAGATGATGTAGCAAAGTATACACAATTATTTATCAGATGCAGCCTGACTTAGTTATAATTATGTAAAAGTAGTACAAGACGATCCGACTAACATGTCGGTGCCAAACGGCAAAGTATAAAGTAAGTAACAAAACGAGCGGAGAAGTAAGGAACCCACTCGAGTCCTCCTGCGATCATCCCTCTAGTATTGACCATCTTGGAGGTAGAAGTAAGCTGAGTCCTCGGGGACCGGCTCTAAATCTGGCCATGCAAAACCAGAGAGGTTAGACCTCTAATAACAAGTACCGCAAGGAAGCACGATATGAGGAATAAAACCAGTAATAAGAAATATGATAAATAGATCTCTGCGTGCTACTGGGATTTACATAACATCACGACACTTCGAACCAACCTCCCAACCAAACAAGTACATAAGTTGACCCGTCATGTCCTGATACTCTGATCATCTCAGTAGTCAACAGAGTAGGTACAATACACAAACAAGTCAACTTAAACGGCCATGCAACTACTACCGCTTGCTACTGTGAGTTCCAAGTTACCCTGGAAATATGCAATAAGGATTACTCAGTTCTCACTATGAGCAAGCAAGGCTAGTCTATCCAGTCAATCAATTGCACCAATCATAAATTAGACGAGTTCCAGCGGGACGCCCGTCATCAATATACAATATAAAATAAATAATATGGGCAGATACCGCTCCCTGCCCGTGTAGCAGATTTATAGTATCTGTGGGAACCAGCCGGCCTGTCGGGCACTTAATAGTCCCAAAGAGGGCTGCAATGTAAGAACTCGGAAATCTATTCTCTCCATGCAATCATTATTTTATTTAACTTAGTAGCCTCTATGCTAAGTGAAATCCCATGCCGTAGATCATTGTCATTCAGAATGAGTACTTTTGTACGGGGTACGGTATGCATAACTCTACAACGATACCCGTGCGGTTAGGTTGTAGGTCTTACATAGCGTAATACAACAATCAAAACTAACCACGGAATAATCATGCTTTGACCATAAAGTACACATGCTGCTTTTGTAGAAAAATAAATTGAAGCCTGCACGTGCCTGTATGCCATTATTTGGGATCAGCCAGTCGATTGCAATAGTTCACAGTTCATATAAACGTGTCTCATCCATTCAATTCAATAAGACGACTAGCCAGTCTCTTAGTTCCAACTAGGAACGCATGATCAATCATTAGTCAATGTAACAATCATTATCAGTTGTGACAAGGCATGAAGTCAGCTAGTATTTAGTATGGTCGAGTCTATAACTCTCAGGGTTTAGTTCCAGTCATACTGGGTATCCATAAACCAATCAGGATATATGGCACATTCTACACAACCATATATATTAAAATATTAACATGTTAAGATTATCGAGTGCACTTTGGTTCGCTTTTGTCTATTATTCTACGTGGATGGAACATAAATAAACTTAGCCTTTAGAATCCCATCCACGACTGCCTTGAAATATTTTTTGAAATTATACGGTCGTCCTTGAATCACGTATTGGTATTCGATAAAATCGTTATTGAACTCCTTATTGCTTTCGCCTCTACCTATTTTAGAAGGACGGAGGCGTGGTACTAAAAATTTCTCTAGCTACCCTATCACCTATAACCCTCAACCTACTCTCAAATCATACCTTCTATGTATTTAATCAATTCTCTCTAACCTTTATTGCATATTCTAACTTTAACTCCCACTTATTTTTCTTCTTGTGTTAACCCATGATTATCCTTGCCGTTATTGAAATCGAGATTTCCTAATGCATCTTTCGTTGAGCATTGTGAATTATTTTGTGCCTTCGTACCCCCTGTAAATCCTTAATTTCGAGGACGAAATTCTTTTAAGTTGGGTAGGATGTAAAACCCCTAAATTTCTACTATATTTTTAGTACTGATTTTTTTTGTATTTATACGTCGCATAGTCGTATTGTACGTCGTGCGAGAATTTGCGTTTTTCGTATTTACTCGTCGAGTGCGAATATGTGGGACGTACATATTTTTAGAAAAATGATTTTTAATTTTATTATCGGTGATGGTTTCAAAATAACATATATAATAATTATTTTTATTAAGAGTTGTGAAAAGTATCTATCGAGATTGGGAAAACTTATTATTTTAATTATTTATAAAATACTATCTTATTTTAATAGTGGTAAATTAGAAAACTAGATTTATGAGAATATGCTACTCGTGTAAAGCACATGAAAAATTATTTCATGTATATTTTCAAATTTTATTTTATTATTTAGCAAGAAGGTATTTTAAATATTTAAATATTTATGTTTATTTTCAAAATTGTTTATCTAAATTATTAAAAATGTATTTTAAAGAGATATTTTCTACTACTATTTAAAATATTTATTCTCATTTTCAAAAATTTTATGCTATTTAAATAAAAAGGTATTGTGAAATTTTTCCTATTAATACTTAAATATTTATTATAATTTCTGAAATTAATTATTATATAAATTCTATAAAAAGATATTTTGGATTTATTTATGATAAATTAAATGGTGATTAGATTTGTTGATTTAAATTAAATAGTTTAATTTAAATGTGTAATTTATCTATATTTAAATTGGATTGGATTTAGATATGAATGCATTAATTTAAAATAAATAGTAAATTATCAATTTAGGTTTTAAAAATACCAAATATTTTTCCAACTGGAAATTTCCACATCCTATAAATAGGCAGGTACTCCTCCATAAATTCTGGACACCCACAAATTTCTCCACAAGTATACGTGCGTGCATCGTGTTCGTGTTTCCTGTCCAAATTATTATTCCATATTTTTTTTACAAATTCAATTTTATCTTCTCCGTGTCGGACACCCCCGATACACCATCAAATCCCTAATCCTAAGCCTAACCCTAGCTCCCCTGCTTCCCCTGTTCCCAACATCCCGAGCCACCGACTATCACCGATGACCACAGCACGCCACCACTTCTCCGTTCGCGCCGACCACAGTTATCCCAGACCCACCTGTCACGACCCGCACCCATTTTTTTTAAACGGATACGAGACATGTCCAAGCCAGCCTACGCCGCAGTGTCGGCGGTAGAACGCTGTCACGGCCATGAAGATCAAAATCACAAATAATGCTTATTCCTAAAATTAATTTAAATTACAATGATCACAAGATTTATATTTGCAGAAAATATAAACTTATACAAATATTGGAATGACTACAACTCTGCTATCTAGCTAATTTCTAGGCTTTTGTTTGCAAGTACCCCCGTATCTCCCATGCTAAGTGAATCCACGGCTAACCTGAAAA
Source organism: Iris pallida (assembly GCA_029216955.1). Lineage (NCBI taxonomy): Eukaryota > Viridiplantae > Streptophyta > Magnoliopsida > Asparagales > Iridaceae > Iris > Iris pallida. Next base: position 40,657,291 of record JANAVB010021600.1, on the reverse strand, counting down.
ATGTTGGTTTCCAGTCAGGAATGGAACGAGCACAATTCACTGAATGCAATTTCAAATAAAGAAAATGACTATAAAACAAAGGTTAGACATCAGTCATGAGTTTTGAAAATAAACAGTAAATACGAAAAACCAATAGCAATAAAAAGACACAAAATACTTTTCCCAACTGTTAGAAGTACCTTTGACATGTGATCGGTCTGGGGTGCTACACCGCACGGTCTACGAGGTCTACTTGCATAAATTAAACAATGTCTACGAGGTCTACTTGCAGAAAATAAACAATGTCTACGAGGTCTACTTGCAGAAAATAAACAATGTCTACGAGGTCTACTGCATAAAAATAAACAATGTCTACGAGGTCTACTGCATAAAAATAAACAATGTCTACGAGGTCTACTGCATGAAAATAAACACGGTCTACGGTCGGATCACACATCCTTGGTACTTCTCATTCCCGACTCAACAATTTATAATAGAGTATAAAAATCACATAACCAATAACCAATCAATGAAATATAATGAAAATCAATATCAAAATGCAGACAATAAACTGTACTCGCCTGTGGTCCTCTGCTGGTGAAACCGACAGTCTGAACTACTTAATGTGCCACAATAGTCAAAACCCGTACAATAGTCCCCGGATGCTGAAATAGATAATACCAATGATCTCAGAGTAGTCAAATTAGCTAGAATTGCCTGTCCTTAAGCCCAATTCTGGACACAGGGGGAAAATGGTAATTTTGGGCCAAAATGGTGTCCGCCGTTGGACTCGCTTTGCACCGAAAAGCGTGCCAGGGTCAACAGTCTCTAAAGTCGTCAAACTACATGTCTACGGATCCAGTTTTTCGATATGAACCCAACCGAATGTCCAAAGTTGGATTCCGGCGGGCCGTACACAAAATTGCCCGTTGAGTGGGACCGTGGGGCCCGCAAAACGGTAATTTTACCAACTGTCTCAGAATCGGACCAAACTTGGCATACAGGACCAAAAAAATGATACGGTCCTGCTAGCGCAAGTTTTGTCCCGATCTGACGAGCATGCACAAAGTAATTGAGAAATTTGCAAAGTGCACGATACGGTGAATTTCGACGGATACGCATCAAATTCGTCACGCACACGCGACCAATTTGAATTCCGTCAAAGTCCACACGACCACGAAGCCGTTACGCAGCTTTCAATGCTTTCGGTTCGTGACCACGTCGTCCCGATTGGCGTGACGCACGTCGTGTGGAACAATTTCAATGTTTCCAAAACAGGTTTTTGGGAAACTTTGGGATTCGATTTCTCGATGCTCAGTCGATGAATTCAAATTCCACAAAAAGGGTTATGAAGCCCTACATGGTGTCTATAATCGTGTTCAGGTGGAATTTCTAAATAGCTACTGGATCGATCGGAATCGATCCGCCAATGGGGGTTCATGGATGGTTATATGTCCTGCTTTTGGGACAGATTTTTTGTCGTTTTCAACTCGATTTACCGGCCAACAAAAACCATCTAAACTCGTTCTAATAGAAGGGAAATAATCTCGTATATATTGGGGACATACCCGCGAAGTCGGTTCGTGAAACCGACGAGTGTGGAGGAAGAAATCCCGTCGCGAAGTCGCCTCAAAGTTGCAACTGCTGCTGTTGCCTTCCGGTCCTTCGCACGCACGCGCGCGCACACGGAGCTCTCCGGCCAGCCTGGCGGCGCGCGGCGGCGCCGAGGGCGCACGCGGGGGGGGGGGGGGGGGGGGTCGCCCAGCGGTGGCGTGGGGTATCGCGCGATTTGGTTAGGGTTTGCAGAACCAGCTCTCGATCTCTCGATACTTAACTCTCGGGTTTGCTTCTGTTTAACAACAGAGGGGGTCGGTGCTTGATGGGCTTGGGGGTTTGCTCGATTTTGGGCCGAGCTGGGGGCTAGCTCGGGAAGCTACTGCTTCCCTTTCTATTCTTTCCTTTTATCCATTTATTTCATTTAGATATATATATAAATACCTATATACATATATGCGTACATATATACGCACACATTTATATATATATATACATATATATATATATATATATATATATATATATATATATATATATATATATATATATATATATATATATATATATATTTTATATATATATATATATATATATATATATATATATATATATATATATATATATACATATACATTCACACATACATACATCTATAATACATTATATATATATATATATATATATATATATATATATATATATATATATATATATATATATATATATATATATATATATATATATATATATATACAACTACACATTTATACGCATATATTTTATATATATATACACTACATTTATATGTTCATGTATATATGTATACACCTTAAATTACGAATATATATACATGCCCCTTTAATCAATATATTTATCCATATATACACACATACACAATATATTTGTATATACACATGTATATACTTATATAACCCTATATATAAATACTTACTTTATTTTATAATTAATACTGAGAATTATATTTACAATTATTTAATAGGGATCCATATATCTATATATTTATATATATACTAATATAATATTCTCCATAAAATCTGAATGCACCTCAATAATATCTTTTCCTAATGACTATATATAATACTATTTATTTGTCAAAAATAGTATAACCAATAATATTAAAATATTATTATATAATAATAACCTCAATAGTATTGATAATAAAAACAATAATAATAATAATAATAAGAACGAAATACAATATCCAATAATTGGCATTTCATCCACTTAAAATATGTTTACATGGACTCTTCGCGTACACTAGATGCTTACATGGGCTTGGGCTCAGTTCGGGTCCAGTCTGGGCTAAAATGGTATAACTGGTTTCTCAAAAACTCAATAATATAAATAATAAATAAATAAACCTTCGGTAAGGGTTAAGTCGCAACTTGGCCTGGTTTTCCTAATTAGGGCTTTGCTATGGCTCGACCTTCCCTACCAGGGCTAGTACTCTAGTCCAATCACGTCATTGCACTATCCGTGCCATGATTCCTAATCGGTTTGTGCTCCATAACTCCACAAAGACTTAAGTCATCCACCGTAATAATTTACTAAATAATTATTTACAAAATATTAAAAATCACCATTTAATTCAAATAAATAAATAAAAATATAATTCAAAAATTCCGGGAAGAGGGGTTACAAATCTACCCACCTTAAAAATAATTTCGTCCTCGAAATTCTAATTCGTAGTTTTTCCGTAGAATTCTAAAAGAATTCTGCCTTAACCTCAATCTCTTTAAATTTAATTCCTCAAAAATTGTTTATATCCTCCTCATAGCCATTTTGTAACTGCGAATCATCGAGGACTACTACCCACGTTTGGTCACACTACCCACTTCAAACACCTGACGTCATAACATTGTAACCCTCCAGCTAATTGCAAAAGTAACTACCGACAGATATCTATAGCATAAGGCTTCAACAACCCTCTCCTACCTATCAGGCAGTCCAAAATTTAACAAACAACAATTTACCCAAGTAGCTAAGAAATGTTGATAAACCCTAATAACATGGCCATTCATCGTTCTGAAATAGGCAGGACAGGAAGGTAAGGAAGAATAATCGATAGCAACTACAAAGTTTCAAGAGCAGCAGAGCGTATCTAATGTTACAGATAGAAATGGAGTGTATGAACCACTGCCTTATTTACAAAATTGGGCTACTCTAGTCCAATCACTTGCTAACCCGAAGAACCCTTCACTTCTTAGAGGGCCTTACAATCCATGCAATACGAAAATTTTGTTCCGGCCATTCTAAACAAGGTTCCACAATAGAACAAAATTTGGGAAATCAAGGTTGTGATCTTTTCTGTGGTTATTTAAACACACAACAAGTGATATAAATGCAATACAAGATCGTATCGCAACCTTTAGGTAGATGGAACAAGGATTATGAATGACTTCTCATTCTAAGGGATGGAGACTATATAATAGATACAGGGGCCGATTTCAAATAGTTCAGTTCTATAGTCCAAATATGGTGGTATGCATGGGTGGTTGTTACTGGGTCCTAATGGGCTTCCTGCTTGGACATCACTCGTTGGTTGGATGAACCTTGGATCTCAATCTATATGGACTGAACAAGATCCCAAGATAAAACTATGTCCACTTAGAATAGGGTTCCTTCCAAGTGGTTGAGCTAGTTTCTAGTCGGGTTGGTTAGCTAGGTCCATAATCCCAAATGTGCCTTCAATGACTTTTGTGTTTAAGTAGCACATGAGGCCTCAATTGAGTGGCACACTAGTGGCATGTGCATAGTGGGCTTCGAGTAGGTCACAACCATATATTTGGTCGAAAGAAATGAGTCGAAGTTGAGGCTCTAGTGGAAGTCAAAAGGTACACCGGTATTATGGTAAAGGTTATAGCTAGGCCTTTTATCCTGAAAGTTGTACCATAAAAATAGAGTACAAGGGGACGTATTTGAGTGGGACATGATATACCTAGATGAAGGTGGGCTCGTCTAGAGTTTGTATGTGAGATTTGTTGGAAGATCATAACTGATCTCGTGCTCCGAATATTACTGACACGGCCGGGGACACGAAATGATCTAAATGGAAAATGGGAGTCCATGGGACACTAATTGTCATCCTAATGGAAATTATCTAAATCACTAGGTAATCCTTGTTTATTCCAAACTTTAGGAAGTTTACAGTCTACCCACCTTAGAAGCTAAGTCATGGTCTTAGGAATAATGAGGTCAGAAGAAATTTCAAAGTCCGGTATTGTACCTCGACTCTTGGTAATAAATAATAAGGTACGGCACAACGGAATGCGGTAGATATAAGTCAAGTCAAGGATCGTTCCTCAATAAATGGAAAACGAGTGTGTACAATGACACCTGGTCGACAAAATAGAATGACCTACTCGTCTCCAGTATACAAGAGTTATCGACGGGGTAACCAACTCTAAGGCACATCATTTGAAAAGATTTCTAACAACTGAGTCATTAATCTCTACACGGTTCAAGCCTGCCAGACCATTGTCACAAGAGCTGTAGTAGTCATGTATTGCTGTTGACCACTGGTATATCGTAATATGACAGGGTATTTAAGCTATGGTATTGGCTAAGCTAGTGACTGTGGTGTTCCAACACTAGTTAGGTCTTAATAATAAAATTTACATAACTAGAGTAATATTTGTTGGAAACCAATCTTGGGATGAGTGTCACGGTAAATGGTTACCCTGTTATCCACTCATCTCATGTCTAACTATGGGCTTCGGTCGAGGAAGGGTTGGTTCAAGGCTTAAGGGTTGCTAGTTAAGGCAAGCTTCCAGCAAATAATTAGAGACTCACAGCATTTGGTTTCTTGAGAATAGATAGTCTCCTAGGTTGGCGTTCTGACTAAGGGTAAAACCCTAATCATTCTCAAATTCAGATGGCTCGAAAGTCTCAAAGGTAGTTTGAGGGTCGATGGAAGAACGAGTAACTCAATCACATGACTGGCCGATGGTAGCTACACTTGGGTATACAACTATCATAGCCATAGGAATACTATGTATCTCCCTACCATCATAAGCTTTCGTCTTTCCAAATCCGTGAAAGACAAAATAACAAAGAGTTCAAGGGAGATGTTACTGAACACAATTTCGCGATTCAAAGGCGTACATATAATTCAAGAGGAATTGTCAAGCAGTCGCGGATGAGACCATAGATACCTTGATATCTCAATCCACGTAGGTTAATCAAAGAGAGAGCGAACCAAGTGCACTACGGTTGATCAGACCGTAATACATCGATTCTGATTAGACAGTAAGTTAGCAGGCGTCCCCACTAAACATATGCCTCGAATCAAGCTCGAGAACAGAGTGAGCTTGCAAAATTAAGCTATAACAGCAGCGTTTGTTAGGATAATCGAATACAATTATGTGAGATTTTTGAAAGAAGGTACAAGTAGTTCGAGTTTTGTGAGAATCAAACCTTACCCGGTGTTCTTGCTTATACAGTCTTCCTATTATCTTCTGATCCACAAGGACTTGGTCGACTAATGGGTTATGGACATTCTAAATTCCATATTCCAGGTAAACCTATTAGTGTCAGTCGATATCCTCGTCAATAGGTCACAAGGACCACGGAATGCTAGATCGGAAGACGTGCTACCCAACTTACAAACTTCCACTAATATTGGCTTTGGATCTTATGGGACATACATGGCGTTGTCCTATCCTCTATAGTATCCTAACTGGTAATCATGTCTGAAGTCATTTCACCGAGAATTATGCCTCGTCTGTATACTCGGGCGATGGTAAACTTTTGGTTTCGTAACTCAACTATGATACCAAGTCGAACACCTCTTGACTCTATCCAATATTGACTCAAGGGTAACTACGATCAAAAGGACCACTAGCTATAGTTTTAGGAATATACTATAACCTATATTTTCCTTAAAAATTTTAATTCTAGGGTCGTGTCTCGCCAGTGCGCTGCTGGCTGCAGTGAGTCCACAATTCAAATAAATGGCGACAGTGCGCTGCTGTCCTGCCATTATGAGTCAACTAATATTTTTTAACTATATCTGTAAAACTTCATGGGCTTCTATAGATTCAAACAAGTTGACTATGAAATAAGACATAAATATTTGCCCTATCAACCCTTAAAATAAAAGATTGAGCGGGGAGGAAATAACTGAAGACAAAAAGATACACAAACATTCTAATGTCTATTCCCTATGTATTCAAACATTGAGGAAAACTTTGAACCAAAACTAACTCGAGGTCCGTATGGGGATAACAATAATCAGAATTTATACAAAATATTAATTCCTAGGGCAAATATAAACTAAATAGACAGTTCGACTAAGATATGAGGATGATATCTAAGAGGCAAAGAGAAGGATCTGCCCAATTCATCAAGGTTAGATCATAAATTATATGAAGCCATGTCTCACCAAGTGAATAATCTATCCACTTTGGATCGTGTCGTCATATCGAGAGATAATAGTGCACCTATGGGGATCTGACAAACAATTAACATTAATAACTCCTCATCTAAATTGCATGGCCTAGACTACCCATCGGTCAATTTGTATAAGGAACTCTTAGTCCTAGTCATTCTCTTAAATTAAATTAATCTTTGTTCGTGAATGAGCATGTTCTAGTCGCAGGCTCACAATAGTACAACTAACTTAAGTACCATCACGAGTTCGCATGATTTGCAAAAACTGACCTGCATGGGCCACCACAAAAACTTGTCACGACCCACACCCGTTTTTTTTAAACGGATATGAGACGTGTCCAAGCCAGCCTACGCTGCAGTGTCGGCGGTAGAACGCTGTCACGGCCATGAAGATCAAAATCACAAATAATGCTCATTCCCAAAATTAATTTAACTTACAATGATCACAAGATTTACATTTGCAGAAAATATAAACTTATACAAATATTGGAATGACTACAACTCATCTATCTAGCTAATTTCTAGGCTTTTGTTTGCAGGTACCCCCGTATCTCCCATGCTAAGTGAATCCACGGCTAACCTGAAAAATGTTGGTTTTCAGTCAGGAATGGAACGAGCACAATACACTGAATACAATTTTAAATAAAAAAATGACTATAAAATAAAGGTTAGACATCAGTCATGAGTTTTGAAAATAAACAGTAAATACGAAAAACCAATAGCAATAAAAAGACACAAAATACTTTTCCCAACTGTTAGAAGTACCTTTGACATGTGATCGGTCTGGGGTGCTACATCGCACGGTCTACGAGGTCTACTTACAGAAATTAAACAATGTCTACGAGGTCTACTTGCAGAAAATAAACAATGTCTACGAGGTCTACTTGCAGAAAATAAATAATGTCTACGAGGTCTACTAGCAAAAAATAAACAATGTCTACGAGGTCTACTGCAGAAAATAAACAATGTCTACGAGGTCTACTGCATAAAAATAAACAATGTCTACGAGGTCTACTGCATAAAAATAAATAATGTCTACGAGGTCTACTGCAGAAAATAAACACGGTCTACGAGGTCTACTGCATGAAAATAAATACGGTCTACGGTCGGATCACACATCCTTGGTACTTCTTATTTCCGACTCAACAATTTATAATAGAGTATAAAAATCACATAACCAATGACCAATCAATGAAATATAGTGAAAATCAATATCGAAATGCAGACAATAAACTGTACTCGCCTGTGGTCCTCTGCTGGTAAAACCGACAGTCTGAACTACTCAATGTGCCACAATAGTCAAAACTCGTACAACAGTCCCCGGATACTAAAATAGACAATACCAATGATCTCAGAGTAGTCAAATTAGCTAGAATTGCCTGTCCTTAAGCCCAATTCTGGACACATGGGCAAAACGGTAATTTCGGACCAAAACGGTGTCCGTCGTTTGACCCGCTTTGCACCGAAAAGCGTGCCAGGGTCAACAGTCTCTAAAGTCGTCAAACTATATGTCTACGAATCCTATTTTTTGATATGAACCCAACCGTATGTCCAAAGTTGGATTTCGGCGGGCCGTGCACAAAATCGCCCGTTGAGTGAGACCGTAGGGCCCGCAAAACGGTGATTTTACCAACTGTCTCAGAATCGGACCAAACTTGGCATATAGGACCAGAAAAATGATACGGTCCTGCTGGCATAAGTTTCGTCCCGATCTGACGAGCGTGCACAAAGTAATTGAGAAATTTGCAAAGTGCACGATACGGTAAATTTCGACGGATACGTATCAAATTCGTCGCGCACACGCGACCAATTTGAATTCCATCAAAGCCACACGACCACGAAGCCATTACGCAGCTTTCGATGCTTTCCGTTCGTGATCACGTCGTCCCGATTGGCGTGGCGCACGTCGTGTGGAACAATTTCAATGTTTCCAAAACAGGTTTTTGGGAAACTTTGGGATTCGATTTCTCGACGCTCAGTCGATAAATTCAAATTCCGCAAAAAAGGTTGTGAAGCCCTACATGGTGTCTATAATTGTGTTCAGGTGGAATTTCTAAACAGCTACTGGATCGATCAAAATCGATCCGCCAATGGGGGTTCATGGATGGTTATATGTCCTGCTTTTGGGACAGATTTTTCGTCGTTTTCAACTCGATTTACCGGCCAACAAAAACCATCTAAACTCGTTCTAATAGAAGGGAAATAATCTCGTATATATTGGGGACATACCCGTGAAGTCGGTTCGTGAAACCGACGAGTGTGGAGGAAGAAATCCCGTCGCGAAGTCGCCTCAAAGTTGCAACTGCTGCTGTTGCCTTCCGGTCCTTCGCACGCACGCGCGCGCACACGGAGCTCTCCGGCCGGCCTGGCGGCGCGCGGCGGTGCCGAGGGCGCACGGGGGGGGGGGGGGGGTCGCCCAGCGGTGGAGTGGGGTATCGCGCGATTTGGTTAGGGTTTACAGAACCAGCTCTCGATCTATCGATACTTAACTCTCGGGTTTGCTTCTGTTTAACAACAGAGGGGGTCGGTGCTTGATGGGCTTGGGGGTTTGCTCGGTTTTGGGCCGAGCTGGGGCCTAGCTCGGGAAGCTACTGCTTCCCTTTCTATTCTTTCCTTTTATCCATTTATTTCATTTAGATATATATATATAAATACCTATATACATATATGCGTACATATATACGCATATATATATATATATATATATATATATATATATATATATATATATATATATATATATATATATATATATATATATACATATACATTCACACATACATACATCTATAATACATTATATATATACAACTACACATTTATACGCATATATTTTATATATATATACACTACATTTATATGTTCATGTATATATGTATACACCTTAAATTACGAATATATATACATGCCCCTTTAATCAATATATTTATCCATATATACACACATACATAATATATTTGTATATACACATGTATATACTTATATAACCCTATATATAAATACTTACTTTATTTTATAATTAATACTGAGAATTATATTTACAATTATTTAATAGGGATCCATATATCTATATATTTATATATATACTAATATAATATTCTCCATAAAATCTGAATGCACCTCATTAATATCTTTTCCTAATGACTATATATAATACTATTTATTTGTCAAAAATTGTATAACCAATAATATTAAAATATTATTATATAATAATAACCTCAATAGTATTGATAATAAAAACAATAATAATAATAATAATAAGAACGAAATACAATATCCAATAATTGGCATTTCATCCACTTAAAATATGTTTACATGGACTCTTCGCGTACACTGGATGCTTACATGGGCTTGGGCTCAGTTCGGGTCCAGTCCGGGCTAAAATGGTATAACTGGTTTCTCAAAAACTCAATAATATAAATAATAAATAAATAAACCTTCGGTAAGGGTTAAGTCGCAACTTGGCCTGGTTTTTCTAATTAGGGCTTTGCTATGGCTCGACCTTCCCTACCTGGGCTAGTACTCTAGTCCAATCACGTCATTGCACTATCCGTGCCATGATTCCTAATCGGTTTGTGCTCCATAACTCCACAAAGACTTAAGTCATCCACCGTAATAATTTACTAAATAATTATTTACAAAATATTAAAAATCACCATTTAATTCAAATAAATAAATAAAAATATAATTCAAAAATTCCGGGAAGAGGGGTTACACCACCGCCACTCGACTGCAGCACCACCTAAACCATCGCCACGCCTTCACTGTCCAACCACCCGTTTGGCCGTAGCCTTCCCATCTGGACGACCATCACCGGTCGTACTGCCATGACGACCGCCACCGCCGCCAACGCCGATTCTGCCACTGCCTCTTCCTCGGCCTCACCAGAGTCTGCCCCGACCAACCACAGCACCTACACCACCACCATCACCATCATCGACACCGCCACCACACCGACCCCCACCAAAACCGGCCACCCCAGCCATGATCGGCATCTCCAAACCCAAGCCCCAAAATTGGAACCCTAACCCTAAACTCACCAGAACCGGCCGCCTCGCCGCCACCGCGCCGAGCAGCTTTCCTCTTTCTCGCCACCGAATCGAACCCCCTCCTTCTCGTGACCGTCGCGGCGTTGACCGCCCTCCGCGTCAGCCACCGACCGTCCACGCGGGTGACACTTCACCGGAGTTCCCACTGTCGACCACCGTCGATCCCTCTTCATGCTCCCTCCGAGCAACGCCTGGGCGCGGCAGCCCTGGCCCCAGTCCGTCTCTCTCCCTCTCGATCCTCTCCGCCCTTGCCGCCAAGTCCACGCCCACGCCTCTTCCTCCGCCACACGCCGGCGACTCCTCTCCGCTCACCTCCTTTCTCCTCCGCCCTTCTCCTTCCGCGAGTGCTGCCAGTATCACCGCCCCGCTCTGGGTGAGTCCCCATCTCTGATTCTCTCTCTCAACCTACTCTCTCCACCGTCCCTTCACTCTCCCTCTCCAGTTCTGTCCTCATCCGTTTTCCCTTCTCTCTCCTTCTACATCTTCTTTTTCGTTTTTTTTTGTTTCTCTCTGCAATGAGATGAAGAGAACAGTTGTTCTCAAAAAGGACAAAAGGGGAACATGTGTTATACATAGTAAGTGCAGTGTCATAAACAATATGTATATTCCTTAGTATACTATCACACTGGTAATTATTTTTATTATTACCGTTGTTATTATTCAATTATTGATATTGTTTATTTAAATAAATATTTATATATATATCTATATATAAAATTTTATAAAAACTAATTGGGTTGGACCACCCATCTATTTACAAATTAGGTTTAAAAACCTTGAATATATATATTTTATAATAATGTATTTTATAAATATATGGAGTTCTGCCCAAAAATAATTTTTAAGAACTTTCTAGCACTTATCTAAAATTGTTATTAATAAAAATATAACTTCCTACCTAAAAAGTATATTTTACAAATCTAGAATTTTTGCCTAAAAACAATTTGTATATTTTTCAAGTATTTATCTAAAAAAATTTATTTTACTAGTAAATATAGTTTTCAAGTATTATAAATAGTTTTCTAAAATCATATATATATTACCTATCATATTTCCTTGATTACCTTCATGTCCATAACTAATCCCATTACTCCTATTCCCTCGCCAATCCTAGACTACCCTATGTCAATCTTCACTATTCTGACCGTCCCGGACCTAATGGAGCAGTCAGTATCATCATCAGAGGCTGTCTGGCATAGTTGTAATATCGAAGTCGATCTTGTGCCACCTTTATTGTACCACACCAGACAGCTCACCAGGCGTCATAACAGGCAAGTATACCTTGCTAATTAACTGTCAAATTATTTATTTTCTGTATTATTTATTTTATTTCATATTGTTAGTTTCTTTTGTTATAAACTGCGCGTCCAAGCCATACTTGGGTGCAAGCGACTCTATTAGTCGTTTTACTTTACTATATGCATGTTAACTTAGTGTTAGGACTACCTTCTTGTTGGAGGATATCTTTATATCTCCTTTGGCCGTGACACACACACTACACGGTTGGAGACATGTTGCTAGGGACACGACTTATGGACTGGCCCTCTCTAAAGTCGTGTGACGGATAGATGATCGTAACTGCTATGATTAGGGTTTTAGAGATTCAAGCAGTTATAAAACTGGATGAGCCATGGACATGACTTGAACAGTGTGGGAAATATTGGAGGAGGACAGTCGCTAGTGCGTATGGGAATCCAAACAGGTAAACCACAGTCTCCGGATGGAACTGTGGCGATTTATTTGTAGATGCCCTCTGACGTTTTAGACGTTACGGACGGATACAGATGACAGGATGCCAGTTACGTATACATAGCCTAAAATTCCACTCATGCGCATGAAAGTTGTCCTATAAATTGTACATTAGGCGGTTAGAATCTCCTTTGCATATTTGTGTCTAGAATAGTCTTTTATATATTATTTTATTATCCTGACAATTCATATTAGCATGTTCTTCATGTATCTTGCTACGTCCGTCTGAGGACCTGGTTATTCTCCAGGTGTGTGCTTTCATGATTCGCTGCAGGTGTTCTATCCAAGGCCGTGATTCTCTCCATTCTTTCGAAGACGATTGCGCTTGGTTCGTCTTACCATTTTATGGATCGATTCTTGTACATTTCTTTCATTGAGATATTTGGTAGTAGAATTTGTCTCCGCCCAACGATTGTACCATAAATATTCAAGTTGATTTTATATTATTATTCTTTTCATTGTGGATGAAATTTAGTTTGTCTTGGATTACTGCATTTTACAGCTTATGTATACATACAAGGCCCTGTACTTCGTATGTATACAGCTGGCATGTCTATGTATACATACAAGGCCCTGTACTTCGTATGTATATTATTATTCTTTTCATTAGTATGTATATTATTATTCTTTTCATTATGTACATATTTCTTTCATTGAGAGTGCTGGGATTTCTTGGAATCAAATCTAACGAAGTCGTTGATATTACGGGAATACCGCCTACAGAGACGAGAGACGCAAATGCTCGTTCTACTATCAGTCGTACACAAAAGGGTTCGCATCGTGGCCACAACAGTGGGGCCCCTCACATGGAATACTGCAAAGACAGCGACGACGATGATTTTAGCCTGCAGGGATCCCATCGTTAGGGCCCCCAAACCATCTATGTAAACCAACAACGACGGAGCCATGCATACCAACGACGGGGGCAAGGTGACTACGAAGGAGGAGGTAATTTCAAAATAAAGATGGATCTTCCCTCTTTCAACGGTCGACTACACATTGAAGACTTTCTTGACTGGCTCACAGAAGTAGAACGCTTCTTCGAATACATGAACATCCCTGGAGAGAGACAGGTTTACCTTGTAGCCTATAGGCTCAAGGGAGATGCCTCTGCTTGGTAGGAACAACTCGAGCACATCCGTACGAGAGTCGGCAAAGCTCCTGTACGAAGTTGGCCAAAGATGCGACGACTGCTACGACAAAGATTTCTACCTCCAGATTATCAGCAGATTCTCTATCGTCGATATCAAAATTGCACACAAGGTGTACGAACTATAGATGACTACACAGAAAAATTCTTCAGACTTTCGTCCCGTAATGATATGTACGAAACAGATCTTCAACAGACGACCCGTTATCTTGGCAGCCTAAGGAAAGACATCCATGATCAATTATACCTGCAGAATATATACACACTCAGTGAAGCAAGCACCTTTGCAGAGAAGGTAGAACAAAAGATTGAGAAGTTTACGAGTCCACAGAGCCGTTTCAGTGCTAACAACCATGGATCAATAACAAAGGATAATTGGACACCAAATCAAGCTGCCAAATATTCCAAAAAGGGTAAAGGACCAGCAGACCCTAATTCTCTCTCCCCGACGGCACCTTCAAAAGTACAGGTCCCACAACAAGTTGCCAAACCTCAGCAAACTGTCAATCCATACAGCAAACCAAGAGGAAACAAGTGCTACCGTTGTAACGAAGTCAGATATCTATCCAACAGCTGCCCCCTTAAAGCACAAGTTGCCTTTCCTGACTACGAAGACGAAAAGGGAGGAGAAGAACACTCAGGAGAAGAAGAGGTCCTTCTCGAAGATGATGGTGAACAACTAGTGTGTGTCGTTAGGCATCTGCTACTAGCCCCAAAGATTGAAGAACCACCCCAGCACCACAATGTCTTCCGAACCCAATGCAAGGTCAAAGATAAGTTATGTGACATCATCATTGACAACGGGTGTACAGAGGATATTGTTTCAAGAGCAATGGTAGAGAAGATGAGACTGACCAAAGAAGCACACCCGGCTCCATATAAGATTGGCTGGATTCAACAGGGACACAACATGGTCGTCTCTGAAGTTTGTCACATATCCTTCTCCATCGAAAATACCTATAAAGCTAAAGTCATGTTCGATATTGTCGACATGGACTCTTGTCACATCATCTTCGGTCGGCCATGGCAATTTGACAAAAATGTCACATACCGGGGAAGAGACAACACATATTCTTTCCTTCAAGATGGACGACGTCTCACTCTTCATCCATTAGCACCGGGTGATATTCCTAAGACCAGTCCACAACAACAAAAGACCGTAATGATTGTTGACGGTCAAGAACTTGAAAGCGGTCTTGAGAAACAAGAAGAACTTTATGCATTGGTTGTATCGAATAAAGTCGAAGTATTCCATACCAACATTCCTGAAGTAGTCCAGCCTTTACTACAAGAGTTCCGCGACATCATGCCGAATGAGCTGCCTAGCGAATTGCCACCAATGAGAAACATTCAACATGAAATAGATCTCATCCCAGGTTCTAGACTTCCAAATATTCCACATTATCGGATGAGCCCCAATGAATGCAAAATCCTCCAAAATAAAGTTAAAGAATTGGTCCAAAATGGCTTCTTGTAGCACCCAGTTTCTAAAATAAGGATAATTTTAAAATTTTGTAATTATAATCATTTAATAATGATATTTAAACCATGTTATGATTTTTGGCGATTTTTAGTTAATTTAAAACTATTTAAAACTACGACTTGTGATTTTGATGATTGACTAGTGTAACCCTAGAGTTTGGCTAAGCCTAGAGACTAACCATGACCAAGGGAGCCTAGTCATGTGATTAGGATGACTAATTATAACTTTTTAGCCTAAGGGTATTTTGGTCATTTTGACAATTTTGTGAAATTGTAAATTGTATTAATTAAATATATGCAAATTGTTAGGTTGAGACTTGACCTAGAAACTTAGCCTAATCTAGATTAGCCTTGATTGATTAGGTTAACCTAGGCATGACATGATTATTAATATCTAGATATTTTTAGGTAAGATATTTTACTCTTAGGATATTTGTGGAAAAAGGTAACCTATGACAAGTTGAACCAATAGGAAGGCCTAGAATTGGGTGGACAACTCCTAGCCACTCATCTAGACCTAAAACCTAACCCTAAATCATCTAATGGCAGCCACAATTGATCCCCCCTCCTATAAAACATCCTTAGTAAAAACCTTTGCCTCTTTTACAACTTCTTAGAACCCTAATAGTTCCTCCCCAAATTTCTTTCCCTAAATATCCAAATCAAGCCCAAATTGGTTCTAATCAATTGCAACATCACCCTCTACCATAGTAGAAGCTAGTAGGGGCTTTCTAGCTAGGGTTTGAAGTGCTTTGGTGAATTGGAGTTTAAGAAGAAACCTCATCATTGCCCTTTTTCATTGAGATTCAATCTCAATAGGTAAATCACATAAAACCATATGAAATCATGTTTTATTTTCATAGATGCATGAAAATAGGTATATCCTAGCTGTAGGGTTAGTTTGGTGCTAGGTAGTGTCCATTTCGTGTCCGTATCGGACACGTATCGGTATTTTTAAACTCATGTTCGATGAAATGTCACATAGAATTAAAAGTTAGTAATTTGCAAAACTAATTGAACAAAAACGTAGCCCTATATGTGTACTTTAATTTCCCTACTGACTGAGCTAGATTCTGTGTCGTGTCCGTGTCCAAATAGGACACGCACGTACTGCACGACACCCTCGTGCACTGTCCTGCTACTGGACACGTCGTGTGCGCTGCACACGATACGTTTGGACAAGAAATTTTAGGGTAAGGTCGGGGACGTGACTGACATCACACCCATAAAATTTTATGCGACCTCGATGTGTGTGCACGAAGAAAACACGCGCGCACTATTTTTTGCACAGACTGTGCACAGGCGGAAATTGGCCACTGATACGCGTTTCGCGCGTGGACACGCGACTTCGCGGACACGACTCAGGTACCTAGACACATACCGTAACACCCCACCTAGCTACTGACATGTGCACGAGACCCAAGATTGCGTGTGTCGTGTCCTAGCCCGACTTGCACACGTGCACGAGGCTGTCTGAACGTTTTAAGTGTCTGTGTGTGTTCTCACTGTTTGGACACTTCGTGTCCACTGTTTGGACACGAAAACACTCCCATATGACACGTACAGTTGGGGCACTTGTCTGTTGTCACCGTTTTGATTGAATTCGAGTATTAATCTTATTTTTGGGTTTCGAAATATCAAGTGACTGATACTTGTGAAACCTGGGAGTTAAGTATCAGTTTGTGTTGTTTTTCTTTCTTTAGTTTAGTTATCTATTTTCCTAAGGATTTCAGGTCTGTTTTAACTTGGTATATTGATTTGGGTTTGTTGATATATTGTTTTATTGTATAGGTTTCGATCCTTAAATCACAGAATACTGAAAACTGAACTGAGAATGGGTTCACCTAAAAACTGAGTTTAAATTTGTATTTTTTTACTGCTGTTAATGATTAGTTCAGTTTAACATGTTAATTTATATGTCTAACATGTTCATTTCCTTGCATTATATATGTAGTATGGTTAGGTTTCGATTTATGAGAGATTGTTGGGTTTATGTATGCACTTACTCTTCGATTTGGTCCCATTTTAGGATTTTATGAACAGTATGTAGAGGTAACCTGTTTTTCAATAATTCAAATCCAAATGCATGTTAATTCACATGTTTAACAAGTTCATCCATATCTGAAATCATGTACAGATTGTTAGGGTTCAAGTATGGAGTTATTTGGGTTTAATTGTGATTAGGAGATTCAATGATTAAAAAGTATTTTTGAATTCAAATAATAACATACAAACTAGGATTTTGATGTTGTCCAAGAAAACTGAGATTGTTCATATCAAGAAAAACTGGGTTGTCCCTACATGAGAAAACCTGAGATTCATTTCCTACATATAAAACTGAGATGGGTTTTGATAACTACATTTAGGACTGAATTTGCAATGACCCATCTTCATTACACTACTCTATGTAACCTGAAAACTCATATGTAACTGAGACATTCCTGTTAATACACTGAAAACCTGAGACCCCTAGGTCCATTACACTAACCCATTCACTAATTTCAGATTTCTACTTGCCACACACACTGCCACACTAATCTAAACCCTCACATGTACTTACACACAACTCACTGTCTCCTACTTGCCACACACACACACACACTTTTACTACCTACAACACTCACACATACACATGTACATCTCTATATCACTATATATATATATATATATATATATATATATATATATATATATATGTGTGTGTGTGTGTGTGTGTGTGTGTGTGTGCTTGGTATTATAATGTGACCTATATGTATGATGAATACATATATGTAAACTAGAAGTTTAACCTTTATCTAATGCAACAATGTTTACACACACACAACCTATATATATACCCTATATACATATATTGTTTATATATGTGAATGAAATATAAATGTGATACTAGACTAGATTACTTGATTGTGTGTGCCTAGCTAGTTAGATGTGATGCTAGACTATGGTTTAGTTTTGTGTGTAGTGTAATAGTTGCCTAGGCTATGAGTGTATACCTAGAATTGACTTGTTTGACCTAAATTTGACTTACTAAGCCTAGATTAGACTAACTTAGACTAGTTGACCAAGATTTACCAAACCCAAACTAGTTTGACCTAATTTGACTATAGTTGACTTTTAGAGTTGACCAAAGTTGACTAAGAGTTGACTTTGACCTAGTCTGACTTAGAATCATGTAGTTTGCATTGCAGATTTCTATTATTTTAATTTGAGTACTTTATAACCTGTTTTACTCTAAATAGGACTCTGTGATACTAGTTCGGACATCTATTCATATCAGTCATTCAGGGTGACAGGCGAGTACATTCTCTGATCGTTTCATATTTGTCAGGACTTATATTCTTGCTCTAGATTACTTTACTTGATATTGGCACGATTGTTATCACAGATTGGTACTATATGGATATTCTTTTGCGATGTTATCTCTATTGTGTTCAACAGATACATATTGTGATATACGTTTCACGAACATATTGTATTTATTGTACACCCCTATTCATGTATACTCATTGTGCATCTTGTACTCTCATAATCACATGAGCTTCATGGAGAACTATTATACAAGGTAGCGTAACTGGATTGGATCCTTATGTATTGATTGGGGAGGGTGAGTAGGAAATGGTTATGTGATTAAAATTTTATATTGTACAAATATTGTGCGCATCTATTGTACACTCACGTATGATGGAGCTACCTATTGTTATTGTATAACCTAACCCGTTTACATAACCATATTGTGCTCTAAATTACTAGTTTTGTAGTTTTACTTATCCTATATATATTTTCAGTTATAAATTCTCTCTCGTTTCCATATACATCTTCTTACAGTTCATGTATCTTACTCTTTTGCAGGCTTTATATTTTCTAACATGTTATGAACTGCGTGAGATGTATTGTGCTCGCTCCTGTCCTGACTGAACCTGTTGAAAATATTACAGATGATGATGGAGACTGCCCTACCTTCTATGGGGCACATGAGGGTGACCTTTAGGAGCCCGATGAGCATCTAGCTCAGTAGAGGGTGCCTAGTCTAGTCTAGTATTTATAGTTTTTAGTTTGTATCGGATTGTTCCGATTGTTAGTTGAGACTTAGTTATATTCAGGACTTGTATTTATTTGTGTTGAACATCTATTTTGTGTGGTGTGATAACTCTATTTATATTCAGTCCCTTTCTTTTATCTGATTCCATATCGTGCTCTATCTTCCCTAGACTTGTGATTGAGATATAGAGTTGAGATGTTATATTATACCTCCGTGCAGAGATGATATGTTTATATCATATTGTTGTTAGATGTTATAGACGAACTATACAGCGTTCTACCACCGACACTGCGGCGTAGGCTGGACGTACCCACGTTCTCGTGCCCTTCCTCAGGGTGCGGGTCGTGACACGTGATCAGAGAAAGCCTCAGTCCTTGTGCAGTTCCCGTCTTGCTAGTGCCAAAGAAAGACGGATCGTGGCGTATGTGCATCGACAGTCGAGCTATCAACCGCATCACCGTTAGGTATTGCTTTTCCATCCCTCGACTAGAAGACATGTTGGATATGCTTGCTGGGTCTGCAATTTTCTCAAAGATCGATTTGAAGAGCGGATACTATCAAATCTGAATTCGACCTGGTGATGAATGGAAAACTGCTTTCAAGACCCGGGAAGGACTCTACGAATGGCTTGTTATGCCTTTCGGACTTTCAAATGCACCAAGTACGTTCATGCGCCTTACGAATCAAGTTTTGAAGCCATTGATAGGAAAGTTCGTAGTCGTGTACTTTGACGATATCCTGATCTATAGCCAGAGCCAAACTGACCATCTGAAGCACCTCAGGGAAGTTCTCAAACTTCTTCGAATTAATAAACTCTATGTCAATATCAAGAAGTGTAGCTTTCTTACTAACCAACTCATTTTCTTGGGATTTTCTATTAGCGCAAGTGGCCTCAGTGTTGATGAGGAGAAGATTATAGCAATTCGCGACAGGCCCACTCCAAAGACAACGACTGAAGTACGAAGCTTTCATGGCCTCGCCAATTTTTACCGACGATTCATTCGTAACTTCAGCACTATTGTAGCACCATTAACAAAATGCATGAAGAAAGAAAAATTCATCTGGACTCCTGAAGCTGAAGCCTGTTTCATACTCATCAAGGAGAAGCTATCTACGGCGCCAGTCCTATCACTGCCCAACTTTGACAAGCTATTTGAAGACGAATGTGATGCCAGCATAGCGGACGTTGGTGCTGTGCTAATACAAGAAGGAAGACCAATTGCCTTTCGTAGCGAGAAGCTAATTGAAGCTCAACAAAAATGGTCAACTTATGAGCAGGAGTTCTACTTGATCGTACAAGCCATCAAAGCATGGGAGCACTACCTCATCCAACGGCCATTTATCCTAGATACAGACAATAAAGCTTTATCTTTCATAGACAATTCCCGTAACACAAATCGAATGCATGCTAGATGGATTCAGTTTCTTCAGCGCTTCTCCTATACCATCAAGCACAAGGCCAGAGTTCAAAACAAAGTAGCTGATGCCTTAAGCCGTCGAGCCGACCTCCTCATCACATCAAGAGGTCATCGGGTTTGAATATCTCAAGTAACTCTACCCGGAAGTGTCACGACCCGTACCCTAGAGTTAGGGCACGAGAACGTAACAACGCCCAGCCTACGCCGCAGTGTCGGCGGTAGAACGCTGTCCTAGGTCTCAATGCATCTAATAGTATAAGACTAAACAGTTTATACTTCCCGAATGGGGGTGACATAGCAGATACAGACTCAATCACATCTAAGGTAGAGCATGATAAGGATAGATAAAACATAAAAATCCAAAAGAGATACAGGAGATAGAAGTCTAAGTGTCTAAGATACATGAACCCAGAAATACATCTCAAAACTCAAATAAAGATACAGTAATCCACAAAGTAAATACAACTCCAGACAAAATGAAATAACTACCTAAACAACCTCTAATGTGTCTCCTCTAGGCTAGCAGGCTCCTCCAGGCTATCTGTAAAATTTATCAACAGGTCCAGTCAGGACTGGAGCGAGCACAATACATCTCAACAGTTCATCGCAGGTTAGAAAATATAATCATGCAGTAAAGTAAGATACAGGTACTGAAAGAAATGCTGTATGTAAACAGAGAGAGAGCTGTAATAGAAATATCTACTATACATAGAGAACTAGCAGAGACTAGTGAGTCAGAGTACAATATGAACATGTAAATGGCCTGGGATGATTCAATGAAGACACTACGGAATGATTCAATAAAGATACTACTGGTGTATTATTCACATGTCCACTTCTACTCCCCCGTACCCCCAATCAATACACAAGGATCCAGCCAGGTTATGTTATGATACTATGTTCAAACCCCGAAGGTAATGGACCCCGAAGGTAATGGACCCCGAAGGTAATACATAGTAGACCCATAAATGGGATAGGGATTCCAGGATGACTCTGTGATCATAAGAGTATATGTCACAAGTGATCGAAGAATCAACGAAGCATAGTGATACGCCATGTAAGTGAAACGCACAAACATAGAGTACCCGATGCTCCCTAAGGATAACATCTCAAGAAGGGATCCATATAGTACCAATCCGTGTGACCAACGTGACAGTACAAGTAAAGTAATCTACTGCAGGAAATAATTCTAAGCAAGATATGAAATGATCAGAGAATGTACTCGCCTCGGTAACCTGAACAGCTGATAAGTATAGGGAGGTCCCACTGAAGCCACAGAGTCCTATTTAAAGCAACACAGGTTACAAGGTGTTCAAGTCGTAATATATGAATCTCTATAATCAATCTACATTATTCTAGGTTCTTCTAAGTCAAAACAACTCTAGGTCGACTCCGGTCAATAATCTAGTCAAACTAGGTCAAGTTTTGACTTACAGTTGACTTTGGGTCAACTGGTCAACTCTGATCAAACAGGGTCAATTCTAGTCTAATATAAAGTGTACTTCGTTATTTGTACGTCGAAACTTACGACACGCAAATCGAGATAAGGAGATTATCGGTAAGATTGGTAATCTTATTATAGTGATCCACGTGTCCAACTTGTCAATTTCAGCGATATAAGATCACTGAAATTGACTGATCTCAGTTTCGTTGTACTAATCTCGAAATACGAACATTATATGAATTAATTATTAATTAATTATAAAAAGGTTAAACTCAGAGAAACTATCAACAAACATTGTCGGACGATGAAATAAACATCGCCAACGTGTCCAGAATGCTCAAATTAGCTAGGATAGCCTATCCAACGGTCCAATTTGGACACAAGGGCAAAAAGGTAATTTCGGGTCAAAACGGTGTCCGTATCGGAGCCATTTTGCACCGAAAAACGTGCAAGATAACAAGTCTATAAAATATTACAAATTATATGTCCACGAAACCAGAATGTCGAAACGAACCCAACGGTATCTCCAGAATTGGATTCCGGTGACCCGATCTCAATTTGGCCCGTTGACCAGAACTTGGGATTCCGGTTTGCACGGAAATGCGTGCCGGAGCCAAAGTTCTCAAAACTCAGCAAACTACCTGTCAACGAATCCAGAATGATGATACGAACTCAACGGTACATCCGGAATTGGATTTCGATGAGCCGACGTCAAAAAGTTCCGTTGACCCAGAATGTGGGACCCGCTTTGCACCGAAAAATGTGCCCGAGCCCACGTTCTCCAAATCTAACAAATTTTATATGAAAACATGCCAGAACGACGCCACAAGTCTAATGGTGGTGTCAGAAATAAAATCTGGAGTCCGTGTTCAAAAATGAAATTTTACAAGTTGGAAATTACGAATTCGGACGACCAACTTTGGCGTCGAATTCAACCAATCAAACAAGCTCACAATGAAACAAAACTGGAGGGGAAGTAAGAGGGTTATACCAGCTTTGCACCGGAACTGGTAGCACGCCAAACGGAGCTGCGGTGGAGGAGATACAAGCTGACGAAGTTGGCCCCGCGAAACGAGATTGCGACGGAGCGAAGAAATCGCCGATCCAACGGTCGGATCTCCAGGAAAACGTGCACAAAGTCGCTGCGACGAAGCACCAAAATGAACATGATTTCGCGCGCGTCACGACGGGACGTCGTTCAAAACGCACGAATCGCCTCGACGGCGCGTCCCGGAGGACGGTGGCCGTTTGGGGAGGACTCGCCGGAGTGGGGCGCACCCACGGCGAGCCACGGCGGCCCATACGGCGGCGCGGCGATGCACGACGGCGGCCCACGCACGCGCGCGCGTGCGCGCCTGTGCATGCTACTGTTGCTGCAGTGCTCTGGCCGGAGCTCGCGCGGCCTAGCCTAGCCGACGGCGACGGCGGGGGCGCCCAGCGTGGCCACGACGAGGGTCCAGGACGGCCATACGGTGGGGAGGTGGTCGTGATGGTTGATATGGTGGTGGCGGCGGTTTGATGTGATAAGGAGGAGGAGAGAAGGAGGAGATCGGTTTGTGGGTGGCCGACGGCCGACCGAGGCTGGCCAGGGCTGGCCGGAGTGAGGGTGAGGAGGAGAGATCAGTTGCCAAGGGAGCTCGGGTAGTGAAGTCTTGTTGCTGCTGTGGGAGTTAGTTTTGTTGTAGTTATTTGTGTAGGAAATAGCAATAAAGGAAAGAGAGAGAAATAGAGATAATAAATGAGTGAGAGAGAGAATGAGAGGATAAGAGAGAGAGAGGAAAGATTCTATCCATAAAAGTTAGGGCCGGCTGTGTGTTGGCCAAGGGGTTGGGAAAAATGAATGGGGAAATCAATGGATAGGATTAAATGTAGGGTGATCTAAGGGCTAGGAATTAATTAGAGAAAAATGGCCAATTTCAATAGGAATTAAATAAATAGAAATCTCCAAAAATATAGAAAAATATATAGGAGATTACTTGATATTTTTGGGCAAGAATTATGAGGGTGTCATGATGGAGAAAATCATGGAGCTGGACTAGACTCGGTGGAGCCGGATTGGGTTAAAATCGGACATGATGCAAAAATCGAATTAAAATTAGACGTTGATGATCATGTGTAAATAAGTAGCACATGGGGATTCCAATAAATGGGACACAAGTGGCGGACGGGTAGTAGGCTCAATGTGGGCCATGTCCATAGTTGGGGCTGACAGGTTTTGGTCGACAGGGGACCCACAAATCAAGTTGGAAAATGAATGTGACGTCGTGGAGTGAAATAAAATCGGGTCACGTGTCGGAAAAGTTGTGCGAATCAAATAGAGCTCAAAATGATGTGTCTGAGTGGGACACAAAGGTCATGGGTGACGAGCGTCTCGAGTAGATCATCAATGAGGAGTTGGTTTCAAGAAACTGGCTGGTCTTGCGTTCCCAAAATAAAAGTCATGGTAACGCGCTGAAAATGATCGAAGAAAAGAGTGGGAAAAATAAATATCAATCAAATGGTCTAAACCGACCCGAAGTTCGGCGAAGCAGAAAGAGTACAAGGGAACAAGTTTGGATGGGACACTATATACCGTCATGAAGGTAATCGTGTCCACTTCAAAACTCGTGAAGAAGATTTCCTGAGTTGAACATCCCTGATACTCCAAATATCAATGGCACGGAAAAGTACACTTAAGGAAAAATACAGAATAAATTATTTATAAAACCAATCAATCAAAAAATAAAATAAAATAAAAAAATCAGCCCGAAATTCAGGGTGCTAACATCCTACCCACCTTATAAAAATTTCGTCCTCGAAATTAAAATGTCCCTACTCCCTCTAGGTCAAACCCCCGCAATCAAAGTCCCAGAACTTAGACTAATCATACCATCAAATAAAAGACAATATCCAGGGTCATGGCATACGGTGACAGTGAAGTCTCATCTAGGTTTACTAGTCATGCTAACCAACGGTCATAGGGTATCAAACACACAAGCAATCTAGGGTGCTGAACGAAAAAGTTACAGAAATAACAAACCATCAAAACTGTAAGGCGGTCTACCATCCTATATGAAACTGGTACTCATCAAAAAAATAAAATAAAGGTAACTACCAATTATCTGAAAAATACTATTCCAGGAAAAATCAAATCATTAGTTAAAGAATTGAAAGTCACTTGCATTGAATTCCAATCACAATATATATACAGAGAGAGCGTTAGAGAGGGAAAACTAGCATCATGTATATGGGGACATGTTCATATGGTTAGATAGTAGGCGTGTGTGTACGTGAGTATACATGAAAGAGTATACGAGGATTTGGGTTTCAAATAATAGCTATCCAGTTACATTACTCATGGCATATGGTTTAACAATCTACAACGTACAACCTATTTAATCATAACATGCATGGCTAACCATATACATCTATAAAGAGGTAGAGATTTAGTTATGTATATATTATAACATGTATGCCTAAGCTCTATATACATCTATCTAGATATACAATCATAACATGGAGGGGAAGGGTTTGGTTACATGACAGTATATACTGAGTTAGAGGGGGTGTGTGTGTCCTTGTACAGGATTATAGCTTAGTATTGAAAGGTTAAATCCAGTTTTAGTTCAGCATTTACATAAAAAAAAAACTATCTGAAAATAAGCTAACATTTAACCAGTGTAATATTAACATGTTGCAATCTCAAAATTTAGGAGTTCGAAACATCACAACTAATTTCAATGCTCCCAATACATCCTAGCATGATAGAAATGAAACCCTAACATATTACCAATACATTTATCTATGCATACAGTTCGATATTATATGTTAAATCCGAAACAGAACTAAACATGGAAATCAATATGAAAATGTTAACATGTATACAGTTTTTAGGATATTAGAGAAATTTGAACATCAAAACCAACTCAATGTTTATCATCACCTAACATGTAAGAATATGAAACTTAAATTTATATCCTACTTCCCACAAGGTATATAGCTCAATATTACATTTGAGAAAATAAAACAGTAATTTGAACTAACATTTGGAAACTCAGCATTAAGGGTTAATATGTACACAGTCTTAAATTTGACAATTTTAAACACAAATTTTCAACCAAATTTTTTTGAATTGAAACCCTACGTATAACATACATGTGCAGTTATGTAGAAAAAACTAATAACACGAAATTTATATTTAAATTACGAATTTAAACATGGAAAAGTAGAGAACCAGAAATATTGGTTATGAAAATTTGGACATCAACAACATACCAATATGTATCTAGATATGTGGGAAAATCAAGTGTAGCATGTATACGTGTTAGGCAAAGTGTCTGCTATATATATTCATATACATATTCTCGTGTCCCAATAAAAATTTATTTCTACATCAGGACCAACATTTAAATTCCTACCAAAATTACAGAGTAGGTGATTGACAAAATCAAGACAGTTCTATTATTATCTAACACAAGAAAAATAGCAAGAAAGAATAATGATAAAATCTGTTTTGCTTATCTGTTTAAAGAAGGAACCGTTCTGAAATCCAGAGTTAAATTATCAAATCCAAGATAAAGTCTAGCAAATTCATCGATTCATTGTATTAAGAAGAACTCATAGCAAGAATTTACACAAGGTTTATAAAACAACTAAACATACTCTTAAGTTAAATAATAGAAAACTAGACAAAACAAACAAATAATAATTCTTTTCTCCCTTTTTTTTTTGAAAGACTGAAACAAAGTAGAGAAAACATGTTTGAAATATTTTAAGTACAATCTGATAATCATATGCGTCTATCCAAAATCATGGTACTCTAAATCCTCGTCATACTAGTAAGCAAGGCTACGATACTCATAGAGCCCTTGACTTATGCACATATCTCTAGAATCATGGTATTTAACATTTTTGCGGTGCCGCATGCTTGGCTGCGAAAACCTTAAATTTCCACACCCGAGAAATATATCCAGAGTCAGACTATATGTCCTCACCATGCTGGCTAATGTGACTATAGAAGACTAGATTCCATAACATAGATGACCTAGCCCATATAATTTCATCTTGCCAAAAATTAAATTAAATCAATAATGAATACTCAAAAATCAAATCAAATTTATTAACGAACATCAAAATTCAAAAATGACAAAATCTATCAAAATACAAACTCGGATGCAACAGCTATCATCAAAATTCAATATTCGACAATCTTCCATCAAAATAAATACAAACTCAAATTCAACAATAATCCATAAAAATCAAATTTAACAACAAAAGTAAAATAAATTAAATCAAGGAAAAAGAGAGTTTTCAAATCGAAGTTAAATAAGATTCTCCAGGGTCGTCCCAGGAATCTCTCAAGGCTTCCTATCTGTGATTGAGTATCTTCAAAAATATATTCTAATCCTACTGCAGGCTGTAGTGGTACTCAAGTTCGAATACTACTACATAAACTCGACTTGCATGGGCTACCACTAAAAACGTGTCACGACCCGCACCCTAGAGTTAGGGCACGAGAACGTAACAACGCCCAGCCTACGCCGCAGTGTCAACGGTAGAACGCTGTCCTAGGTCTCAATGCATCTAACAGTATAAGACTAAACAGTTTATACTCCCCGAATGGGGGTGACATAGCAGATACAGACTCAATCACATCTAAGGTAGAGCATGATAAGGATAGATAAAACATAAAAATCCAAAAAAGATACAGGAGATAGAAGTCTAAGTGTCTAAGATACATGAACCCAGAAATACATCTCAAAACTCAAAATAAAGATACAGTAATCCACAAAGTAAATACAACTCCAGACAAAATGAAATAACTACCTAAACAACCTCTAATGTGTCTCCTCTAGGCTAGCAGGCTCCTCCAGGCTATCTGTAAAATTTATCAACAGGTCCAGTCAGGACTGGAGCGAGCACAATACATCTCAACAGTTCATCGCAGGTTAGAAAATATAATCATGCAGTAAAGTAAGATACAGGTACTGAAAGAAATGTTGTATGTAAACAGAGAGAGAGCTGTAATAGAAATATCTACTATACATAGAGAACTAGCAGAGACTAGTGAGTCAGAGTACAATATGAACATGTAAATGGCCTGGGATGATTCAATGAAGACACTACAGAATGATTCAATGAAGATACTACTGGTGTATTATTCACATGTCCACTTCTACTCCCCCGTACCCCCAATCAATACACAAAGATCCAGCCAGGTTATGTTATGATACTATGTTCAGACCCCGAAGGTAATGGACCCCGAAGGTAATACATAGTAGACCCATAAATGGGATAGGGATTCCAGGATGACTCTGTGATCATAAGAGTATATGTCACAAGTGATCGAAGAATCAACGAAGCATAGTGATACGCCATGCAAGTGAAACGCACAAACATAGAGTACCCGATGCTCCCTAAGGATAATATCTCAAGAAGGGATCCATATAGTACCAATCCGTGTGACCAACGTGACAGTACAAGTAAAGTAATCTACTGCAGGAAATAATTCTAAACAAGATATGAAATGATCAGAGAATGTACTCGCCTCGGTAACCTGAACAGCTGATAAGTATAGGGAGGTCCCACTGAAGCCACAGAGTCCTATTTAAAGCAACACAGGTTACAAGGTGTTCAAGTCGTAATATATGAATCTCTATAATCAATCTATATTATTCTAGGTTCTTCTAAGTGTAACTCCATTTTTCTGAAATATTGTAGAAATTTAAATTTTTCTATTGATTCATGAATTGGGAATATTTTATATTTTTGCATAAGTGAAGTAACATTTTATTAATTATCTATTTGTTTGGGCTAATTCCCATTTAAACCTAAATGTTGGGCCAAGCCTGCAGCCCATTAAACTCTTTTCCTTTTTAAACCAACTCAGGAATCAATTCCTTCCCTATTCTTCCACAGCCTCCTAGAGCTCCAATTCGAATTCTCCAACGGCCAGAGGAGAGCGGCCATATGCTCTCCTCTCCACTGTTCTAACAACCTGTCAGAGATTTCCCGCCAAATGGTTGGCCTGATCTCCACACAACCATCTCTATTTAAACTTCATTTTCCCTTTCAATCATTGCCATTCTTCTTCAACCTCCTGCAAGAAATTCTATCAAGATGGTGAATGACCAGTTATTGGAGAAGAAGACGTCGAGGATGAGGTCGACGACATCCCCAACTTCCTAGAGCAGCATCGAGTGATCATCTCGGTGAGTAACCTATCCATTCGATCAACTCCATACTTATAATCGAACCAATTCTAAATTCTTCTTCCTGGAATGATCAACCTTGTAGGAATTTCTCGAAATCAATTCATCGACACACTTTTCCTGTTTGATATAAGGACAGTTGGTGAGTTTCAACCGATGCTTTGAATCTCAAATTGTGAATAGCTTGATTCCAACCATGATTTATTTGTTTTCTTAGAACCTTGTGTTTGGATTGATGGATCGCTGTTCTTGGGATTAGCTTAAGATTTGAATCAGGTTATTTCGAGTATAATTATTTTCTTTCAATAATTTCTTAGAACTCAGTGCACCCTATTAATTTTCTTTAATTTCGTGTTCCATGTGTTTGTTGAAATGTGTGAGCAGAAGTTTAACTAGTTCTTAGGTCGAAAAGATCGTATCCGATCTTTGAACCATAGTTTCTTCAGGCAATCAGGTAAACTCTATTCTTCATGTCAATTGTTGATTGTTTCCATTGGTGTAGTTCGTATGATTTGAGTTTTATATCTATATCAATATATTCTGAGGGTTAAGTCTTGAAGTAATTCTCAGCACCTCACTGTTGAATTGAGAATTTCATATGTTCAGTTTTGAGCCTGAGATATGGGGTATATCAGTTCAGCCCATTGAAATTATCATAAACCAATTTGTGAGGCCAACTGTATATGCAGTTGAGGGAGGTTTGAGTCTGGGCTCATATTAGTGTTTGGTTGTGGACTTGATACTCGTACCAGTGTTGTTGAGAATTTGATTTTCCTATCAGTAAATCTGAGATTTATACATGACCCGAGGTTTATAAGTAAACCTGAGGATAACATGTCTGAATCTAAGATTTACAGATTTCCTGAGAATCACATCAGCATCTGAGATGTGGTTTCAATTCGAATTAGAAGGAAGGGCAATGTTGGTTAGAGCACAACTATGTTAACCTGAATTTTCATGCTCCTTACAAAGCAATTGCCATGGCAGTTAACTTTGTATCTGAGATTGGAAGTCTCACTTGGCCATGAGATTGAAGTCTCATTATCTGAGATTGAAGCCTCACTTGGCCATGAGATTAAAGTCTCATTATCTGAGATTGAAGCCTCACTTGGCCATGAGATTTGAAGTTCCATTTTGAATCTGGGATTGAAGTTCAAATGACTAAAGCTGGGAATTTTGTGAACTAGTCATTTTCTGATCTGAGGTGGAATTCTCATTGCAATCTGAGAATTATTTTTTTGAACTGTTGTCGATTTAGATCATACCAGTTCTGTGAAATCTGGGATTCAACCTTTTAGTTCAGACAATAAACTGGAAATCATTGAATGCTGGTTCACTCTGTCCAACTGGGTACATATGTTACTTCCTTACTGTACTTGAGTTGCCTGTGCAACCATTTCAGTCAGGAAACCTGATACCATTTGAAGCAATTAGTAACTTGTGTAGCTATTTTTCCAGTTATTGCAATGACTGGAACACCATCCTATGTTATGTTCCATGGATTAACAAGGACTGAATGGTTGAAGCCTGTGATTCATGTACAGGTTGTAGCTCGTTTTACTCTCTGTTCTTTGGGAACTTGGGTGGTATCCTACTTGAGATTACACTCAATTTTCCTGAGTATAATACTCAGCTCTCTGAGAATTAACTCACTGTCCTGCAGTTGAATCATTGAACCTGAGACTCAGTTCAGGTTTAACCTGGAGAATTCTGGACTGTCAAGTGCAGGACAGTAGGTTGAAGTTAAATTGGTTTTGGGGTAGTAATTTGTTAACCATGCTACCTGTGTTTAACTGAGATACAATCTTTTGACTGTCAAACATGGAAATCATGTTACTACAATATGGATCTTATTAGAGTCAGTATAATGAATTTCAGAGTTAGCTAAGGGCAAGATGGAAATTGTGACTGACAGGTGATTCTCTGTATATTTTCCTGTTACTCGATTTAGCTAACTTCCAGTTTAGGTTGCAGTTACTGGACTGATATGTAGGTGTATGTAAGACTGATTTTGGAGTTTAGTTAGTCAGTTATAGAACCTCTACACAGAGCTAACAATGGAACAACCATAGTTGATATTGGTCCATGTTAGAGATTGTTCAATAGTTGAACTTTAGAAGGATAACAGGTGTTGAGTTAGGAAGAGGTAAGCATTCTATTTAAGTTAATTATAGAGTAACAAGTCATGTGTAAGATAAGTTTAAAATAGTAAACCAAGTTGTTAAAATGATCCTTAGATTAGGAATAATTACCTACATTGTAGACTTATCTTTTGTAAATCAATTGCTTACAGGAGGACACCCAGTTTCTTTGGTTACTTGTACTTCCCTGGAGCAAGGCAAGTACACTCTATGGTTTTGATCAGTGCATTTTCCTGTTCTTTATTGAGTGACACAATTGCAACACGTCTTGTACTTTCTGGTGCTCATGTTCTCTTGTTCTTATTACTTGTATCTGGGGTGGGGAAATATACTATCTATGTGACCAATCCCAAGTAACAACTCAGGTGTGTTTAGCTTAGACCCCGCATCGTGCACGCGGGTCCTAAGCCGCCCATTCATGTTCTTTCAGGTGCTTTCAGGTGCTTACCCTAGCCGGTCACATATTTAGTTATATTTCAAATGTAGTACACACATGTTCAGGAGATTACCTTGTACTTATTTCCTGTAGTTCCATGATATCATGTTTTTTCAGGTGCTTACATATCATGTTCTTACATTCATGTTCTTCCATGTACTTTACACTGTTCTTCATGTACTTACTCACCTGTTCTTCCTGTACTTTCCATGTTTTCTTGTACTTTCATATCATGATGTCTTGTTCATTACCTAGAATTGTACTTGCTCCGCTCCTGAATAGGATATGTTGCAGGTGAGATGGAGGCTTTGTGTGACACCTACTATGGACAGGATATTGCCTTCCCTACTGAGCCAGCTGGAGCTGCTTCTGACCTAGAGGCTGCAGAAGCCTAGAGCTTCATTAGTACTTTCCATTTTCTTTCCATGTATTGAGACTAGCAGACTCTTTTATTAGTTGAAATGTAATAATTTCAGATATTGTACTTTACTCTGGTTGGGACACATTTATATAGATGCTGTGATTCATTTCATGTTCATATTATCTGGTTAGTTTTCCTAGATTGGTACAGCTTACTTTGTTGTGTCTAACAACAAAGGCTGGGCGTGTCCGACTCGTATCCGGTTATTCGGGAGCGGGTCGTGACACTAAGTCAAAACAACTCTAGGTCGACTCCGGTCAATAATCTAGTCAAACTAGGTCAAGTGTTGACTTACAGTTGACTTTGGGTCAACTGGTCAACTCTGATCAAACAGGGTCAATTCTAGTCTAATATAAAGTGTACTTCGTTATTTGTACGTCGAAACTTACGACACGTAAATCGAGATAAGGAGATTATCGGTAAGGTTGATAATCTTATTATAGTGATCCACGTGTCCAACTTGTCAATTTCAGCGATATGAGATCACTGAAATTGACTGATCTCAGTTTCGTTGTACTAATCTCGAAATACGAACATTATATGAATTAATTATTAATTAATTATAAAAAGGTTAAACTCAGAGAAACTATCAACAAATATTGTCGGACGATGAAATAAACATCGCCAACGTGTCCAGAATGCTCAAATTAGCTAGGATAGCCTACCCAACGGTCCAATTTGGACACAAGGGCAAAAAGGTAATTTCGGGTCAAAACGGTGTCCGTATCGGAGCCGTTTTACACCGAAAAATATGCAAGAAAATAAGTCTATAAAATATAACAAATTATATGTCCATGAAACCAGAATGTCGATACGAACCCAACGGTATCTCCAGAATTGGATTCCGGTGACCCGATCTCAATTTGGCCCGTTGACCAGAACTTGGGATTTCGGTTTGCACGAAAATGCGTACCGGAGCCAAAGTTCTCAAAACTCAGCAAACTACCTGTCAACGAGTCCAAAATGATGATACGAACTCAACGGTACATCCGAAATTGAATTCCGAAGAGCCGGCATCAAAAAGTCCCGTTGACCCAGAATATGGGACCCGCTTTGCACCGAAAAACGTGTCCGGGCCCACGTTCTCCAAATCTAACAAATTTTATATGAAAACATGCCAGAACGATGCCACAAGTCTAATGGTGGTGTCAGAAATGAAATCTGGAGTCCCGTGTTCAAAAATAGAATTTTACAAGTTGACAATTACGAATTCGGACGACCAACTTTGGCGTCGAATTCAACCAATCAAACAAGCTCACAATGAAACAAAACTGGAGGGGAAGTAAGAGGGTTATACCAGCTTTGCACCGGAACTAGTAGCATGCCAAACGGAGCTGCGGTGGAGGAGATACAAGCTGACGAAGTTGGCCCCGCGAAACGAGATTGCGACGGAGCGAAGAAATCGCCGATCCAACGGTCGGATCTCCGGAAAAACGTGCACGAAGTCGCTACGACGGAGCGCCAAAATGAACGTGATTTCGCGCGTGTCACGACGGGACGTCGTTCAAAACGTACGAATCGCCTCGACGGCGCGTCCCGGAGGACGGTGGCCGTCTGGGGAGGACTCGCCGGAGTGGGGCGCACCCACGGCGAGCCACGGCGGCCCGCGCGACGGCACATCGGCGCACGACGGCGGCCCACGCGCGCGCGCACATGCGCGTTTGTGCATGCTACTGTTGCTGCAGTGCTCTGGCCGGAGCTCGCGCGGCCTAGCCTAGCCGACGGCGACGGCGGGGGCGCCCAGCGTGGCCACGACGAGGGTCCAGGGCGACCATGCGGCGGGGAGGTGGTCGTGATGGTTGATATGGTGGTGGCGGCGGTTTGATGTGATAAGGAGGAGGAGAGAAGGAGGAGATCGGTTTGTGGGTGGCCGACGGCCGACCGAGGCTGGCCAGGGGTGGCCGGAGTGAGGGTGAGGAGGAGAGATCGGTTGCCAAGGGAGCTCGGGTGGTGAAGTCTTGTTGCTGCTGTGGGAGTTAGTTTTGTTGTAGTTGTTTGTGTAGGAAATAGCAATAAAGGGAAGAGAGAGAAATAGAGATAATAAATGAGTGAGAGAGAGAATGAGAGGATAAGAGAGAGAGAGAGGAAAGATTCTATCCATAAAGGTTAGGGCCGGCTGTGTGTTGGCCAAGGGGTTGGGAAAAATGAATGGGGAAATCAATGGATAGGATTAAATGTAGGGTGATCTAAGGGCTAGGAATTAATTAGAGAAAATTGGCCAATTTCAATAGGAATTAAATAAATAGAAATCTCCAAAAAAATATAGAAAAATATATAGGAGATTACTTGATATTTTTGGGCAAGAATTATGAGGGTGTCATGATGGAGAAAATCATGGAGCTGGACTAGACTCGGTGGAGCCGGATTGGGTTAAAATCGGACATGATGCAAAAATCGAATTAAAATTAGACGTTGATGATCATGTGTAAATAAGTAGCACATGGGGATTCCAATAAATGGGACACAAGTGGCGGACGGGTAGTAGGCTCAATGTGGGCCATGTCCATAGTTGGGGCTGACAGGTTTTGGTCGACAGGGGACCCACAAATCAAGTTGGATTGAATGTGACGCCGTGGAGTGAAATAAAATCGGGTCATGTGTCGGAAAAGTTGTACGAATCAAATGGAGCTCAAAATGATGTGTCTGAGTGGGACACAAAGGTCATAGGTGACGAGCGTCTCGAGTAGATCATC
This sequence comes from Iris pallida, assembly GCA_029216955.1. Classification (NCBI taxonomy): domain Eukaryota; kingdom Viridiplantae; phylum Streptophyta; class Magnoliopsida; order Asparagales; family Iridaceae; genus Iris; species Iris pallida. The sequence continues at coordinate 40,622,131 of JANAVB010021600.1, read as the reverse complement.
AATGTGGAGTTGGTTTCAAGAAACTGGCTGGTCTTGCGTTCCCAAAATAAAAGTCATGGTAACGCGCTGAAAATGATCGAAGAAAAGAGTGGGAAAAATAAATATCAATCAAATGGTCTAAACCGACCCGAAGTTCGGCGAAGCAGAAAGAGTACAAGGGAACAAGTTTGGATAGGACACTATATACCGTCATGAAGGTAATCGTGTCCACTCCAAAACTCGTGAAGAAGATTTTCAGAGTTGAACAACCCTGATACTCCAAATATCAATGGCACGGAAAAGTACACTTAAGGAAAAATACAGAATAAATTATTTATAAAACCAATCAATCAGAAAATAAAATAAAAAAAAAAAAATCAGCCCGAAATTCAGGGTGCTAACAGGAAGACAAATATTTTCAACAAGCATGGGAAGATTGTCAACCAAACGGAGCTGCAAATGGATATCACATCCAAGAAGGCTCTCTTCAAAGGAAATCAGTTGTGCATTTCTAGTAGTTCCTTGCGGAAATATATTATTAGAGAGCTCCATGGTGGAGGTCTCGGTGGACATTTCGGTCGAGATAAGACGCTAGCCATAACCGAAGAAAGATACTATTGGCCGCAATTGAGAAAAGAAGGTGAGGGACATGTCCGCAGTTGTCCTATATGCCAAGTTGCCAAGGGCCAAGAACAGAACACTGGTCTTTATATGCCTCTTCCAATTTCCGAAGGACCTTGGGAAGACATTTCCATGGACTTTATTCTTGGCTTACCATGAACACAGCGCGGTGCTGATTCTATCTTTGTCGTGGTAGACAGATTCTCTAAGATGGCACACTTGATTCCATGTCGTAAGACATTCGACGCGACTCATATTGCTCTCCTTTACTTTCTAGAAGTCGTGCGTCTTTATGGTGTGCCAAAGTCAATCACTTCAGATAGAGATACTAAGTTTCTGTCACATTTCTAGAGAATATTATGGAAAAGATTGGATACATCACTACAATATAGCAGAACTAGTCACCCACAAACTGACGGACAACAGAGGTCGTGAACCGCACACTTGGAAACATGTTGCGAAGCTTAGTTGGAACACGACCTAAGCAGTGGGATCAGGCTTTATCACATGATGAATTTGCTTATAACTGCATGCCTAACAGATCAACTGGAAAAGCACTGTTTGCCATTGTCTACTCACATCAGCCACGACATGTTTTGGACCTCGTCTCTCTGCCTAAGACTCCGTGTCGAGACATTGGTGCTGAGCATATGTTAGAGCGGCATCAATTAATACATAATGAAGTGAAACAATAACTTGAAGAATCTTATACCAAATATAAAGCAACTGATGATCAGTGCCGCCGTCGTAAGGTCTTTCATGAGGGAGACTTGGTCATGGTTTGCTTACGTAAGGAACGTTTTCCTACTGGCTCCTACAACAAATTGGCGAAGAAGAAGATCGGACCATTTCAAGTTCTACGCAAGCTAAATGATAATGCTTATGTAATTGATCTCCCTAAAGACATGCAGATCTCTCCAACCTTCAATGTCGTCGATCTTTACGAATACTTTCCACCTGGCGATCCGCTTTATTCTGATAAGAACTCAGGGACGAGTTCTCTTGAAGCAGGGGAGACTGATGTAGCGTAGAATCCTAGTCCCTCTAGGATTCCTTTTCTTTTTCTCTTCCCTCTTGGATTCCTTTTTATTTTCTTTACTTTTTTATAATCCTATTTATGATAGGATTCTTATTTTGACTTTATCTTTTATTAGGATAGATTTTATATTTATTTTATTAGGATTAGGTTGTCACAAAAGTCCTATAAATAGGCACCTTTTGTATGCAATCAGGAACAACTTTTAATCAATAAAATTCTTCTTTAAAGTTTGAGATTTGTTGTCTTATTTTCTTGGTCGTGGACTCGACTGTTCCGTGGATTCGGAAGCCCCTCGCTTGAGGTTTTCAAGCCACCTTCGTGCGGACCCCTCACAAGGCCTTCCGTCGGAGTTTTTGCGGTACCGCTTCGCTCTCACCAAGCAACGGTGGTCCAGTTATCGTCATCACCGATCGACTTGGCCATTGCCAAGCACGAAAGTAAGCCCATTCCGCTATCCCCGCTGCGCCACTTATATTGATTTATTGCATTCATTTGGAATTTTGAGAAAAAAATTAAAGATAGAATATTGATTCAATGTTGGTGCCATTGCAAAATAATGCATAACAGAAGCTTGATCATTGCAAAGTAGTTCTTGTCTCGGCAATACTCGAATCGTTGGATGGTTTTGACCATTTTTTTCTTTAACTTTGTGCATAATAAAATAATTCTCTCTGTTTCCTTTGCAAAGTCCTTTACGATCGATGATACCCTAGTAAGAAGTAAAATATAAAATAGGCTTGTGTGTTGTTATTGTTGTTGATTGAAACACTATAACTTTAAACTGTGCATTTTATGCATAATAGATTCTTAAACGTGTAATTCGAAAATACTATAGTATGTGATTTCATATGGAAAGCAAACTGAATCATGTGATAACAAGCTTTTGATAGGTTTAACGTGATTTATTTAACTTGTAGAACCAAATAAAAGTTACTAAACAAAATCAAGATCCGACATATGTGATTGGTGGTTTGGACGGTCCGACCTAGTTCTTAATTTTACAAAAATAAAAAGGCGATCGTTCCTTTAAGGGTTGGTATAAAATCGAACCAAATCATACCGTGTTCACCACACCGATTAGTATCCATATATAGGGTGGGTGTTCGGTTTATTCGGTTCTGACCAAACCGAATTAGCCAAAATCAAATAAATCGAATTCTAAAAATTCAAAATCGAAACCGAACCGAATAATAAGTTTGGTTTGTTCGGATGGACTAATTGTATTGTTTAATGTAAAGTTGGAATCATGATTAAATTATATTAAAATTTAGAATTTATATATACACATTTGTTGAATTTTAAATTTTTGTACAAAGTTGAACTAGTTGTTAAATTATCAAAGTTGGAATTCAGAACACATATAGAATTGCAAAGTAATTTTTTAGTTTTGGACCGAAATAGAAACCGAAATCTAAAACTGAAATCGAATATTTTTTTTTCGTATTTTGTAAACTGTAACCGTTTTATTTATTTTTTGAATTTTTTTTTTTTGAAATACCACTTACACACACAATTGGGGGACTTGAACCTTGCCGGTCCCTCTTGGTGTCCGCTCTAATACCACTAGGCTAGAGAGCTCGGACTTGTTTTTTTTTTTTTTGAAATCGAATCAAATTTTTTAGGAGATTCGGTTCAATTTTCGGTGTAAAATCGAATAAAGCTCACCCCTATCCATATCCGACCCAAAAGAAAAAAATTTCGGACAAAAAGGTCAAGCCCGGTCGTACACATTTCTTCACAATCAAAGTACGAATAGATTGAGCAATTCCTTTCCAGCTCGTGGGCTGTCGGGTCGTTGCTGGCCCATTGGCATCCAAGTCCATATCGCCACATTTTGCTAAAAAATGGCCGGCAATTATTTTGGACTGTCCATCATTGTGTGTCGGTGAGATTTCTTGGGATTAAAGTTACTAACATCGGTCTCTCTGTAGTCTTCCGCGTCTTCTGCTCCAACCAACAATTTCCCGCCTATTCTCGATGACAAATATTTCGCTCTCCGTCTCCTCCTTTTTCCTCTTCTTCCTCCTCCTCTCCACTTCCAGGTGAGCACAAATCTAGGGTTTTAAATCTCGAAGAGTTTTTACTATTTTTAGCTGCAACGCTCGATCTTCATTAATTCTCAGTTCTTGATTCTTTCGCTGTTATTCTTACGTTTTGGTTGCGATTGATCGGAGTATTACAAGAAAATTGATTATCGATTACTTATTCTTTCTTCTAATTCTCTCGTATGATCATGAAATTTATGTGGGATGCTTGATTTGTTTGAGATTCCATCACGTTTGGAAATTAGGGTTTTCTCTTTCAGTTTATTTTATTAATAGTGTTGCTTTTAGCAATCTGATGTTCAATTATTGATTTTGGTTTGGTTGAAATCGATAGAAATATTATAAGGCACTGATCATTGCTTTTATTTTTCTTCGATATATTATGTTGAATCCTGTAATTTATGTGGAATTTTTGAAATTTCATCTCCACACAGAATTTAGGGTTTTAGGTATGTTTTGATGGTATATATTTTAGAAATTTGGTGAAATTATTGCTAAATTTATAAGGTGTTCGTTGAATATTTCGTTGGTGTTAACCTAGCAAAATACCCCCCCCCCCCCCCCCCCCCCCCCCCCCCCCCCCCCCACAACCACCACCACAAACTGAAAAATGACTAGATTGCGACTTGCCTGGAATAGTCAGAAAGGAATTGAATTGTGTGATCAAGTGGATCTCAGGGATCGTAGGATGCAAGTAACGGAATCTGAAATATTTTCAGAACTTTATTTTTATGTCTGATCCGGATCAAAGAGGCCTGTACAATATTGATTGCTAGATTAGCCTTCATAGATCTTAGAAACAAATAGTACACTATGTTTCGGCACAAGGCAATACTGTCACATCACATATTTAGGCATACGTCACAGTATGTTCTCGAGCGTATGTGATGTCCAATGTGTCTCCGGTGCGACATGACACGGCACTGTGTTGAGACTTGAAGTGATTTTATTGTGAATGGAATAACAACATATATATAGGAGAGGCTAGCCTCCTCTCCTATCATTCTAGCCAATGTGGGACTAAAGCCCAATAACACTATATATATATCAACAACACTCCCCCTCAAGATGGGCGAAAGATATTCACTAAGCCCATCTTGTCACATCCTCTCATCATGTTGATAGAACTAAGCCCCTTTGTCAGTCCGTCTGCTACCTGATCTTTGGTTGGAACATAGCCCAGCTCTAGTTCTCCTTTATCCAGTTTCTCTTTGATGAAGAATCTGTCAATCTCAATATGTTTGGTCCTGTCATGCTGTACTGGATTGTTGGCAATATTAATAGCTGACTGGTTGTCACACCATAGCTTCATCTTTGCTCCCTGGTCCAGCTTTAGCTCCGTCAGCATATTCTTCAACCACAATAGTTCTGTGACTCCCAAGGCCATCGCTCTATACTCTGCTTCAGCTGTTGATCTGGCCACTACTGACTGCTTCTTACTCCTCCAAGAGACCAAGTTGTCTCCTACAAATATGCAGTATCCCGATGTGGATCTCCTGTCGTCAGCACAGCTAGCCCAGTCAGAATCACAATAGCCCTCAATGCCTACATGATTATTTCTTCTAAAGATCAGTCCCTTCCCGGGGGCTCCTTTCAAGTACCTCAGAATCTGGTACACTGCGTCCATGTGACCCTTCCGGGGGTCATGCATGTAGCGGCTTACTACACTTACCGCAAAGCTGATATCAGGTCGAGTGTGGCTTAAGTAGATTAACTTGCCCACCAATCTCTGATATCTATTCCGGTCAACTGGTTCTCCAGCTTCAGCATCCAGTTTAAACTTCTGGTCTATCGGTGTCGTAGCTGGTTTACATTCCATCATCCCTGTTTCCGTAAGCAGGTCCAGTGCGTACTTCCTTTGAGAAAGAACGATTCCCTCATTATCTCGAGCAATCTCAATCCCAAGGAAGTATCGAAGGGGGCCAAGATCTTTCACCTCGAACTCCTTGCCAAGTTTTACTTTGAGTTGGGCGATCTCCTGCTCATCATTGCCTGTGATAATCATATCATCTACATATACTGCAAGCATGGTGATATGGCCTCCACTCCGTCTGAAGAAGACAGTGTGATCAGCATTGATCTGCTGATATCCCATCCCTATCATTGCTCTCCTGAACCTGTCAAACCATGCCCGAGGAGACTGCTTCAGTCCATAGAGAGACTTCTTCAGTCTGCAGACCTTGTCTTCTGTCTGTTTTGTGCCGAATCCTGGTGGTATCTCCATGTACACCTCCTCTACTAGATCTCCATGAAGAAATGCATTCTTCACATCCAGTTGGTGTAGCTTCCACCCTCCATTGGCTGCCAGGGAGATCAAGGTCCTGACAGTGCTCATCTTCGCCACTGGTGCAAAGGTCTCGTCATAGTCGATGCCGTACGTCTGACTGTATCCTTTTGCCACCAGTCGAGCTTTATAGCGCTCAACCTGTCCATCTGGGTTCTGTTTCACAGTAAAAACCCATTTACATCCAACTGCTCTTTTCCCTTCTGGCAGTCTCACCAGCTCCCAAGTGTGGTTCTTCTCAAGAGCTCCCAACTCCTCGTGCATTGCCGCTTTCCACTTTGGATCGTTCTTGGCAACCTGCCAATTGTTAGGTACAGTAATACTATCCAAAGATGCTATAAATGCTCCATGAGAAGAAGATATATGATCATAAGAAACAAACTTAGCAAGATCCCAACCATATCTGTCCGGAGGATTTCCCGCATTGCTGCGAGTAGTCCTTCGTGTAGGTAGTGGTATGGGAGGAACGATATCACCTGAGGAGGGTGGTGGTGTAGATGAGGAGGATGGTGGTGTAGATGAGGAGGATGGTGGTATAGGTGTCTCAGGAGTTGGGACAGGCGCAGGCAAGGGACTTGGCACTGACACTGTAGGTACTGGTCCTGTAGTCTGCTTGTTGTTTCTCCTGTTGTAGGTCAGTAACTCCCCCTGAGCCGTAGGTGTAACACTTCTCGTCTCCTCCCTCTGTTCCGCTTCACCTTCATGTTCCTCCTCAACCGTGTCTCTATGCCAAACTTCTAAATCGGTTACCACCAAGTTCTCCAAGTTCTCTATCTCCCCCTCTCGCCTTATACTTGTAGTATGAGGCGTGTTATACGAAGTTCCATCCTGGCGGTAATATGGCTCATGCTCCCGGAAGTGGACGTCCATACTAACAAATTTCTTCTTCTCTACTGGACTCCAGCATACATACCCCTTCTGAGTTGCTGAGTAGCCCACGAAGATGCACTTGACTGCTCTAGGGTCAAGTTTTCCAACGAATGGTCTGTTGTCCTTCACAAAACACACACATCCAAACACCTTTAGTGGAAGTATTCCACTATTATTACCTTGTAATACTTCACATGGAGACTTCCATCCCAGGACTTTTGAAGGCATCCTGTTTATAAGTTGAGCTGCTGTCAACACCGCATATCCCCATAGGTGTTGTGGGACATTCATGTCGATCATCATACTTCTTGCGGTCTCCAGAAGATGTCGGTTCTTCCTTTCTGCTACTCCATTTTGTGCTGGTGTATATGCACAAGAGGTCTGATGCTGTATTCCATGTGCTGACAAGTACTCTGCAAGTGTCCTATTGGTATACTCCGTCCCATTGTCAGATCTCAGTATCTTCACCACTGCATTATACTGAGTCTGGACATATTTATGAAAGTCCCGAAAACAAGCAAATACATCACTTTTGTTCTTCATCAAATACAGCCAGGTGACACGAGATGCACAATCGATAAACGAAACAAAATACTTATACCCATTCATAGTGTTAGTAGCACATGGGCCCCAAACATCAGAATGAACTACCTCAAAGACTGAAGAACTCTTATGACCATTTCCAACATATGAACTCCTAGTAAGTTTTCCTAACTCACATGCATCACATACTAATTTTCTTTTATTTGATTTTGCATACATATCTGGATACAACTTATTTAGAGTATCAAAGGAAGAATGCCCCATCCTCCTATGATGAAGTATCAAAGTGTCTTCAGTCTTCTGCTGCAGTTCCTCCATTCCAGCCTTCTCTGCCATAGACACCAATGCTGAGTCCAGTCCGTCTTGATCTAGGTACCACAGTCCATCATGCCAAGTGCCAGTCCCAAGTCTTCGTCCCGTCCCTTTCTCCTGGAAGATCACCTTAGGAATATCAAAAGAAACAATGCATTTTAGTTGGAGAATTATAGAACTAATAGACAAGAGACTGACTGGGAAGGATGGAGCATGCAAAACATTGGATAACCTTACTGAACCCGTACAATTAACAGTACCCTTACCGACCACTGGTTGGAAAGTACCATCCGCAGTCTGAATGGTGTCTGTCGATGCTAGGTGAGTGTACGAGGAAAACTTACTAGCATTTTCGGTCACATGCCGAGATGCTCCTGAGTCGATAATCCAGTCTGACATTTTAAGGGAAGACATAGATGCAAGAGCGTGAGACTCGTCAGTACCTTCTGATGGATGGGCATACATAGCGGCGTTGCCTCTGAAGAATGGAGTGGATGCCTCCTCTGCTACGCTCCTCCTGTCTCCTTCGATTGACGTTTTTTGCTTTCTCTCCAGCAGGTCCAGTAGCGCCTGATCCTCCTCAGTAAAGGCGCCGCCAGCTCCTCCATTCCCATCTGCCACCAGCAGGTTTGCCCGATAGCCTCCTCGACCGCCTCGTCGGCCTCCTCGACCACGTCCACGTCCAGCATATCCTCGTCCACGTCCACCACCTGAGTCTCCCTCCTTAGGTGGTTTGGTACAAGCATATCGATGGTGGCCCATCTCCCCACAGTTGTAGCACTGCCGATTCTGTTGCCAGAGCTCTCCCTTGGATCCTGTATCCCCCGAACCGGTAACTGCTAGTGCTGACTTCACTTCGGGTAAAGCACCTGTCGATGATGCGCCTGTCCCTGTCTGTAATCTGATCCGCGTCTCCTCCTGAATCATGGCTGAGATAGCCTCCTCGAGACTAGGGATCGCTGGCTGGGCGAGGAGTAAGGCTGTCCTCTGTGTGAATGCTGCAGTCAGTCCCTTAAGGAATTTCATCGTCCTCTCCTGCAGACACACCTGTTTCTCCTTGCACTTTGGGTCCCCGCAGCTTGCCCGTTTGGAATGGTGATCATAATCCAGCCAGAGACGTTCCAACTCCGTAGCGTACTCCTGCACCGTCTTCTCGCCTTGTACGGTGTCGTCGATCTCCCCTTTTATCTGGAAGATCCGTAGATTGTTACCTATGCCATCATAGGTTCTTCTCAATTTCTCCCATACGTCTTTCACCATCTCAATGCCATCTACTGTGGAAGCAATAGTCTGGACTAAGGAGTTGAGAAGCCAGATATAAATCACCATATGAGTGGATTTCCACTCGTCGCGTCCTGTCGAGCCCTCTTCCGGCTCTGTCTTCTCGCCTGTCAAGAATCCCTCCAGGTTCTTACCTGCAAGGGTTCTTCTCATCCGCCGTGACCAACTCAAATAGGTGGCTGGTCCATCCAACTTCAGATCGATGGAGGGTAGTTCCAACTTTGGCGGTGCTCGTGTCGTGCTTTCACCAGCCGACACCTTTATCAACTTCAGCAATGTCGCCACATCGTCAGCATCCAGCTTCTTGAGAATCTCCTCCATCGATGCTTCTTCTCGATCACTTCACACTTGCTCCACGACTCACGCTCGTCCTTGCCGTCCTCTCCTAAATCCGAATATGTCTGATTTCATCGGATCTAGGGATTATAGGCATTTCCTTGAGATTGATCTCAAGAACGAGCGTGAATCTTGTACCCGCAATAGCGGTACAATGAATCCTGCAGCCGTAAAAACGGTACAGCAACGAGCGTGAATCTTGTACCCGCAATAGCGGTACAATGAATCCTGCAGCCGTAAAAACGGTACAGCAACTTTCAGGCTGACCTACAGCGTAGGTGCCCTAAAAGTGGTGTGCTCGAAGGCAACCACGGCAGCAGCAGCAGCAGTTGCAGCCGCAATAGCGGCACAGCAACGGCAGCAGCGCGGCAGCGGCGGCGGCGGCACGGCAGCTGCAGCAGCCGGCGGCGGCGCGGCAGCGGGCGGCAGCAGCTGCAGCGGCAGCGGGCGGCAGCGGCGGCGTAGAAGGGGGATTAGGGTTAGGGTTTGTGTGGAGGAGGGGTCTCTAACGGTATTCTAAGCAATTTTAGGCTTTGATACCATGTTGAGACTTGAAGTGATTTTATTGTGAATGGAATAACAACATATATATAGGAGAGGCTAGCCTCCTCTCCTATCATTCTAGCCAATGTGGGACTAAAGCCCAATAACACTATATATATATCAACAACACACTGACTTAGTTTCCGAGTTTCCTAGATAGTAGACCATAACAGCTTTGGATTTTAGCTTATCTGGCTTTGTTGCTGGAAGCCTCTACCCGTGGGTAGACCTGTCAATGGATAGTCGAAAATTCGAATCCAATTCGATTCCGTATCCGAATTTTTGGATATCGGATTCGGATATCTGAATATTTTTCGGATACGAATTCGGATATTAAGGTATTCGAATCCGTTAATATCCGATCCGACTTTAAATTGCAAATTTCGAATATCGAATACGAATATCGGATTCAGATATCCATATATATATATATATATATATATATATATATTACAGTATAATGTATATGTAATATATATTAATTAATAGAGAAGATTAAAGGATTTTATTCTCAACTGACTTTTACATAAATCAATTATAATATAATTTATATATAATAGTAATATATACTAATTACAATTTACAACAGAAGAAGAAATGACTCAAATATGTAGAGCAATTGAATTTGGTTTTTGGATATTCAGATAATAACTAAAATTTTAATATTTCGGATTTCGGATATTCGAATAATAGCATTCGAATTTTTTTAGCTAATCGGATCAGATATTATCCGATATCCGTTAAACTAGACGGATATGAATTTGAAGTGTTAAAAGAGAGATCCGTTCGGATATCGGATCGGATTCGGATATTACAAAAAAAAATTCGGATACGTATACGGATATTGTCCTGTCCGTACCGATAAGCATCCGTTGACACCCCTACCCGTGGGATTTCTTACATGAATTTTCTTCGTCATACCTGGTCTCACAGTTGTTTGCTACTTCAGCTTCAACTCTGAGCAGACTTTTTCTCGTGAACTTGATTTGAAGCCTCCTAGAAATTTTGCTAGTTGTATCTTCATATAAGAGCTTTAAACTGTTTGCTTATTGGTTTGGAGGATTATATTTTATAGGTTGCACCATTTGTAGCATGACTTGAATTAACTGACTACTCGACATTATACCTTTGTATAGTTTGTGACAATCGTAGAGGACCTTTTCTATTATGATTCTTTTGGAACAAATGATAAAATAGAGGTGTACCATCAAATATTTACAAGAAATAATTGCTTTAAGTCATTGGTGAATTGTGCAATCGCTGACTCTGGATTATAATTTGGTAGGTATAATCCTCGAGGCAGTAAATATATGTTTATGCATTTGATTCATTTGAGACCTTAAGTGCTGTTTATGTTGAGGGGTTATAGTTACTTCTTAGACACTTATAACAAGTAATTTCTTCAAGTCATTGGTGAGTTATACTCTCTTGAGATTTTGGATTACATTCTGTAGGTATAACCATTGAAGCAGTAATGCCTGTTTAAAAACTTCTGTCATTAGTTGCTTCATTAATATCTGTTTATGATGATGTGGTACTTCATGATTTATATAAAGATGAATGACTTTCTACACTTTTGCTGATTGCTCAATCTTAATGTCACATGACTTCTCTGTTAATTTTCTCTTTCTTTTTTAGCTATGTTAAGAAAATGGAATTATGCCAGAGGAGAGAATGTTAAAGTCTATAGTTTGGTTTATGATATTTATTCCTCGCACATTTGCAAAGTTGACAGGTATTTCTTTGAAATTTCTTGCTGTTTCTTCCCCTCCCTTTTTAAAGAATATTGATGTCCTAATTTAGGGACATTTATTTTATATTTTTAGATGCATTACATGGGGGCCAAACATGTTGGTTCCCTATAAATAGTCTTGTATTTCAGGGTTTTTTTTTTTTTTTGTGTGTGGTGGAGATTGATGAGTAAAATTGAGATTTGGAAATTGCTCAAGAGAAACCATTGTTTCTAATCCCAATTCCTGTCAATCAAAACCTTATTCTGGAAATCGCTCAAGAGAAACCATTATTCCTAATCCCAATTCATGTCAATCAAAACCTTATTCTTTGCTGCAAAGTCAAGTAAACAACGACCCGCCTTTATCAACCTCCAGAGCAACACTACCCTCTGCCTCGAGTTCGCTTGGATTCAGATTGAGATCTAGGGTATGTTCCCAAGTATCTCTTGCGGTGTCATCAACATCATATCTCCCAGCAGAGCATCACCACCGCCACAAACTGCCTGCCACTTGCGTGTTTGATCTTTTGCCAGATCCCATAACCGGAGGACCACTCGGTTTACCAAACGGTAAAAAGATTGCTCATCCGTTCGGTTTATCGAATGGTAAACAGATTGGTCATCTACTCGGCCTTCATTTCCATCGCAGAGTCAAGACGTCCCCTTATTGAGCTGTTTCCGTTAGTTATTGTTCGTGAATTTAGTGAAACTAACCTGAACATTCAGTTTTTTAATTTCGTCACCTTGTTTGGGTTTTTGTGGTTACAATAATAATTTGTTCGCATTCAAGCTTCTGCATCTTGCTTATTTCATATTAAGTAATTGCGAGCCATATATGGGATCCTCCTTTGTTCCTGTGCCGCGGCATTTTATCTCCATTTCATTTTTATCTTCAAACACTCTTCTTTTATTGCGAGCAGCGCACTGTTCTTTTGGATTGGGTAGATTTATTTATTTTTAATAGGGAATTTTTGTATGTAGTATCTTTTTACTTCACTTTCTATGTATTATCTGTTTGGAAACATATGCTTTAGTTCTACGCAAAATTTGTCTGCCTACTCTTAGTTGTTTGCATATATCTGAATGGTGTAATTGGACAAACTTCATACTACTGGGCCTTACTGTATGAGCATCTATGTTCTGACCCTTGTGACACGGAATTGCAGTGAGGACTCAAGTGCACTGAGCTCCACGGGTACAGAGGAGAGAACATTGGCTATGATTAAGCCAGATGGTCTGTCTGGTAACTATACAGACCAGATAAAGATCATTATTCTAGAGTCCGGGTTTAATATTGTGAGTGAGAAAATGTTTCAGCTGGATGCAGAAAGTGCGGCAATCTTTTATGCTGAGCATTCTGGTAGAAGCTTCTTCCCTAGTCTTATCAAGTACATGACAAGGTAAACTTTGCTTATCTTATAGTTTTGACCCGTGATTTTGGTTACATTATTTTCAGTCTAGGAGAAGAGATTGCATAAGTGAAGTGTTCAACATCTGAGACAATTTACAAATGAAACCTGAACTCTAGAAGCCTTCCACAAGGTGGTAATCCTTATAAAAGAATTTGAGTCATGAAGCATTAATTGGTTATGTGTACGTGAATCACAATATACAACACAAGCACACATGAACAACATTTGTGGCTATCAAAATGAATTATTTTATATTGATCCCCTAAGAACCATATATATGTCGAAAGTGTTCTAGTAATGATCATTGTGATATTAATGCATTTTTCCATGGACACCTGAAATGTTAAAAACCAAGGCATGGTAATCTGGATAATAAAAATCAGGCTTAATTGCAACTTGATACCCTCAACTATTTCGCTTTTTCAAGTTCATACCCTAAGCTTTTTTACTCACAACTTAATACCATTAACTATTTTACATTTTCAACTTCTTGCCCTAAAATTAAAAAAATCCGAAAATATCCTTGTCCTTCCCTCCCAGCCCTCCCCCCCAGCCCCCTCCTCTCCGGCCACCACCACCCCTCCCGCCTAGTGCCCCCCCTTCCCGCACAGCCCCACCCCTCCCGCCCAGACCCCCTCCCCTCCCCCCTAGCCCCCCCTCTCCCGGTGCCCCAACCCCCCCTCCCCCCGCGCTACCGCGCCCCAGGAGGGGGAGGCGAGAGGGAGGGAGCACGGGACAGGAGGGGGGGGGCTGTGCGGGAGTAGGGGAGGGGCTGGGCGGGAGGGGGGGTGGGCGGAGGGGGGGGGGGAGCTAGGGGGGAGGGGGGACCGTTGGAGAGTAGGAGGGGGTTGGGGGCAGTTTTTAGTTTGAGTAGGGACATTATTGTCCAAAAAAATTTCAGGGTATCAAGTTGAAAAGAGAGAGTTTAGGGTATCAAGTTAAAAAAACGTAATTAGTTGAGGGTATCAAGTTGCAATTAAGCCTAAAAATTATGATAGAGAATATCTAAAGAAAAACTCGTTGAAGTCGTCAAATGGCAAACTTAGGGTCCTACAGAAATTTTGCCAACTGAAACATGAGTAACATGCCTTTTTTTCCCCTTCTACCACCAATGTTCAAGTAATGATCATTGCAATGTTTACATGTTCCGTTCCTTCAGCCACCTCATGTTTCATATCCCCTTTGCCATTATCACTATTTTACTCACGATCCGAAGCACCCCTTTTCCATTCTTAGAGAGACCCAATCACCAAGATCAATAAAAAGGCCATCATGGACCAAGATCCAAACGGATCATTCTTGTTCGGAATGGCTCCCGGTTTGATTGAATGATTGAGCACCTACCGCAATTGTAATTTCTGTAGGCAGGAGGAGGAGGAGGAGGAGGAGGAGGAGGGGAAGGGCAGACACACTAGAAACATGTTCTCAATGAGTGAGAACCGGTAAGGGTTTATAGGTGAGCGGGAATAGGATTTTTAGGTGAAGGCTCACTAGCTTCGTTTCTCAATGGGCTTCGGGTCTTGAGTAGCTACTCTCCCTCTTTGAAAATGAGAATATAGAAACTCGAGACACTACAATTCGAACAAATCCAGTAGGAAGAGCAACAAAAAGAGATGTGGTGGCTGACCATACAAATTTCTTCTCGGAACAGTTTCTTTCAAATTTAAGAAAATTTTATTTACTGATTCTTCAATACCTACTATTGTAGAATATTCGTGCAACACCTTCTTAGATTTTACACGTGTGATATATGTTCCTTTCTACTTATCTAAGTACGATTTTAAATCCATGTTGATCGATTAAGTGGACTATGAGGTCGTTTTTACAACCAATCATAACCCATATCTTCATTATATGGGCAGGCATACGCCCACACATGTTCTATATCACTGCATGTGAATGAATCAAATTACTTATCCCTCGGTTTATTAGAGAACTCTCTCTCCAGGGATTTTGAAAGATGTTCCACTAGTTTTTTCCAACCGAATTAAAGAAAGCAAGTCACGACGTTCTCGTATAGCTCATATTGATATTTCTACGATAGTTCTTGTATATCTAAGAAGTTTGCGCTACATCTGTCGAGTGGCATGTTTCGGTCCTCTATTCCGTTACTTAGAAAAAGTGAGCCACCAGTTCAGGTACAAGATACTATCATTACCGTCTGGCCAATTATACATCCAACTCGTAATCTCAACGACCCCAAGAGCGGGGTAGAACAAATATTCTCAAAGACCTTGAGACAAGAATGGTTAGATGGAGGCTGAGAGGATAGGGGCTCGGAGAAATGCCAGAAAGAACTCCTATTAGCAATTATAAACCTACACGTTTCCTATCATTTGGTCTATTGGCATGTGTATTATAAACCAATAACATTTGGTCTATTGGCATGTGTATATCGCGTCCCTTTTCTGCCAAATCGATATGTCCTTATTTGATGTGATGCCGTACAAATATAAGTTACATTTGTACAAGACGTGTTCGTACCTTTATAAAAATAGTTCTTTTTTGTTTTTATAAATTTTGCAGCGGTAAACATGGAAATTGAATAATAACAAATATAGAAGAAATAACTCTTTATTGATAATTTGCAGCGGAAACATAGGCTCTCAAACAACTGAGTAGAAAAGTGACAAACTTGACTTACAATTTTGACACACAAAATGAGATAATTTGCTCCATACCTCATATTCCTTTATCAAAATAAAGTAAAAACACCTTCACCGAAAATCTTTTTCACTGAATTGAAAGTTTCAAAATATAGAAAGAGCTTCTACAGTGTTGGACGAGCTTTTAGGGCCTTTGAATGTCCATTTGATTCCCGTCACCTCTAGGGACGTGGGTTAGTACATTGAAAAATGCACTAGTGAGGATATTAATCCAACTCACCTAAATCAATACGGTATTCTTGTGACAACAAACAATATTATTAGTGATCATTCACACTC
The DNA here is from genome assembly GCA_029216955.1 of Iris pallida. Lineage (NCBI taxonomy): Eukaryota > Viridiplantae > Streptophyta > Magnoliopsida > Asparagales > Iridaceae > Iris > Iris pallida. Next base: position 40,606,189 of record JANAVB010021600.1, on the reverse strand, counting down.
GATTGTCTTTTCCTGTAAAACAAGGATTATGATACTCTTTCATGTAGAACACATCATTAGTGATACAGTCTGTCTATATGAAGGTCACTGGTGAATACACCATCTTGGACTATTCATAAAAATTACGGTTTCTCTCTCACTACAGGTAGCCAGTCTTACTGGAGGTTCCTCTTCCTCAATCCTTTTGCATTATACATCAGCACCGTTATCCATGTTCCTCGTTAGCCAAATTGGTTCCGTAGCCATGGATATGTAACTTAACTATAAAATATAATATGCATGATAATAGAAACTTGAAATAACTATGCAACACATTCTCATTTTGTATTTCACATTCCTTGAGCCATCGCTCGTAATACCATACTTTCCAATTCAGGGTTACCACAAATGGCGGCCCAACAAGAGGTATATATATAGTACTTGGAACATACCAAGTTTGTATTCAAGTGTTGAAATTGTAGATGTAGCCGAAACTTAACAAGGTGTAGCTAAGCAGTACAAATACGGGTTAAGTACGGAGGCTCGAAGTGAGCTACTTAAACATTTATGTTTTAATTAATAATTATGGGTTGGGTATCGTCCTGTTGATCCGAGCGATCAGGCACGAACCTATTGCGCCAACTCAAATTCGTCGAATTTTACTGCATCGATATTTTAGGAAATTTGCAATTATTCTCCGTATGTGCGCTTTTTGAATCGCGATGAGACTTGCATCATCGGATGCACAACGACGAACTTGTCCTACAATGTAAGTTTCGTCAAGTTCTGAGACCATCAACCGGATCGCCATTATTCTTCGTATTTACTATAATTTATTTATTTTGTTAGTAAGCCTTGCGCCCTCTAGATCAAAATTCTAGTTGTGCTACTGGATCCAACGATCCCAAATCTTTTCCACCATTCCATTTCTATATAACAAAAGTACAACAATCCATATTTGTATATAACAAGCCAACAACGTTAATGGTTACTCTCTCTTATCACAACAATCCATATTTCTATGTAACAAGCCAACAACATTATAGTTGCTCTCTTTTATCTTGATTTTCTTGTTAAAATATTATTGATCGAAGGACACAACGAAGAAATGAAGAAATTCTTTTGTTAAGTTGTGGAGATAAATGGACGAAGGATAAAAGCCACTCACCGTTACGTCGATCAAGCTTCCCTACACGTTCACTTGCATTTGCACCAACAAAGGTTCAACACTCTTCTTCTTTCTTTCTCTCAGAATTCGATATGAATGTAGAAATCGACGAAGGCAAATAATAAAAATCATCTATCGAGACATCCACGAAACGCACCTACAAAGCCAATAGCGAAAAGCATCCAACGAAAACGAACATTGAAACGGTTTGAGAAAGACTCTTATATAGAGTTCATTCTCCAAGACTCGATTCAGGCCTCAATTCCAAAGAAGCCATTCCATAGATGAGAAACGTCCCAATTTACTTTGTCCCGATCAACCGATACCGACATGATTTATCCACAATGATTTGATTCCTAGTGTCTATTCAAGCCACTTCTAGTCCACACATTGCCCCATGCTAGGAGCGTGGGACTACAGTGTATGCAGTTGCCTTTATTTAATGGAGCATAGACATAGCACAAGAATATATCATTGATATAATATAATCAATCTTAGCCATCGGTTAGCCAGCTTATAGTCTTTAGTGTCACGTCCCGCTCCCGGAGGAGCGAATGTCCTCGCTTGGGCGTGATGCCGCACGAGCATAAGTTGCGCTCGCGCAAGGCCATGTCCTGAAACGGCCGATTGAAACTAAACCACAGAGTCGCACAGAGTGTCCCCATTGCAGCAAAAAGTAAATGAACACAAGTTGAAACAAAATCCAAGCTCTTTATTGATATGCAAGAGTTATTACAAGCGGCGCTAGGCCGAGATTACAATTCGCGCAAGTTCTTTCTCCTGAAACATAAAAGGCGTGCCAAGCGACTTACAATATGGAATGATACATGACGATGTTTCGATACATTATGTTCTGTATATGGTGCTTCAGCTCCTTGCAACGCCCAAAGGCTCCAGAGTTAACTCCGCGCCTTAGCACGCACGAGGAAAGACTTCGTACCAGACGAGATTCTCCCGCACCCTGCAAGCAATCTAGGTAGTTATCAGTACATTGAATGCACTGGTGGGGAGGCTAGTTCGCCCGCTCGCTATCATTACCAAACACGTTCAATTAGTTACGTGCACCATCTATCAGTTGTTGTCTTTCTAATCTTGCATTAGGATCAGTTTCATGGCATATAATATAAAACCTATCTCGTATTACAGATATCAAGTATCGCATATGGATAACATGCGCAACTTATCATACTTACCATATGATCTTCCATGTCCAAGGTAAACCAAGTTAGCCAACATTTTATACATAATGACTTGACGGAATTGCATAAGAAAATACGAGTGTCATGAGCGTATTTCTGTCTCAGGTGAACGAGATACTCAAGTTTTGTTCATATGAGTTTCATTCAGTTAGTCACTTGTTCATATTACTTGTTTCAATGCAAGGACTTGCACACGGATTGCCGTTAGCGAGCCAACTTAATCTATATGAACCAGTCGCTGAGATCACAAGCCATTTGGATTATACAAATGGGGTATTCATAGTGATGTTACATACCAGGCGTGATGGCCGGGACACCCTGATAGGCTACGCAATACCAGCATTACGTCGCTTGTGTGGCCAGACCCGCACCCAAGTCGCCCATAAGCAATGAATTCCTCTTAGGCCGACACGATCCCTGGTACCCCAGCTTCTGATCGTCCGAGGATTCCTTCATCCACATCCCTCGTGCACGAGTTGTCCGCGACCATTTAGTATTCTCTTTCTATTTTTAACTTAATGGGCTCTTTGAGCCATAACGGATTATCGACTAGGTTGGCGGCGGCATCCGTGCAGCGCGGGTAGCGAGTCCCGTTGCACGTCCTCGACATGCCTGTCGATAATCATACTTTTCTTCTTTCCTTTTTTTTGTCTTTCTTTCTTTCTTCCATTCATTCACTTATTAATTAATTAATTCATTCTTTTGTTATCGTTATGCAGCTCTCGGTACAGGAACTGCCTTGGCGACCTAACGGTCCTGAAGCCTTTCCATGTTTCCATTACTCAGTTCGGAACGACTATGTCGATAGTCTTTATGCCTCAATTTAGTGAACCATTAACTATGTCGTGCCTCAAGTTGTGGTACGATCTAACTAACAAGCATTTCATACATAATTGAGCGCATAAAAAAATCTACTCGAAATCTAAGCAGTGCTTTGGCACGAGCGTGGAGTGCGGTGCGAGGGTTCAAGTAAAATTTCAAGTTCATTTCTATATTATATACAAGAGATACAAGATGGGATTATTCCCTTAGCTAGGTGCGTTAAGTTCTCTTATTAGCATGTAGGGGGTTATTGCCTAGCGATCTAGCATTACCGTCCATGTTATTATGTGTCCAGGCTAAGCAAAGACAGGTTCATCGAAGCCACCCACCTTAGCGATGATCGCATCGGCCGAACGAGACTCCAAGCGCCTTTGAAAGCCTAAGTCTGGATTCTTCTGAAGGGCCAAGTCTATTGCCTTTGCCCCAAGCGAGTCATTTTGCCAAGCAAGGCGGAATTTGAGTCGTTGCACTTGCGCCATTTGAATCGGCATTCCGCTGGCGCGGAGCAGGTCGTTACATAATACACCACTGAAAATAAGTCTCGTCCTCGAGACTTCCTGAGTGCAAGTCATCCTACCGTTCCTTAATCCATACCGTGTGCGTGTCTTAGACAATTCCCATCGCACGACTCTATCATTTGATGGCATCGAACTATACTCAATTATCTTTCTAAGTTCCGTGTCGCATGCGCTTGGCCAATTTTATTAAATGACTCTGCCACTCAATTCGAGTTGACGATACTACTCAATCATTGTGTTCTATGACTTGGTTGCTATTGCGCCCTGGCACGGACTATAACGGTCACTCGTGGTACGTTATAATTTATCATACACGAGGACGTCGAGGGTCTTAGGTTGAGGCTAACTCACTCATCTATGTGCATCTCAACTTATCCACTTGCAGCTGCATTCGAGTTCAGCACGTCGCTGAGTCTGGATCGTGCATATATTCAAGGCGTCCCCCGAATATGTACATTTCAACCAAGTTTAGCGATAGCGAAGTCGGACAAGCTACTCGTGATAGTTTCGAATTGTCGGTCGTTTTACTATCACGAGTAGCTTGTCCCTCGTGATGACACGATTTATTTCTCAAGTATTTTCGTCTTATGAAATCAATACGATGCTTCTAGCGGAGTCGACCAAAATCCAAGTAATTCCAGTCCGATTTAAGACCAAGCATTGCACTACCATCAAGTACGTCTTCCAAACAGTGATTCAATTCGTTATCCTAACTTGTGCATCTCCGATTCCTATCATTCACTTCGTTCGGGTCCGATATCAATGTCGCTAGCGCACACTCCCAGTTCCAAGTCCTAAATCTAAGTCTTGTTGTCCCAGATCTATCGTCCATCCGAACAATACTCTAAAGTCGGTCACACAGGTTCAATCACTCGGCACATGGTTGTTTGCCTATCCGTTAGGTCAGCTCACAAGGTCATTGGTACAACTCAAGTTCGTGGTTCATCGTGCAAACTCGTTGCACGACGCTCGTCCAATCCTATGGTCAAACCATTGTTCGTTCGTACGGGATACTCTACCCAAGCTCGCTTTACTCATATTTCTAACATCGAACAGTGATCATCCTATTCACATTAAGACATTTGTCGCACGGGGTCCGAGTCCGTTTAGCAAAGCCATCCTACGGTAAGTCCTGCTCAACCAAATCCTCGGCATATCAATATCACACGTCCAAACTAGCAATTTGCATAGTCTATCTCTTCAAACATGTTCGGTAAAATCTACCTATCCATCCTATCTCAGTCAAGTACACCATGATGCGATTTGTCGCTAAACCATATTTCCTAAGTCGTTCAACACAATTCACGTATTCGATCACAAAGTCGTCTAACACAACAATATGTCACGTCCCAATCTCCCGCAAGTCCGATTATCCACGCTGGACATGAAATTACTATGCTAACGCTCCCGCAGGATAATCATCTTCATCGAGGCGTAACTCTTGTTTTGAGTCTAGACTAATTTATTCTCGGTACGCACATTGGATCTACTCAATCCTCGAACTTACTTTATCGTCAATCACAAGTCCAAATAATTCTCGAATTCCCTTTCGCATCTAAGTCAAAATAATCCAATTGCCACGCCATGATCTCCCGCAAGTTCGATCATCCTCGCTGGACATGAATCACCATGCCAGCGCTCCCGCAGAATGATCGTCCTAATCCGACGTGACGCATGTGCGAGGCTGGAGTTGCGTTTGCACAAGACGAGAACGTCAACGTTGTGGTTATCATCGAAACAATCAAGACACTTTCGTTTTCATCCAAGTAATATATCAATCCCTTCTCAGATATTTCCACATTCCCTCAAGTCATGTTTCTACAGTAACCGTTCATGCCATCCTCAATATCCTTAAACTTCTTTACATAACAATCATCTTGCATAACTCGTTTTGCGTTATTAGACGAGTACTATCTTCCGAACTAGACTCAAGATCGCTTGTCCAAAACCGAAGTTTCATTCCTTATCACACAACTCAACTCATCGAACTACAAAAATTCTTTAACTTGTATCAATCGTGCCATCTTCTAAGCGTTAATGTCGTATCAACTCATTCAAACCACAACATCCATATTCAAGCTAAATTCTACCGAGCGATATACTACTCAATCCAGTTTCCATGCACACTTTCCTCAGATCGCGCTATCGATCGATTGTGCTATCTTCAATCTCATCGACGAGCATTTCACCTCAACTCAAGTTTCAATCAATTCGACTAAATTCGAAATCGCACGTACGATCCACTAGGTTTTCTCGACCAAGACATCCATTTGTTTCATTGTTCCGAATCCATTATTCAATACATTTTTCTAATTTGCACTATACATTCACAAATTGTTCGAATGACATCTCGTTCGAGACCCTCAAAATCACGACCAACTAAGTGTTACTCGTTCTAAGGTTTTGCGCGATCACATCGCTTGCTGATATACTCGTTGCTACCTCTAAATTCTCAATTTCGCTCGAACAATTTCCAAGACGATTCATACACCACTCAAGGTTCGAGCCACTCGACCAATCGTCAAAACTCACTCTTAATCCTTTTCGAGGCTATCGCATACACCACTCAGGGATCAAGTCATCCAATCTAGTCTTCAATCACGTTCACATCATTTGCTCATACATTTTTTCCAATCCGTCCCTCAAAACTCCAGCGCGATCCCTTGCGACGTGTCGATAATCTAAGTCTCGTATACCTCTATCGATAGTCCATCATGCAAATCATATTTTTGATTCATATTCCTTGACATAATTAACCGTTCGAACTATTCCTCAAAACCCAAACACCATTCTTTGTGTTCGTCTTAGCGTTGGTCCGATAGCGTCTCTATCGATATACACTCTAAGTCTAACTTATTCTTGTTCGAGCGATATTCAATCTCGCTCGCAACTCGCTCGCACCAGAAGGTCTAGGTGCGCGATACTCGGCACAACTTAGCCAAAAGGCTGTGTGCATAGCCATCCCGTTCGAACTATCCTCTGGTCTTGCACATTCATTTGCTAGTGTCAGCGTAAGGTTATTCAGGCACGCACACCAATTGCTAACTTTAGCGTGGGTTCCTTTCAACTCAAGTCCGACACAGTTCGGCACAAAGGCCTTCGCATATCGATCCCGTTCAACTGAATACTTGTACGAGCTTTTGAATATATTAGAATTATTCTATGGAACATCCCAAAGGACAATGAGAGAGAGCGTACACCTGTTTTACTCACGAACGAGCTTTCAAAACTGAGAGAATCGACATGAAGTCCAAGGATGTAAAGCCGTGTTCTGATACCAAACTGTCACGTCGCGCTCCCGGAGGAGCGAACGTCGTCGCTTTGGCGTGATGCCGCGCGAGCATAAGTTGCACTCGCGTAAGGCCAGGTCCTGAAACGGCCGATTGAAGATAAGCCACAGATTCGCACAGTTTTCCCATTGCAGCGGAAAGTAAATGAAGACAAGTTGAAACAAAATCCAAGTTCTTTATTGATATGCAAGAGGTATTACAAGCAGCGCTAGGCCGAGATTATAATTCGCTCAAGCTCTCTCCTGAAACATAAAAGGCGTGCCAAGCGGCTCACAATATGGAATGATACAAGACGATGTTCCGATACATTATGTCATGTATATAGTGCTTCAGCTCCTTGCAACGCCCCAAGGCTCCAGAGTTAACTCCGCGCCTTAGCACGCACGAGGGAAGACTCCGCACCAGACGAGGTTCTCCCTCACCCTGCAAGCAATCTAGGTGGTTATCAGTATATTGAATGCACTGGTAGGGAGGCTAGCTCGCCTGCTTACTATCATTACCAAACACGTTCAATTAGTTTCGTGCACCATCTATCAGTTGTTGTTTTTCTAATCTTGTGTTAGGATCAATTTTATGGCATATAATGTAAAATCTATGTCGTGTTACAGTTATCAAGTGTCGCATAGGGATAACGTGCGCAACTTGCCATACTTACCATACGATCTTCCCTGTCCAAGGTAAACCAAGTTAGCCAACATTTTATACATAATGACTTGACAGGTTTGCATAAGAAAATACGAGTGTCATGAGTGTATTTCTGCCTCAGGTGAACGAGGTACTCAAGTTTTGTTCAGATGCGTTTCATTCAGTTGCTCAGTTGTTCAGATTACTTGTTTCAATGCAAGGACTCGCACGCGGATTGCCGCTGGCGAGCCAACTTAATCTATATGAACCGGTCGCTGGTATCACAAGCCATTTGGACTATACAAACGTAGTATTCGTAGTGATGTTACCTACCAGGCGTGATGGCCGGGACACCCTGATAGGCTATGCAATACCGGCATTACGTCGCTTGTGTGGCCAGACCCGCACTCAAGTCGCCCGTAAGCCATTAATTCCTCCTAGGCCGGCACGATCCCTGGTACCCCAGCTTCTGATTGTCCGAGGAATCCTTCATCCACATCCCTCGTGCACGAGTTGTCCGCGACCATTTCGTATTCTCTTTTTATTTTTAACTTAACGGACTCTCTGAGCCATAATGGATTATCAGCTAGGTTGGCGGCGGCATCCGTGCAGCGCGGGTAGCGAGCCCCGTTACACGTTCCCGACATACCTGTCGATAGTCATACTTTTCTTCTTTCCTTTCATTCTTTCTCTCTTCCATAAATTCACTTATTAATTAATTCATTCTTTTGTTATCATTATGCAGCTCCCGGTACGGGAATTGCCTTGGCGACCTAACGGTTCCGAAGCCTTTCCATGTTTTCATTACTCAGCTCGGAACGACTATTTCGATAGTTTTCTTGCCTCAATTCAGTAGACCATTAACTATGTCGTGCCTCAGGTTGTGGTACGATCTAACTGTAACGCCCTAGTCCCAAAATACGTAGGACCAGGAATACGAATACATGCTAGCAGCACTTCACAAATGGGCCAAACTACACAACAAGCCCATTAGCGAAATACTTAAGCTGTAAATCATGATAACATCCCAAAAACACAACAAAGTCCACATGTATATATCTAATCACATCCACAGAGTCCACAAAGATATCAAGTCCAATAATAAAAATGTCTCAAATATCCAGCAATAAAAGTAATGATGTCTGTGCGGATAAAACATCCCGAAACCACAGAGAAAGAAACAAAGTACCAATCAACTACAAGTCTGATGAAAAGAAAAGAAAATAATGTGGCAAGACTAAATATGAAGGTGACATGATCACGAGAAATCCTCTAGCACTATCTCGTCCTCCTGTGCCGGTACATCTCCGGTCTCAGCTCCCGAACCGTAAACCTCCAGGTAGTCTTCAGCTTCGTCTAAGCCTGGGAAATAGCCAGGTCCTCAGGGGACTAGCAAGGTGCATAATATACATGCCAATGTATAGAAATGAAAGTATGAACTAAGGCAGTCTACTTAGGCCTGTCAATGGTAGACCGAAAATCCGTATCCGATCCGTATTCGAACCGAAAATATCCGAAATTTCGGATACGGATACGGATTCGGATATCATATCGGATATTTATCGGATATCGGATGCGGATACGGTAAGTGTCATATCCGAACCAATAATATCCGAACCAATAATATTTAAATTATTTAATAAATTTAAAATGATATTTACTACAAATTATGTTTTTCAACCAAAACTTATTGGAAAGTGTAGATACTTCAAACTATATTTTTCAGCCACTTTAAGTGGTTTAGATCGGTACCATAGGGTTGAACTTAAATTTCCAGCAACGTATATACTATAATATATTTGACATATCATATCTAAAGAGTTCAAATGTTTTGGTTGTCAACTTGCAAGTGGCTGAAAAACATAGTTTGAAGTATCTACCCGATCTAAACCAGCAAGGTGACAACCAAAACGTTTTTAACTCATTTTTTTTCTTCCTTTTTTTTAATATATTTTTAGTAATCTTATTGGTTCGGATATTATCCGATATTCGTTAAAATTATTGGTAACGGGTATGGTAGCCAAAAATTATATCCGATCGGATATCGGATAGTTATCGGATATATCCGATAGTTAATGGTTCGGATATGGTAATGCCAATATCCGACCAATAAGCTACCATTGACAGGCCTAAGTCTACTGTATCCGTCTATGTGCTATGCAAGTGAGATACTTTTCTAGAATACCAGACCCCTTTCACTAAGGCTCACTAGCACCTCAGCAGGATATTGTCCCTAGTACCGTGTCGTGGAACCAAAGACAATCAATTCTTGACAGTGATAATCCTTTACTCTGCTACAGAGATAAAGATCACTAAACAACAGGCCACACGACAAAGGTCTGATATTGTAGTCAAGTTCTCCCCAATCCCCATGTCTAGAATCTAGCAATGTCAAGTCTGTACGGTCATCTCAATAACAATAGCAATAATAATAAAACATCTAGAAAGCTAGTACGAGGTCAATACCACGAATAGTCAGGTAAAACTCGCATCATGAATGTGTCGGTGTCCCGTGGTCAAACATGTCAATGGACACATCAGTTTGTACATAATGCCTAATGTCAATACTCGATGGATTATCATGAATCGGTACCCGTCTACAAACGGACACTAAGTATCAACGTCCTACATCAAAATGAACAACAAAACAGAAAAGAATAATCTGTAACGAAGGCAAGACACGCTTGCCTGTAACTGCTGTCTGCGGATAGGCCTGACCAACTCCGGTGTTCTTGTCAATCCTCCCAAGCTCACCTATAATAATACATTATATTTAATATTCTATATCAACATACCATATATAAATTATATGAGTATGTACGTCTCTTAGTTGCCACAACGTTGTTACGACACTATATCTATTATATAAGTACATACAAGTACCAAATTCTCTCGTAAATACTTTACAATTATAACAAAATAATATATTTAAATTCTGAAAATTATCTATAAATACCTATATATTGCTACAATTACATTTTCAATGGTGGAACTGTTTCACAAGAGGTCCTATGTCAATACCACATATGACTACCTCAATTCGACCCATTAATTTAGTTTAGAAACAATGATTAATTAAAATTACTAAATTCTGTAAAAATTCCAGAAATGAGTTAAAATAGTATTTATATTGTTAAACCTTGCACAACATAAAGTTTAATATGGATTCATGGAGTTTTGACACTTTTGGACACAAGGAAAGCAAAAAATTTCGGAGTTCGGTGACACGACAAATGTCATGAATTTTTAAAAATAGCAAACGGATGCGAAACCTATCCTACAGATATGTGTCGGAAAGCTCTCAACGTCTAGATTATGAATAAAAATATTAGAAGGGTAGAAACTGACTTTAGATATGTGAAAAATAGCTCGCAACAGAATTCGTCGGTTCTGGACACACTGTCGTAGAATCGACGCCACGGACAAACCGCTTGGAATTGGGAGATCCGACGATCAGAGGTTGGAGTAGACACACAATGGTAACTCTCAGATTTGGTTTGAAGTGAAACGGATGAGAAAAAGTGGGTGAAACATCATATACAAGTCGACTAACCTGTTGTGACGTTTCAGACTTCGATTCGACGGAGTTTCGGCCCAAGTAGCGCGTCGTGCACCTCTCTAACGGCCGCAAGATTGCTCCTACAGTTGCTAGGGTGGAAGAGGACGTTGAGGGGGTTGCGAGAGTGGTGGTGGTTGGCGTGGAAGTCGAGGAGAAATCAGATTTTGTGAAGAAAGGGGGTCGGCTAGGGTTTCGGATTTGGGGGTTGTGGCCGCGCGCAAGTAGGGCTACGTGGGGTGTTGGCGGTTATGAAGAGAGAGGAATAGGTTAGGGTTGGGTTGGTATTTATATTATTAGGGCATGGACTTTGGTTTGATCTAATTTGGATATAATTTTGTTCTCCAAAGTATACTATTAGCAATAGGTTACCTAATTTGGATAGTGGTTTGACGAAGTCAAAGATATAGGGAATATTGCATGTGGCTGCAATTTAATCTTTTAAATTTTTTTAAATACATGTATACTTGGTTTTGGTAATCCTAGTTAGGCTTTAACTAGTAGGGTTGACTAGGTTAGGGTCCGAGTAGCATTACTAGTCAAATTGGATCCGAAAATCAATTTAATGAGTCTCATGTACCATTTGCAAATAAGTAGTACATGGGAACTCGATTGGTGGTACACCCTAGGCATGTGCTTTGTAGACTCAAAATGGGTTAAAACCATATATTGGAACATACGGCTTCGATCTATGTTAAGTCCCGAAATCAAATTGGAAGTTGGGCCTAGAATTACAATAAATGATCAAATTGGTCTAAGTTGACCTGAAGTTGCGCGAAGTCAAAAGAATGTTGAAAAACAAATTTGGATGAGACATGATATATCAAACTGAAGGTGCACGAGTCTAGAATTCAATTATGGAATTGGATCTGAGAAAACAATATTTATTGTGCTTCAAAAATCAAAACTACGGTAAGCTACTAACATAGCCATTATTGACTTTAATAAATTAAAATATCCATATAAAATAATTAAAAATAAAATCCAAAAATCAGGGAGCTTACACTTAGTGACAAGCATTTCATACATAATTGAGCGCATAAGGAAATCCACTCGAAATGTAAACAGTGCCTTGGCACGAGCGTGGAGTGCGGTGCGAGTGTTCAAGTAAAAATTCCAAGTTCATTTTCATGTTCTACACAAGGGATACAAGATAGGATTATTCCCTTAGCTAGGTACGTTAAGTTCTCTTATTAGCATGCAGGGGGTTATCGCCTAGCGATCTAGCGATACCGTCCATGTTATTATGTGTCCAGGCTATGTATAGACATGTTCATCGGAGCCACCCACCTTAGCGATGATCACATTGGCCGAGCGAGACTCCGAGCGCGCCTTTGAAAGCCTAAGTCTGGATTCTTCTGAAGGGTCAAGTCCATTGCCTTTGCCCCAATCGAGTTATTTCGCCCAGCAAGGAGGGATTTGAGTCGTTGCACTTGCGCCGTTTGATTCGGCATTCGGCTTGCGCGGAGCGGCTCGTTACATTTAGTAGCTTAATGTTTGCATACACATAATACTGCTTGTATGGAAGCTATAATACTGCTTTCGTCTTTTTTGTGCTTAGTAGTTATTATTCTATAGTGTAAAATATATGCTTACTGACATATCTTTAAAATTGTTAGTGGTCCTGTCTATACTATGATTCTTGAGAAGTCTGATGCCATCTCTCATTGGCGTGCTTTGATTGGACCAACTGATGCCAGGAAGGCTAAAGTCACCCACCCAAACAGGTCAGTTACTTTTATTTTAAGCCTCAAGGCATTTCTTTCAGTTGAAGCAAGTGCCCTTTATGAGGGCGGAGGAGTTATGCTCAACCATCATATGCAGTATTTGCCGGTATTGGTCATCTAACCAATGAGCATCATGTTGGCTCCAAAGCAGCTGCATGCTACTAGCATTTTGTAGATGTGGTTTGGTATTCAAATTTGTTTCTATCTAGGGGGGGGGGGGGGGGGGGGGGGGGGGGGGGGGGGGGGGGGGGGGGGGGGGGGGGGGGGGGGGGTGGGGGGGGGGGGGGGGGGGGGGGGGGGGGGGGGTATATGAAATAAGGAATAAGTGGGATAAAGTGAGTATTATGGTATTTATATACTCATTATTGTATTCCCATCATACCTATCCTACTTTCTCAAAATGGCTGTCATCATATTTGTATCATGTATATTTGAGTTTCCATATCCATTCCTTCAACAAAGTTACCGGCTTACTAGGCAGTTGATGTCAATTTTACATCGGGCTGCAAAGTTAACTAATATTTTCCTGGAGCCTTATGAATTTATAACTGTTCTCCATAGGAACTTTACATTACCGGTTTACGTGATTGCTAATCTAGATGGAGTCCACTACTATTTCCAATAATCTGTGAAGTTTATCCTTGTTTGCACCTGTATTTTACTTGTATCTCACTTTGTGCAGCATTCAACACCAAACACGAGGTTGTGACTTCAAGTCTAACTTATTCTACACAATGTGATAGGGAAGTGGAATAAATTCACTTTCATATGCACAAACGGCTTGACTTTCTTATAGCTCAGTGCTAGTAGATTATTGAAGTTAGACAAAATCTTAAATTTCTGTTATATCTGGAAGGAAATATGATATATCATGAAAGTAATATAATATATCTCTGGATCCTTTATCCCTACCCCAAAAGTTTGGGATAAAGGCCTTGTTGTTGTTGTATCCTTTATCCCTGTATGAGAGAAATGTAAATCAACTTTAAAAATCACCAAATGGCAGATTTGAGAACCATAAGTGCAAATGTTGAAGTATTAGTTAAACAAAGTGAACTAACCTCCATCATGCTATTTTGGGCTTCCACATGTGCCTTAGCACTAGTGGAGTTGGATGGTGAAGCAACTTGGGCCACTAGAGCTGAAGAAGGAGCCATGTCAGCAAGCAAATCAACTGTTTTACTTTCCAATAAGTCATCATGACATTTGAGAAATGTTTCCATAAATGTCATGGATGTTTTATGGCGTATTCCTTAAAACTCTGGAGAAGTTTTTCCCACTTACAGAACATGCACTTCCATTGCTAAGACAATTTCCTCATATTCAGATATCATCACTCGGGTATATCTTTATCATGTTTGAGTCATAGCACGGCCGAGAAATTTATTTCAAACCTGCGGCTATACGTTGTTATTTTTGTTTCTAGCTTGCATGACAATAGTTCCTATTGCCATCTTTGTCTCTCCGAGCTTAATCATATATGCATACGTCTTAGCATAGTTATTTCCACAAGTACCATTATAGTTCCTTGACTATTTCTGATCATTTTTCAGCATGAGAGCAATATGTGGATCGGATTCACAACGAAATTGTGTCCATGGTTCAGATTCTCCTCAATCTGCTGCTAGAGAAATATCATTTTCTTCGGAGAGTTGTCAACTGGTAAGTTACTAGTTCTTATACTTGATGCCCTTATAGTTTATCTTATACAAAGGAATAACAAGCAAACCTGAAATTAGCTTCCTAAGTCCTTGGAACAGTTATTTATATTGAGGGATATATTTAGCAGTTAAAAGTTCCTTTTGGTGTATAAAAATTAGAGTTCATTCCACAATTTTGAGTTTATGTCTGCTGGCTGTCAACTTAATGTTGACCCTCCCACCCTTTTGTTCTGGGTTTGCAAAGTGTTGGTTGCACGTCAGTATGATATGAAGAGGTGTTCTTCGACATTAACCTGTTTTTTAAAATTCTGATGTTCATTATAATCTTTCAAAATTATATAGAAGATGCTTAATTATGAAGAAATGGGCAATCTTTTTTTAAGTTAAATAATATGAAGATACTGATGATTATCTCGTATGAACTATGAAGATGAAACTTCTAGGAATTGACTTTATGCTTATTTCATGGATCTTGGTTAATGCTATTTGGATCATGTCAGAGGTGGTCTGCATAAAGGATTTATAGAAAAATGTATAACAATTGTTTTGAGTTACATGTATCACACAGTAAATTAGGGTACAATGTAGACTCAACCCTGTCCCGATAAGGCTAATTATAAGGGCACTTCACTTCTTACTCAGGGCTAGCCAATGATTGGGGTTAGCCCAGGTTTGAAAAAATTACTCAGGACAACCCATTTTTTGCTTAGGGGGCTGCCCTCAAACCACCCCCCAAAACCCAATTTTCTTTCTTCATTTCAACCTTTCACTCTCTTAAAACCTCTCAAACTCCCACTTCTTCTTCTCCACCACCTCCATCTTTCCATCTCCAACAAAATCCTAGATTCCTTCCCAATCTTGTTCCCAATTTCAGAGATGGCACCCAAAGGCTCCTCACAAACAAGATACAAACCCTAATGCTTATTGGAAGAAATTATTGCTAATCCTAGGACTGTTAAAATAGATTGGAAAAAACATTGTATGGAGAAGATGGAGTTTAGGACTGTCAAAAATTATTATATACAGAAAATTATCTAGTGGTAGAACAAAAATTATACATAAATTATACCCGGTCCTAGCAACATGCAAGACTACCAAAAACTGGACTTGCTGCAGTTTAGGACTGCCAATTTTTTGGCAGTCCTGCATGATTTTGAGCTTGGACAGGAGTGGTGTGCTTCTACGGGTAACTTACCATATTTTGAAACTTCAGCAAAAGAAGACATTAATGTTGATGCTGCCTTCTATAGTGTTGCAAAACTTGCACTAGAAAATGACCGAGATCAAGACATATAAGTACACTGTTATTTTTCTATATTCCGTGTTCTTCCCTCAGTTAACTCTATTTCTCATTGTACTAGTTCAATCTATTGTTCCTATCTATAGCTTATTCTTGTAAACTTTGTCTGAATTTTTTGGGATCTCTGAACAAGTCTGGAAATTAAGGCAATTTTAATCAACGGTATGTTAAGTAGAACTTTTCGAATAGAATATTGCTGGCTCTCGGCCCATCCCAAAAGTTTGGAACAAAGGCTTTGTGGTTGATATGGTACTATTGGAATACGCAGTGCGTTGTTTAACTTGTTTTTGTACTGCAACACCGTAATTAGCTTTCATAATCTTGAGATGGACCAATCACTATTTAAGTAGCCCACGAAAGAGATCACACTTTGTTTTCTTCTCTGAAACCTATATCAGTAACTACAACTGAGTACCAAGTAGTATGCAAGATTGCTAAATTTTTGGCAGTCCTAAAATGGATTTGTTGTACAGTAGGACTGTCAAATTTTTTGGCAGTCCTGCAAACTGCTAGGACTGTAATTTTTTTTGCAGTCCTACAAACTGCTAGGACTGCCAAATTTTTTGGGAGTCCTAAAATGTTAGGACTGCCAAATTTTGGCAGCATTAAAATGGACTGATTGTACATGTTCAATGGTTATATGGTAGGACTGTCAATTTTTTGACATTCCTTCCAATTGGTAGGACTGTCAAAAATTTTAACAGTCCATCACTGTCCCCGTTGCGACAGTGGACGAATTTTTGAATTTCGTAACCCTAAAATGGCTTCAAAACTTCGAAAATCATCTAGAATGAATACTAAATCAAATTTTGTTACTAGAAGATGAAATTTAGGCATGAATATGGATTGAGAGAGATTTGGAAGAGAAAAAGTTTATGATTTTGGGAGGGAGAAGGGAAAAAGAGAAAAAAAAAAAAACAAAATAAAAGTGACTTATATACCAACATTTGGGCTAGCCTGAGTAATTTTTTAAGTGGCAAACTTAAATACACAAAAAAATTTGGGCTAGCCCTGAGTAAGGATTGAAGTGCCTTTATAATTTGTCCCTGTAGAGTAGAATAATGGGATAACTTTATTAATGAGGAGAGCTATATATATATATAGGAGAGGCTAACCCCTCACTTTGTTCTAGGCAATGTGGGACTAAAGCCCACTACTAATATTATAATTATACTTGACACCCTCCCTCAAGCTGGAGCATAAATGTCAATCATTTCCAGCTTGTTACATAAAAATTGAACCCGAGGACCCAAAAGCTGTTTCGTGAAGATATCGGCTATCTGATCACGGTTCTCACATGATAAAATTTTATCATCCCCTTTGTATACTCATCACGGACGAAGTGGATGTCGATTTCAATATGTTTCGTCCTTTCATGAAATACACGATTGATAGCAATATGGATATCAGACTGATTATCACACCATATATCTGCTGTGCTCGACCGTGTTTCTTCTCCCAATTCTGTAGAAGATGTATATAACATCTTTGTTGTGCCTTGAGCAATGGCTCGATACTCTACTTCTGAACTTGATCGTGCTATCACACTCTGCTTCTTGCTCTTCCAAGATACCAAGTTTTTGCCAAAAGATATAGAGTAGCCAGATATAGACCTTCTATCTGTGAGGCTTACACCCAGTCAGCATCAGTAAAACACTCAACACAAGTGTGTCCATGATTCTCCATTCGAATTTTTTTCCTGGATTCTTGACTAGATACACATGATTTTGAGAACTGCCTGCCAGTGTGGAACTCTTGGAGAAGTCATAAATCTACTTGCAACACTAACTGAAAAAGAGATGTCCGGACGAGTCATGACTGCTAAGTAGTTGAGTTTTTCAACTACTCGTCGATACTGATCTGGATTGGTCACCAGGACCCTCTCGTCTGGAAGTAACTTAGCCCTTGGATCCATAGGTGAGGTTGCTCCCTTTGCTTGTATCATTCTGCATCATTCAGTATGTCCAGCACATACTTTTTTGAGACATTACAATATCCCACTTACTCCTGTGACCTCATTGCCAAGAAATAGTTTAATGATCCCATATCCTTGATTTAAAATTCTTTCAGAATTTTTTTGAGGCTTGTAATACCCTGGTTTTGTCTCCGTGATTACAATATCATCAACATAGACACCAAGTTGTATCTTTTTAGCTGATGTCTGTCGGTCGAATACCGAATGATCTTTCTTTGGTTGTCACATGCCAAACTGAGTAACAACATGTGTAAATCGACCAAATCACGCACAAAGTGATTGTTTTAGACCATAGAGGGCCTTCCGAAATGGCACACTTTACCCTCCCTTGCAACGAACCCCGGAGGTTACATCACATATACTTCTTCATCAAAATTCCCGTGGAGAAAAGCATTCTTGATATCCAGTAAAGCAACGATCAGTTGTAGCGAACTACCATGGCCAAAAGGACACGAACATATGTCATTGTGGCAACGGAAGAGAATGTCTCAAAATATCTCATCATAGGTCTGACAATATCCTTTATCTACCAGACGAGCTTTTAGGCGATCAAGAGTGCCATCCGGTTTCACCTTGGTCGTGAACACCCATTTGTATCCTACTGCCTGTTTACCGGAAGGTAAATCGACTAAGTTTCAAGTATGGTTGTCCTGGAGAGCTTTCATCTCCTTGTCCATAGCAGCACGCCAACCGGAATGTTTGAGATCCTTCTCAGCGTTTTTGGGAATCTGAATCCTATAATAGTAGCCACTAGAGATTGAGTGTGGCTGGTAAGTCCTTTGTAGTTGTCAACATATAAGGGATGTCACGACGAGGACGAGCTGCTGGCGGAACAGGCGGAGCCGCTGGTGGAATAGGCAGAGGTGAACCAGTGGAGCCAGAGGAGGATGACTATGTTTGTGCTGGTGACGCCGGCACTGATTGAATCAGTGTCTGTGGAATAGCGGACCGGGTGATTTGCTCGGTAAGGGAGGGCACCCGTATGGGGGGATGTTGTGTTTCATCAAAATATCAAGAAATTCTCTTGTGGATAAACTTGGGGAATGGATCCGTTGTTTGTGAAGTGGAGGAATTCGGTTTCAACAAATGTAACATTTCGAATGAAAAAAATTATCTCTTCAAGACGGGAGGATGACTCTGTTTCGTGCTCGAAGTACACGATAGTGAGCTTCTATCAGAGACGGAACATCAGATCCATCATGATCTGAGAGCGAGCAGAGTCCGCATCAGGACGGAGAGAGGCAAGATATGCCATGACATGAAGCTGCTCAGGTTGAGCCCTTGCTTCATTGATATCCGCCGTTAGAGGTAATACGTGGTCGATCTCATCAGTCATAGCTTTAAAGGTCCGAAAATGGTCCTTATGAGATTTGTTTTCCTGATTTGCTTGGTATACACCAACGATCGAGTCGTAAATACAAGACAAATCACGTTTTCCATCAAATGCCACTGCCAGGACCTCCCATAATTTCTTAACGGAGTTTGTATTCTGAACCATGTCTTACACCGATGGTTTCATAGAGTTCATCAACTGTGTAAACAATCGACTATCATCTGTCTTCCATTGCTCAAAGATGGATTAGTCTTAGCCGGAGGGTAGTCAGTCAAATGTTTGGACAACCGCATCCCTCGAAGCGTCTTCTCGGCCTTCTTTTTCCAGGTCGAGTAGCCTTCCGATCCATCCAACTGTCGATCGACAAGTTGAATCGAGGAAACCATTACGCCAGTGCCCGTTGGTACCGCTATTGTATTTTCGATACTAGTGTCCGTAGCACTGTTATTCGTCCCAGTGCTAGTCATCTCGCAAATTTCTGATTCGGCCGTCGATTTGATCTTTTGAACTTGATAATTACATCAACTCTATCAATGAGCTAGTAACGTGGCCAGAACCGGAACGTGCATAGAAAGTAGAGATGAAAGTGGATCACACAAGGCAGGACAGAGGTAATCCAAGTTACCTCTGTTAGATCTTGATGTAAAGATCAAGTATGAAGTCAGAGG
The DNA here is from genome assembly GCA_029216955.1 of Iris pallida. Taxonomy (NCBI): domain Eukaryota; kingdom Viridiplantae; phylum Streptophyta; class Magnoliopsida; order Asparagales; family Iridaceae; genus Iris; species Iris pallida. The sequence continues at coordinate 40,586,369 of JANAVB010021600.1, read as the reverse complement.
TTCCAACAACAACACCGATGATATTTATCTTCTGAGTATCCTAAATCAATGTTTAGGGCAGAGATTCCTGCAAAAAACTTGTTGTTTACCCTATGTGAATTCCAAAAAAGTTAATGTTGGAAAGTCAGAGGTTCCTGCAAACAAACCAGTTTACCCCTGAGGATCGCAACATTTTATTTGGAACTAGGTTAGGTTTAGAGGGGTTAGACGGCGGCCGGTGGAAATAAGCAAGAGTTACGGTTTTGCACATGATCCATGGAGGGGGGGAGGCAACGGATGGCGGGGGGGGGGGGGGGGGGGGGCGCACTTTAGCAGTACTGTAGTAGTGGAGCGACGGTACTGTAGCAGCGGGAGGGGGGGCAGCAGGAGGCAGGGGAGGGGGGGCACAGCAGCGGGGGCCGGGGGGGGGGTAGGGTGGTACGCCGGGTGTGGGGGGCAGCAGGTGGCGCTGAGGGGGTGGTGATGGGTTAGGGTCAGGGTTTTTTTGGTGGAGAGAGAGAGAGAGAGAGAGAGAGAGAGATGGATGGGTTACGACTCTGATACCATGTAGAGTAGAATAATGGGATAACTTTATTAATGAGGATATATATTATATATATATATATATATCTATATATATATATATATATATATATATATATAGGAGAGACTGTTCCCTATCACTTTTGTTCTAGGCAATGTGGGACTAAGGCCCACTACTAATATTATAATTATACTTAACATCCCCGATAATTCTGCTATTATATTCTTGAATATGTGGATTTAATGCTGTAGAACTGTATCTTGCGGTGCTTGGATTCTGTCACGGTAAAAGTCACAAAATCTTCTATTTTTTGATTGCAAATATATTTTGAAATAAATATGTAATGTTCTATTGTTATATTTTGTAGGCTGTGTGGTTCAAACTAAACACCATCATAGAAATAAGAGCATATCATAAAATCTTTAAAATGTACTTAAATTAGAAAAATGACTTCCACATCAATGCTTAGAATTTTAAGATTTTGGATATTTGTTCAAACACCAACTTCCAAGATCATGAAGTATATTTTTAAAAGTCAGCTAAGATCAATAATTTGTTTGATTTACTCTTGCAGCCAGATGGTCCTTTAGATTACAACTTTTCCAATTTTGGACAATTGAGCAAGTTCATACTCGACTTGTTCATTTTAGGATTGCAGCGGCAGACATATAAGGCCTACTATAAGGTCATCCAGGCTTTATTAGTCAGAATGTTAAGAACACATCTAAAAAAGTGCATGGATGAAATGTTGAGATGGATGACTTGCAATAAAATTAAGGCAACATGAGAAATAAATGTATTCATGAGAAGTTGAAGGCGAGGTCACTGAAGATCAGATGATGAAATGCATTTTAGATAGTCTAGAGTCTTGACATGTGGAAAAGAGAGAGAGAGAGAGAGAGAGAGAGATAAATGTACCCAATACATAGGATTCTCAGAATCATAGTTGGAGTTGATAGGCTAGGGGTAGACCAAAACCAGCTTGATATGAGACAAAAAACTTGCTGATGTTCAGATTAGATGGTCCTTAATAGAATTGAATGGAAGAAGAGATTCTTATACATATAGATATCAATTAAGGCCATGATCCCAAATATCTATTGGGATTTGGGAGCATGTGGGGTAAAGTGCAAAAAATCCCCTCCTCCAATTTGTCTCGTTAGCAAAATAAGACTTGATAGACAATTATAGCAATTAAACCCTCCCGCAATATATGAATCGATTAAATGTCCCCTACCACTACAAACCGTCAGATTTGACCGTTAGTGCATGTTTTAAAATAATTTTTTTAAAAAATCCAAAATATCCTCCCCCTCTTCCCTATTCACCCCCCCCCCCCTTACCCCCCCACCCCCACGATGCGGTGGTGTGCGACCACCCTCCTCCTCCCCCCCCCCCCCCCCCCCCCCCCCTCCTCCCCCGCGGTGGTGGCAGCCCCTAACCCCCTCCTCTTCCCCGTACGGCCACCCCTCCTCCCCGCCACCCTCCCTCCTCCCCGTGGTGGTGGCAGCCCCCATCTCTGTGCCACCCGCCCCCCTTCCCGCGCGGCCACCTCCTCTCCCCCTCCCTCCTCCCGGTGGTGGTGGCAGCCCCCTCATCCCCCCCTCCCCTCCCCGACGGTGGTGGCAGCCCCAGCCCCCTCTCCTCCCCCCCCCTCTCCCTCCTCCCCGTGCGGCCACCCGCCCCCTCCCCCCCCCTCTGCACGGCCACCCCTCACCGCGCCCCCTCTCCTCCCCCCCACCGGCGAGAGAGTGGGGGAGGGTAAAATCGTCATTTCATGCGTATTAACATGTTAACGGTAGAATTCAAAATGAGTGTAAACTGAGCCAAAATGAAAATGTGAGGTTTTTTTAAAGCCATGGGTCTTTTAAATGCAAAAACACAAATCTAAGGAGGGATTTTTTGCACTTTACCCGGAGCATGTGATACTAGAATATGCTTCTGGTAATATTTAACGAGGAAACACAAAATTTCTAAGAAACTTGGGAAAGATAATGAAGCAACTTTTTTATATTGCTCATGTAATGCTCATCATATTTATCTAAGAATTTTTTTTAGTGCGGCCAAGCTCCAGCCCTTAAATAATAGATGAAATATGTGTATGAACTTCCAAACATTTGGAATAAAGGCTTTGTTGTTGTTGTTGTTATGAACTGATCTAAGTGGCTGAGAGCACATAAGCTGGTTGTAGTTATATCCACATCTGTTTCTATGGTTGTAGGTTTTTTTTTTCTTGTTTTCCTTATCAAAGACTGCTGTAATAATGTTATTTTTCTTCTGCAGGAATTTCAACACATGATGAACTTTAGAAATTAGAAGTCAATTTGATTCATGGCATGTGGCATAGAGTGAGGTTGCAGGTGTCTTGCATTCCTAGGCCTATAGGGTTGCTCTGTATGCTTTCTATTCAGGGTTCATAACTGTGAATTTGACCTCCTGTCCTGCTTAATATTTGCTTGCTTGCTTGCTTCATCTACTTGAAGAGATTGAAAAAAAAAATCATTAGAAATTTGCTTTCTAGTTTGTGCAAAGTAAAACTTTTGTAGATCCAATTCTTCGAGTTCTGTTGAAAGTGTGGTTAGTGACAAGTGTAAAGGTCCAGAAAGATACCAATAGTGTATACGACAGCCCATTTCGTGCACTGCGGTCATGTTGCCTTTGGATCATAGATTCGAAATTATAAATGTTTGACAATTTGCAACAGGATTTATTTATTTATTTATTAAACTAGTGGCAGATCTCTCTTAAAGCAGGTTGGTAATGTAGGTTTAGGTTAGGGGTTGTCATGGAAGCTTTCTATTGATATATATAAGCCTCAATATTACATAATTTGAGATCATACGAAATGTAGTTAGTTGATGGTTATTTCTATTATTTGAAATAGAGTATCGGGACCTATGACTGCTAACTGCCTTGAGAGTTGAGTAGGCTTGGTTGCTCTATGCCCTACTCATTGTTTGGTCCTACCTATGGTTGGAGCATTTTTACTTCAAGTAGGAATATGTGACATTGCTCGAAATCAATGTAAAGCCTTAATTGAGTCAATTAACTTAATTACCTGTCCAAGTATTCAATTTCATCAAACGCTTCAAGACGTGGAATCTGTCCTTAAGATCTGTAGAATTTTTTAATGTTGTTGAATTGTCAATGCCACTTATAACAACAACAACGACAACAACGTATTATGCCAAAATTTTGGGGTCAGCTACAGGAACCCTTATCTTCCATTTATCTCCATTGAGAGCCATCTTCTCCCTCCCACACTAGAGATGATAATAGTCTTTTCACAACATCGATGCAAGTTTTCTTAGGGTTATCTGTAGCTCCAGTAGCTCCTTTGACGAATAACCTACCTCTCCTAATTGGTCCATCTTTTTTTGTCTCCGTTGCACATATCTAAATGATCTCTCATAGTATCCTCAATAAAGGCCTCCTTTAACTTTACATAAAAGCACTCATTTATTATCCTATCTTTGAATGCATTGCTGCCTATCCTTAATTTTATCATTTTAGCTATAATGGACCCATTAAGCATGGTTGAGCTTATTGTTATCTTATAACTTTATGGTTGGGGCTTATCGTTAACTTATAAAAAATTTCTTTCAATTTCAATGGTAACTTACAATCATAAAACACTCTTGACCTGCTCCTCCACTCCAATCATTTTACCTTAATTCTATGAACAACATCCTTCTCAATCTCTCCATTACGGTGAAGGTGGATCCTATTGCAGAAAACAATTACTTTTAGGTATGTCTAGAGCATCAATGCTAACTCCTTTATTTCTTATGTTTTGCTAGGCGTGCATTTCACACACACATATACACACTGTCCTACTGGTTGTAAATCCTTTAGATTCTAAAGCTTCTCTCCATGCTTCTATTGTAAGTTTAAGCCTTCTCTAACCGCATCAAGTAAATTAACATAATATGTCAACGTATAACATACGCTAAAGAAGTTTATCATCAATGTGCCTAATAAATTTATCCATAACTAGCCCGAAGAGGTAACAAATTAGTTTTGATCCTTGATATAGGCTTAATGGAATTGTGTCCTCTCCAATTCTAATTGTAGTATTAGCTCTATATATATATCATTAACAATCTCGAGATAAAGACCATAAATATTTTTCTTTTCCAAAGTCCACTACATATTTTATCCAGGGACTCTATCATAAGAATTTTTGAAGTCCATAAAAACCATATGTAGATCTTTTTTATTTTGTCTAAAATTTTCCATTTAGACTAGCAAGTAGATTACTTTCATACCAGATATTCCTTGCATACAACGAAATTGGTTCCAAAATTTCCTGTTTGCCTTCTTAATATCTAGTCATAACTCTCTCCCTAAGTTTCATTTGTATGAATAATAATCTTGATTCCCCATAAATAGGACAATTTTCTATATCTTTCTTTTTTTTACTAAATAGGTATCAATCCTCCATTCATCTAACCTTCTTCTCCTTGGAAGTTTCTTTACATTCTTCTCTTTTTTAAAAGTTGTTGAATAAGTTTGTTAGCCACCACTCCTTTATCTCCCAAGCACTTCGGAAGTTCGTATATATATAATCAGACACTACAACTTTTTCTTCTTTTTTTCTTCATACCATCTTTGAATTAGACAACCTAATTTTACAACAATAGCAATAATTTTACGCTGACCTAACTCATTTTTTTTATTTCTATTTTAGTTATTCCTAGGTAGTATTCATTAAACAAACTTGCAATTAACTCGCTTGCCTCTCTTTAGTATCATCATAAGCATTAGTTTTAGTTCATGCCTGTGATTGTTTGGTGTGGTTAACTTAAAGGATCGATAAGTGCAGTGGATATTGTTTCTAGGGGTGTTGCACCCAACTACTTATGTATATCAACACAAATTCTTCTTTGCCTTTAAGTGTCTATTTTTTCTGCACTCAGAAGGAAAATAGCATCCTCAAACTGTTGATGTTCAACTCACTTTCATGGGTTGGCATGATTCATGAAAGACAAATTTTTCCTCTTCCATGTGGTCATCCATAAATTGGAGGGAGGGTCTCTCATTCGGAGTCGGTCCATATTTTTTAGTGGGGTTCTGATGACCCAATAACCCGATCCGGTAAGTTTAGAATTATAGGGTTTGTATTTTAAAAGTAAACCCGAAACTCATAATTGTTAGGGTTTGGATATCTTCACATCCAAATCCAAAACCAGAAACCTATTTGTACATGTTGCGACTATCAAGTTCATCACACACATACTTTAGTAAAGTTTGAATGTCTGTCAAATTAATTATTTCTTATAAGTATGATCATGTGTGAAAACCATTTGGATGTTGAACAAGTAGAAATCGTCATAAAGTTTAAGCTAGTGTATTAAAACATAATTTTAGATAATTTAGTGGACAACTGCATAAAATTCAAAACCTGATCCGAATCTGATTATTAGATGGGAAGGAATTTGATCCGAACGAGAACCAAACCTGAATTTTGTAGCGTTCGGTTTTGGATATTACTTCAGTCCGACTCCAACCTGACCCTTTGCCAGCGCTATTTTTAAGCCTAAGAAAGGGTGTCTTAGTCGCTTTTGAAGGAAACTCTTTGGGGGTGTCTTGGAGAAGTGATGTAACTGGCCGTTGGATCTTCAGAATATTTTGCAGTCCTCCAGTAATAATGAATTATGAGTGTCATGGAGAGTTACAAGGACCTCTTTTATGATAGCTTTTATACCATTTATTTTTCCCTTAACTGTCTTCCCATAATATAACTAAGAAGAAGCTTTGCCCAGTTTTCCGCTATAAGCCTGTTTCGTTGCCTCAAATTGGACATGGAATTGTAATTCATGGATTCCAATTCCATTTCTTGTTTGGTTGAAGGATTGATTTTCTTTATGTTGTCCCCAAAAGATCAGCGCAAGATATCCATTTGATTCCAAAATTTGTAATTGCAAGTTATCTGAGAATTCTAATTCTCTACCTCTGTATAAAAATGTTGGGTATTGAACTAAAGCGAAACTCTGGGGTGTCTAGAAGTTATGTAAGTGGATGTTGGATTTTTAGAATATGTTGCAGGCCTCCAGTATTAATGAAGTACGAGTGTTATGGAGAAGTTACGAGTGAACCATAATAAGGTGCACAAGTGAACCATGTTCCTTAATTGCTTTTCATTTGCTTCTCGTCCGAAATATTTCCTAGAATTGCATGCCTTGAGCACTCTTTCGAGCTCCTCTCTTTCATTGTACGTCCATATGTTTGCATGTGTATGCATGTTTGTATGTGTTCATTGTACACGTGCACCTAACTTAAGCTGATTAGGAGTTTAGTATTTTGTTGTGTGCTTGGCCATTTCAATGAGTGTTACAGATTTGCACTGTCATCTCACTAAGAGGAGTTGTTAATTAACTTGCATTGGGTTTAGTTTGCTATCAAAATTTTGAATGTACCCAACCTTCCTTTGAGCAACTCGTTTTAGTGTTTTTTAAGAATAGGGACAACTTCAGTCTTTGGTTGTCCGAAGTTGAACTTGAGACCTATCCTTCCGCAAGGGAAGTTCTCAACCTTCCCACAATTGCCCCCTTTGGCGCTAAGCTCCTTTTATTGTTAAAAACTCATATATACAACCTTTAAGGTGAAAATTTCTATATATTAAATGATCATCTCCGTAATAAACAATAGATTTGGTGTTCTGATGACAGTCAAATCTCCTCACATCCTGTTGTGCAACATTACCGAAGCAGCTAAGCAGACCATATGACTTTAGTTCATAGGCATATATCTTAGTTACCAAGTAACTATTGAACCCCTAGTTCTCATTTTTAAGGGAAACCTTTTGTTTTGCTAACTTTAGAGGAATATTTAGAAGTAACTTTTAGTAAAGAATTCATAACTTTTTGGTCAATTTAGGTAAGAGTATATGGTTATTCTGATACCAAGTGGTTTGATGATTGTTTAAAAATTGCAACCTGCAGCAGTGACATTGGCCTACCAAAAAGGGAAGCCGGTTGCTTCAAAGGATCCTTCTACTGCTCTGAATCTTTTCTGTATTTGATTTTATCAGCTGCCTACGAAGAAGAAACGAGAACTTAAGTTTCTCATCTACGTCTTGTTGACCAATTGAAGCTTGGAGGTAACCTACTGTTTACCGTTATAGTTCTCTTTATTATGTTTACTAAACCTCTTTTTGTTGGTATATTTAGTATAGGAATATGTTATATTTAGTATGAGAATATGTAATGTTTAGTGTTGATATATGTGTTAAGTGTTATTGGGCTTTAGTCCCATATTGCCTAGAATGATAGGAGAGGAGGCTAGCCTCTCCTATATATATGTAGTCTCTATTTCAATAATAATCAATCACTTAAAAACTCTACATGGTATCAGAGCCTAAACTTGCTTAGAATACCGTCAGAGCCACATTTTCCACACAAATCCTACCCCAAACCTCGCCCTCCCTTCCCCCCCCCCCCCGCCGCCGCTGCCGCTGCAGCTACTGCGCCGCTGCAGCCACTGCTGAGCCGTCGCGGCTGTGCCGCTGCCACTGTTGCGCTGCTCCCGCTGCAGCCGCCGATGAGCCGCTGCCACTGCTGCGGCTGCTACTGCCGCTGCTGCTGCTGCTGCCGTGGGTGCCTCCGTGCACACCACTTTTAGGGCTCCTACTGTGTAGGTAAGCCTAAACTTGAGATTTATCTCATCTGTGGCACCTACGGTGTAGGTAAGCCTAAACTTGAGATTTATTTCATCTGTGGCACCTACAGTGTAGGGAAGCCTAAAATCGTTTTTGAAGATTTATCTCATATGAGATTCTCAAGGAGATGCCGATGATGCCTAGATCCGATGAAACCAGACATATTCGGATTTAGGAGAGGACGACGAGGACAAGCGTGAGTCGTAGAGCAAGTGTGACGTGATCGAGAAGAAGCATCGATGGAGGCGATCCTCAAGAAGCTGGATGCTGACGATGTGGCGACGTTGATGAAGTTGATAAAGGTGTCGGCTGGTGATCGCACGACACGAGCGCCGCCAAAGTTGGAACTACCCTCCATCGATCTGAAGTTGGATGGACCAGCCACCTATCTGAGTTGGTCAACGCGGGTGAGAAGAACCCTTGCAGGAAAGAACCTGGATGGATTCTTGACGGGCGAGAAGACAGAGCCGGAAGAGGGCTCGTGTCACGACCCGCACCCACTGTGAGGGTACGAGTGCGTAACAACGTCCAGCCTACGCCGCAGTGTCGGCGGTAGAACGCTGTCCTAGGTTACTATCTAATCAACAACTCACGCAATTATATAATGAACTTGTCAAATCTCAACTCCGAACGGAGGACAAGTATAGATATAATGAATCTCAATCACAGTCTAAGAACGATAAGATATCACAGAAGTTATAACTAAAGACTAAATAACAGAAATAAAATCCAACAACTAAAAATATAATCTCAAACAATCTCAACTACAAATCTCAACTTATATACAACTCCAGTTCTAAACATAAAAGCTAAACAACAACTAGCTAATCTCCCAATCACTCCCGAGTGTCGGGGCCATAGGTAGCTAAACCGTCTCCACAGTAATATGTAGGGCATGTGTCCTCAGGGCAGTCATCTGTAAAATTTGCAACAGGTCCAGTCAGGACAGGAACGAGTACAACTCATCAAGAAATCCCAAATAAATGACAGAGAACTATAAAGCAGTTATAGACAGTTTTATTGATGAATATGGCAGTTTATATACAGGTGATGGTATGGAGAACAGATAAGATACAAGGAAAGTAAGTAACTAAAACAAGAGAAGAATGATGGCAATGAAGACCGTAAAATAAATCTAGCTGAACTAAAGTAACATAATAAGTCCAGAATGTAAATGTAAACAAGTGCAAAACCCAAGTAAATTCAGACAACATGAATCTGATACCAGGTGGTTCCAGTACAAGATGAGTCCGGTATAAGGTGAGTCCAGTTGGTGATCAAAGGTTCCAGGGTGAGTCCAGCCTATACTCTAACAGTGTGTTTTAAAATATCGGGATCGACATGTGAACGGCTGTAGGTAATACGGCACACCGCACACTCGGCCAAGTGTGGGATGGCTATCGTTCCAGTATAATTCCAATGGAGTGGTTCCAGTATTTGGGTATGTTCACATGCCTATTCCAATATTTTCCCGCCCAGAAAGTACAAGTGAATCCATAATCCGACACAAAATGTATAAGTCCAGCCAGTATACGAATGGTTCCAGTAAATGATTCCAGGGTAGTTCCAGTAGATGATTTCAGTAGGTGGTTCCAGTAGGTGGTTCCAGTAGGTGGTTCCAGTAGTGATTCCAGAATAGAGGCCAGACTTAATAAGTGAGTGTCGCATGAAATGGATCCAGTAATATCAAATCGTGTTTGTAATACAGAATCAAATAGAACTAGCTACAACTGAAGTATAGTAAACGACAAGTAAATGGAAGAACTATCAGAGAATGTACTCGCCTGCTACTCTGAAAAGAGTAGTGTAATATCAGATGCCTGCGACAGAGTCACAATGTCCTAAACAAAGGAATACAGGTTATAATATGTTTAAAACAAGGCAAATGATGGTTATGATGCAATCTACATGATTTCTAGGTCAATCTAGGTCAAGGTCAACTCTAAGTCAAACCTGGTCAACTGTCTAGGTCAAACTAGGTCCAAGTCAAACTTGGTCAATTCTGAGTCAACCCAAGTCAACTGCAATAGTCAAACTAGGTCGATCCTAGTCTAGTCAAGTCTCACTAGACCTAACCAAGCTTAGACTAGCAAGCACACATCAAAACTGGGCTATACAAGCCAACAACACATATTGACTGGGCATTCATGCCATAAACATAAGCTAGAAACCATATGCTATAGGCCATAGGCTAAATAACATACATTTCACACACAAGGTCTACTCTCACATATTTATACATAAAATATCTAATTTATATAATAGCACACATTAATACACATATAGGCTACTTTATGCATATAGGCAAAATATATATATTAACATATAGTGCTAAAGAGAGGATACAAGTTTATGAGCATGGGGGTATGTGTGTGTGTGAGTCTAGGTGTGCCTGTGACCATGTGGGTGTGTGTGTGTCCTGTGAAAGTCTATTTAGATTGTGTGTATGCACATGAAATGTGTGTATGATATCTAGAAAATCTGTGGATAGGGTGTGAGTGATCAACACGAGTGTGTAGTGTGTGAAAACTGTGAGTTGTGAGCATGGTGTGTGATACTACATGAGTGAAGTTGTGTGTGAACACTGAGAGCTTCAATATCAGTTTTGTGTGTGTGTGTGTGTGTGTGTGAATTAACATGGTGGCATGCCCAAATGTGATATGAATTGGAAAACTGAGATGTAGGTAGAGCATGAATGTAGTGGATAACTTATCAGCTCCCTAGTCCATATATGGACTGAACTATAGGAATGCAGGGGAACTAAGGCATGCAGGACAGTTAGGTTAGTGTGTATCCTGAAACAAGGGTATGTGTGTGTATTAGAGTGGTGTGTATACAACCTAAGCTAGAGTGTTCCTGTGTTCTCAGAATATAATTGACAGTTAGAATGTGTGTGAATTTCCAGAAAAACAGCAAATGAATATGTGACAGTTCAACACAACGTGTGTGTTAGGACTACATTAGAATAGCTAATGTGACAGCCATAACAGTGTGGGATATTGGAAAACAGTGTTCACATGTTTCATTGATTTTCAGTTTGTGTGTGTTAGTCTAGAAAGTTAAAACAATGTGTGGCAGTGGGTGAAAATGTGTCAAGTGATAGTAACTGAATAATGTACAGGAAACTGAGATTAATTCTCAGGCATTGTGTTGTATGGCATTGACAGTTCACTCAACACCATTCCAAATCAAAAACCCATTAATCAATTGTTCTTACTCAATTACAAATCAATTTCGAAAACCAAATCCTAACACTAACTCATAATCATACATTGCAATGATGGAAGGATGCCAATGTCAAGTAGTGGGAGATTAACATGGTATTGTGTCAATGACAGGGAAAAAAACCAGTGTGTGTATATGTTAATAGAGTTTAAAGTGAAACTGTTCTCAGGAAACAATTCACAGTCCATTTCAATGTTCAAATTCCTATTCTCTAATGCAAAACCCAAACTATCATAGAAAACCCAACTAGCAGTAACCATTACACGTGTAGGAATCAATTCAGTGATTCAAACAACATCTAAATCAGATTTAGAAAGGAAATCAATTCAGAATTTTTGAATAAATACATGGTATCAGAAAGTAGGACAGTTCATACACATTGAAAATCCTTTTTGAAAACCCAAAACCTAACACTTATCAATAACCAAGATTAAGGCAACCTAATACACATGTGTAAGGAATCTAACTTAGCAATTAACAGCAACATTCATAAATCTCAGGAAAACTGTGAATCAAAAACCCAATCCGCACAAAACCTGAGAACTGTTAGTGACCACAGTTCGAAACCAATTTCAAGGTCAAAATCGAAACAAATTTGGAAAACTAGGTGTACATAGATTAGGGACATGTCCCACGTGTCCAATGGGACACCCCCGAGTCCAAGAATCAGGACACGGGGTGTCCAAAACAAATTTGATACTGTGTCTGAAACAGGATTTCCTAATCCTCGTGCACGCGTGCACGTGGTTCTATCACACGACACAGGCCACGTGGAGACACGTGGCCGTGCACACGTGTCCACCTAGACTAGGAGGACGTGTCCAAGTGCCTGCTCGAACCCCCAGATGTGTCGTGTCCTAGTTTCGAAGCCGTATCAGTGGCTTGAAATCGTGTGTGTGCGTGTCAGAGCATTTCGATGCGAGCTCGAGAACTTCCTCGACTCGCAACCAAGTGCCACGAAACTTGGTGAGGGTCTAGTCAGACATGGGACCCATCACCTCACCAAATTCCACGTGTCCTAGTGAAGTATCGTGTCCTGTGTCAGCCCCGAAATGAAGGGGACGCGCACAGCGTGCACGAGCAGGCACGAGACAGTGCAGTCTCGTTTTCTTCGTGCACAGGCAACGAGAACCCACGAAATTTTGTGGGGGTCCTGTCAGTCAGTGCCCGCACCCACACACCAAATTTCAGGTGTCGGGATGCTGTGTCGTGTCCGCTAGGACACTCGTGCAGCAGGACAACCGCACGAGGCCAGTGCACAGTGTCGTGCACGACTTGCGTGTCCATTTTGGACACGAAATGCGCACAAAAAACAACTCAGTCCTCAACAATATTAATGTACACATCAAGAGCTTCAAATCATGTAATTAGTTTAGCAAAAATCGAAAATAAAATCCTTAGAGGCATTTCATCGAACACCTAACATACACTACGACACGTGTCCGATACGGACACCAAACGGACACGAAATTCACCCAAATTTCAGGGACACCTAGGGGACTCCTAGATCTAGCCCTACATGCAAAGAAAACTGAAATTTAAATCAATTTAAAGGGTTTTACTTATAGGTGCAAATTGCATGGAAAAGCTCCAAATGGGGGGTGTTCCTCTTGATGGCAAAATGCTCCAAATTGATCCCAAACTGAAATGGCTCTCCACCAACTGTCCATAAACTCAATTTAGAACCCAATGCAAAAGATTAGGATGAAAAAGGAGATCAAATGAATAAAATGGGAATTTTTGGAAGGGGAAAACTTACCTTTCTTTTCTCCAAGTGTAGGAATGATAAAAAGAGGCAAGCCCTAATGAACAAGTGCTTAAATAGGGTGGGGATCCCTATGTGGCTGCTCATAGGTTCAATAATTAGGGTTAGGGTTCACTAAATGGCCCATGGGCTTAAGTCATGATCAATTAAATCATTAAGTCATAAGTCATTTCATGAAACCACAAGCCATGACTTAAATTCACTAAACCAAATCCCCTCATTCTAAAACTATTCTCTAATGACTAAAATAGGTTAACTCAAGTTAGACTAGGGTCACCATGGCTAGGGTTAGCTTCTAGGCTAGTCCACTAGGTCTCAACAAGTCAAAGTCAAACTAGAACTCACCAATTCAACAAATCACCAAATAATTCAAATAAGTCAAAATGACCAATTTATCCCTAGACTAAAAATGATAATTAAACATCCTAATGACATGGTGAGGCTCTAGGTCATGCAGTCTCTCAAGTTTCACTAGCAGCACATCAAAATCACAAGTCATGACTTAAACCAATTCTTAAATAGTTTAAAAATTTTATTAAAAATCACTAAAAATTATAATGTGAATCAAATATCAATAATTAATAATTATAATTACAAAATTTCAAAATTACCCTCATCTGGAAAACTGGGTGTTACAATCCTACCCACCTTAGAAAAATTTCGTCCTCGAAATTAAAATGATCGCACCCTTCCTAGGTCAAACCCCCAATCAATCAAAGTCGAAGCAACACAATCCTACTGGTCGTGATTTCACAGTCTCGAACGGGGTAGCTACACTATATAGCAATCAAAACAATATCCTGGCAGGTACTAATGGAATCACACAGGAAAGTGGGAAGAAGAATGAGAAGGACAAACCTGCTAACCCATCACCTGCAGCGTCGGTCTACTCGACGGTCAGTACAGAAGCCCTGCCCCTCTGGGGTGTATCCCTCTGTTGGTGCGGGGCACGGTGCTGCGCTACAGGTGGCCTAGCTCCCTCTATCTAATCCTTGACACTCAAGTAATATCCACCCAGATATTCCACTCAAATTCTCTAGGACACCATCTATATGGTATCTATCCTGCAATCTAATAATCATACCCGTCTATCCAGAACCATGCCACCAGAATCCTCGTCACACCAGTAAGTATGGCTGCGATAATCCATAGAGTCCACAACTAATGTACATACATCTAGAATCATGGTATTTAAAATTTTCGCATTGCCGCTAGCTTGGCTGCGAAAACTTTAAATTTCCATACCCGAGAAATACATCCAAAATCAGACTCTATCTCATCGCCCAACCAGCTGATATGACCGTAGAAGACTCCAGATTCCATGACTAAGGCAACCTAGCCCATAATACTATCTTGGTAGAAAATCAAGTCAATAATGAATACCAAGAATCAATTCAACGATGAATCCAGGAAGATAGACAGATACTGTCAGAATCGAATTTCGAGATAGTTTATAATGAGATTCTCAAGGGTCATCCCAGGAATCTTCTCAAGTAGTCCTAACTGTGATTGAGTACCTCTCCGTTAAAACCTATCTCTCAATCCTATCGCAGGCTCGCAGCAGTACAACTAAGTCGCCGTACTACCACGATATCACACTAAAGCGACTCTCGACCTGCATGGGCCACCACTAAAAACGTGTCACGATCCGCACCCACTGTGAGGGTACGAGCGCGTAACAACGTCCAGCCTACGCCGCAGTGTCGGCGGTAGAACGCTGTCCTAGGTTACTATCTAATCAACAACTCACGCAATTATATAATGAACTTGTCAAATCTCAACTCCGAACGGAGGACAAGTATAGATATAATGAATCTCAATCACAGTCTAAGAACGATAAGATATCACAGAAGTTATAACTAAAGACTAAATAACAGAAATAAAATCCAACAACTAAAAATATAATCTCAAACAATCTCAAGTACAAATCTCAACTTATATACAACTCCAGTTCTAAACATAAAAGCTAAACAACAACTAGCTAATCTCCCAATCACTCCTGAGTGTCGGGGCCATAGGTAGCTAAACCGTCTCCACAGTAATATGTAGGGCATGTGTCCTCAGGGCAGTCATCTGTAAAATTTGCAACAGGTCCAGTCAGGACAGGAACGAGTACAACTCATCAAGAAATCCCAAATAAATGACAAAGAACTATAAAGCAGTTATAGACAGTTTTATTGATGAATATGGCAGTTTATATACAGGTGATGGTATGGAGAACATATAAGATACAAGGAAAGTAAGTAACTAAAACAAGAGAAGAATGATGGCAATGAAGACTGTAAAATAAATCTAGCTGAACTAAAGTAACATAATAAGTCCAGAATGTAAATGTAAACAAGTGCAAAACCCAAGTAAATTCAGACAACATGAATCTGATACCAGGTGGTTCTAGTACAAGATGAGTCCGGTATAAGGTGAGTCCAGTTGGTGATCAAAGGTTCCAGGGTGAGTCCAGCCTATACTCTAACAGTGTGTTTTAAAATATCGGGATCGACATGTGAACGGCTGTAGGTAATACGGCACACCGCACACTCGGCCAAGTGTGGGATGGCTATCGTTCCAGTATAATTCCAAGGGAGTGGTTCCAGTATTTGGGTATGTTCACATGCCTATTCCAATATTTCCCCGTCCAGCAAGTACAAGTGAATCCATAATCCGACACAAAATGTATAAGTCCAGCCAGTATACGAATGGTTCCAGTAAATGATTCCAGGGTGGTTCCAGTAGATGATTCCAGTAGGTGGTTCCAGTAGGTGGTTCCAGTAGTGATTCCAGAATAGAGGCCAGACTTAATAAGTGAGTATCGCATGAAATGGATCCAGTAATATCAAATCATGTTTGTAATACAGAATCAAATAGAACTAGCTACAACTGAAGTATAGTAAACGACAAGTAAATGGAAGAACTATCAGAGAATGTACTCGCCTGCTACTCTGAAAAGAGTAGTGTAATATCAGATGCCTGCGACAGAGTCACAATGTCCTAAACAAAGGAATACAGGTTATAATATGTTTAAAACAAGGCAAATGATGGTTATGATGCAATCTACATGATTTCTAGGTCAATCTAGGTCAAGGTCAACTCTAAGTCAAACCTGGTCAACTGTCTAGGTCAAACTAGGTCCAAGTCAAACTTGGTCAATTCTGGGTCGACCCAAGTCAACTGCAATAGTCAAACTAGGTCGATCCTAGTCTAGTCAAGTCTCACTAGACCTAACCAAGCTTAGACTAGCAAGCACACATCAAAACTGGGCTATACAAGCCAACAACACATATTGACTGGGCATTCATGCCATAAACATAAGCTAGAAACCATAGGCTATAGGCCATAGGCTAAATAACATACATTTCACACACAAGGTCTACTCTCACATATTTATACATAAAATATCTAATTTATATAATAGCACACATTAATACACATATAGGCTACTTTATGCATATAGGCAAAATATATATATTAACATATAGTGCTAAAGAGAGGATACAAGTTTATGAGCATGGGGGTATGTGTGTGTGTGAGTCTAGGTGTGCCTGTGACCATGTGGGTGTGTGTGTGTCATGTGAAAGTCTATTTAGATTGTGTGTATGCACATGAAATGTGTGTATGATATCTAGAAAATCTGTGGATAGGGTGTGAGTGATCAACATGAGTGTGTAGTGTGTGAAAACTGTGAGTTGTGAGCATGGTGTGTGATACTACATGAGTGAAGTTGTGTGTGAACACTGAGAGCTTCAATATCAGTTTTGTGTGTGTGTGTGTGTGAATTAACATGGTGGCATGCCCAAATGTGATATGAATTGGAAAACTGAGATGTGGGTAGAGCATGAATGTAGTGGATAACTTATCAACTCCCTAGTCCATATATGGACTGAACTATAGGAATGCAGGGGAACTAAGGCATGCAGGACAGTTAGGTTAGTGTGTATCCTGAAACAAGGGTGTGTGTGTGTATTAGAGTGGTGTGTATACAACCTAAGCTAGAGTGTTCCTGTGTTCTCAGAATTTAATTGACAGTTAGAATGTGTGTGAATTTCTAGAAAAACAGCAAATGAATATGTGACAGTTCAACACAACGTGTGTGTTAGGACTACATTAGAATAGCTAATGTGACAGCCATAACAGTGTGGGATATTGGAAAACAGTGTTCACATGTTTCATTGATTTTCAGTTTGTGTGTGTTAGTCTAGAAAGTTAAAACAATGTGTGGCAGTGGGTGAAAATGTGTCAAGTGATAGTAACTGAATAATGTACAGGAAACTGAGATTAATTCTCAGGCATTGTGTTGTATGGCACTGACAGTTCACTCAACACCATTCCAAATCAAAAACCCATTAATCAATTGTTCTTACTCAATTACAAATCAATTTCGAAAACCAAATCATAACACCAACTCATGATCATACATTACAATGATGGAAGGATGCCAATGTCAAGTAGTGGGAGATTAACATGGTATTGTGTCATTGACAGGGAAAAAAACCAGTGTGTGTATATGTTAATAGAGTTTAAAGTGAAACTGTTCTCAGGAAACAGTTCACAGTCCATTTCAATGTTCAAATTCCTATTCTCTAATGCAAAACCCAAACTATTATAGAAAACCCAACTAGCAGTAACCATTACACGTGTAGGAATCAATTCAGTGATTCAAACAACATCTAAATCAGATTTAGAAAGGAAATCAATTCAGAATTTTTGAATAAATACATGGTATCAGAAAATAGGACAGTTCATACACATTGAAAATCCTTTTTGAAAACCCAAAACCTAACACTTATCAATAACCAAGATTAAGGCAACCTAATACACATGTGTAAGGAATCTAACTTAGCAATTAACAGCAACATTCATAAATCTCAGGAAAACTGTGAATCAAAAACCCAATCCTCACAAAACCTGAGAACTGTTAGTGACCACAGTTCGAAACCAATTTCAAGGTCAAAATCGAAACAAATTTGGAAAACTAGGTGTACATAGATTAGGGACATGTCCCACGTGTCCAATGGGACACCCCCGAGTCCAAGAATCAGGACACGGGGTGTCCAAAACAAATTTGATACTGTGTCTGAAACAGGATTTCCTAATCCTCGTGCACGCGTGCACGTGGTTCTATCACACGACACAGGCCACGTGGAGACACGTGGCCGTGCACACGTGTCCATCTAGACTAGGAGGACGTGTCCAAGTGCCTGCACGAACCCCCAGATGTGTCGTGTCCTAGTTTCGAAGCCGTATCAGTGGCTCGAAATCGTGTGTGTGCGTGTTAGAGCATTTCGATGCGAGCTCGAGAACTTCCTCGACTCGCAACCAAGTGCCACGAAACTTGGTGAGGGTCTAGTCAGACATGGGACCCATCACCTCACCAAATTCTACGTGTCCTAGTGAAGTATCGTGTCCTGTGTCAGCCCCGAAATGAAGGGGACGCGCACAGCGTGCACGAGCAGGCACGAGACAGTGCAGCCTCGTTTTCTTCGTGCACAGGCAACGAGAACCCACAAAATTTTGTGGGGGTCCTGTCAGTCAGTGCCCGCACCCACACACCAAATTTCAGGTGTCGGGATGCTGTGTCGTGTCCGCTAGGACACTCGTGCAGCAGGACAGCCGCACGAGGCCAGTGCACAGTGTCGTGCACGACTTGCGTGTCCATTTTGGACACGAAATGCGCACAAAAACCAACTCAGTCCTCAACAATATTAATGTACACATCAAGAGCTTCAAAATCATGTAATTAGTTTAGCAAAAATCGAAAATAAAATCCTTAGAGGCATTTCATCGAACACCTAACATACACTACGACACGTGTCCGATACGGACACCAAACGGACACGAAATTCACCCAAATTTCAGGGACACCTAGGGGACTCCTAGATCTAGCCCTACATGCAAAGAAAACTGAAATTTAAATCAATTTAAAGGGTTTTACCTATAGGTGCAAATTGTATGGAAAAGCTCCAAATGGGGGGTGTTCCTCTTGATGGCAAAATGCTCCAAATTGATCCCAAACTGAAATGGCTCTCCACCAACAGTCCATAAACTCAATTTAGAACCCAATGCAAAAGACTAGGATGAAAAAGGAGATCAAATGAATAAAATGGGAATTTTTGGAAGGGGGAAACTTACCTTTCTTTTCTCCAAGTGTAGGAATAATAAAAAGAGGCAAGCCCTAATGAACAAGTGCTTAAATAGGGTGGGGATCCCTATATGGCTGCTCATAGGTTCAATAATTAGGGTTAGGGTTCACTAAATGGCCCATGGGCTTAAGTCATGATCAATTAAATCATTAAGTCATAAGTCATTTCATGAAACCACAAGCCATGACTTAAATTCACTAAACCAAATCCCCTCATTCTAAAACTATTCTCTAATGACTAAAATAGGTTAACTCAAGTTAGACTAGGGTCACCATGGCTTGGGTTAGCTTCTAGGCTAATCCACTAGGTCTCAACAAGTCAAAGTCAAACTAGAACTCACCAATTCAACAAATCACCAAATAATTCAAATAAGTCAAAATGACCAATTTACTCCTAGGCTAAAAATGATAATTAAACATCCTAATGACATGGTGAGGCTCTAGGTCATGCAGTCTCTCAGGTTTCACTAGCAGCACATCAAAATCACAAGTCATGACTTAAACCAATTCTTAAATAGTTTAAAAAATTTATTAAAAATCACTAAAAATCATAATGTGAATCAAATATCAATAATTAATAATTATAATTACAAAATTTCAAAATTACCCTCATCTGGAAAACTGGGTGTTACAGCTCGACAGGACGCGACGAGTGGAAATCCACTCATATGGTGATTTACATCTGGCTTCTCAATTCTTTAGTCCAGTCTATTGCTTCCACAGTAGATGGCATTGAGATGGTGAAAGACGTATGAAAGAAGTTGAGGAGAACCTATGTTGGCGTGGGAAACAACCTACGGATTTTCCAGATAAAAGGGGAGATCGATGACACCGTACAAAGGGAGAAGACGGTGCAGGAGTACGCTACGGAGTTGGAGCGTCTCTGGCTGGATTATGATCACTCCTCGAAACGGGCAAGCTGCGGGGACCCGAAGTGCAAGGAGAGACATGTGTGTCTGCAGGAGAGGACGATAAAATTCCTCAAAGGGCTGACTGCCGCATTTGCACAGAGGACAGCCTTACTCCTCGTCCAACCAGAGATCCCTAGTCTTGAGGAGGCTATCTCAGCCATGATCTAGGAGGAGACGCGGATCAGACTACAGACAGGGACAGGTGGTCCCCCTGAAGCAAAGTCAGCACTAGCAGCTGCTAGCTTGGGCGACACAGGATCCAAGGGAGAGCTCTGGCAACACAATCGGCAGTGCTACAACTGCGGAAAGGTGGGCCATCATCGATATGCTTGTACCAAACCACATAAGGAGGGAGACTCAGGTGGTGGACGAGGACGAGGATATATTGGACGTGGACATGGTCGAGGAGGCCGACGAGGAGGCCGAGGAGGCTATCGGGCAAACTTGCTGGTGACAGAAGGGAATAGAGGAGCTTGTGGCACCTTTACTGAGGAGGATCAGGCACTGCTGGACCTGCTAGACCTGCTGGAGAGAAAGCAGAGAGCGTCGATCGAAGAAGACAGGAGGAGCGGAGCAGAGGAGACATCCACCCCATTCTTTGGAGGCAACGCCGCTATGTATGCTCACCCATCAGAAGGTACTGACGAGTCACTCGCTCTTGCATCTATGTCTTCCCTTAAAACGTCAGACTGGATTATCGACTTAGGAGCATCTCGGCATGTGACCGAAAACGCTAGTGAGTTTTCTTCATACACTCACCTAGCACAAGCAGACACCATTCAGACTGCAGATGGCACTTTCCAACCAGTGGTCGGTAAGGGTACTGTTAATTGCACAGGTTCAGTAAGATTATCTAATGTGTTACATGCTCTATCCTTTCCAGTCAATCTCTTGTCTATTAGTTCTATAATTCTCTAACTAAAATACACTGTTTCTTTTGATATTCCTAAGGTGATCTTCCAGGAGAAAGGGACGGGACGAAGACTTGGGACTGGCACCTGGCATGAGGGACTGTGGTACCTAGATCGGGAAGGACTGGACTCAGCATTGATATCTATGGCAGAGAAGGCTGGAATGGAAGAGCTGCAGCAGAGGACTGAAGATACTTTGATACTTCATCATAGGAGGATAGGACATTCTTCTTTTGATACTCTAAGTAAGTTGTATCCAGAGATGTATGCAAAATCAAATAAACAGAAATTAGTATGTGATGCATGCGAGTTAGGAAAGCTTACTAGAAGCTCATATGTTGGTATTGGTCATAAGAGTTCTCTTGTTTTTGAGGTAGTACATTCTGATGTTTGGGGTCCATGTGCTACTAACACTATGAATGGATATAAGTACTTTGTCTCCTTTATTGATTGTGCATCTCGTGTCTCGTGGCTGTATTTAATGAAAAATAAGAGTGAAGTATTTGCTTGCTTTCGGGACTTCCATAAACATGTCCAGACTCAGTACAATGCAGTAGTGAAGGTACTGAGGTCTGACAATGGAACGGAGTACACCAACAGGACACTTGTAGAGTACATGTCAGCACACGGAATACAGCACCAGACCAGCTGTGCATACACACCAGCACAAAATGGAGTACCAGAAAGGAAGAACCGACACCTTCTAGAGACCGCAAGAAGTATGATGATCGACATGAATGTCCCACAAAATCTATGAGGACATGCAGTATTGACAGCAGCTCAACTTATCAACAGGATGCCTTCAAAAGTTCTGGTATGGAAGTCCCCATGCGAAGTATTACAAGGCAATAATAGTGGGATACTCCCACTAAAGGTGTTCGTGTGTGTGTGCTTTGTGAAAGACAACAGACCATCAGTTGGGAAACTTGACCCCAGAGCAGTCAAATGCATCTTCGTGGGCTATCCAGCGACTCAGAAGGGATATGTGTGCTGGAGTCCAGTAGAGAAGAAGAAGTTCGTTAGTATGGATGTCCACTTCCGAAAGCATGAGCCATATTACCGCCAGGAGGGAACGTCGCACAACACGCCTAATACTACCAGTATAAGGCGAGAGGGGGAGATGGAGAACTTGGTGGTAACCGATCTAGAAGTATGGCATAGAGGCACGGTTGAGGAGAAACATGAAGGTGAAGCAGAACAGGGGGAGGAGATAAGAAGTATCAGGCCTACGGCTCAGGGGGAGTTACTTACCTACAGCAGGAGAGAGAAGCAAACTGCAGGACCAGTACCTACAGTGCCAGTGCTAAGTCCCTTGCATGCGTCTGTCCCAACTCCTGAGACACCACCATCCTCCTCATCTACACCACCACCCTCCTCAGGTGATATCATCCCATCCTCCTCATCTACACCACCACCCTCCTCAGGTGATATCATCCCTCCTACTTCTTCCATACTACTACCTACACGAAGGACTACTCGCAGTAATGCGGAAAATCCTCCGGACAGATATGGTTGGGACCTTGCTAAGTTTGTTTCTTATGATCATATCTCTTCTTCTCATGGAGCATTTATAGCATCTTTGGATAGTATTACTGTACCTAACAATTGGTAGGTTGCCAAGAACGATCCAAAGTGGAAAGCGGCAATGCATGAGGAGTTGGGAGCTCTTGAGAAGAACCACACTTGGGAGCTGGTGAGACTGCCAGAAGGGAAAAGAGCAGTCGGGTGCAAATGGGTTTTTACTGTGAAGCAGAATCCAGATGGACAGGTTGAGCGCTATAAAGCTCGACTGGTGGCAAAAGGATACAGTCAGACGTACGACATCGACTATGACGAGACCTTTGTACCAGTGTCGAAGATGAGCACTGTCAGGACCTTGATCTCCCTGACAGCCAATGGAGGGTGGAAGCTACACCAACTGGATGTGAAGAATGCATTTCTTCATGGGAATCTAGTGGAGGAGGTGTACATGGAGATACTACCAGGATTCGGCACCAAACAGACAGAAGGCAAGGTCTGCAGACTGAAGAAGTCCCTTTATGGACTGAAGCAGTCTCCTCGAGCATGGTTTGACAGGTTCAGGAGAGCAATGATAGGGATGGGATATCAGCAGATTAATGCTGATCACACTGTCTTCTTCAGACGAAGTGGAGGCCACATCACCATGCTTGCGGTATATGTAGATGATATGATTATCACAGGCGATGATGAGCAGGAGATCGCCCAACTCAAAGGAAAGCTTGGCAATGAGTTCGAGGTGAAGGATCTTGGCCCTCTTCGATACTTTCTTGGGATTGAGATTGCTCGAGATAATGAGAGAATCATTCTTTCTCAAAGGAAGTACGCACTTGACCTGCTTACGGAAACGGGGATGATGGGATGCAAACCAGCTACGACACCGATAGACCAGAAGTTCAAACTGGATGTTGAAGCTGGAGAACCAGTTGACTGTAATAGATATCAGAGATTGGTGGACAAGTTGATCTACTTGAGCCACACTCGACCTGATATCAGCTTTGCGGTCAGTGTAGTGAGCCGCTACATGTATAACCCCCGGAAGGGTCATATAGACGCAGTATACCAGATTCTGAGGTACTTGAAGGGAGCCCTCGGGAAGGGACTGATCTTCAGAAGAAATAATCATGTAAGCATCGAGGGCTATTGTGATTCTGACTGGACTAGCTGTTCTGACGACAGGAGATCCACGTCGGGCTACTGCATATTTGTAGGAGGTAACTTGGTCTCTTGGAGGAGTAAGAAGCAGCCAGTAGTGGCCAGATCAACAGCTGAAGCAGAGTATAGAGCTATGGCCTTGGGAGTCACAGAACTATGGTGGTTGAAGAATATGCTGACGGAGCTAAAGCTGGACCAGAGAGCCAAGATGAAGCTATGGTGTGACAACCAGTCAGCTATTAGTATTGCCAACAATGCAGTGCAGTATGACAGGACCAAGCATATCGAGATTGACAGATTCTTTATCAAAGAAAAGCTGGAGAAAGGAGTACTAGAACTGGGCTACGTTCCAACCAAAGATCAGGTAGCAGACGGACTGACAAAGGGGCTTAGTTCTATCAGCATGATGAGAGGATGTGACAAGATGGATTTAGTGAATATCTTTCGCCCATCTTGAGGGGGAGTGTAGATATATGTGTTAAGTGTTATTGGACTTTAGTCCCACATTGCCTAGAATGATAGGAGAGGAGGCTAGCCTCTCCTATATATATGTAGTCTCTATTCCAATAATAATCAATCACTTAAAAACTCTACATTTAGTATGAGAATATCTTGAGAACATATTTGAGATGCCAGAATATGTTGGTATATTTAGTATAGGAATATGTTATATTTAATATGGGGAATATGTTATGTTTAGTATGGGAATATCCTGAGGACATATTTGGGATGGTAGAATATGCCACAGGATATTCCATTGGATATTCCATGATGTAAAGGCTATATAAAGCCTTTGAGACTATCAATGAAATCATCTCATCAATCAATTACAACATGGTATCAGAGCCACCTTTCCACAAATCCTAGCCGCCGCCAAACCCTAACCTTTTCCCTCCTCTCTCTCTCTCTCCCTGCCACCAAAACCCTAATCCGAAGCAGCCCCCTTCCCCCTGCGGTCGCAGCAGTCCCCCCTTTCCTCGCTGCTGCTACTGCGACTGCTGTTGCCGCGGCTGCCGCTGTTGCCATGGTGGCACGAGCGCTGACCGCTCCCCCACGTGCGTGCTGCCCCACCCCTTTGCTGCACACAATGACACATTTGTTGCCATTGTTCGGATCATTCCGAAAGAGGACACCGATGCCTAGATCTGATAAAAACAGATATGTTCGGATCTAGGAACGGACAACGAGGACGAGCGTGATTCGTGGAGTGGACGTGACGTGATCAGAGAGGAGGAGCATCGATGGAGGAGATTATCAAGAAGCTGGATTCTGCAGAGGTCGCGATGTTGATGAAGTTGATGAAGATGTCGGCTGGTGAGAGCACAACACGAACATCGCCGAAGTTGGAGCTTACCTCCATCGATCTGAAGCTAGATGGACCAACCACCTATTTGGGTTGGTCATGGCGGGTGAGAAGAACCCTCGCAGGAAAGAACCTGGAGGGGTTCCTAACGGGCAAGAAGACAGAGCCGGACGAGGGCTCGGCAGGACACGACGAGTGAAAGTTCACTCATATGGTAATCTATATCTGGCTTCTCAACTCCTTAGTCTAGTCTATTGCCGTCACAGTAGATGGCATTGAAATGGTGAATGATGTATGGGAGAAGTTGAGGAGGACCTATGATGGTGTGGGAAATAACTTACGGATCTTCCAGATAAAGGGGGAGATCGACGACACCGTACAGGGAGAAAAGACGGTGCAGGAGTATGCCACAGAGTTGGAGCGTCTGTGGTTGTATTATGATCACTCCTCAAAACGGGTGAGCTGCGGGGACCCGAAGTATAAGGAGAGACATGTGTGTCTGCAGGAAAGGACGATAAAATTCCTCAAAGGGTTGACTGTAGCATTCGTACAGAGGACAGCCTTTTCGTCGAACCAGAGATCCCTAGTCTTGAAGAGGCTATCTCGGCCATGAACCAGGAGGAGACACGCATCAGACTGCAGGTGGGGACAAGTGGTCCCTCCAAAGCAAAATCAGTACTAGCGGTTACCAGCTCGGGCGACACAGGGTCCAAGGGAGAATCCTGGCAGCACAATCGGCAGTGCTACAACTGCGAGGAGATGGACCATCATTGATATGCTTGTACCAAACCACCTAGGGAGGGAGACTCAGGTGGTGGACGTGGACAGTTCAGTGGACGAGGATATATTGGAGGACATGGTCGTGGTCGTGGTCGAGGGGGTCGACGAGGCGGCCGAGGAGGTTATCGGGCAAATCTGCTGGTAGCAGAAGAGAATGGAGGAGCTGTTGGCACTTTTACTAAGGAGGATCAGACACTACTGGACCTGCGGGAGAGGAAGCAGAGAGCGTCAACCGAGGAAGACAGGAGGAGTGGAGCAGAGGAGGCATCCACCTCATTCTTCGTTGGGGGCAACGCCGCTATGTATGCCCAAACATCAGAAGGTACTGACGAGTCACTTGCTCTTGCATCTATGTCTTCCCTTAAAACGTCAGACTGGATTATCGACTCGGGAGCATCTCGACATGTGACGAAAAATGCTAGTGAGTTTTCTTCTTAGACTCACCTAGCATCAACAGACAACATTCAGACAACAGATGGCACTTTCCAGCCAGTAGTCGGTAAGGGTACTGTTAATTGTACAGGTTCATTAAGATTATCCAATGTTTTACATACTCTATTCTTTCCAGTCAGTCTCTTGTCTATTAGTTCTATAATTCTCCAACTTAAATGCATTGTTTCTTTTGATATTCCTAAGGTGATCTTCCAGGAGAAGAGGACGGGACGAAGACTTGGGACTGGCACTTGGCATGAGGGACTGTGGTACCTAGATCGAGAAGGACTGAACTCAGCACTGGTATCTATGGCAGAGAAGACTGGAATGGGAGGACTGCAACAGAGGACTGAGGAGACTTTGATACTTCATCATAGAAGGATGGGACATTCTTCCTTTGATACTTTAAGTAAGTTATATCCAGATATTTATGCAAAAACAGATAAAAAGAAATAGTACGTGATGCATGCGAGTTAGAAAAACTTACTAGAAGCTCATAAGTTGGTACGGATCATAGGAGCTCTATTGCTTTTGAGGTAGTACATTCCGATGTTTGGGATCAATGCACTATTAACACTATGAATGGGTATAAGTATTTTGTTTCTTTTATTGATTGTGCCTCTCGTGTCACCTGACTGTATTTGATGAAAAATAAAAGTGATGTACCTGCTTGTTTTCGGGAGGCCGCAAGAAGTATGATGATCGACATAAATGTCCCACAAAGTCGGTGGGGGCATGCAGTGTTAACTGCAGCACAACTCATCAACATGATGCCTTCGAAAGTCCTGGGATGGAAGTCCCCATGTGAAGTATTACAAGGCAATAATAGTGGGATACTTCCACTGAAGGTGTTCGGATGTGTGTGTTTTGTGAAGGACAACAGACCATCAGTTGGGAAACTTAACCCCAGAGCGGTCAAGTGCATCTTCGTGGGCTACTCAGCAACTCAGAAGGGGTATGTGTGCTGGAGTCCAGTAGAGAAGAAGTTTGTTAGTATGGATGTCCACTTCCGGGAGCATGAGCCATACTACCGCAAGGAGGAAACTTTACACAACACGTCTAATACTACCAGTATAAGACGAGAGGGGGAGATGGAGAACCTGGTGGTGACTGATTTGGAAGTTTGGCATGGAGGCACGGTTGAGGAGGAACATGAAGGTAAAGCAAAACAGGGGGAGGAGATGAGAAGTGTTAGGCCTACGGCTCAGGGGGAGTTACTTACCTACAGCAGGAGGGAGAAGCAAACTGCAGGACCAGTACCTACAGTGCTAGTGCCAAGTCCCTTACCTGCGTTCGTTCCAACTCCTGAGACACCTACACCACCATCCCCTTCAGGTGATATCATTCCTCCTACTCCTCCTACACCACTATCTGTACGAAGGACCACTCGCAGCAATGCAGGAAATCCTCCGGACAGATATGGTTGGGATCTTGCTCAGTTTGTTTCTTATGACCATATTTCTTCTTCTCATGGAGCATTTATAGCATCTTTGGATAGTATTACTGTACCTAACAATTGTCAGGTTGCCAAGAACGATCCAAAGTAGAAAGCGGCAATGCATGAGGAGTTAGGAGTTCTTGAGAAGAATCACACTTGGGAGCTGGTGAGACTGCCGGAGGGAAAGAGCAGTCGGATGCAAGTGAGTCTTTACCGTGAAGCAGAAACCAGATGGACAGGTTGAGCGGTACAAAGCTCGACTAGTGGCGAAAGGATACAGTCAGATATACGACATCGACTATGACGAGACCTTTGCACCAGTTGCAAAGATGAGCACTGTCAGGACCATGATCTCTTTGACAGCGAATGGTGGATGGAAGCTACACCAACTGGACGTAAAGAATACATTTCTTCACGGAGATCTAGTGGAGGAGGTTTACATGGAGATACCACTAGGATTTGGCACAAATCAGACAACAGGCAAGGTCTGCAGACTGAAGAAGTCCCTCTATGGACTGAAGCAGTCTCCTCGAGCGTGGTTTGACAGATTCAGGAGAGTGATGATAGGGATAAAATATCAGCAGATCAATGCTGATCACACTGTATTATTCAGAAGGAGTAGAGGCCACATCACCATACTTGCGGTGTATGTTGACGACATGATTATCACGGAAGATGATGAGCAGGAAATCGTCCGACTCAAAGGAAAGCTTTGCAAGGAATTTGAGGTGAAGGACCTTGGTCTTCTTCGTTACTTCCTTGGGATTGAGATCACTCGAGACGTAGATGGGATTGTTCTCTCTTAGAGGAAGTATGCACTGGACCTTCTCACAGAGACAGGAATGTTGGGATGTAAATCTGCAGCGACGCCAATCGATCAGAGGTTCAAGCTGAACGCTGAAGCTGGAGAACCAGTTGACCGGGACAGATACCAGAGACTGGTAGACAAGCTGATCTATTTGAGCCACACACGTCCAGATATATGCTTTGCAGTTAGTGTGGTGAGCCGCTACATGCATGACCCACGGAAGGGTCATATGGACGCAGTATACCAGATTTTGAGATACTTGAAAGGTGCCCCCGGGAAGTGACTGATGTTCAGGAAGAATAATCACATGGACATCGAGGGCTACTGCGATTCTGACTGGACTAGTTGTGCCGATGACAAGAGGTCTACCTCGGGATACTGCATATTTTTAGGAGGCAACTTGGTCTCTTGGAGGAGTAAGAAGCAGTCAGTGGTAGCCAGATCGACAGCTGAAGCGGAGTACAGAGCTATGGCCTTGGGAGTTGCAGAGCAGCTTTGGTTGAAAAATGTGCTGGTGGAGCTGAAGCTGGATCAAGGAGCCAAGAGGAAGCTGTGGTGTGACGACCAGTCAGCTATTAGTATTGCCAACAATCCAGTACAGCATGAAAGGACCAAACACATCGAGATCGATAGGTTCTTCATCAAGTTGAAGTTGGTTAGTGGACTACTGGAGTTAGGCCACGTTCCAACCAAGCATCAGGTAGCAGACGGATTGACCAAGGACTTAGCTCTGTGAGCATGATTAGAGGATGTGACAAGATGGACTTGGTGAATATCTTTCGTCCATCTTGAGGGTGAGTGTTGGTATATTTAGTATAGGAATATGCTATATTTAGTATGGGAATATGTTATGTTTAGTATAGAAATATCCTGAGGACATATTTGGGATGCCAGAATATGCCACATGATATTCCATTGGATATTCTATGATGTAAAGACTATATAAAGCCTTTGAGACTATCAATGAAATCATCTCATCAATCAATTACAACACTTTTATGTAAATTCTTATAACAAAAGCAGACGTTCTTATTCCTAAGGATCATTGCAAGTCAAATATTGGCTGATAAGAAAAAATATAAAATTTAATAGACTCCACGTTCATAGAGATAAGGGAAGAGGAACAGAACCATGTCCATCCTTTTGGCCCAGCAGAGATCTTTGGCTAGTTTTCTTTGGATGCATGAGTCTACAATATGTGTCCCATAATGTTGGTGTCTATTCATCAACTGGCCCTTCTACCTTTACTAGAAGGCCTCTCTAATAACTATAATTATCTAAGATGGAACTCGCCACCAACTTATGGGGCTTGGATGTCTAGTTGATAGCTGGCAGCTACTATTGGTCAGCCCTTACATGAACCCACTTGGTGGGTTGAGGCTTAGATGGCAATGATGATATTTCAGGATTGTGGGTATTATATTCAGTCATAATCTTTCCTTTTATGGAAAATATCTTTGACGCTAACATGGGGCATTGGTCTCTAAGCTATCTTGGAATAGTTATGTTGACGACTCACATGGCTTCTTTGTCTAATGACTTGGATTAAGGCCTAGCCTCCTTTTTCTTACTCCACAAACCCGGTTTCACTCTCACACAATTGCTTTCACTCCTAACAAACAACATGCATCTCGAGGAAGAGTGTGTAATCTAACTCTGGGAAAGCTCCAGCAGACCACATGGGAAAGCTGTTTATCGCTTGCATCTAGGGCAGGAGTTCAATCCCTATGAATGTACGAACCTTCTTGCGAGTTCTATCTACATCGAAACAGGTATATCAAAGTTACGTACAGAACATAGTATCTCCAGTATCTTATTTTCTATCTTGTAAGGAGAATAGGCTACAACTGTGATACTTGAAAACATAAATAACCTATCCACGCCCATTTCTTACTCCTGGCTCTTCTTTGAATAGTAGAAAATGACTAAAGTTTTGTGGTTTCTTGTTCTAGTAATCCGTATCATCAAATGTTTACAGTTCAATAACTCTGTATTAGCAAGTAAAACTGATGTTCTCTTTTACCGAGTGTTTTTTATATTCTTTTGACTTGTTACCCCTGTTATCCTGTTCCTTGAGTTGTCTACCTTCCTCTTTGTATTCCTAGACAACTTCTTATTGGATCTTGCATATTGGTAGTTTTTTCTAATTGTCTTTCACCTTTTAAGTTTTCTCAATAAACATTTGAAGACAATCGTACCTGTATTCCTACTGCTTTGCTTCTTTATACAACTCTAAGTTCCACCTTTTTGGCCCACCGGTTCCCATACAAGTATAGCCAACCAAAAGCAACATCTCCTTTCATGCTGTTGCCATTTGTTTTTCCGATGAATATGAATATATTTAAGGAAGCTTGCTTGAGTGGTCAAAATAAGGTTTTCGAAGTTCGCAGTCATACACGTGGACTAATGGTGATCTATAGTGTTCCATAGAGTTCTATATATAATCTAATGCCATATAAACTTTGGTCTTAGAGCCCATAAGCGCATTCAGGTCATGTCTTATGTCAGCGTCACTAGAGATCAAGAAGTGCTTTACCTTCACAAATCCTAGCAAAGCTAGTTAATGATTGTCCCTAAACTTTGGTCAATCCGACTAATTATATGAATGCTGCTCTCAATGACTCCATCAGACACACACGTCAGTCCGACAAGATGCCGATCACGGTGGCACTATATGGTCTCGACACGTGTACTGCCTTTGAACTTAGCACCTGAGGTTTAAGGAGTAATCGAAGGCGTTAATAGAGCCTTAGCTTTCAAAGGAGTGAACAAAAGTTACCAATAGATTCAAATCTAGGCCATCAGTATTAGAAGTAAAGTTGCTCATGTGTGCAATCTGTACCTGACCTGAGTTTGAACCAGAGCCAGAGTACCCCCTTATTCATATGCGAGTATCAAGTGGTTAGTTATGAATTTATCTAGTAGAAAAACTGTAAAATTGGAACAAAAGTTTATGAAATGGAAATTATGTCCATAAAATTGGCTCAACCATGTTTTCTGTAAGGAATTGGGCAATTATAGTGCTAGATCGAGACTCTTAATATAATCAGTTACAACAACTAGGACATGAATTTGGTGATCAGTACTGCCACCCTACTGATGCTCCTGGTCATTATTATTTTTTTGTATTATTATTACACTATTTTCTTGAGCAACGTTGATATAGTCTATAGTCTTCGTTTGTTCCGTTAACTAGCTAGGCATATTGGGAACATACTAACTCTGTACATACCCAGAAGAACTCCCCCAGGCAAGCCAAGGGAGACATGAAGCAAACGAGACATAGATATTCTAAAATCTAGAAAGCCGTAGGCCTTATTATTGACTATACAAGTTGCATAAATGTATCCAGTCGATCGACTATTAACAAAGATATGATTCCAACTAGGAGACGAAAACCACAAGCTTAGGCTATCTAGGAACAGGTTGGCGGAGGCTGAAGGTCTATGTGAGTTATTATTGAACTGCAATCAGTCCATCTTGTGGTGATTTGCAGTTCCACGGACTGTGTGGGCGAGTGGGTTCGGGATGGTCCATTTGGTCCGGTTGGCAAGGGACAAGCCATGCGGCCTCGTGTTGCTTGCCTTGTCCTGCATGCCCGACACTTTTGTAAAATTCTCATATTTCCTCCTCTCCAACCTTTTTATCTGATTGTCACCTGGTGTTGATACTCTAGGATATTGTTAGATTAGACACCAGCGCTGGAATCTAGCACTTTTCAAGCTATTATTGAAGTTGGAACAAGAGCACATGAATTGCTTTACCCACTTCGCAGTAGTACTGTAGTTTCTCTGCTTAAATTCTTGTTGGCTTCAAGGGCCTGTTTGGTTTTACTGCAAGTGAATGTAGCTAATATCTTCGTTTATATTTGCGACAAATGTTCTTGTACTGCATGTCATATTACAATAGTTACAATTGAAACAAGTAGTACGTATGTAATGAATTATAGATTGGGTTGATGCTGAGGAAAGAGACTTACGGTAGCTATCAACTACTAATTGAGGATATGACTGAAGCTGAATGTTTATTGTGAAGGTTAGAGGAGGGGTCATGAATTACTATACTGCAGAATATCTAACATAAATTGTAAATTATAGATTTACCTGAAGATGAAGATGATCTTGATGCAAGTAAAGCTGCAATAAGTTCTTACTTGGAAAAAGTTTTTTTTTACCAAACATGTGGATCAAACCCAATTTTCTAATCTATTAAAAGCCAAAAAAAAATCACGAATTAATTCCTTTATTTGCTTGCCTCTCATTCTTCGAGAATTAGAAAGATGTATGAATTTGTTCATTTGGAATCTGATTATCTTTCATCTTCTACCTTGTTTTGTTTTATTCTTTATTTCATTTCAATCTTCTTTCCTTTTTCGTAAATTCCGTTTCCTCATTCCTTAAGTCCCAGCGTCCCACATGTATTTTTTTTTATTCTGTTTCCTCATTCCTTAAGTCCCTCGTGTTTCTTGATAATGTAGAGTGAGGGGTACATTAAGAAATTGTCAAGGCTCATTATTGCATACTAGTCACGTTCACGTGCGTTGCACGTATAAAAAAACTCAATGATAGTATTAATAAAGTATATACAAATTTAAATTATATTAGAATATTTTAAATATAATTTGAATATATTTTATATGATTTTTATGATTATTTTTTTAAAATTTTGGATATGTGTTTAATTAGATAATAATATATAGTTAGTTTAAACATAATTTTAATTTTAAATATATTCTAGTATATGGTGGTTTTTAATTTTTTAAGTGAGTGAGGAGAGAGGATTCGGTTATCCGCATAGAAGATAAGAAAGGTAGTTAATTTTATTTTTTTTAAATAAAATTGTTGATGATATACACGGCTTAGATAGATCAATCTTGAACCGTTTTATATATACTAGTAACGTATAATCATGTATAATAAGAACATTATTCAATTATAGCCAAATATTTTTTCTAATCCATGTGGTTAAGATGAGAGATATTTTTCTTGTTTGGTTGAGTTCGATTTTCCATGTTAAATATGTATATAACAATTTTAAACTTTTTCAACATTTGTTTACATAATTTATTTTTTTAAAATAAAATAGACCGTGATATAATGACGGCTTAGACGGCTCATTTTTGAGCCGTTTTGAAGCCTCATTATATAGTGAAAGATATCTCTTTCCAAAGATCAATTTTGATAAAATATCGATACAAATAGAGTGGAGCCAAAATAATGTCTATCATCCATATAAATCCTTTTATTTTCAAATATTGTTGAAATACTGAGCCCCCATAGTTTCCTAGTATCCGTCAGAATCCGACGGGCATAAACGTGCCATCTGGCCTTGTTTAAGTACCCATGACAGCATCCTGATCTGCAGTACAAGAGAAAGATGCGAGACAGTCATAAGCTGTCTTCAGGTCTCCCTTAAGAAACAATGCCGAAGACTTCCGTTTAAAAAAAAAATATCGAAAGAATCTGCTACTATCCGCAGGAGTTGATGACATTGAAACATATCCGAATGGTCCCATGCAAGCATGGAGCCACGCTGGAGAGGAAGATAGGTAGGGAAAGCTAAATGCAGCCAAAAACGTCAATAAACCCCCCATAAACAGACTACCCCACATCAAGAAAAAGGCTAAAAGAAATATCAACATTTGAGTGTAAGGGCATCTACTAAAGAAATTGAACTAAAAGCTTTGCATTATAATTCAAAGTTTACACGATCATAATGTTGCGTGAATTCGGGTCGGAGAATGAATCCTCCACTTCCAATAAAAATATTTGCCTTGCATCTACTGAAATATTGCCTTCGTCTCCACCTCCAAATGGAGTTCTGTGTACGTGCCTCTAATTGTACATCCACCTAAACACGTTGATGGAGAACAACTTGAATTTGCCCAACTGGTTAGAAATTAACTTGTGTTATGGATAATAACTTAAAGATTTAGTTTATCTTCTTTTGATTGTTTTGTAATTTTATAAGTTTGAAATCGAATAATTGAGAATGAGAAATCTATTTTGAGTTTATACGGTGTCATGCCAAAACCTTAAAGTGGATGTCTCTATCAACGTTGTTTCTCTGTTTCTCCGCTTATCATAGTATTATTTTGTATTTTTATTATAATTTTGAGATAAATTTATAATAGTTGTTGTTCACATTTCAATTCTGCATCCAAATCTTCTCAAATATCTAATTTTATACTAATAATTTGTTCTTGGGTCTTCCTTCCACGTGACAATGTTTAGGTGAATTGATGAAAAAGTACAAAAAATTGTTCATACTTAAATGAATGGATTATATACATATTCACAAACACTCTGGAGATGAAGCTGGCAGATGCGTTTTCCTCAAACTCTTAACTCAGCTCTCTCGTTTTTGGAGGTTAAAATTTGCCTTATATCATCCACTTTTGGCTTCACCATCTATCTATGCCTCCAAATTCGTCCGAATCTATTTGCATTCCTATTGGTAACAATTATGCTATTTGGTTTTCAAAATATTTGGATGATACCATCTCCCATTATGTGACATCTAACATGGCAGCTGACATGACAAATTTTAACCCAAAATATTAATTATCCAAATTTTTTTAATGTTAATGTTAATATTAATGTTAATATTAATATTAATGTTAATGTTAATGTTAATATTAATTTTAATGTTAAGATTAATTTTAATATTAATATTAATTTTAATTTTAATGTTAAGGTTAATTTTAATGTTAACATTAATCTTAATGTTAATTATCATGTTAATTTAATATTAATTTTAATGTTAAATTTTGTCATGTCAGCTGCCATGTCAGCAACCATATCATATACCACATAATGGGAGATGATATCACCCAAATATTTTGGGAGCCAAATAGCATTTTTGTATTAGCTTTTAAAAACACGTGCCTTTTATAAAAATAAGCAGAAGCAGCCACCGTCCATTGTGTGTTCATTTCCATTTTAAAATAGAGATTATTATTTTTTGCCGTGATAATTTGTTGATCCACGTAGAGATTTTTCCCATGGTAATTGGTTGATCCACGTAGCGAGAGACGTGAATATTAGGTTGAAGTCACATTAGAACATGGTGTTCCACCAATGAGCGGCCAGCATCTGTACCCACGTGCAGTTTTTTGGCACAGGCCATGCAGGGTCATGATTTCCCGGGAAAGATGCTGGGCTTTACAGCCTTCTCTCGGGCTACAGAAACCAAGGAATAGAAAGTGAGGCTTGTGAACATTCTTTTCTGGGTTGTTCTCCTTCCTACTTTTGGCAGTCATGTCAATGGAAAGAAAATTATCGTGGAACTGCATCTTACCGCCCAGTAGTCGGTGTACATCATATGCTAGCTGGAAAGGTTAGGGTTATGCTAGCATGTGCACTAAGACCATCTCCAATGGTGATTTCGAAAATTGAGTTCTTATCCTATTTGGCATTGTACTTTAAGAAAATTTCTATCCTAGTTGGAAGAGTTTCTACATAGAAATTATACACATGCAAAAAATGCTCTTCAATGGTTCTCCATTTCTATTCTATGTGTCACATAGTAAAAGGACCAATTTAATGGTATGGGGCCCAATAATAATTGTCATGAGAGAGAAGAATTTCTATGAGAGTTTCTACATGTAGAAACTCTCCTAGGAAGTTTTCATCCTACATTATTGCCACCTAGGATAGAAATGGTGATAGAAACTACCATTGAGAGAAGTTTTTTCTAAATTGGATTTCTTTCATAGAAATAGGGAAGATAGAAACCCCCATTGGAGATGGTCTAAGACCATCTCCGATGGGGGTTTCTATCTTCCCTATTTTCTATGGAAGAAATCCATTTAAGAAAAAATTTCTCCCAATGGTGATTTCTATCATCATTTCTATCCTAGGTGGCAATAATGTAGGATAAAAACTTTCTAGGAGGGTCATAGTTATTGGGCTCCACACCATTAAATTGGTCATTTTACTATGTGACACATAGGATAGAAATGGAGAACCATTGGAGAGCATTTTTGTATGTCTATAATTTCTATGTAGAAACTCTTACGACTAGGATAGAAATCTCCTTAAAGTACAATGCCAAATATGATAAGAACTCAATTTTAATGGTGATTTCTAAAATTGAGTTCTTATCCTACTTGGCATTGACATACAAAAATGCTCTCCAATGGTTCTTCATTTCTATCATGGGAGAAGTTTTTTCTAAAATGGATTTCTTCCATAGAAATAGGAAAGACAGAAACCCCCACTGGAGATGGTCTAAGGACTCTTCATTTCTATCCTATGTGTCACATAGTAAAAGGACCAATTTAATGGTGTGGGGCCCAATAATAATTCTCATGAGAGGAGAATTTCTATGAGAGTTCCTAAAAAATGGTGATAGAAACCATTGGGAGAAGTTTTTTCTAAAATGGATTTCTTCCATAGAAATAGGGAAGATAGAAACCCCCATTGGAGATGGTCTAAGGACTCGTTTGGTTCGCAGAAAGAAAAGAAAAAGAAATTGATTTTTTGTATTTTTCTTTCTTTTTTTTTGTTCGAAAAATTGTATTTCCAATTAATTTTTTTCGATAGTTAAAAAGGTCAAAAAATTGGGAGGTAAAGTGAATCCTTGGAGGAAGAAAATGATCCTTGGGTGGGTAGGAGGAACCATTTTTTCTCCTATTTTTCTCCCTGCTTCAATTTTCTTTCCTACACATTTCCTTTGGCATCCAAACACAAGAAATAAATGACTTTCCTTTCCAATGCTTTGATTCCGCGAACCAAACATGGCCTTAGGACACATTTATTAATGTACCTTTCACTTAAAATATGTATTTGGGTATTTGTTACTGTAGAAAATAATAGTTAGATAATTTTATTGATGGACTGCCTCACTATATATAGGGAGTCTAGCTCCTCTACATACTACATATTCCGATGTGGGACTAAAAGTATCTTATTGATTCTCAACACTCCCCCTCAAGATGGACGATAGATATTGATCATTCCCATCTTGTTACATAGCTTCGACAGACTTAATGAACTAAGACCCTTAGTCAGACAGTCTGCAACTTGTTCTTCTGAGCGAACATGGTCAATCTTCAGTATCCCTTGTTCCAGCTTCTCCTTGATGAAGAATCGGTCAATCTCGATGTGCTTCGTTCTATCGTGCTGGACTGGATTGTTAGCTATACTTATTGCAGCTTGACTATCGCTCAGAAGACGCAATGGTGCTCCCTTATCCAGCTTCAACTCTGTCAGCAATGCTTTCACCCATAGCAACTCTGACACTCCCAGAGCCATTGCTCTGTATTCTGCTTCAGCTGTCGACCGTGCTACCACAGACTGTTTCTTGCTTCTCCATGAGACCAGATTTCCTCCTACAAAAATACAGTATCCCGTGGTAGACCTTCTGTCGTCTATGCAGCTCGCCCAGTCTGCATCACAGTATCCCTCAACTTCTATGCGTCCATTCTTCTTGAACCATAGCCCCTTTCCCGGCGTTCCTTTCAGATACCTCAAGATCTGAAATACTGCTTCCATATGACCCTTTCTTGGATCATGCATGTAGCGACTCACTACACTCACCGCAAATGAGATATCAGGGCGAGTGTGTCCCAGATAAATCAATCTCCCTACAAGTCGTTGATATCTTTCACGATCAACGGGCTCTCCTGCTTCTGCTCCCAACTTGCACTTCTGGTCAATTGGAGTGACCGCTGCTTTGCATCCCAGCATCCCTGTCTCCTTCAGCAGATCTAGTGTGTATTTTCTCTGTGAGAGAACAATTTCTTGTTCGCCTTCACACACCTCGATACCTAGAAAGTACCTCATCGCTCCTAAATCTTTCACTTCAAACTCCTTCGCGAGTTTTGACTTCAGTTTAGTGATCTCGACTTCATCATCACCTGTGATCACTATATCATCCACATATACAGCAAGTATAGTGATGTGGCCTCTTGCATGCTGAAGGAAGACCGTATGATCTGCATTTGTTTGACGGTATCCCATGCTACAGCCTTTCTGAATCTGTCAAACCAGGCTCGAGGGGATTGCTTGAGCCCGTATAGTGACTTCTTCAGTTTACATACCTTTCCTTGCGACGTCCCTCCGTTTGATTCCGTAGCATAGCACCCAGGCGGGAGCTCCATGTATACTTCTTCTTGCAGGTCCCCATGAAGAAAGGCATTCTTCACATCCAACTGGTACAGCTTCCACCCATAGTTCGCTGCAATGGAGACCAGAGTTCTTACGGTGCTCATTTTTGCTACTGGGGCAAAAGTTTCATCATAGTCTATTCCATATGACTGTGTGAATCCTTTTGCAACCAACCTCGCCTTGTACCGCTCTACTTTTCCTTCTGGCGTCTCTTTCACTGCGTACACCCATTTGCATCCCACAGCTTTCTTCCCTTTGGGTAATGGAACCAGCTTCCATGTCTTATTTTTCTCCAGTGCTCCAAGTTCTTCCATCATTGCAGCTTTCCACCTTGGATCTTTCTTTGCTTCCTGCCAACACTTGGGCAACGAAGTAGAGTCTAACGATGCAATGAAAGCTCGATAATTCGAAGAAATGTTAGAATAAGACAAGAAGTTGGCAATGTCATGTTCGTAATCATCAAAACGAGCAGGAGCCTTACCCACATTGATGCGAGAAGATCTCCTTAAGGGAGCAATAGGTGGTGGAGAGATCGTACCATCCGAGTCGGAGAGATCCGCATCAGAATCCGAGTGATTCAGTGCGGGGGCAACATCTTCAGGAGTTGGAGCAGGAGTAGACAAGGGACTTGGTACAGTAGGCACAGGGCATGGCATAGGCACAGTACTGGACTTCTGTTGTCTTCTTTTGTAGACTTGGAGTTCCTTCTCCCTTGTCTGCTGCTCCCCCTGCGTAACATATGGATCTTCTTCTTCAGTTTCTGTATCTGAGTCACTGTGCTCTCTCCCTTTCGTCCAGTTTTCTACAACCGGACACGGAACCGATCCGACGACCACATTTGGGTG
The DNA here is from genome assembly GCA_029216955.1 of Iris pallida. Taxonomy (NCBI): domain Eukaryota; kingdom Viridiplantae; phylum Streptophyta; class Magnoliopsida; order Asparagales; family Iridaceae; genus Iris; species Iris pallida. The sequence goes on along the minus strand of JANAVB010021600.1, from coordinate 40,546,850 downwards.
TATTATCTCCCCCTCACATCGAACACCATCTGTGTTAGGTGTGTCACCAAATGCGGAACCTTCATCCGAACCATAGTATGGTTCGAGTTCTCGGAAAGTAACGTCCATGCTGACAAACATCTTCCGCTCGACTGGACTCCAACAGGCATAACCCTTCTGAGTCGCCGTGTAACCGACAAAGACATATTTTACTGCACGAGGATCCAGTTTGCCAACGCCTGGCCGATTATCCTGGACAAAGCATACACATCCAAAAACTTTTGGTGGAACAGTGTATGTATTGACTCCAGTAAGCATCTCCAATGGTGTCTTCCAGTCCAATACCTGAGATGGCATTCTGTTGATGAGATAAGAGGCCGTCAATATAGCCTGCCCCCATAAGTGCTTCGGAACATTCATAGCCAGCATCATCGTCCGTGCAACTTCCAGCAAGTGTCTGTTCTTTCGTTCCGCCACACCATTTTGAGCCGGAGTATAAGCACATGAAGTTTGATGAAGTATTCCATGAGTTGAAAAATACTCAGCAACCCGCTTATTCGTATACTCCGTCCCATTGTCGGATCGGAAACACTTAATTTTAGCGCCATATTGTGTTTCCACTCGTCGATGAAAGTCCTGAAAGGCCTCAAGGACGTCACTTTTATTTTTCAGAATGTAGACCCATGTCACACGGGTATAACAATCAATAAAGGTGACGAACCATCGAAAGCCGTTATTCCCGGTTGTAGGACAAGGGCCCCATACGTCTGAATGTATCATGTCAAAAGCAACTGAACTCCTATTCCCTGTGCTCACATACGAGCTTCTGGTATGTTTTCCCAAAGCACAAGCATTACAAAATAACTTCTCTTTATTAGCCCTTTGATATAAGGACGGATACATTCTACCAATAATCGGAAAAGAGGAATGACCGACACGCTGGTGGTGGAGTAGCAAGTCGGCTTCAACACTGCGACAGGAAGCTTCTGGTGATGCGTCTGCTACCAAGGATGCCAATGCTTTGTCCAGTCCAGTCCTGTCTAAATACCACAGCCCCTTATGCCATGTGCCAGTCCCAAGTCGTCGTCCTGTCCCTTTCTCCTGAAAAGTCACCTGAGGAATGTCAAAGGAAACAGTACAGTTAAGATCAAGTATAATGGCACTAATGGATAGAAGATTGACAGGAAAAGATGGAGCATGAAGGACATTGGTTAGAGTGATGGAAGGGGTGCATGCGACAGTGCCTTTACCCATTACAGGGTTGGATGTACCATCAGCGGTCTGAATACTCTCCGGCAATGGTAGGGGAGTATATTCCCGAAACGCATCACGAGACCCCGTGACATGGCGAGATGCCCCAGAGTCCATAATCCATCCTGGCTGATGGATAGATGCAAGAGCACGTGCAGAATCATCGGTGCTGGTTTGGGCAAAGCAAGTGAAATGATCTCCCGAGTTTGAAGATGCCCCAGGACTGTCGGCCGAACCGAGCTTCGTGCCACGCAACTTCTCAAGGAACTTCCGCTCAAGCAGGGTTATTTCAGCCAGGTGATGCTCTCCCCCTTCTTCCGCCAGATTTGCTTTGTGGCCGCCCCGTCGACCAGCATATCCTCCTCTACCACCACGTCGGCCTCCATGACCCCGTCCTCGATCAGTAGACTGACTGCGCAAGGGTTTTGGACAAAATCGAATGTAATGTCCGGAGTCACCACAATTGTGACAAACACCACCCATAGATGGAGGTTGATTGAAGGCAGCAAGGGCAGACTTTTCAACTGCGGCTGGCTCCCCCTGGGAGGAGTCCTTGTTGGGCATCAACTTCAGTCGAGCTTCTTCCTGTGTCATGACAGCTATAGCTTCTTCCAAGGTCGGGAGTGTGGGTTGAGAAAGGAGGATATTCCGTCGCTGCTCAAACACAGGGTGTAGTCCCTTCAGGAATTTCATCATACGCTGTCGGGAAATATAAGCCAGGAACGTCTGAAAGTACTTTGCAAAGGCTGGTTCGACTTGTGCATCTTCCAACCCAAGAGGATCATAATGATCCAGATCAGACCAATACTTCTTCAACATGGCCGCGTACTCAGAGATGGTACGGTCGTCTTGGGCCACCCTATCGAGTTCATCTTGCAGTTGAAAGACTCGCATAGGGTTACCGGAGCCGGAGTACATATCTTTGAGAGTCTGCCATATATCAGCAGCAGCCTCCATAGCCTCGACATTGCCCGACACCTGGTCGGTTAAAGAGGCAGTCAACCACCCAGCCACGACGTTGTTGACAATCTCCCATACAGCAAACTCCTTGGTGGAGTGATCGGCTGGCGCCTTGGCCTGGCCAGTGACATAGCCAACCAAGCCACGTCCCTTCAGTGTCCGCATCGCCTGCCGCGACCACTTCAAGTAGTTGGAAGTTCCTTTCAACTTCGTCTCCAGTTTCTCCAGCTTCCCCATTTTGTAAGGCGACGGATCCACATCAGTATGGATCACACGTGGGGTTACCTCGGTTAATCTCTTGGATAAGATATCATCAACCAAGGCCTTCATCACATCGGCCGTCAGTTTGCCACTGATCGAATCCATGGCGTCTTCAACTGTGAACTCAATACGTCTTCTGCTTCGTCGTCGTCGGAGTCTGCAACTGACCCAACATCGTCGTCTTCGTCGTCTACGTCGTCTTCGTCGTCGACGTCGTCTACTTCAACGTCAGAGACTTTACTAATGCGCTACTAACTTGGCCAGCACCGACGCGCGCATGTAAAGTGAACACGTCAGGACACCAGAGAAGACATGATCAGTCTCTGCAAAGATCCCGATGTGAAGAAGGAATAACAAATAAAGCATTTGTTAGTTCCAAACGGCGTAAGCACGGAACAGAGTTGGTGCAAATAAAGATTTGACAGCCGTCTCTATTCGAAATACGCCTTTTTTTTTGACTAAAAACTAGGGTTAGGGTTTGATGGGGCTGCTAGGTCTAGGATTAGGGTTTCCATGGCAAAAAAAAAAACGAGGGTTAGGGTTAGGGTGATGGGGTCGGGGGGGGGGGGGGAGGTCGGTGGGGAGGTCCTGGTCGGGAGGGGGGGTCGGGTCGGGGGTGGTCGGGTGGGGGGTGCAGCAGTGGTCGGGCGGCGGGGGGGGGGGGGGGTGGTCGGGAGGGGGGGGTGCTGATGTGGTCGGGCGGCGGGGGGGGGGGGGGTCGGGAGGGGTGCTGCTGTGGTCGGGCGGCGGTGGGGGGGGGGGGGGGGGGGTCGGCCAGGGGGGGTGCTGCTGTGGGCGTCGCGGGGTGGAGGCGGCGGGGGTCGGGAGGGGTGGGGGGGGGGGGGGGGGGGGGGGGGGGGGGGGGGGGGTCGGGTGGGGTGGGGGGGGGGGGGTCGGCTAGGGGGAGAGAAAAAAAAAAATTTTGTGGAGAGAGAGAGAGAGGGTTATGGCTCTGATACCATGTAGAAAATAATAGTTAGATAATTTTATTGATGGACTACCTCACTATATATAGGGAGTCTAGCTCCTCTACATACTACATATTCCGATGTGGGACTAAAAGTCCCTTATTGATTCTCAACAGTTACCAGGACATTTATCAATGTATCTTTCATTTAAAATATGTATTGATAAAGGTAAAATATGCTTTGATAAATGTGCTGTGGTAAAAATATCAATATAAAATATACATTTATCAATGTATTAACATTTTTCCTCCGGGTACATGTCAACAAAATCCTACTTATATAATAAATACATACTGATGCAAGGTACATTGTGATATTCCAAAATAAAATATTTCTTCAAATAATATTTCCGGGCATCAACTTTATGAATATCTGTTGTTGTGGAAAATTTCAATCACAACATCAAAGTTTGTGTAATTGGGATGACAGAATAAATTTATGTGAAATTATGATAAGAGCATGAAAACGAACGCCATTTTCTTGGGCTTTTTAATCAAAATGCACAAATACGCCTTGTTTGGGCGTTTTCAATAAAAATGCTTTAGGTTTAGGAGAATTAATTTATATTAAGTTGTGTATTAAACTTATTGAAAACGTCCAAGTGTATTGCATGGGTGTTTTCTTGACAGGGAACGCCCATTGCAAGGGCATTTTTTGTGTGTTTCTTTTTAGTTTTTTTTTTATACTATGGGTGTTGGAAAAAAAATGGATGGATATAGAGCAATCTAACCTAAAAAATTCCTTCCTTTCCTATCGTGCAACCGCCCCAACCAACCTAATAAACCACCCCCACCCAAAAAAATTTAAAATTCGAAATAAATGAGCAAAAAATGTCCTTCGGATGGATGTACAGAGCACAAAAATATTTGTCCAAAGGGCATTTTAGCACAGAATACATCCTTTGGATGGACGTTATATGCACAAAATATGCCCGTCTAAAGGGCGAATACGTCATTTGGATGAACATATTTTTTTAAACTTTTCTATTAATGTGATTTCAGCGAAAACGTTCATTGCTTTGATGTTTTTGTTATTTTGTTGTAAAATTTTAACACTTGGTGCTGAAAATACAATTTTATCAAACTTTGATGCTGTTAGTGAATTTTTTTTTGTTGATTTTTTTGTTTTTGGTATAACACATAGTATTCCTCGAAATATAGAAGTCATGTGTTTGGTATTATAAATAAATCACGAGGAATATAATATTATTGAGCATATTTTTTTTTCTTCTAAATTGTCCATCTCACAAAATATTATAATAATCTAATCGAGTTGGAAAGAGTTTGGGTGTAGTTGAGTCGTGTCGGATTTTGGTTGGTTATGTTCGTGTTGGGGTTTGGTCGAGTTGGATTAGATTTTGGTCGAGTTGAGTCGGGTCAAGAAAAGTTATTGTTGGGTCTGGGTCATGTTCTTCCATATTCGTTGAATTTGGATCCAAGTTGGGTCGGATGAGGTGTGGGTCTAGTTAGGTTTGAGTCGGGATTGGATCAGATTTTGGTCGAATCGGATTTGGTTCAATCCAAGTAGGGTTTAGGTCCATATATTGATCCTGGATAGTTTGGTGATTTCAAAAATATTGTTATTCTCATTAGGTGGAAATTACCCGCTTCTCACCATGAGAATGCTATTCTTCGTTGGTTCAATCTAAATGTACGTTTAGTATGCATATATTTTTTTATTCCCGAATAGATTTAGGGTGGGAAACCTATTATCTTTTTTGGTTTTGGCTATAAAATTTATTTTCGAAAAATTTGAATGCCTGGAAAAACAATATTCCCATGAACCATGGAAAACCTAAAATATTCTAAAAATCGACCTAGACGGCCGGTGTCCGTTCGATGCCCGCCTAGGCACATGCCTAGTGCACCACTGCATCCCCTCCCGACGTTCGATGTCTGACGTCCGACTATGCATGTTATTGGGATTTATGAACAATTGCTGCACTTTTCAGCATGGTTTTTCTTTTTGTTTTGGAACCGCCTAAAACTAGGCGGCCATCTAGGCGGACTAGGTGCTAGGCACCCGGTGCCTACTCAACTAGTGCCTAATGCTTTTACAACCTTAAAAACCTATTCCTCTTAAATATGTGGGTATATTAATTTCATATGGAAATAAATCTGATCTAGCTCAAGTTCGGATTCGAGTTCGGTTGAGTCGGGGTTAGAGTTGGATCGGTTTGGGTACGGGTCCTGGTAGGATTCGGTTCAGGTTGGGGTCCGTAAAAGTTAATTAACAAGTAAACATATTATGATGTCAATAGAAATTGAACCATGTTGAAGAAAAATGTTAGATAAAAATAGGTCCATGACTAACTTTTGGAGCATATACAGGATTAGGTTTTCATATATTGGTGACTTTTCATTACCACCAAAGAGAACAACCCGCAAGACTCCACCCTCGATAACAAACTTGTTAACATTCCAGTCAAGCGACAAGGTAACCTTTATATCTTATTTCTCTTGGTACGCTTGACTCGAATGATAACAAATTTGTTGCCGAGGGTGAAGTCTTGCAGGTTGTTCATGGTTCTTTGGTAGTAATGAAAGGTCACAGACATGGTAACCTTTATATCTTATTGGAAAGCACTGTGGCTGGAACTTGAAGAGTCAGTACATCTGATTTGTCTGATAGTACTCGTCTTTTGCATATGCGGCTTGAACACATGAGTGAGAAGGGCATGTCCTTACTAAGCAAACATGTGTTACTGAATAACTTGAAGAAGCCAAGTATGAATCTATTTGAGCATTGTGTTTATGACAAGCAACAAAGTGTGACCTTCAGTACAAGCAAGCAGAAGACATGAGGTATTCTTGACTGTGTGTATACAGATGTATGGGGACCTAACAGGATTCCTTCAAAGAAGGGAGTGAGGTACTATGTTACTTTTATTGATTTTCCTTCAAAGAAGGGAGTGAGGTACTATGTTACTTTTATTGATGATTATACACGTTAGTTGGGTGTATTTTATCAAACCCAAAGATCAAGTGATCGAAAAGTTCAAACAATGGAAACCGATGGTAGAGAACAGAACGAGCAGAAAAGGTAAAGATATTGAGGTTCAACAATGGTACTGAATATACATATGGACATTTCAAAAATTTTTGTGCTCAAGAAGGCATCATGCGACAATAGACTATCAGAAACACGTCGCAGCAGAATGGATTCGAGGAGAGGATGAACCGAACCTTGCTTGAGAAAGCAATATGTATGCTCTTCAATGTCGATTTAGACAAGGAATGGTGGATGGATGCTATACATTATTATTATTATTATTATTATTATTATTATTATTAGTCTACATGTACGTGCTTTGCACGTATTTTAATTAAAATATCATAAGATCAGCTGTCGTCTTTCCGTCTTTTCTATGTGACTATTTATATGTGTGTGCTTTTTTTTTAATAATGCCAAGTGATTCGAAGTATGATTTTTTTTCTATTGAGAATAATAACCTTTGGAAAATGGTAATGACAGAAAAATTTATTACTAACATGAAGAGTTTATGGAAAAATAAAACTTTATAGCATGTAACTTTATTGCTTTGACTCTTAAACATAAATGACATGCAAGTTGACATAATAACATCATAAAATACTCAAGGGTATTTTAGGAATTCAAAAGTTTTACCACCAAGTTTTCCTATTATATAGTAGAATAGATTATTAGTAGAGTGAGCAAATACCGACCGATACCGAAAAACCGACCTAATACTGATTAAAAATATTTCCGAAAAATCGAACGAAATTATGTACCGATACCGAATTGTCAAACCGACTAAAATATGGTATAATGGTAGTGGTAATGGTTTGAGTGTAATACCATACCGAAAATACCGAACGGCTCCTCTCTCTCTCTCTCTCTCTCTCTCTCTCTCTATATATATATATATATATATATATATATATATATATATATATATATATATCAAATGACCTCTAGCCTAGTGGTTAAGAGAGATGCATGCGGTCTGAGTGGTCAGGAGATCGATTCCCGTATATATATGTTTATGAACATATTCGATGGTCTCTTTCGTAGGCGAACGCGCGCAGGCGGCGAACCCTAGAGTTCTCCTTAGTCCTCCTCCCCGATCGCCGTACCCTCTCGCAGAGGGGAGGAGGAGACCTGGGCGGAAGGGAGGGGGCGGGCGGCCCCCTCCGGCCGCCGGCGGAGACCCCCCCACGCGGGGGGGGGGACCTGGAGGCGGAAGCGGGGGCTCGGGATGGCGGGTGGCGGAGGGCAGGGCAGGGCAGACTGGGGGGCTGCGCCTACGCCGGCGATCAAAGGGGATGCTCCGATTTTTAAATTTGGATCGGGATCCGGGGCTCGGGATGGCGGGTTTGAGGATGATGGTTGGACGACGGTGTTGCGACGGCGTCCGGAAGGGGGAAGAGGGACTCAAAATCAAGTTATGAGTCGAACGGGCCCTGGGAGGAACGGAAATATGACTACCATCAGCAGAGGTGGCACGAGACGACAAGGAGGAGGACCGAGGCGTACTACATCTGGATGGCGGCCAAAGGCGACGGCGGCGGATAAAGGAAAGGCTATCGCTGGAGTTGCCGGGAGTCAGAGGCCTATGTCTGCCACTCCCCGGACGGCCACAGACGGGCCTAGTCCCAAGTCCTGGAAGGATGTTTGTATGCCGTGTGTGACCAAGAGTCCGGTGTCGATGGAGTATGTGCTACCGATGCAGGTATGAGGAGGCCTCCAAGCATATTTTCCAGCAGAGGAGATAGCGGAGGTTACGGACTTCTGGAAGAACACGTTGGTGATGTATGTGTTGGGAAATAAATCGTTCTATGGGCAGATACGGGGATATGCAGAGAGGGTGTGGCGTCCCAAGGGGAGCATGGAGATCTTCTCCCGTGAGAATGGGTTTTACTTTGTAAAATTCGTCTTGGAGAAGGATGTGTCTAGGATCATTCAAGGAGGGCCCTGGTCCTTTGATGGGCGGCTCATTATCCTGAAGGAGTGGACGCCGGAGTTGAGATGTGAGAAGGAGGTGCTGAATGCGATCCCCGTCTGGATTCGCTTTCCTGAGTTTTCAGTAAAATATTGGAGCATCCCTTTGCTAATGAGATTAGCTAGCTTGGTCGGTAAGCCGATCAAGGCGGATGAGGCTACGGCTTTTCGTACCAGGCTGATGTACGCCAGGGTATTTGTGGAGATCAAGGCTGGGACGGAGCTTCCGAGTATTCTTGAGTATCAGGTGGCGTCCGGGAAGGTTTTGACGCAGGCCGTGGAGTATGATTGGGTCCCCCCAATGTGTTCCCTTTGTGCGTGCTTTGGTCACTCTTCTAGTGCTTGCCTGACTAGAGGGACGGAGACAGCTAGGTCCTCGACTGCGCAGATGGAGGTAGCTGAGCCAGAGGTGGCGTCCAGTCCCAGCACCAGAGTGGCGACGACAGTCAGGCCGACGGAGGAAGACTCCCTGATGGAGGGGGCCAGGAGGTCAGAGACTGACACCCCGCCGAGACAGGAGGGTTCCCAGGGCGCGATGGTCCCGTTCAGGCCCAGAGGATTATGGTGACCAGGGGTATGAGTTCCCTGGTTAGCAGACATGATGGGATGGAAACTTCTATGGTAGAGAAGGTCTATAGCAGGAAAAGACATGCCCCGACCCCACAGAAAGATGAGCTCCGGCCAGGGGGGCTAGATGATCAGACCGTGGCCAACCCAGATTGGACCTTGACTCTTTCCAGGATTCAGTCACATCTTACTCCCTTCTCGGGGACGGAGATGGAGGAGGATATAGATTTGACGGACGGGACACTTCCCTCGGGTGTCAGTCCAGATGGAGTTCAGGGGGACCCCACATTAATTAATTAATGTCGGTCCTTGCCTGGAACATTCGGGGGGGGGTGTTCCATTGGGAGATGGAGGGAGATTAGTGTCACGCCCCGCTCCCGTAGGAGCGATCGTCCTCGCTAAGGCGTGATGCCGCACGAGCCTAGATTGCGCTCGTGCAAGGCGAGTTTCATAACGGCCGATTTCAGCGGCTGCGACGGGATCGTCGCACAGAAGTCCCGAGCAGAAACATTGAATAATAGCAGCGGAATTTAGAACAAAACACAAGTTATTGCAAAACACTCTTTTATTGATATTGAAGCAAAGATTACATTAGGGCGCAAGGCCAATATTACAAGTCTCTCAAGCTCACTCAAGCTCACACATCTCACATTACAAGTCACTCAGCTCTCTCTCATCTCTCAATACCATTCTTGACTCCAGCGGAAGCTTCGGAAGGCGATGTCCATACATTATGTCCTGTATAAGTCTTTACTCCATGCGGCCGCACGCTTCGAATCGCCAAGGAACTCCGTATCTCGACGCATCCAAGCGAGCTTCGCGCCACGAGCTTCTACCTGTGCCTGCACATGTAAACTATGTGGGTGTCAGTACTCAACTATACTTGTGGAATGAGCTCATCGTCCACCCATACAAACCCGACACGTTATTTTACTTTGTGCAACATAGTCCCTTTTTATCAATTGTCTTTCTAGTCTTGCCTTAGGATCAGTTTTATGACCGACGCCTTGCTTATTTTGTGTCTTTAGACCATCTCGTGCTTGCAACGAATGTTAACTCATACCTTGCCTCAAGACCCTTCTCGTGCCAACAACGTTAACCTATCGAGTCGTGTTTGCCTCACGGCCATAATCAGAGACGCAACTACGCGATAAGGCTCCATTTCCGTGTGACCGTGCTTCGAATCCTTTGTGCCGTGCCTCGCAACTATGTGCGACTCAACCATATCGCCGCCTCGCGAACCTTGCTACTTTGATCACCAACTGACCCAATCAAGACTTGTGAATCTTTGTGTCACTCAAACAACTTTGCCTTGCGGCGGTTTTCTGACTTAAACTCAACAACTCAACCATAACCATGCAACTTATATGCCGACAACATAAGACTCGACGCCACATCTCGTACCGAAGCACGTCGCCTACGTTGCAGCCAAATCTTAGGCCCAACATTTTGTGTTCCAACTTTACACACATTCAACCCAACTTCCTTGATATACTACACTCAATACTCGACTCAATCCAAAGGCATACACGCGGATCGCCGCCCATGCCGACTCATCTATATGAACTAGTCACTAGGGCCCAGCCCTATAATGGACTCCTTTTGAGCTTTTGATTAGGCGGATGCTCCTTGCCAGCACGAGTAGCTAGCTCCGCTGCAAGTCCCCGCCTAACCCGTGCGGTCATCCAGCACAGCTACGAATGTCTCCATCGCAACGGTTCCCCTGGGCCGCCGGGGTCGCCGTCCGAGAAACAGATTTATTTTACCTTGTACAAGTTGTCCAATGACCATGCAAGACTCGACTCAAACTGACGTCTCACACGGTCAAAGCTACTTCTAGTGTTACCATCTCTTCCAGGGCTAATTTCAATACTTCTCACATCTGAGACCTTGCCTCGACGACCCGTAGTCGCGAGCATTCTTCTTTCTTGCCTCAACGACCCAGTCGTGAGCATTCTTTCTTTCTTGCCCTATCATTTCACTCACTCAAGAACAACTATCAAAACACTTTCCAAACTCACTGACTCAACCGTGGCCCGTGCCTTAAAACATCAAATCCGTGCATCGTGCCTTAAGCCAATCGTGCTCTACGCGACACTCCTGCCAAAGTCGACGGGCCTTGAGATCGTGGAACTACTTAACTTGACAAACCGCGAAGGAGCAGGACAATGCTTGTAATGTCTTTGTCGACCGGCATAACTTTGCCTAACTTAACTTCGCAAACAACTTAACGAGCAAAGGCTGCGTCAAGCTTTGCCTTAACGGATCGTGCCGTGCATGCATCCAACTTGAACGACCAAGTCACTCGGGTGCCTAGACTTAGGTCACAAGCCGCTCAACGCAACTAATCTCATGGGCAAGCTAAGGCTATGCCAAGCCTTGGACGACGGGACCGTGCATGCCTTATGAAGCATTTATGCGGGCGACGCCTATGACTTAGGCTACGATCTTAACTTCGCCTACTCAACCAACTTTCCTTCTCCCAAGCCACGGGACGAAGGATCGAGTATCATTTTCAAAGCACGCCGTGCACCAATTCTAAGCCGACCGTTGGACCTTCCATATTCTAATCTCAATTCGACCCTTCGGGATTACTCCCTTTAGTTATGTGGATTCGTCTCTTTTATTATTAAGCCTACTTGTGCAAGTTGAAAACATGCGATTTATTATGTGAAGGCTAAGATGAGGCAAGTTCACCGAAACTATCCCACCTGAGCGAGCGGTCGTCTCGACCGAGCAATGTCTTCGAGCAGCCGTTGCAAGGCTAAGTCCGAACGCCGTCGGCGTTTCGATTCCTCCGATTGACTGAGCGGGACGGGGCACTACATCATACACCACTCAGAAAAAGTTTCGTCCTCGAAACTAACTGAGTACTTACTTATTGACTTATCACTTTACTCAACATTCAAGAACTCTCGCACACACTACGCCTATGCGTTTCTCAAATCCGAGCCACGCTCGTGCTACCCACAATCCTTTCTTCAAAACTCACGATCTCAAAATCCTCAACACTTCTCGTTCCTCAAGTTCTACTTGATTCAGCGTATCACTTAGTGTAGTGCCCCGCCCCTACATCGGGCCCAGTACTCTGTCCACGGGGTGCGCGAGAAAGGAACACTGTCGCTATCGATTCGGTCGGGACCGATAGGTCGGGATCGATCGAGTCGATCGAACGGGAACGGTTGAATTAAGATCCATTCCTCGTTATGGAATATCTTCTTCGGAACCAAGTCCCATATTCAGCGGGATTGCGCCTCGAGGATTGACTCTGCGGCTGAGTCGGGAGAGACCTCTCGTTGCTCTGTTTTTCACGCCGCTTGCGTTGGCTTTGGCTTTGTTTTCTGAATGCGTTTTCGTGAATGTTTTCGATGGTTTTCATGGCTTGCATTTCGAACTCGCATTTTCTATCGAACTCCTTGAATAATGCAGTGTTCTAATCGGTTGCTTGTGCGATTTCAGGTAATCGTATAGGCGACGTCTAGCGCGACCAACAAGTTCTCTCGCCGAAGTAAACTCAAGGTGAGTGGCTGACCCTTCTCTTCTCGACCCCCTTCTTAGGCAAAAATCGATAGTGTTGTTGCGGATGAAAGATTGAATGCAAGGGCACGGGCACGGTAAAATGATTGAGTTTTTTTAAAAGAACGTAGGCTATGTCTTAATAACTAAAAGAAGAAAAATGGTCTTTGTACGGTCATGGACAACTTGTCGACAAGGTAGAGTTTCTCCGCACGGCAACCCGGGGCCACGGGACCATTGCGGCCAAGAAGGAAACATTCTCATAAGCTGTGCTGGGCACAATGTTAGGCGAGGACTTGCAGCGGGGCTCGCTACTCACGCTGAAAGGGCCTCGTCTAATAAAAGCAAAAAGGAGTCCACGATGGCTCTGGGAGCCAGTGACCAACACACGAAATATTGCACTTGGTATGGAAATGATAACAATTGACAGGGAAGAACATGGTAAGTTTCATAAGGCGCGGCGCGGGCCGCCGTAGGTAAGTTCAACGTAAATTTCATTATGCTTGTCATATGCTTGTTTGAAATCCATTAGGATGGTTAGAAACATTCATACTCTAAGTCATATAAACTCTTCAACCAAATGAGAGCTTGGAACTTAAATAGCCACGCACCAGTACAAAGTGTAATGTACTGATCCTCGCTCTCCACGCAGGTACCCCAAACTACGAAGGACGTGCCGCTTAAAATCTTAAGGCGGCGTGGACACTTTTGAAGCCTCGTCCGTGAGAAGGCTTGTTTCTGGATTCATTTTGAAGAAGACCCGCACTCAGTCCAAAAGAAAAGATGGCGGCTCGACTTTCCGCGATAGCAGGTGGAAATGTGTAATGGATTTTGCTTGTATAAAGGGGTGTAATGTATGGAACGACTATCTCATCGGCGTTCATTTTGTAAGTCGAGTCATATTGTAGCCCGCGCGGCAATGAATGTAATGAAGTCAATGTAAATGAAGTTTTATAAAAAAAAAAGTCTACTTCTATTTCAAATGTGTCATTCAATTTCTCTGCGTACTCTAACTTGATGTTGTGTTTCGGATAACCTTATGACTATGCCTTGTGCGATCGCAACTTAGGTTCGCACGGCATCACGCCCGGGGGACGACTATCGATTCTACGAAATCGGGACGTGACACTTAGTTTGGATCGTGCACACATTCCAGACGTCCCCGAAATACATACATTTCAACCGAGCCTTGTGATAGTGAATCTAATTCCATCTATCGATCCATCCACTCAATCCTTTAAAATCAATCCTACCGATGCTAACTCTCGCAACATGGACATCTCGCCTAGCCGCTAGGCAATCTCTTTAGGCTAAAGTCAATTGTCAGTATTGGAATCATAGTTCCCAAACAACAATATCAACACTGACCCCATCCTAAGGTCAAACCAAGTTGATAGTACGGGGTTTGCTACCTAAGCTCGCATCACTCCGATTTCTAAACTTCGAGCATAGATTGCCTACACACATCCCGACATTCGTCGCACGGGGTTCGAGTCGTTCAGCAAAGCCATCCTACGATAATTCACGTTCAACCAATTCTACGACATATCAATATCCCCCGTTCAACAAACCATCTTCGCATAGTCTATCTCTTCGAACACGTTCGACATAGATCGCCTATCAATCTTTCTCAATTCAAGCACGCTACGACACAATTCATCGCTAATCCATAATTCACATTCCACATTTCCTAAGTCCCATCCCAATTCACGCATTCGATCATGAGGTCGTCTAGCTTAACAATATGTTGCTCCCCGATCTCACGCGAGTCAGATTATCCTCGGTGGGCACGAATCACCATGCACGCTCCCGCGAGATAATCATTCTCATCGGAACGTAACTCTTGTTTTGTGTCTAGACTAATTCGTTCTCGATGCGCGGATTGGACCTACTCAATCCTCAAGTTTCATTCATTCATCAATCACAAGTCTAAACATTCTCGAATTTTCCTTCGCATCAAACCGACAACTCGAGACAATCAAAGTTGTCGCGTCCTGATTTTCCGAGTTCAATCATTCCCGCGACATGAATCACCATGTCAGCGCTCATGCGGAACGGTCGCCTCAGATCCGACGCGACGCATGTGAAAGGCTAGAGTTGCGCTCGCGCAAGACAAGAATGTCTACGCTGTGGTTATCCGCATAACCATCAAGACACTTTCATTTTCATCCGGCATTCATCTCAATCAAAATCCTAGTATTGCATCCAACCGAACAATAACACTTGCACGATCGTCTTTCGTCGAGTCAGAGTACCCCCGAGTTATCGCATATCGATCTTCGATACGTCTCAATACCATCGACGATATGCGTAACCTGACGATCTTCCTTTGCAACCAAATTTCGAGTCGTGCGAATGATGGTATCGTCCGACGGGATAATCTCCTCGACATTCAAATTCAAGTTCGATCATTATCCCTCGAATCATTCACGACATCGATTTTCCTCAAACCAAATTCACGTATCGTTCATCCGTTTATCTTAAGTCATCGACCAACGTATTTACTCAATTCGTATCATTCCTTTATCAATCGATCGACATCCCTGAGGCTATCGCATACACCACTCAGGGATGAAGTCATTCAACAAATCCTCAACTTATCATTCGAATCAAAATCCACTTCTTCAAATCCCGTTCGAACCATTCCTCGAATTCCAAGCACGCTCATCTATATCGCATCGACGATATCGCCGTTCGATAGCACCCCTATCGATAGTCATCTCACTATACTCAATCGAGTTCAACTCATTCTTGCTCGACACTATTCAATTCCCGCACTCGACTTTTCTAAGGTCGACGCAACTTGGTGTATATGCCCAGCCTGACTTAGCCAACCGTGCTTACGCAAACATCTTTTTGTTTCTTTTCAAAAACTGTTCTCCTACGTTTTACAAAATAGATAGACTTATTGTATGGACATCCCGTGGGACATTTGAGAGAGAGCGTACCAACGATATCAACTTTGCGGAAGCAACAGAGTTTGCGGAAACAACGAGTTAAAGAATTCAATCGATAGTCCAAGGATGTAAAGCCGTGCTCTGATACCATTATGTCACGCCCCGCTCCCGTAGGAGCGATCGTCCTCGCTAAGGCGTGATGCCGCACGTGCCTAGATTGCGCTCGTGCAAGACGGGTTCCATAACGGCCGATTTCAGCGGCTGCAACGGGATCGTCGCACAGAAGTCCCGAGCAGAGACATTGAATAATAGCAGCGGAATTTAGAACAAAACACAAGTTATTGCAAAACACTCTTTTATTGATATTGAAGCAAAGATTACATTAGGGCACAAGGCCAATATTACAAGTCTCTCAAGCTCACTCAAGCTCACACATCTCGCATTACAAGTCACTCAGCTCTCTCTCATCTCTCAATACCAGTCTTGACTCCAGCGGAAGCTTCGGAAGGCGATGTCCATACATTATGTCCTGTATAAGTCTTTACTCCATGCGATCGTACGCTTCGAATCGCCAAGGAACTCCGTGCCTCGACGCATCCAAGCGAGCTCCGCGCCACGAGCTTCTACCTGTGCCTGCACATGTAAACTATGTGGGTGTCAGTACTCAACTGTACTGGTGGAATGAGCTTCTCGCCCACCCATACAAACCCGACACGTTATTTTACTTTGTGCAACATAGTCCCTTTTTATCAATTGTCTTTCTAGTCTTGCCTTAGGATCAGTTTTATGACCGACGCCTTGCTTATTTTGTGTCTTTAGACCATCTCGTGCTTGCAACGAATGTTAACTCATACCTTGCCTCAAGACCCTTCTCGTGCCAACAACGTTAACCTATCGAGTCGTGTTTGCCTTACGGCCATAATCAGAGACGCAACTACGCGATAAGGCTCCATTTCCGTGTGACCGTGCTTCGAATCCTTTGTGCCGTGCCTCGCAACTATGTGCGACTCAACCATATCGTCGCCTCGCGGCCCTTGCTACTTTGATCACCAACTGACCCAATCAAGACTTGTGAATCTTTGTGTCACTCAAACAACTTTGCCTTGCGGCGGTTTCCTGACTTAAACTCAACAACTCAACCATAACCATGCAACTTATATGCCGACAACATAAGACTCGACGCCACATCTCGTACCGAAGCACGTCGCCTACGTTGCAGCCAAATCTTAGGCCCAACATTTTGTGTTCCAACTTTACACACATTCAACCCAACTTCCTTGATATACTACACTCAATACTCGACTCAATCCAAAGGCATACACACGGATCGCCGTCCATGCCGACTCATCTATATGAACTAGTCACTAGGGCCCAGCCCTATAATGGACTCCTTTTGAGCTTTTGATTAGGCGGACGCTCCTTGCCAGCGCGAGTAGCTAGCTCCGCTGCAAGTCCCCGCCTAACCCGTGCGGTCATCCAGCACAGCTACGAATGTCTCCATCGCAACGGTTCCCCTGGGCCGTCGGGGTCGCCGTCCGAGAAACAGATTTATTTTACCTTGTACAAGTTGTCCAATGACCATGCAAGACTCGACTCAAACTGACGTCTCACACGGTCAAAGCTACTTCTAGTGTTACCATCTCTTCCAGGGCTAATTTCAATACTTCTCACATCTGAGACCTTGCCTCGACGACCCGTAGTCGCGAGCATTCTTCTTTCTTGCCTCAACGACCCAGTCGTGAGCATTCTTTCTTTCTTGTCCTATCATTTCACTCACTCAAGAACAACTATCAATACACTTTCCAAACTCACTGACTCAACCGTGGCCCGTGCCTTAAAACATCAAATCCGTGCATCGTGCCTTAAGCCAATCGTGCTCTATGCGACACTCCTGCCCAAGTCGACGGGCCTTGAGATCGTGGAACTACTTAACTTGACAAACCACGAAGGAGCGAAACAATGCTTGTAATGTCTTTGTCGACCGGCATAACTTTGCCTAACTTAACTTCGCAAACAACTTAACGAGCAAAGGCTGCGTCAAGCTTTGCCTTAACGGATCGTGTCGTGCATGCATCCAACTTGAACGACCAAGTCACTCGGGTGCCTAGACTTAGGTCACAAGCCGCTCAACGCAACTAATCTCATGGGCAAGCTAAGGCTATGCCAAGCCTTGAACGACGGGACCGTGCATGCCTTATGAAGCATTTATGCGGGCGACGCCTATGACTTAGGCTACGATCTTAACTTCGCCTACTCAACCAACTTTCCTTCTCCCAAGCCACGGGACGAAGGATCGAGTATCATTTTCAAAGCACGCCGTGCACCAATTCTAAGCCGACCGTTGGACCTTCCATATTCTAATCTCAATTCGACCCTTCGGGATTACTCCCTTTAGCTATGTGGATTCGTCTCTTTTATTATTAAGCCTACTTGTGCAAGTTGAAAACATGCGATTTATTATGTGAAGGCTAAGATGAGGCAAGTTCACCAAAACTACCCCACCTGAGCGAGCGGTCGTCTCGACCGAGCAATGTCTTCGAGCAGCCGTTGCAAGGCTAAGTCCGAACGCCGTCGGCGTTTCGATTCCTCCGATTGACTGAGCGGGACGGGGCACTACAATTAGTAGCGTTCTGAAGAGGAAGATGTGTGACATTTCTATTCTGCTTGAGATGAAGATTAGAGGGACGACTATGCTATCTCGCAGGACTCCGGGGAACTAGGGGCAAATCCACAACCTGAATCTCTGTGATATGGCTAGAATCTGGGTTCGGTGGAACAGAGATAGTTTGGAGGGAGAATAGGTGATGATGACGGAGCAGCTTATCGGCATATCCTTTATAAACAAAGGAGAATTCCACTTCATTCTTGGTGCAGTTTATGGGCACAATGATAGGCGGCTTCGTGATACCTTGTGGGAGGACATTGTTCGCATAGGACGGATAGCGGAGCACCTGCATCTCCTCCTGCTGCTTATGGGTGACTTCAATGCCATGCTTCATCGGCATGAGAAGGTGGGAGGCCGTCCGGTGCCGGATCCGATCCTATACGACTTCCAGAGGTGTCTCCTCTTGTCTGGGCTGAGGGGACTGGAGAGAGATGGACACATCTGGACCTGGCACAATAAGGCGATCTATAACATGATCGCTTGTCAGTTTGATCGGGCTTTGGGAAATAGCGATTGGTTTCGCTACTTCCCGAATTCCAGGGCGGAGGGGCTAGCGGCGGGGACCAGCGATCACTCTCCTATCCGGGTAGGTCTCTCTTAGAGGCCCACTTGGAAAACTCGGCCATTCCGGTACAACAATGGATGGTACTTATCTGCGGGATACGAGGAGGTTGTTATGGGAGGACTGCAACATACTCGGGAGGGCACGGCCCAGTTTCGTATGGTTCACAAACTCAAACAGGTCAAGAGAGCTATTCGGAATTGGGTGAAGAAGATGCCGCAGTCTTCCCTGGAGGAAAAGGAGGCCGAGCTTCGAGAGGTACAGGAAGCTTTGCAGTCTGACATGCTGAGCGGGGAGTTGGCGGCTATGGAGAGGGACCTGATTGCGGAGGTCAATATCATGAGACTTCAGCATGAGATTAGTGCGGCCCACAGGGCCAAGTGTTCTTGGCTCAAGGATGGTGATCGTTGTACCAAGTTCTTCTATGATGTGATCCGTGCCAGACAGCACCAGAACAGCATCCCCAGGCTGCTTAATGGCGAGGCAGGCTTGTTGGAGACCCAGTGGAGATTCAGGAGGAGGCAGTCAGGTTCTACTCGAACTTATATCAGCAGACTGATTATTCCATCACGTTCCCAGGGCTTGTCACGAAGCGGCTGGTGACGCACAATGGGAATCGGTTGCTGCTGGCCCCTGTGAGTTTGGAGGAGGTGGAGGCTATTGTGATGAAGGCAGATCCTAATAAGGCTCCGGGTCCGGACGAATTCTCTTGTGGTTTCTATAGACATCACCGGGGTGAGCTAAAGTTCTCAGTCCTGGAGGCGGTGCAGGAGTTTTTCTTGGAAGGAAAGTTGTTGAAGGAGCTGAATCACACATTCTTGACCTTGGTTCCGAAGAAGGAGGGTGCGACCTCCCTCGCCGACTTCAGGCTTATTGTGTGTTGTAATTATCTATACAAGATAATTACTCACCTTATGTGTCGTCGTATGGAGGGGATTATGCAGGGCTTGGTGTCTCGGAATCAAGCAGCTTTCATCAAGGGGCGCTCGATTGCTGAGCACAGTCTTCTAGCTCATGAGATGGTGAGAGACTTCAACAAGTCGGGGGGGATGAAGGCATGTGTGAAGCTGGATTTACGGAAAGCCTATAACACGGTCAACAGGGACTTCCTCTGCCACCTTATGCTTGATATAGAGTTTGATGAGAGATGGGTGGCTAGGGTGAGGGAGTGCATATGCTCTCCCACATTTTCGGTCCTCATTCAGGGTACTCCTTATGGATACTTCTTGAGCAACAGGGGATTGCGGCAGGGGGATCCTCTGTCTCCGTACCTGTTCACTCTGGTGATGGAGTACTTCACTTGTATGATGGATCTGGCTGTGCATAGTAGAAAGATTGTCCCTCTTTTCAGGCAGGTCAAGCCGGTGGTGTCTCACTTGATATATGCTGACAACCTCTTGGTCTTCCTGCTTCCATCTATGAGGGGGATGAGGGCGATTTCAGATATTATAGAGGAGTTTGGGTGGTGGTCCGGTCTGCAGCTGAATAGGGAGAAGAGCAGGGTCTATTTCAGCTCTCAGTGCACCCTCAAGGAGGAACGGGCCCTTGCTCTGGGAGTGGAGAAAGGGGAGTTACCGGTGAAGTATCTGGGGATTCCGTTGATGGTCAATTATGCCAGAGATCAGGATTGTCTCAGTCTGGTGGATTTTGCCCAAAGGAGAGTGGAAGGCTGGCAAGCAGCTGGACTGTCCTTTGGTGGCCGTATTGAGCTGGTGATGTCTGTTATCTCTGGCATCGCTATGTTCTGGTTGCAGTCGATTCAGATTCCGGTAGTTACCATAAGAAAGGTGGAGTCCATTTGTGCTAATTTCATATGGAGAGGAGGTATGCATGCGATCGCTTGGGAACAACTTTGCCGGACCCGAGAGGAAGGAGGAGTGGGGTTGCGACCTCTTCGGACGGTTAGGAAGGCTTCTGGGTTGCGGATGGCGTGGCGGTTCATCAATGGAGGTTCCCTTTGGGCAGAGTGGCTGGCTAGCAGATATGTGCGGCGGATGAATTTCTGGACTTGCAGGATTGATAACAATTTTTCGGTCTCATTTAAGGCTATCCTTAGGTGCAGACCGGTTCTACAGTCCGCTATATGCAGGATTATGAAAGATGGGACGAATACTGATCTCTGGCTGGACCCGTGGATGGGTAATGGCTCCCTTCTGTAGATCTTGGGTGCACAGACAGAGAGGCGAGCAGGGGGGTGAAATGTAGTCGGATCATCAGGGATGGGAGCTGGAGGCCTGAGGAGTATCCATTCACGGCTCAGTTTGGAGGGGCGATTCGTCGGATCACTATCTATACTAGCCAGCCTGCGGACTCCTGGAGTTTGGTTGATCCTGGTTCGGCTGGAGGGTCAGGGATATTTAGTTTTAAAAGTTGCTATAATTTGGTCCGGACTCCTCATGACAGGTTTGCGGAGTATGACTTTATCTGGGCGAAGGAAATTGCCCACAAAATGCAGCTCTGTTCCTACAGACTCCTTCTTGGCAGGTTGATGACTCGGGACAGACTTATCAGGTTTGGGATGCAGATTCCAGAACCGAAGTGTGTACTCTGTACGGGTGACGAGGAATCTATGGGCCACCTATTCTTTGAGTGTCCGTTGACTTGGCACATATGGTCTGAGCGGTGCATGCGATCGATGGGTGGGGTTGGCAGTGCCAGAGATATCCGGGGGATCCTCAGCTGGATCAAAGACCGTCGAGGCATGGACCCTGGTTTGGCCAAGCTGGCTAGAGTTAGACTTGCAGCATCAGTTTGACATGTCTGGAGGGAGCGCAACAGGCATATCTTTGAGGGACTGGCTACTCCGCCAGTAGAAATTCTACATAATATAGAATTCGATGTATCTGTAATGGCCCCTTAACTGGAGAGAGAGATGTGAGAATAGTGTATTGTAATACCTTTACTGCGATTTGCGTGGAATAAAATTTACCCTTATTCCAAATATATATATATATATATATATATATATATATTATACTACTCATTTTCATTTTTATTCTTATTTTGGTCAGTTTCTTAGAAGTTAGAATGATTTTTAATGGACTTGAAGTTACGTTAAGAATGCTAATAATTGAGTTTTTGATCTTTTGAGCTTATGTTTTTGTGTTCTCGTAGAATTTTCAAGTAAATTTTGGTTACTTAAACTTATACTATTAAAATTAGTGACCTCGTTTGATCTTTTAAGCTCATTTGTTTGCGACTTATTGCATATTGTTCTAATAATTTTGATTAATTGTTTGGTTGGTAGAGGCTTGGTTTTAAAATTGAATGCTTCCAAAAAGTTAAAAAAAAAATTATAGGTTAAGAGGTTCTACAATAGTAAGTGTGTTAATTAATCAAATGTTAATTGGTAAAATATCGATACCGTACAAAAACCAACCGAATATCGATTAAACCGAAACCGAAAAACTGATTCTAAATTGTACGACATTGGTATTAATTTTTTAAATACCTATTTAAAAAAGTACTGAAATGTTCAACCAAATACCGACCGATTATACCGACGCTCATCCTTATTATTATTATTATTATTATTATTATTATTATTATTATTATTATTATTATTATTATGTGAGAAATTGAAAAGACCTCCCTCACAAACAATAGGTTGTTGGCGTGTGCGCATGGATAATCAGAGAAGTCTATTGATAATCTACATTTCACATTCTATGTATACAAACAAAAAGTGCGTCAGGACATTTTTCTATGCATCATGTGGTCATTTTGGATTTCCAAATTGACTCATCGTTTGAATTCTTATATACATGTTTGTGCAAATACTTTTTTTTAAAACATAATGTGTCAATACTTGCTTGTGTGTGAATAGAGGGGAAACTGCTTGAATTTTCCCTTTAATTGCTAGTAGAGGTGGAAGCCCAAAGTCTACAATAGTGCATCCATAATGTGTACTCCATCCTTGTCACTCATCCCATCCCTAACACGAGGGCCCACCACCCCTCTCATCCACGTCTGGATACCTGACAACTGCAAGGCTCGTGCCATTGATGGGTATAGCACTGTAGTTTATTTGTCTGTACTTTGAGTTGGGTGGACTTGTTTCACTATACTTGTCACTGTCGTACCTAATATGAAAATAGAGCTTCAAGCTTGACATTGTCAAATTCCACATTTCTCCCATCTAGTCCTACTAGTAGGGCTGCAAACGAGCCGAGCCGAGCCGAGCCGAGCTTTTGTAAGTTTGAGCTTGGCTTGACTAGAATTATTCAAGCTCGAGCTCGAGCTCAAGCTTGATAAGTTTTATTTTGAAGCTTAAGCTTGGCTCGAGCTTGGCTTGGTTTGAGCTCGAGCTTGGCTTGATAAGGAAGCTTGATTCAACCTTAATAAACAAGCTCGATAAGCTTGAAATCAAGCTTCTCTCAACTTTATTTCAAGCTCATTAAGCTTGAATTCAAGCGAACTTGATTTCAAGCTAGTTAGGTTTGATTTCAAGTATATGAAATATTAACAATTTATTTATAAAAATTTAATTAAAAAAAGTTCCGTAATATCACTTATTAAGGACATAAATATATAATACACACAACCATATATATATATATATATATATATATATATATATATATATATATATATATATATATATATATAATTCAACAAAGAACAAAGCTCCTAAACGAGCTTCTAAACGAGCCAGCTCGCGAGCTCAATCGAGCCGAGTACATCTAAGCTTGAGCTTGGCTTGTTTATTAAACGAGCTCAAATATAAAGCTTGACGACCTCGGCTTGTTTACTAAACGAACCGAGCTCAAACAAGCTTTTATCGAGCCGAGCTTCGAGCAGCTCGCGAACGGCTTGGCTCATTTGCAGCCCAACCTACTGGTGTCAAAAATTGAAATACCACAATTCACATTTTAACATCACTTGCATATAGGGGTGGCGATTTTGCCCTCATACCCTCTACCCTAGCCGGGTACCCTGTACCCTCAGGTGCCCACGGGTACCCTCTACCCTTCGAGGGCATGCCCTACCCTTACCCTCTTGGAATTAGGGTAGGATAAGGGTTTTATTCTGTTACCCTAGTGCAATTACCCGGGTACCCGCCCTACCCGCCCTACCCTCTGCCCTGTAACCCTACCCTGAACCCTACCCTACCCTGAATCACTACCCTATCCACTACCCGTTAACCCTAACCCTTTAAAACCCTCGACCCTACCCTTCTCCCAACCCGCTTTGTAATTTTGTATAGTCCCACTGCAATAGTATTACTACTACTTGTAGTTTTATGTAATTAGTACTTAGGATTAGGAGAACTACATGGTGCTTGATCCTAAGGAGTCAGGTCTAGCCCCCTCCTTGGGTATGTAGGTAGCCCAGGTTCTACTATATAACTGGGTTCAGCGCCTTTAGTAAAAAAAAATATTCTCCCTGTTAAAAAAATGTTAAGTTGTTATAATTTTTGAATGCTGTCAAAATCTGAAAAAAATGAAATGGAAAGAAAAAATAATCTCCCCCTGTTTACTAGCAAAAAATTTGATTTTCAAAGTTAAAAAAATGAAATGGCAAGGGTAATACCCTTACCCTCCCTACCCTGACCCTCAGCTACCCTGTGAGGGTAAAGGGCAAGAACGGGTAATGGGTATTGGTTTTTTGGAAGAGGGCTACCCTACCCTACCCTCATGACTCCCCTAGGGTATCAAAAAAATGTCAATACCCTACCCTACCCTGCCCTCTTCCTGTCCTTACCCTACCCTACCCTATCCTACCCATCGCCAGCCCTACTTGCATATACCCCATTCGTGCTCATAGTTCTAAGACTATTTTTTCATATATAAAATTAACACAATAAAGTATTGTAAATATCTCTACTAAAAAAAACTTTATTCCTTGAAAGTATAAGAAAGATGTATACTGCAAGAAGAGTAGAGTAGAGCTCATCAAGAACTTGTTAGAAAGGCAGGAAAATCTTGTGCTTGGAAACTTGAACCCTTGGGAAGTACATCTATCTAATCTAGAATATTAATACTTTGCTATCAAGTATACTATATATAGCCACCATGAAATTCTATCACACTTATCATCCTCAAGCCAACCCCAGCTATCTTAACCTGCCCAAGGCTCCCATTGGAGGGAGGATCTTGATAGCTACTTGGTTTGCTCGCTCTTCATCATTCTTTTCTCACAAACCCTCCCTCCCTCCCTCTCTCTCTCTCTAGATCAGCAATTGGTGGGAAATATGAGGGTAAGGACTGTTGAACACCCAAAAGAAGATGAGATTAACGAATGGTTCCTGACTTTTGTTTCTTTTCTGGATTTTAGATTTTGAGTTGGGTACAGAACAAACTCAATGGGAGTCAAGAGAAGAAGAAGAAATATGACACTGGTTCTTGCTCTTCGCGGCGTAAGTTCTCCATGATTCCATTTACTCCATTGATGATGTTTGAATTGCTTTATTGACGTTCTTTCGATTCCTAATTTCACTTGTATATTTTGAAGAGATGTCATTATGGATCAGTTTTATACTGAATGTTTGAAAAGTGTTCTTTAGTTGTTTCGTGTTTTGAGTCAGGTTCTAATGAAGATGCATTGTTCTGTTTATATGTAATCTTCTGAAGAGGTCACTATTTCTTTTTGGAGTGAACGGTTTTTTTTTTTTTTTACTAACGCTCTGTTTCTTTTTCTTTTCTTTTTTTTTTTTCGTTCCAATTTTGTCATTTTTTAGAGTTCTTCCTTGGGGTTGGGGGAGTGGAGACATATAAGATGTCATAAAGTGTCATTTCCCCCCTTTTTGGGTGGTGAAAGAGTGTCAAGGCCGGATCTGTTAGTTGCACTGAGCTTAATTTAACTTGTAGAATGATATCTTCAGCTTGTTCACCAGGTTAAGTTAATAGTATAGGAAAGATAATAGTATAGGAAAGAGGAAGACAAACATTTACTATCAGGGATCACATTCATCTCTATTGCACATTTAGCCAAAAGAGGCAAAGGGGATAGTCCCCCCATATTTTTGTGTGTTTACATATTATAACTTTCAAACTTTATTTTGATTCCTGACATTTTTACTGTGATTGATGTCTAGTTATCGGATTCATTACTTAACATGCGAGAAGATTGTCAATTTATCATACTAGCTTCACTTGGTCTCTTAGAACTTTTTCCTTTCACGGCATTACTCTAGCACTTGCTCCATTTTATTGCGCTTTCTTTTCGCATTTTACAGTAAATAGTTTTATATGCTCTGTCAAATTAAAGGAAGCTCCGTAGTATCAGTTAGTTTGATGCACTTTCGATGAATATTCATTCGTATCTTCTTTTTCTTCTTTTACTTTTTAGAGGATAAGTACTACTTTGTATAGACTCTCGCATTAACTAATAATTGATTTTGTTGAGAAGTTGGCTCGACATAAAGGACTTGCTTTATTTTGGAGAGGGCAAGTACAATATATAATATTAGAGAGTGCCTCCCTTTACTTTCTGTTGCACTGTTTTTTCTTACACTCTTCCGCAAGCTAGATTGTATATATCAAGTACACCAACTTGGAGAGAAAGTAAAGATAGTTCTAGGGAAAACCTTACTGAGTATGTATGGAAACTAACTGAAAAGAAGCTAGAACATGGTGAAGTTGGACCTCGCTAAGGTTGACATTCTCCTGAATGAGATGACGATCTACCTCATTAATGTTCTTGGCGGGCTCATGTAAAGTCGGATGTTCAACCATTTGTTCTTGCGTCTGTGTCAACTGTAGATTGACATCTTCAGCTCGGTCATCCTCTCCTTCCTTCCAAAATTCTCTCTCAATCACTTATTGTGTATTCCTCTTCTTCTGCCCTAATGCGTAAATCGAACATTTCCATACATCCCTTTTTTTTGTTATATCCTTTACAAACATTATACGTGACAGTTAATTTCCATAACAAAAGATTGTAATTATAAATTTATGAGATGATTCTAATTTCCGGATGATTTGATAGTTGCAAATTTTTGTTGAATAAGTTAGATGGGTTTCCCATAGTTCCAAGTATCTATCCCCCGTCAACCAATTTTTCTATGATTCATTGCATCTTTTATTGCTTTGTTACTCTAAATCCAAGGTTTGTACACTTAAAAAAAAAAGCGGTAGGTTGCATTTAGATCCTTTGTCAAAGGTTGACATTTTGTGCAATCCTTGCCGTTGAAGACATCCCCATGCAAATGCTCAAACCAAAATCCAAGGCATTTATGTAATATGGAGCTTGCCTTAACTATCGAATCTGTCCTAGAATAAAAATAACAGTGGGAAGTCCAATGACTGAAGGATTCCAAGAGAGTGGCTACTATCTAAAACTTCAAAGTATATAAAAGAAGTCTTGAAACATCTAAGCAAGTTGGAGATTATTTAAGCCTACTTGTTATTTCTGTGATTATAATAATCACCTTATTTCCCTCATCGATGACGTCCTACACGCGAACACACACACCCTCTCAAAAAACGCTATATTCTTTTTTATTTTGTTACACATTGTATCAAATATAAATTGACAATCACATAAGCTTCTATGTAAATCATTTTTGATATTGTTAATTGTACCAGTCCTATAGATTCGATACAATGTTTGCATAAACATGTACGCAGATTTTTCCATAATGAAATATAACTCTACACAAACCGTTTTTGAGAACTACAAAAAGTTGAATTCTCCACTATTATGATGGTGAGTGTATCACAGCATGTGGATTTGGCACTCCATATGTAGGGAAAGTTTTTCATCTAATTGCTTTTATCCCACTATGCCTTTTGTGTGGCAAGGAGAGAATAAAGTTTATATACCTCCGTAAGCATCACCAAAAATCTGAAAACATGAATAACCTTCGCAGTCATTTTTTTTTCACAACTTCGCAAAAATGAAATAGAAATGCAAATATTACCACTTGCAAACGTCGAATCTTGAATGTGCACTTGCATCCATGTAATGTAGGAATTGTAGGCCTAGACAAATGTTACGCCCCGGCACAGGTCTAGTCCAACAATAATGGGCAACTGACATACAGGCACGACATATTTAGGAAGTTTGGTGTTGCAATAACTAGCATACTTTATGTTTGAAATTAAGGTTTCTTATGATAACTGGATCCTTATTCTGTAGTTTTTCTGTGCAGGCACCTCTATTCCTGACGACCGTAAAGAAGAATTCAGTGATTGGCCTCAATCCTTGCTTTCCATTGGGACTTTCGGTAACAGTGGACAAAAGGAAAGCCTGGACAGACAAAATCCTCCTGAGAACTTGCATTCATCTCAAAACCTATCAGACTTCTCTGTTGAAGAAGTCATCAAATTACAGAAGGAATTAACCAAATTATTGACGCATAAGCCAAAGTCTAGTACTGATGGGTCAGAGAAGGGAGGAGAGAGAGCTAATCATCCGTTGAATAGATTTTTGAATTGCCCGTCAAGTTTGGAGGTTGAGCGACGAGATTGTCTTAGATTATGTGGTGATTTAGATGGTGGAGAGAATAATGGTGATCTCTCACCCAATACCAGAATTATACTCAACAAAGCCAAAGATATATTGGCAGACAAAAGCAATGCAATTAGGAAAAAGTCTCTCACATTTCTTCTTAAAAAGATGTTTGTTTGTAGAAGTGGATTTACGCAGCCTCCAAGCTTAAGGGATCCACTCCCCGAGTCAAGGATGGAAAAGGTAAACACATCTATACACTGGAACCTATTATTATGATAGATAAATGACATCAAAATTTCTAATTTCTAATTCAAATGTCCTAATAGTTCTGTCCGTTTCATTTTTTCTTTCTTTCTTATGGAACATTGAATTAGTTACTGAAGACTATACTTCACAAGCAAATATACACTCAAAGTCAAAGTTCAAACAATATGGCCGCAAAGAAGTGTTTGGAGAAGAAACCAACAGAGAAAATAGGCTATAAGGATGAAGTGCGGGAGAAAGAAGATGACGGAAGTAAATGGGTGAAGACCGACTCAGAATGTATGTTCACGAACTATCCAATATTTGTAAAACAGAATCTATGCTGGTTCTAATTTGATCTTCTTCGCTTTGGTTCACAGATATTGTTCTCGAGATATAGACGCCACAGGCTTCAAAACTTTTCCAGGTACACCAATTATAAGCACCTTCCTTGATAATGTACTTGGAGATCTAATTGGCCTTCAATTAGACTGTTTTATTAATTGTCAACCTTCAGTTACTAGTTACAGCAATAAGAAAATAATAAGTTTCTATAACTCTATGTTATTACTTTGGGAGTTGTTAAAATATAGTTTGAACTGCATACCTGTGATGTCTGAATCGTGTAAAAGAATAAGTATATTCAATTGGGCTTCGCGTAATGGGCTACAACTCCCTCTAGGAATATCACAAGCATTATTGAATTTTTTTTTTTTACTTTGAGAATAATAGTTTATACAAAAACTAAATTTATTTGAGTTAATTTTCAGGTACCTCGCAATCGTTGTAATTCTGACATCTAGGATATGTAGGAACTCAATAAAAATTTTGGGGCGAAATTCTAGAGGCTGAACTTGGAAGTTGCAAAGGACATGCAAAGTGATGAAGGTACCATGAGAACCAGGAAAGAGATCAGAGGCACCATGACAAGTTTGTGTTGTGTTTATATGGGATTTTTATCCAGAAATAGCCTACATATTTATGATGTATCTTGAATGAAAGGCGATCGATCTCCTATAACATGTACACTTGCTACAGCAACTGTGCTCATGGTTTGTGAGCACTGAATGCATGACATAATCAGAAACAGTGGATCTATTGTCATTTGTCAGTTGTACAATACATAGCTCATGATCAGGAGCAGGTCTTAAACATAACACGGAAAATGTGAAGAGAATTCATCATATGGTCGATGGATTGGACTAGTCGAATAATTCTCAAGTGTTTTCCATATTCTGTTTCTTCTTGTACCGATGTGTTGCAAAGTTCGGTAGCTTTACTTCTTTTTTTCAGAAGTCGAAATATTTATTTCCGTGATTGTAAGCGTCGTTGTAATTGTTGTATTTTCGGTTTTCTTCGCACTTTGTTACAATCTTTGTAAACCCGGCAATAACAGCATAAACTCTTCCAGAAAGATGGTATTGATCTATGTACGAAGATTAATTGGTGGTCTGCTGCAACTGGACGAGGCATCTCGAAGCATGAGCATTAATAGCAAAAATATATCTACATCTACATATTTGTTACAAAAATATATCTACGATTTTTTTTTTTTGGGTAGACATATAAGCCTCCTTTGGTTCGCGGAGAAGGAAACAAAAGGAAATTAATTCTTACTCTTTCCATGGACATGTTCTCATCATATTTTCTTTCCGATGTTTGGAAAAGCCACTAATATAGTCAGCAGAAAATTGGGAGAAAAAAAAAAATGAATCCTTGGGATGGGTGTTCTCCCATTTTTACCTTTTCTTTAAAAAAATATTCTTCTACCTTACTCATTTTCTTTGGCATCCAAATACATAAAATTAATGAGTTTTCTTTTTAAGGGTCTTGATTTCGTGAACCAAATGTGGCCATAGCGAAAATTGGATTGACTTTATTTTCAATGCTAACTGTTCCAAAAGCTCGAGATTGTGAAACTTTATGAGACTAATTCATCTCCGTCCATGATTCTCTTCGAACTGCAGCTCTCGACTATTAAATTGGAAATGAAAGCTTGAAAATAATAGAGAAAAATGAAAGAAAAAAAAAATTGTTGAATGATTTTTTTATATCTCATTATGAGGAATTACATGCATACTTATACACGGAAATGAAAAAAAAGACTAATTGATTACATGCCTAAAATATCGAGATCCCATATCAAAGGGAAAGGAAACTAAAAAAATAACTAAGTAATTACATATACAATAATTTTACTGAAAATACAACTAAGTAATTACAAAATATGCAATAATCTTAATACTCCCCCTCAAGTTGGAGAGTGAACATTGTGAACCCAACTTGTTACACAACGTGACAAGTTGATCCTTTTCCACAGCTATTGTAAACATATCTCCTAATTGTGAGCAAGTAGGCATGTACAAAGGACTAATCAATCTCGCTTGTAGTTTTCTTTGACAATTATGTGTAGACCCCACTGTTTTAAATTTTGGACTTTCTAAGTTTCACAAATTATTAACTAGTAATAAATCCTAAGTATTCGCACAACCTTTAGTAAACATCTAAATAAACAAGGAAAACTTAATATGTTAGTTACTTATTTTATTCCAAGTTGGTATATTCAAACATGATATAAGTGAAAACCATAGGGCTATTCAAACCCTATAAAGCAAGCCCAACCCTTCAGCTAATTTCCCAAAAGCCCATGTTACCATTTCTTTATTATTTAGCTAAGCGCACGGTTTTCCTTCCATTTATATTCTTCATTCAGGTCTCGTTTGGTTCGCGGAATGGAAGGAAACAAAAAAAATGCCTTGTCATTTTCTTTCCTTCAGAAAATTTTATTTTTCATTGATTTTCCTTTTCGATGTTTGGAAATGCCAAGAAATTTAGAAAGGAAAGTGATTACTTCAATATGGGAAAGTGATTCCTTGCTTGGATGGATGGAATCACTTTCCCCTCAATTTTCCTTCCATTGGGAATCACTTTCCTTTCCTCCTCAATTCCTTTGGCACCCAAACATAGGAAAGTAATCATTTTCCTTTCCCAACTCGGAGATTCCGCGAACCAAACGAGGCCTCATTGCATTCAATTAAAGCCCACAAATCTATTTCTCATTATTTCTCTTTTTCCTAAAGAATACCTAGCCTATTAAGTTAGCCTCCAACTATTCTTAATACCCTACTAAATTCCTAAGCCCAATACCCATTTGTCACTCATTTTCTCCCAGCCCATTCTTTGTACTAATTCCTATTTTTCCTAACCCACAGAGCCCAAGCCACATCTCCCTATTTTTAATCAAAACCCAACCCTTCACTAACTTTCCCTAAAGCCCAAAGCCTAAACTTCCTTTTGGTATTTGAGAGAGGTATTTGATTGTGGATTGGAGCCCTTTGGGGGGGATTTTGGATTCCTGATGATTGAGTTTATGTGAATATATAGAATATAATTCTTCTTTTTTTAGACACATCACATATGCAGGATTTGGATCATACTCATATTTTTTGTAAGCACAAATCTCATCTCTTTAATTTGGAAGAACCAACATTTAAATTTTTATTTGAAAGCAAAAACTCATTACGGAAGATATACAATAAAAAAAAAACTCAAATATCAAATTTGTAAGAATTTATTGTCCAAAATCTTAAATTTTAAGCAAAAAAAAAAGAAGAAGGATCATACAAAGTCGAAAGCAAATAAATTCAACTTTACTATGGGGCTATTTGGTTGCTTGAAAGTATAAGGAAGTGTGAAAGTAACTTTTGTCGGCTGAAAGTGAAATGCATATGCTTTTTCGTTTCATGCTTAGTTCTTGTATGCTGAAAGTGACTTCCAATGTTTGGATATGTGATATTTTGTAACTTTGAAGTGATCAAATTTACACTTTCAGTGTTTGGATGGCTATTATTATGAAAGAGATGTTAAAATAAAAAATGTATTATAACAATAAAAAAATAATTAACTAAAGTATTAAGAATTTTATTGGTTTGATAATTATTTAATTATTTAATTATATTAATTAACTTCGGTTAATTATTTACTTTTACTAATTATTATTTAACTAATTATTAATACTAATTAATAGTAAAAATACTTTTTTTTGAATAATTATCAACTAATACTACTTATCTATTCTACTATATAATAGAAAACTTAGATGGTGAAACTTTTGAATTTCGAAAATACCCTTACATACTTATACTAATTAAAAATAGTTCATTAATTTTAATAAGGACAACTTAGTAATTAGGAAGACTACCATTTGGTCTTTCTAAAGAGTCTTCCTAAACTAATTAAGAAATATTAAAATACGTGCAAGGCACGTGCACATATGCTAGTAATTATAATTTAAACTATATTTGTAGTTATAATTATTAATTAATATTATCAAAAGCTATTATTTAACTAAATTATTTAAGAACTTATTGTAATTGTATAACCAAATTATTTTAAAATTTAAAGATTGATTATATAGTTAAAATTTTAAGTATTAATTTATAACTAAATTGGTAATAATTTATTAATAGTAATTATTTAAGTTTTTAAATTAACTATTAACAAATAATATTAAGTAAATGTAATGTATTAAATAATATTACTTTTGTATATTATGACCATTTGTTTAAATTATTTAATATTAACTAAATTCATAAAATAAATACTTATACTAATTGTTAACTTACTAAAAATTAATATTTGATTTTAATAAAATTATATATTTTAATTAAAAAATTAAACCTCAATTGCCACTTCCACCATCTTTCACTTGAAAAAGTGTAGAAGAGGTGTCCCCTCTTTTTCATATAAGACGAAATAGGACAAGAACTAGAAAGTAATGATGATTCCAAGTTCTTTTTCCTCTTTCATCTTCAACCAAACGGATAAATATTATTTTTGGTAATAGTCACCGAATGTTTCAAAAAGTTAAGTTTTAGTCACTCCATGGCCAAAACTATATATGAAAAGTGACTAAAATATAAACATTTGAAATATTCGATGACTAAAAATGGTATTTACCCTCAACCAAACACTTGTATTGTGAAAGTGGTATAAAATCCACACTTTTATTCTTATACGTCCGAATTTTAAGTGTAACCAACCACCCAAAATGTAGAAAAGAGAGACGATAATAATAATGTCTCTTTGAACTTGTGCACTAGAGGGTTAGTTTAATTTTTAAGGGAGACTCGGACTCGTAGTAATATTAATTTTTGGAAGACTTTTAAACAATTAACAAGATTTTGGAGACTTATGTAAAAATATAGCATATTTGAGATAATTGTATGCAAATAATTCTACAAAAGCATCAATAGTGAGGTTCATTCCAATTTTTTGGGTTATAGATTAGAATGTAGGAGCTCAGTTTGTAGGATAATAAGGTTCAATTGGAGCCCTATGATGGTCATGTCAGCCACATGAGTTATAGTTTGGGCTTGAAAATTTCTACATTCAGAATGTAGAAACTCATTTTGTAGAATAGTAAGGCTTAATTTGGAGAGTCTCAATTTCTAAAATCTAAATTTTACACTATTTATTGAACACATAACCTTTTGACTTTTGCCACATGGTTCATTTTATATTATTTACTTACAAACTCAATTCATTCTAAATTAATTTTTTATACCTCAAGATGTATGCTCTAGTCTATCTCCAATGAAAATATCTAAAATTGAGTTTCTATCCTACTTGGCGTTGTACTGTAATTCTATCCTAGTTGGCAGAGTTTCTCAATAGAAATTGTAAAAAAATACTCTCCAATAGTTCTCAATTTCTATCACTCGCTAATATTAAGATGGAGAATATCAAATCGAAAGTTTTATAATTTAGGTTGGCCTCGTTTGGTTCGCGGAATGGAAAGGAAAGGAAACTGATTCCTTGGTATTTCCTTTCCTTTAGGAAATTATAATTCCTATAAACTTTCCTTTCCGGTGTTTGGAAAGATCGGAATTATAGCAGGAATATATCTTTACTTTCCATTATAGTGTTTGGTGTTTGTAAGGAAAGGAAACAAAATCAAGTCAATTTTTCAAAAATACCCTCATGCTAATAAAAATAATTATTACTTAGAAATATTTTTGTCTAAAAGATATTATGGATAAAAATGGTAAATAATATTATGAACATGGATATTTTGGTCAAAATTTTTTGTAATAAATGCGGAAAAGTTGGAGGGAAAGTGATTCCTTAGATAAATGGGAGGAACCACTTTCCCCTCTATTTTTCTACCTCTTGGGAATCATTTTCCCTTTCCAACAACTTTCCTTTGGCTCCCAAACATAGGAAAGAAATCACTTTTCTTTTCCAAGCTCAAATTCCGGTAACCAAACGAGGCCTAAGAGTGAAATCCAATATGAAGATGGATAATTTGTACCAGGGTATATAAATTTATGGGTTATTTAGTTTTAAGGTCTCACATATATATAGATATTATGATTTGGGTCTCAAAATTGACTAGTGATTTCGAGACCCAAAATCTAACATCGGTCAATTTTGAAACGCAAACTCTAATATCTATGTATAAGTGAGACCCTAAAACTAAATATCCATACATTTTTCATGTTACATTCAGGGTCCATGTAGAAAAAAAATTTAAAATAGAAGCCACTATTGGAAAAAAAATCTTAAAAAATTTCTATTATATAAATAGGGGAGATAAAAATTCTCTTACAGGAAATTCCTATAGCATACTCATTTTTACTGACCGTAACATATTTTAAAAAATTGCGCGAAGAAGTCTTTTCCGCCAAACCGTCTTTCGGAAATTGGATACGTCGAATTTTTGCCAGACCGTCTGGCGAAATTTGCGCGGGGGGGGGGGGGGGGGGGGGGGGGGGGGGTTGGGGGGTTGGGTGGAGGGAGGGGGAGATTATACTTAAATTTGCTTTTGTAGTTAAATTGTATATTTCCATGATTTTTTTCTTTAAATTAAGTGTGAATTCATAACAAACCATCATCAATTTATTACCCATTTTAATTCTTCAGCTTTGACAGCACAAGTCCCTTTTAATCATTTTGAGTCTTCACCAAATATTATATGGCTGGATGAACAACCGCCATCATAGATCTACAGTTTTAATAATGCGGTCACTTCTTCCATTTGATTATGAATAAATTCATACTTAATTTGAAGAAGGAAAAAATTGTGGAAATATAAAATTTAACGTAGAAAGCAAATTTAAGTATAACTTGAAGCAAATTGACGGTATGGCTCAAATTAGATGTGTCCAATTTTCGTCAAGACGGATTTTTTTTTACAAATTGACGGATTTTTTTTTTTTTTTTTACAATTTTATAAAACATATTACGGTCATTACAATTTCAGTAAAAATGAGTCTGCTATAGAAAATTTCCTGATTCTCTTATGGCCTTAACTAATATCACCGACGAAGACCAACGACTAATTAATTAATTAATTGTCCGAGCTCTCTAGCCTAGTGGTATTAGAGCGGACACCCGGAGGGGCCGGGCAAGGTTCGAGCCCCCCAATTGCGTGTGTGAGTGGGATTTCAAAAAAAAAAAATTAATTAATTAATTAATTAATGAAACTCTTACTCGGCGAAGTCTTCTCCCACATGACACTTCCAGATCCCAAGCTCTTCTCACTCTAATAAACCTCTAGGAGAGAGAAAGAGCGAGTACTCGAGTACTTTCTCTCTCTAGAATTCTCCTCCAATGGCTTCTTCTTCTCTTTCGTTCTCTCTATTGCTCTCCTTTCTTCTCCTCTTCTTCTTCCACTCCTCCATTGCCTCCGTCCATGACTACTCCGGCGACATCTTCGAGAACAAGGGGAACGCCTTCGTCCTCCACGGAG
Source organism: Iris pallida (assembly GCA_029216955.1). Classification (NCBI taxonomy): domain Eukaryota; kingdom Viridiplantae; phylum Streptophyta; class Magnoliopsida; order Asparagales; family Iridaceae; genus Iris; species Iris pallida. The sequence goes on along the minus strand of JANAVB010021600.1, from coordinate 40,510,870 downwards.
GGAGCGAGGGGATCTACGCCTCCGTCGGGGTCCCCAACGCCACCGCCGCCTCCGCCGGAAACGGCGACTCCTTCATCCGGTGCGGAACCTCTTCTTCTTCCTCTTCCTTCTCCTCCTTCTTCTCCAGATCTGGGATTCTTTGTTTGATTACTGTTTGGATTTCTAGGGTTTTGGTTCGGATCTGGACGGCATTGGTCGAGGCTCGAGTCTAGTTCGAATTAACTGTTGCATTGGTGTTTTAGTACTTCAAATTTAATTTAAGAAATAGATCCTTGGAAATTATCTACTTTATAACTGATGGAATGGTTAATTGAGGTGAGGACTATGTTATGGTGTTGGATTAGGGCTCATTGACTTGCTTGTGATAAGAATTCGGAAGCTTTCCCATTGTAGAATTCGACGGAAACACCATTTTCTGGGTTTGCGGTGTCTGGTGGAATTCCAATTACAAATGGGGAAGCGCCGTTAAGATTCTTGCTGTGTCTAAGTCGTGTCTGGCACGTATCGGACATGACACTTTCCAAAATCTAGGACACGCCAAAGTTACTGTCATGTCCATGTCGTGCCATAGTCATTCCCAGGCTACATATATGTTCAATTTAATACCATATTGAGGAAAGAGTATGCATATAATTACACCTACAATAGTACCAACAACAAGAAAGTCTCTTACCTAAATTTTTTGGGGTAGGCCATTTGAATCCTTTTCTTCTGTTCAGCTCTTTTAAGGGCCGTCCTATGTAACATTAGCAGAAAACTATATACTTTTTTTTTTTGACCTCAATCCAAATTTGTTTATGCGTAGTTCTAGTTCTAGTAGCTCCTTTGACCGATTGGTCTATGTTGGACATGTCCAAACCACCTGTGACGATTTTCTCTCATCTGAATCTCAATTGGTGCATCCGTATCATTACACTTGTGAAGGTTAATGTTAAAATGGACACAGCCTTTAAAGTAGCTGAATGGAAGAAATAAGATTCAAATAGGCGACCTCGAAAGTTTGGAATAAAGGTTTTGTTGTTGTTGACATGAATTTGGTTTGTCATATATTTTCAGCTCATGAATGCAGAAGCTCCTTTATCTTCTTTCCTGGTCCTAAAGGGAGAAGTGGAATGAAAACCACCGAGGACAGTTAAATTAGATGTGTAATTTAGTAAGAGTAGGACTTAGAAGAGGGTGTTAGAATAATTAAATATTTAACCCTCACCCCTCAACAGAACTCTATTAGTTTCGTGCATTGGCGGGGACTTCAAACTTGATAATAGAGCACCGAGGTTCAAATTTTGTCGCGTGCATTTTATAAATACTGTTGCGTAAATCCAGATTTCTGCCCAATATGGGCCTCTGAGTTGCGGGCTGTGTTTGAACAATTAAAATGTTTTACCCTCAACCATCACCATGAGGGTTTTAGTGTAGTTGCTTATATTTTAATAGAGAGCGAAGCATCTAAGCAGTACAGATTTGGTCGAAGTCCAGGCCCATACTACGATATGGACTTTTAGATTTAGTCTATCTGCTTTGGTATTATATTATGCTCTTCTTTGCTTCACTTTAAAGAAAACAGGAGAAAGAGCAGACTGCTTTAAATTTGATTTATCATGTTGATAATGGTAAGATTATTATATGGTATTATATTAAGCTCTTACTAGAGGTTACCCGGGGCTTAGCTTAATTCTATTAAGGATTGCCAAGCATTTGGCACCGACTTTCCTCCCTTTTTTCGTAACCAAAAAAAGAGGACCAAACCGAGAGTTAGCATCATAGACAAGGATGGATTTGTGAATGAGAAATAAAAATTGCCCAAACAAGACTTTCAGCTGAGTCCCCTTCTTCCTTACCCCACGGCCTACACTCTGTTGGTGATTGAGCCTGATTTTGTATTAGAAAGTTTCTCCTCCTTCCCCTTCGATAGATGTGGGCTGCCTTCTCCAGAGTTATTCCTTAGAACATGATTGGCACAAAAGCAACAGATATTGAAGCGAATAGCAAAAAAAGCGGCGGATCCTCGAACCAGATTATATTCTTTGAGAGCGAAATGTACCTTGTAACTAGCAATTTTAATTTGACCAAAAACTTCTCATACCTTGCAGATATTAGTGTTTGAGATATGCTAAGCAGATAATGAGACTCAATGGACCTAAGTCCAAACAAGCAAGATTTAGGGAGTTGTAAGTATATGTATGTAACGTATCAGATTTTACTGGTTTTACATGTTTGTGTATTAATATTAGGAACAACTAATGTTGGATGTAACAGTAATAGTAATATATATTGTAACCGACAATGTTGTTATTGTGATTGAAAATTTTCTTTGTGATGATCCTATCTTGAAATCATAGTTACTGGGATTACTTGCTGGGTCTTCCGATCCGTATTGCAGTTCTTTTTTGACCTTGGGTCATTTGGTTCGTGATCCAGAATGGTACATATAAATATACAAAAGTATGTTGCGCGAATCCAGCTTTCTGCCCAAATTGGGCCTATGCAGGGGTGTGTTGGAATAATTACATTTTAACCCTGATCAAAACTGAGTTTTGGCATAGTAGCAGTATTAATTAGAGAGCATGTTGAATATTTGTTATGATTTTATTGATAGTCTCTTGGCTATATATAGTCTTACAATCCTCCTCATTACATTAAATCCTCTATGGAATATCCTGTGGCATATTCTGACATACCAAATATACCAACATGATATTCCAATATACTTATTCTAATACCAAATATATCAATACACTTATTCTAATACCAAATATACCAACACTTCCCCTCAAGATGGGCGAAAGATATTCACTAAGCCCATCTTGTCACATCCTCTAATCATGTTCACAGAGCTAAGTCCCTTGGTCAGTCCGTCTGCTACCTGATTCTTGGTTGGAACGTGACCTAGCTCCAGTAGTCCACGATCCAACTTCTCCTTGATGAAGAACCTATCGATCTTGTTGTGTTTGGTCCTGTCATGCTGTACTGGATTGTTGGCGATACTAATAGCTGACTGGTTGTCACACCACAGCTTCATCTTGGCTCCTTGATCCAGCTTCAGCTCCACCAGCATATTCTTTAACCATAGCAGTTCTGCAACTCCCAAGGTTATAGCTCTGTACTCCGCTTCAGCTGTCGATATGGCTACTACTGGTTGCTTCTTACTCCTCCAAGAGACTAAGTTGCCTCCTATAAATATGCAGTATCCCGAGGTAGACCTCCTGTCATCAGCACAGCTAGCCCAGTCAAAATCACAGTAGTCCTCGATGCCCACGTGATTATTCTTTCTGAATATTAGTCCCTTCTCGGAGGCACCCTTCAAGTATCTCAGGATCTGGTACACTGCGTCCATATGACCCTTCCGTGGGTCATGCATGTAGCGGCTCACCACACTTACTGCAAAGTAGATATCAGGATGTGTGTGGCTTAAATAGATCAACTTGTCCACCAGTCTTTGGTATCTATCCCGGTCAACTGGTTCCCCAACCTCAGCATCCAGCTTGAATCTCTGATTTATCGGCGTCGCTACGGGTTTGCATCCCAACATCCCTGTCTCTGTAAGAAGGTCCAGTGCATACTTCCTCCGAGAAAGAACAATCTCCTCTGCTTCTCGAACAATCTCAATTCCAAGGAAGTACCAAAGAAGGTCAAGGTCCTTCACCTCGAATTTCTTGCCAAACTTCCCCTTGAGTCGGGCGATCTCCTGCTCATCATCTCCTGTGATAATCATATCGTCCACATACACCGCAAGCATGGTGATATGGCCTCCACTCCGACGGAAGAACACATTATGATCAGCATTGATCGACCGATATTCCATTCCTATCATCGTCCTCCTGAATCTGTCAAACCACGCTCGAGGAGAATGCTTCAGTCCATAGAGGGCCTTCTTCAACCTGCAGACTTTGTCCACTGTCTGATTGGTGCCGAATTCTGGTGGTATCTTCATGTACACCTCCTTCACTAGATCTCCATGAATAAACGTATTCTTCACATCCAGTTGGTATAGCTTCCATCCATCATTTTTGCCAGAGAAATCAGAGTCCTGACAGTGCTCATCTTCGCCACTGGTGCAAAGGTCTCGTCATAGTCAATGCCGTACGTCTGACTGTATCCTTTTGCCACCAGTTGAGTTTTGTAGCGCTCAATCTGCTCATCTGGATTCTGATTCACGGTAAAGACCCACTTGCATCTGACTGCTTTCTTTTCTTCTGGCAGTTTTATCAGCTCCCAAGTGTGGTTCTTCTCAAGAGCCCCCAACTCCTCGTGCATCGCCGCTTTCCACTTTGGATCTTTCTTGGCAACCTGCCAATTGTTAGGTAAAATAATACTATCCAAAGACGCAATAAATGCTCCATGAGAAGATGAGATATGATCATATGAAACAAACTGAGCAAGGTTCCAACCATATCTATCAGGAGAATTTTTCGCATATAAAACAAACAATGTGAAGGTGTTATCTGATGTAAGGGTATGGTTATCCAAACAGTTTGATATGAAGGACTTGGGAGAAGGTCACATCTTTGGGATTAAAGTTCTACGAGATCGCAAAAAAATGATGTTGGACTTGTCCCAAGCTTCCTATGTCGATACTGCACTAACTCGTTTTAGCATGCAAAATTCTAAGAAAGGTTTCTTACCTTTTAGGCATGGAATTGCTCTATCAAAGGAGCAGTGTCCGAGGACACCTAAAGAGATAGAGAACATGAAAGCAGTTCCTTATGCTTCAGCAGTAGAAAGCTTAATGTATACAATGCTATGTACAAGACCAGACATCTGCTTTGCCGTTGGCATGGTCAGCAGATATCAGTCTAACCCAGGACAAGAGCACTGGACTGCCGTAAAGCATATTTTGAAGTACCTGAAAAGAACTAAAGAGTATATGCTAGTTTACCAGGCAGATAGTTTAGTTTTCTTGGGGTATACAGACTCAGATTTTCAGTTAGATAGGGATTTTAGAAAATCTACCTCAGGTTATGTATTTACTTTGGGATGTGGAGCCATTGTATGGAGGAATATCAAGCAAAAATGTATTGCGGATTCCACCATGGAAGTCGAGTATGTGGTAGCCTCTGAGGCAGCCAAAGAAGCGGTTTAGCTCAAAAATTTCCTGTTGGACTTGGATGTGGTACCTAATTTGCCTAAGGCTATTACACTTTATTGTGATAATAGTGGTGCAGTTGCAAACTCGAAGGAACCACGAGCCCATAAGACATGTAAACACATTGAGTACAAGTACTACCTAATACGAGATTTCGTAAAGAAAGAAAATGTTGCTGTGATCAAGATAGCATCAGCCGACAATCTAGCTGATTCCTTTACAAAGAGCTTACCGGCTAAGGCTTTTGATAGTCATGTTGAGGGAATGAGAGTCAGATGTGTAGCAGCATGGCTTTAAGTATAAGTGAAAGATTTGTAACAGTATACTGAAAAGCAATGCTTTGAGTATAGAGATTGTTAGGGTTATATACTAAAAGTATCACTTTTGTATTAACTTTATTTCCTTAAATTTTGAATGAGAATCATATGGACAATGTTTGCATATTGTATTTGTTACAAGTGTTGATGCAAGTGTCTGATATTCTATATTGTAGATAATATGGTGTGTGGTGTCACACAGAAGATCATATTATCAGTTCCCTATGGAATATATAAATGGTTCACAACCTAGATGGACTTGGACAATCTATTGGAAAAGTTGTAGTATAATTTGGTATTAGTCTATCTTGACTATAGGTTTACACTAGTACACTTTGTGTGTATTGAACATGACCACTTGAGGTTGTTCTTTTTGTACTGACAACATAAGAGAACAGACACTTCGGGTCCCCGCAGCTCGTCCGATCTGAGGAGTGATCGTAATCCAACCACAGATGCCCCAACTCCGTGGCATACTCCTGCACCGTTTTCTCTCCCTGTACGGTGTCGTCGATCTTTCCCTTGATCTGAAAAATCTGCAAGTTGTTCCCTACACCATCGTAGGTCCTCCTCAATTTCTTCCACACGTCCTTCACCATCTCGATGCCATCCACTGTGGCGATGATCGACTGGACTAAAGAATTGAGAAGCTAAATGTAGATCACCATATGAGTGGACTTTCACTCATTGCGTCCTGTTGAGCTCTCGTCCGGCTCTGTCTTCTCTCCTGACAGGAAACCCTTCAGGTTCTTTCCTGCAAGAGTTCTTCTCACCCGTCGTGACCAACTCAGGTAGGTAGCTGGTCCATCAAGCTTCAGATCGATGGAGGAATTTTCAACTTCGTCGATGTTCGTGTCGCACTCTCACCAGCTGACAGTTTCATCAGCTTCATCAATGTTGCAACCTCCGCATGGTCCAACTTCTTGATGATCTCCTCCTTCGATCATCCTCTTCTCCGATTATCTCACACCCGTTCCACGATTCATGCTCTTCGTCCTCTCCTAGATTTGATCATGTTTCTCTCCTATCGGATTTAGGCCTTCAACGTCCGAAACGATCCCGTTGGAGACTTCGGAAACCTCGGCTTCGTGGTGGTGGGGCCGGTGGGTTGATTGACAGGCGATGTGGGCGTCGTCGGGCGGGTGTCTCCGAGCAGCGGCCGTCGCGAGCAGCAGTAACGGCAATAGCCGCGCGCGTGCGGTGGAGGAGCCCGCAGAGCATCTTCCGACTCGCGCGCGAGGTGGTCGGCGTGCGGCCGTGCAGCGGCTGGTGGCGGCGGTGGTGTGGATGGTGATGGCGGGTGACGACTAGGGTTAGGATTTGGGAAATGTGGCGGCGGCTAGGATTTGTGGCTCTGATACCATGTTGAATATTTGTTATGATTTTTATTGATAGTCTCTTGGCTATATATAGCCTTACAATCCTCCTCATTAGATTAAACCCTCTGTGGAATATCCTGTGGCATATTTTGACATACCAAATATACCAACAGGATATTCCAATATACTTATTCTAATACCAAATATACCAATACACTTATTCTAATACCAAATATACCAACAGAGCTAAGCATCTAAAGTACAAAAATTGTTGAAGTCTCGCCATACTATGATATGGACTTTTAGTAAATCTGCTTTGGTATTATGTTTTCTTCTTTGCTTCACTTCAAAGGAAACAGGAGAAAGACAGACAGCCTTAAATTTGATTTATTATGTTGATAACAATAAAGTTGTGATATGGTATCATATTAAGTTCTTGGTAGAGGTTATCCAAGGCTTCACTTAATTTTAGTTTCTCAGAGGTAATCGTAACTAGCAATTTTAATTTGACCAAGACAAAGTTCTCGTACCTAGCAAATCTTATTGTTTGGCATAGTGGCAGTATTAATTAGAGAGCCAAGCATCTAAAGTACAAAAATTGTTGAAGTCTCGCCATACTATGATATGGACTTTTAGTGAATCTGCTTTGGTATTATGTTTTCTTCTTTGGTTCACTTTAAAGGAAACAGGAGAAATAACAGACTGCCTTAAATTTGATTTATCAGAATATTGACATTCTGATAGTCCTCTCTTGATGTATCCAGCAAATAATGAGACTGAATGGACCCAAGTCCAAACAAGTAACATCTAGGGAGTTGAAAGTATTACTTGCTGGTTTTACAAGTTTGTCACTTCTGTTAATTTTATGAACTACTAATCTGGATGTAACAGTAATCGTAATATTTATTGTAACTGACAATTTTGTTAGGGTGATTGTAAATTTACATTGTGATGGTCCTATCTCTAAGTAATATCAAGGTGTTGATCACTTTTTAAAGGCTAAATTTCTATCATGGAACTTAATTTTAGTTAGGTTTCATACATGTAAGAAAATAATTGTGTAGTTATGGTTGCTGGTAATTTCATTTATCTTTTAGATTTGGAACATACATTTGGAAGTGCTTGGCATCTGTTTAGCTTTTAATTTCATTTAAGTTCTATCAAGCCACTTACAACTTGACATTCTGATAGTCCTCTCTTGATGTATCCAGCTTTGAGAAGATCATTTTCAGAAGATCGAAGGAAGCTGCTGCATCTTCCAAAAGTACCAACTCTCCGAAGGTTCAAGCTGTTGTTTTTGAAGTTGAGGACCGAGAGACAATCGGAGGGTCAGCCTATGGAGGTCAAAAAGCCATATGCTGCACTCCTGATCTGGCAAAGTTACAAGTTTGTACTGAAGGCACAGTCATCTACAGGCCCTCCACTCAGAACCCTGATTGGCCACAACTTCTTGCTGCTTCCTTTGAAGGAGAGGATGTCATTGCAACCTTACCATCCAAAAGTATACCGATTACAAAAACTGGAATGTATAACCTGTATTTCTTTTATTGCGATCCACAGCTTGATGGTCTGGTTGTTGAGGGGAAGACCATCTGGAAGAACCCCACTGGCTACTTACCTGGTAGGATGGCCCCTCTCATGAATTTCTATGGATTCATGTCTCTAGCGCTTGTTCTACTTGGTGTCTTCTGGTTCTCTCAGTATGCAAGGTTTTGGAAGGAGGTCCTTCCACTCCAGAACTGTATCACACTTGTCATTGCATTGGGCATGTTTGAAATGACATTGTGGTACTTTGATTATGTTGAGTTCAATAAAACTGGAGTGCGACCTAGGGGTACTACCTTTTGGGCTGTAACTTTTGGCTCAATCAGAAGGACTGTAGCTCGTGTTGTTATTCTTATTGTTTCAATGGGTTATGGTGTTGTGAGGCCTACATTGGGTGGTCTCACTTCAAAGGTGATCATGCTCGGGGGAACATTCTTTCTAGCGTCTGAGGTTCTTGAATTGGTCGAGAATGTTGGTACTGTAAGCGATCTATCAGGAAAAGCAAGATTGTTCTTGGTTCTTCCAGTAGCAATTTTGGATGCATTCTTCATTCTCTGGATATTCGCATCTCTCTCTAGAACATTGGACAAACTCCAGGTACCCTTTTATTTTCAAATAGCTCCTTTTTGTCAATGCCCACCTCTGTTCTGGACCTTACTTTCAGCTCCAATTCTTTAATTTCTCTGTTTTTTTAGCCCACAGAGAGTGATTTAAAGAAATTATCTAGTTTTTCCCCCCTTTTAACAGGCAAGAAGAATGACGGCCAAGCTAGACATTTACAGAAAGTTCACTAACGCGTTAGCTGTAGCTGTTGTTGTGTCTGTTGGTTGGATTGCCTATGAGGTAATGTTCGTATCTTTAGCATCATAATACAAAGTAGATATTATACTATCGAACATAGTGTTCATTCTAACAATCATGATAAAGAAGCTGTCATAGTATCTTCTGTCTAATTAGATGCATGCTATGTGTTCTCATTATTATGTTTATAATATCAAACATATGCCTCCTTTTTCCTTGGATTACCCACTATAGTTTTTTGTGTTTCACCATCTGTTTTACTGTCATGAAAAAGGGTGCTGTTTCTAATGTTGAACCATACATGGTATGGATGCATATAGGATTCAAGTTGCCTTATTATAGTCTAGATAGGTTTGAATCATGATGTCAAGAAAGTTTCTATACTGAATCTTGTGAAGCTTTACTTCTTGTTAGTTTGCACATTGTTTTCAAAATTGGACAGAGATTTCAATTTTAACATCTGTACGTAAATGGGATCTTCAAGGTGAAATTTCTGAAATACTAGATTGTATTTCTACCAAACCAGATATTGTGAGCATGATACCATTTGCACAAAATGCAAAGTTGTTGGTCTTAGTGGTGGTGTAAATCTGGTTTGTTTTAATTTTGAATCTAAAGATGGTAGTCATATTGAACTTGACATGCAGTATGCTGGTATGTGTGTGATTTACATATAATATTTACTTTTTGGCTAATACTTGTGTTTTTTGGTTTACCATACCTGACTTTTTCCATATTCAACCCAATCCAAACCAATTAGTTTGGAAGGCTGGGTTTATGTATTATTTAACTATATAACTATTTGGAAGAATATCATGAAGCCTTTCTTCTAAATTTTGAAGAGCTATATCTATATTATATGTTTCTCTTGATGCAGCTTTATTTCAAGTCAAGTGACATATATAATGAACGGTGGCAGAGTGCTTGGATGATTCCTGCCTTTTGGCAGGTCCTTTCCTTTTCCCTTCTCTGCGTGATCTGTGTTCTTTGGGCACCTTCTCAGAACTCAATGAGGTAAAGCCCTTCCTACTATATAATTTCTTCTATTTCTTTATTTTGAACCTCTTCTCCTTCACGTTTTGCAAATTTGAATGCTTTAAACAATGCCAGATATCCTTTGTAAGTTAAAATACTTCGGACATCATATAACAGAAACCTTTTTATGGTTAGAGTGATGAATCATGATTGGGTTTTCAGTCTGGTGCCAAGATAAACCTTACGTTTCCTCGGAGGTCTTAGTACTTTTTATCTGACAGAGTTCATTGCTGAAATCTGTCTTACAAATAAGCATATTACCTTTACCTGGAGTTATTTTAATTATTATTTAGTTCACCAAGTACATTCTGGCAGTATGTTTTGAAGCTTTGTGAAAACGAGTTTGATGAGTATTTCTTTAGTATGCTATACACTGATTATTCAAATGAAAGATAGGATGAATCAACTTGTTCCTTGCTAAAACAATTATTTGAGAAGAAATCTACAAATATTAAATGTTATTCTATTTATAAAATTGCGGGCTGCACTCTTGCCAAGAAAGGATCTGAAAGAGTTAATATGTATTGATCAGGTTTGGACCAACGCCTTGAGATGTCGTTAGAGTTCGATCAATTGAATGATCCATAAAAAGTACCAAGTAAATGGTATTCTTGTAGCTCGAGTTCATCATCAGTAAAACAAACTACGTATAAAAACTCAATTCTAATCCGTTAGAACTAAAGAAATTATATGACATGAATACTTTCCTTACAGTAGTTACTGTCTAGCCACATTTAAGAATTTTCTATTATATATAGCTCAAATTGTAACATCTTTATTTGCTAGATCTGACTCGGTCCTAGCAACATATTGAAGATTTGACACGCTATCTAAGTTGTTAGTGGATCCATACTTGTTTGAAGATTTGTCCTAATATAATGCTAAACATAACCAGATTTTAATATATATTGCCCTGGACAATGCTAAGCTAGGATTTCCTTATAAGTTTTCCCATGTGCACTACGAATATTATAACTCTTTATTCATACTACCATTAGATATGCTTATTCGGATGATGGAACTGAAGAATTCGACCGAGATGAAACTACCCTTTCACTAATAAAGCCAGGACCATTTCCTTCAAACGACCGTCGGAGTTCTTCTCTCTCTCCTCATGGAAAACCGTCACCGAGCTCAGATGCTGTGGGCCCACACAATGGGGATGTCGAAGAAGACAAAAGGGAGTAACCACCCATTGGAAGAGGTCGTTACTGATCTATTGGCAACACCCATTGGCACTAAAGGGACTATACACTAATTGTCAGCTGTCGAGAAGTATGATCATCTGGTGGTATGTTCTTTTTACCTTCTAGAAGCTCTCGTTCTCCCCCAGTCATTCTAGTCCATGTTCTTGTCGTAAGAACTTTAATATTTAGGAGTCAGATACTTGATGTATTGATGTAGTTCAAAATTTTGTATTAGTTTTGTCAACTTCTTGTAGATGTTTGGCGCAACCAAAAAAAAAAAAAAAAATTCAATAAGTTTAGGAATTATTTGACTTGGCTAATCTGCATACTTGGAAGTTTCTGTTGATATTTTGATAATTTTCCGATTATGAGGGTTCCTATACACTGCTTTGCTACCGACTTGCGTTGGCACATGTGTTACATTTAGCTGTTAATGGTTCGATAAGCAGCTGTGAGGAGCCATCGATATAAACAGTGGCTCAAGAACTTGAAACTATTACAACAGTTGTATTCCGAAGAACTGTTATTATCCTAGTGGCATAGATAGGGTAAAGTGCATTTAAACCCTCCTTAGAGTTGCCTCGTTCGCAAAATAAGACCTTTTAGAAAATTTAAACAGTTTGCAACTCCCGCAAAACCGTTTTTGCTCGGAAAGCCCCTTTCTGTCAAAATGACGTTAGAAGTTGTCGTTAGAGTCCATATTTTGGAAAAAAAAATGTGTACTATCCAAAATATCCCTAATGCTTACATTGTGGCTGCTGCTGGCTCTCTTTCATTCTCAATATATAAGAATGTTTGTTTGAAACATAAAACCTAAGCTTTATATTTTCTATTTTTTGACCGGTTGGTTGGAAGAAAAAATAATATTTAATTTTTTTTATATTCCTTTTTTTTTTTACTTATTTACTCTCATTTAATGTATTGAAGCTTTTTTTTACCTACAGATCTCAAATCCAACTGCAAATTTTTTTATATTCCATTTTTTTTTACTTATTTGCTCTCATGTAATGTTTGAAGCTTTTTTTACTTATTCCTTTTTTTTTTTCTCAAGACGTCCAAATAGAAATTATGGAAGAACAATTTATTGCTATTGTAGATTAATTAGCCCATTGAAAACTTTATTAACACCAACAAATCCTGGAAGATGATTCTACTGCAAATTTTTCAACAAATTCTTGTGATTTTTTACTATGGGAGGATGAGAAACCGGACCATGCTTCGACATACATGTTTTGCAATTTATTTTTGGATTTTTGACGCGTTTAGTAATATTTAAGTTATTTGTTTAAGTAATACATGTGATGAAAATAAATTTGTACCAAGATTTACAATTTTAGTTAGAATTAATAAATAAATAATTACGATAATAGTCATGACTAATAAATTATTAAGTAAGACTATAATGATGATTATAATGATGATTACTAAATTATTAATTAAAATTATTATAATATATAAAATATTAACTATAATTATAATAATGATTAAATTATTATTAATTAATATTATAATTAAATTGTAATTAATAAATAATTAACTAAGATTATAATTATTAATTAAGATTATAGTTATTATAAAATATTAAATAATATAATATTAGTTACAGTTATCTAGCTCCAAATACGGTTTACCAAACATGCCCTAAGTTAAATGACTGGATAGTTCAGGACTAACCGGACATTTGTTAAAAGATTTTTTTTTTTTCAGAAAAAATTTAAGATGAAAACCTACTATTTAGATTATGAACATTTATTTTCTAAAATGACGTCAAGCATGAGAATTCTATCTTTTTAAAGAACGGGAGGTTATTTTTAATAATCTTTTTAATATTTTGTTTTTTGTTTCCATTTTTTTAGTTCTTATTTCATATTTTTTTTTTTCATCTTTTTAATAATCTTTTCTAGTTTTTTAAGAGTGACTTTTATTTTCAAATTTGTATAGTTTTTGTTTTTGTCTTTTTTCATTGTTTAAGATTTATCCTCATTTTTTGGTTTTTTGGAATATTTTGTCTATTTTTTATTTTTTCCATATTTTAATAGTATTTTTTTGTTTTTTATTTGGTATTTTTTTTCCAGTTTTTCATCATTTCTATTTTTTAAGAATTAATTTTTTTTGTATTTATCAGTTTTGTTTTTCCCAAAAAACATTTATATATTTGTTAAATAAAAAATAATTTATGACAAAATAATTTTAAATAATATTTATCCACTTTTTTGACGGAACTAACCGTTTTTAACAAGTTAATATTAATTAAAATAATTTTAATAAATAATTTTACTAGCAAAGACCATTTTCCCTTTGTTAATATTTATCCACTTTTTAACAAGTATTTTTGCGTAACCGTTTTTAACAAAATAATTTTAGAACTAACCGTTTTTAACAAGTTAATATTAGATAGCCCAGGGGTAAAATGGTCAAAACAATCCCATTTTAACACCCGTTAACAGAAAAGTTAGCGGAGGGGGGTGATTTGAGCATTTTCGTAACCTTTTGGGTTTTTTCGGATCAGCGAGTCTTTATTTGCATTTTCGTGACATCTAAGGAGGGTTTAAATGCACTTTACTCGCATGTGGATATGATAAATATTTACTCACAAGGGGTTTGGACAGACGATTTATTCTGAAATTACACTTAATTGAGATTATAGATATATTCATTCAAAGTAGTTGAAGAAATACCGAACTTTATTTTGCTAACCGACTCTGGATTGATTTTTTTTGGGTAGCATTCGGTTAATTCGGTTCAAACCGAACCGTATAACCGAAAATCGAATTGGACCGAAAACCGAATAAGCAAAATCGAAACTGAACCGAATTGGTTCATAACCGAATCAAACCAAACCAAATTAAATTGGTTCGGTTTATTTAATTTTTCGATATATATATATATATATATATATATATATATATATATATATATATAAACTAAATTTTCTTATTCAGTTTTGGGTCGAAATCTAAAATCGAAACCGAATAAAAAAAATTACTATTTTTAAAATCGAACCGAATTTTTTTTAAAATTGAACCGAATCTCTTATTCGGTTCGGTACAAAACCGACTAATGCTCACCCCAACTCCCAAGTATCCTGAATATGCTTTACTTGTAACATGCATTCCTGCAAACATCCACTTGGCTTGGTCGGTATTCGTACATGCATCAGCAAACAAAGTGAGCCGACTGAAAGAAGAAAGCAAACTACTCAACTAGGGGTGGGATAGTTGCTTTTATGCTTCTTCCTCTTTTTTTTAAATTATTATTTTTATTTGTTATGAGCAACCAAGTTTTAGCTGCTTATGCTTCATACTAGAAAAATAGGACATGAATGCGTGTAGTAAAAAAATGCCTCTGCTGTTTGTTTTAGTTAGGCTAATTCTAAAGGTACTTCAAACTTTTTTTGGGGTAGTCCATTTTTTTTAAAATATTTATAAGTTTGCCACTAATATTTTTTACTTGAGGCTAGTCCACAAATAACTATAAAATTTAACTTTTTCCCCCTCTTCTCCCTCTCTTGCTCTTTTCTCCCCAAAAAATACTAATTGTGCGAAGATAAGTAAACGCTAGTCCAACTTTCTTCCCAACCTAGATTGTGGGTGAAAAGTGAAGTTATACTTTCATCGCATTCCATGGTTATTTGGTATGTCATCGAGTTAATATGATGATTAGATTTTCAAACGTTATTTTCACATATAAATTCAATAAATTATGTGTTTAATGTAGAAAAATGCATATCGAAGAACCCGGGTTATCAAATATACTAAATTATCATCCTGCTTCGTCCGAATAACACATCGGGTCTTTGGAAGCATTCTTGGTAAATAATTTGACATATTAATTTCGGGACTGTAGGAAGCAGGACTGTGGACAACAAGCACAGTCCCACAGAAAAGGACTGTCAAACAGGTGACAGTCCACTTGTTAAACATGACTGTCAATAAGTGTGACAGTCCTGAAGAAACACATGACTATCACAAGTCCTGTAGTCCTGGTTATTTGTAGGACTGTCCACTTTTTCTGCAGTCATGTTTTCCTGCAGTATTTTTCGCATTCAATTTCATTTAGTTTTATTAACTTTAATTTCTATTGTAGGACTTATCATCTTCCGAGATTGTGGTACATCCTCCAATTGTAGTTGATGTAGGCAATTTATTCTCGACCGGTATTTGTTTTGAAACAAGCGAAGAAGCGTTACATTGGTGCCGAGAAGTTGGACGGAAAAATAATATAGTTACTGTAATATCCAGATCGGTCCGAAACCGTTCGGGATGAAAAACTTTACAGGTTGGATGTGAAAGAGGTGGTTTTTTTAGATGCCATGGGAACACAGATACAGTTTTCCAGAGAAAAGTTTCAAACAAAAACGTTGGTACGAGAAAAAGTGGTTGTCTATTCAAGATCCATATTAAAAACGTAGAAGATGCGAAGTGGATAGTCGAAGTCAAGAATGGAATCCACAGTCATGTTATTGCCGAAACACTTTTGGGTCATCCATATGCCGGACGGTTGAACAATATTGAGAAGAAGATAGTCGAAGATTTGTCCACTTCTGGAGTTGCACCGAGAGAAATTTATTTCGTCATACTATATGAAGATGAGAAGAACAAGTCAACAATGAAGTCAATTTACAACGTCCTATCCAAATCAAACACCAATAGGAAGAAATCAAGAATGTCGATTGTCACGACCCACACCCAGTAAAAGGGCACTAGACCGTGGGTACGTCCAGCCTACGCTACAGTGTCGGCGGTAGAACGTTGTCCTAGGTCTCAACGACATCTACACATAATATAATATACCTGAACAGAATATACTCTCCAATCAGAGGACAATCTCAGAAGGTACAACTCAATCACAATATCTAAAGATGGATAATCAGCACGAAATATGATAGATGGAAAACTCAAAGCATGATACAATCCAGAATTAAAAAGAGTTTAAGTGTTATCAACACCACACACAGAGTACGAAATAAATACATAACAATGTAGCTAAAAATATATCCAAATAATAGTCATAGCAGTCTAGTCTAGGAACTACAGGTGACTCCTGTAAGCTAGCTGGATCCTCCTGCTGATCCAGGTCGCAAGTGTCACCTATATCTGTACCATAATAGGTGGTGCAGAAGTCCTCCAAGTTCTCTATAAAATTTATCAACATATCCAGTCAGGATTGGAACGAATACATAACTCTGAAAGTAGTTCCAAAACATGGTAGAAAATATAGAACTAGCAATAGAATATAATACATGATGTGCTGTAAATGAAAGTACAGGAATACAGGAAATATAGACAAGGAAACTGAGTACATGAATAAGATAGAGAAACTATGAACTGTAAATAAATATATGTGTTTCAGAGCACAAAATAGTTATGTGATTGGTTTAGGTTGTACATGATTATTCTATTGTAATTCGATTATACGTGAAGGCATAATTGACATGTACATGATTACACTAATAGGATTTAATCACATAACCACTTATACTCTCCCGCCCCAATCAATACACAAGGATCCGATCAAGTTACGTTACGTACATGATAGTTATTTATACATGAAGTATATGTGAGAACATAAGAGTAAATGAGAGCACATGAGTGTACATGAATAATACGAATACAAGGAGTACATGATGTACATGATAGAATACATGAACATGAAATACCCGATGCACCCGATAAGGGAATAACATCTCATGACAAGATCCATATAGTACTGGTCCGTGATAACAATGTGTCGACATCAAGTAAAGTAGTCTAGAGCAGGCAATAAAGATACTATCATGATTGAAAACTAACAGAGAATGTACTCGCCTGATATCCTAAGCAACAGATGTGTATCGGTGTTCGAACTGGAATCACAGAGACATATGATATGAATTACAGGTTACAAAGTGTTCTACAGCAAACAAATGATTAAAATAATGATATCTACATACTGTTAGGCTACCTCTAGGTCAAAAGTTAACTATTGGTCAACTTGGTCCTAGTTTGATTCATTAGCAAGGGTATTGGCTATATGGACTATTTAAGTGTTTGCGCAACTTGGTATCAAACCAAATTCAACCTAAATTAATCTCAACTATAATCCACTATATATATTGTTTGCAAAAATAAAAAGTGTTTAATTACAAACTGAGAAGAGTACAAGAGTATAATTTAATTTCTGGAAAAGTACACCTGTAGAAATCTGATCAGAAGACGATCACTTTATCCCTTGGACGATGCGATATCGAAGTTGGAGAGTGCTGCAGCAAATACTCAGGAGATTATGATCATTAGTGATGCTTTGAAAGTGATTTGGAACTCTATTTATAGAGTTTAGAGATTTGTTAAGTAGTTATCCTGATTGGCGCACACTGCAATTGGTGCTCCATTCACCCAATCACGCGATTGGTTGGTTTAACTACTTGGACGCATGGCATTCTGTGTAAGAGATGCGCTTGGTCGTAGACAGTATCACGTACACGTTCTTCGAGATTAATGACATGTGCGCCACGTCATCTAACTGTTTTTGGATGATTTGATCGAATAGTGCCAACTGTTACATAGCGTCGAGTGCTACTTTCTGCGTAGTGCCCTTTGCTTAATGTAATGATATTTGATTATATCGTGCCAACTGTAAATGGCGTGAGGTAACTGTCAGTCATTATGACAGATCTGGCACAATCTTCTTGAGCATCGCACATTCGGGATTTGAACGGATTTTTTTCGACTGACGTGTTGTCAGTAATGATGACAATTATTTCAGCTTCTCGAGGAAGCTTGCCACGTGTCGGCCAGCGCCAACTGATGTCGTACGCCATCTGATGGCCAGCGCTATTTGATGATTTGTGCCCTGGCGCCATTTATGAGTAGTGCATGATGATGATTATACCCTTCAAAGTTTTCAAATTTGAAAAGCTTCAAAATTTGGAATAATTTGAATAAGAAGCATTTCTGTGTGATTGGCGCATGACAGTATCATAACTGACCCCGAGTTTTGGGCGTAGATCGTGCGACTGTTACGGGTAGCTTTAGGCTATAAATAGCTGATAGGAGAGAGAGAGAGAAAATACTTTTACTCGAATTCTCTTCTTCTCGAGCTCTTCATTTTTTTTCAACTTTCGAAGCTTCCGATCAATTGAAATGATCCCAAAGAGAACCGCAGCTGAGAAAGGGAAGAAAGTTGCCGGAGCCACTTCGCGCGTGCCTCCACTAATGGTGCCGCAGCACGTCATTCCATTAGCGAGAGCCGAGGAGGCGACCTCTTGAAGGTGAGAAAATTGATCGGAGAAAATGACAAAAGAATGCTCGTGCCATTTGCGCGTAGTGCGATCAAGGGCCAACATCGACCGCCTCTTTCAGAGTGTTGGTCGATGCTTTGCGCCATCTGTAACTCGTGCCACCTTTTTCAGAGTGTTGGCTAAAATCAATCATAAAAAATGATGCCCTGTGTCATTTGTCATGTCTTAAGCATGATGCGCCATCCGATGTAATGCACAAATCATGTGCTAACTGATTGATGCGCCAGGCAACATTCAGGGACTCGTGGATGCAGAATGTGAGGCAATGGCTCGTGAATATGAGGCACGATAGGAAGCTTTGAAAGATTTTATAGTTGTCTTCACAGTGCGATCTGGAGAAATGAAAATGAGCATTACCGAAACTACCTTTGCCATTGAGCGTTACAAGACTGAAGCCGCAGAGAAAGAGAAAGAAGCAGCTGAATACCAAACTCGTCTTCAAGAGCTGGTATATGAGATGGCCAAGCTTCACGAGGCGATCACAACAGCCAAGACGCATGAAGAAGAAGTGCTTGTACTACATCAAGTTGTCGCAAGTCGTCTGGATGATCTGATGAGGCAGCGAGATGAATTCGTCCAAGTTCAGGGTGCAGAAATTAAACGCCAAGTTAACTCACTACAACCTTTTGACTCAAAGTCCGGGAGAGACTTGGCCAGAAAAAAGGTGATTAAATCCAGAGTGGAGCGAGCCGAATCTTTGAAGAGGCTGATCACCGATCTTAGCACCCAGCCTTCCAAATAAAGTTATCTGATCGTAACAACTTTTTTTTGTTTTGCTGAATGTAATGATTTTCTGTATTTACTGGTCATTAAATAAAAACTGATGATCTTTTTGTGACTTTATTACTTATTACATATATGTTTGAGACACAAGCAATAGATAGAAATAAAAAATATGTTCAGAGGTACTGGACATGACATATCTCTTGAAAATAATAATACTTATTATATCTGTTCAGATGTAATATGGACATGACATAATATAACTTAAATTATTATTATTTCTGAGATGAATCATCAGAGGTAATGTGGACGTGACAAGTCGTTAATGTAGATAGCAGAATTCAGAGGTAATGTGGACGTGAATTCTATCGATTATCTTTGGGCCAACTGGTACTCAAGGATAGGATATCCTTTAAAACAACTGGGTTTCAAAAGATGATGTTTGTAATAATGTAGTAGATGTTGTGGATTAGTGAGGATGTATCATAAGATCTGGATAGAATCCGCTGGAGATTTTGCAGATGAGTAAATAATTCAAAGATTTGAAGTATGCACAATATTTGTCAGAAAATACAGTACGCACTTTCAAACATGATACTTTTTCAGAAATTTGCCATTGATAGGCATCATAGTGATTCGGCCATCCATCCCCGACAGTTGATAAGCTCCGTTAGAGAAAATTTTGCTTATAACATAGGAACCTTCCCATTTTGGTTCGAACTTGTCCTTACTCATGTGTGTCATAGTCATAGGACGTTTGACGGTAAGGACTAGCTCGCCTTTTTGGAATGCTCGTACTTTGACTTTATGCTTGAAGGCTTTTGAGATACGGGCTTGATATAGCTCGATGCGTTGTTGAGCTAGTAGCCGCTTCTCGTCAAGTGCTTCAAGCTCCTGAAGTCGAAGACGAACATTGTTTTCTGTTGTGAGCTCGTTGGCAATGACTATTTTTAGTAATAGGATTTAAATCTCCAATGACACGACAGCTTCGCATCCATACACCAAAGAGAAAGGTGTATAACCAGTCGGAGTGCGTACGATAGTACGATAGGCCCATAGACATTCTCCAAGATTTTAGTGAATCTGCTTGATGGAAACAAACTTCTTGAGAAGCTTGATGATCGTTTTGTTGAACGCTTCTGCCAAACCGTTAGCGGTGGAATTGTAGGCTGTAAAAGCAATACTGTTGATCTAATTGTCATCACAGAATCGAGTGAACTTCTGACTGATGAATTGAGGTCCATTGTCATGGATAATTCATCGAGGAATGTTGAATCTGTCGATCACATGATGTTTAATGAAGTTGATGACACTGCTTGTCTTGACTTCGGCTAAAGGTATAGCTTCTGACTACTTTGAAAAGTAATCGATTATAGCTAGGATAGACCGATATCCTCGGGATAAAGGCAAATTAATGGGACCAATGACATCCATGACCCAAGCTTCAAAGGCCATGATGCTACAGTCGGATGCAAAAATTCTGATGGTTGATGAAAAAAATCTGCATAGATTTGGCATGCTTGGCATTTTCTTGAATATTCAATGGCATCTGACACTATGGTTGGCCAATAATATCCTATGCATCGGATCCGATCCTGTAGCTTAGGACCAGGCTGATGTGCACAACATACACCATCGTGAGCTTCACGTAGTATCTGTTTTGCTTTATCTCCCATAAGATAGAATAGAAGCATGTTGTCAAATGATCGCCTGTATAGTATTTTGGAGGTGTGATTGTAGTACAATCGAAGTGATCGTCGACGGATTGTTGTGACTTCTTTAGGATCTTCAGGTAAGATGTAACGAATTGCAAATGCGATGAAAGGAGCTCTCCAGTCTTCACTAGTAGTGCAAATCTCGACTGAATTGCTGTATTCAAGGTGCAAATTATTCTCGATACAGAATAATTTTCTGTTAGTGATAACGATCAGTTGTTTTCTTTTTATAGGAATCGTTAGTACTGCTACTAGGTTAGCAAGCGCATCAGCTTCTGTATTGCAAGCTCGACGTATATGTTCAATGAAGAAGCCTTTGAGTGATGTAGCCAGTTTGACTACTGCTTCATGGTATGGAACGTGATCTTGATGCCGAACTTCATACGTGCCTCTAACCTGATTGACAATAGTTTAGAGTCTCCATATACTTCAAGGTATTCGATATCCAACTTTTTAGCTAATTGGAGACCGATGAGTAGAGCATTATATTCAGCGACATTATTAGAACATGGCTTGTCGAGGGAATAGGCTCTTTGAATGGACAATCCTTCTGGTGATATCAGAATGATTCCAACTCCAGTAGCGATAGTGCCTTTGGGTCCGATTCTGGATGCACCGTCGAAGAATATACGCCAAGCAAGGATTCTTTCTGAAGTCATATTTGATTCCAGAGTTTCATCAGAAATTTTATCATAGAGTTTAGAAGTCTCAGGAATTGGATGAGCAACTAGGAAGTCAGCTAGGACTTGACCCTTAACAGACATTTATGGGATATAGACCATATCATACTGTGCTAGCAATATAGCCCATGTAGCGAGTCTGGAATTGAATGTACTGGGCTTCTTCATCAAGACTCAGAGAGGGTTGACTCTGGAGATGACATGAATGGTCTGGCCAGTGATAAAATATCACATTTTCTGGACAACGAATATCAGAACTAAACATTCTTTTTCCACTGGGCTGTATCGATATTCAGTACCGATCATTGTACGACTGAGATAATAGATGGCTTGCTCATGACCTTCTTTGTTCTTATGGGCTAATAGGACACCCAGAGAATGATCCATTACTCGAACATACATCAGGAAGGGTATTCCTATAACTGGAGGCACTAGGACTGGAGGGTTCATCAAGTACCGTTTTATGTCTTCAAATGCTTGCTGGCATTCTTCGGTCCAAATGAAAGACACATCTTTCTTTATTAGTTGAGTGAACGGTCTACAGCGTCCAGAGAAATTTGAGATGAATCTCCTGATGTACGCAAGCCGTCCCTGAAATCCTTGTAGCTCTTTTAGGTTGCGTGGAGGACGCATCTCTTAACTGGCTTTGACTTTTTCGAGGTCAACGTATATACCCTTAGATGTAATAACGAATCCAAAGAATTTGCCACTAGAGACTCCCAGGAATGACTTGGTGGAATTCATCTTAAGTTGATGCTGGCGCGTTAGATCGAAGATAGTTCTTAAGTCTTGGACGTGATCTTCCTTTAGACGACTTTTGACAGCAATATCATCAATATAGCATTCGACTGTCTTCCGTAAATGTTCACGAAAGATGGTGCTTATGGCTCGCAGATAAGTTGTACCAGCATTCTTGAGACCAAACGACATGACTTTGTAACAGTAGACCCCTAAAGGAGTGCGAAATGATGTATGTTTTTCATCTTCGGGGTTCATCCTGATCTTATTGTATCCGGAGAATCCGTCCATGATAGACATTCGCTCGAACCCACAAGTGTTGTCGATCATGACATCAGTGATCGAAAGAGAAAACTCATCCTTGGGACAAGCTTCATAAGGTCTCTAAAGTTGATGCAGACTCAGACCTTCCCTATTTTCTTCATAACTGGGACACAGTTAGCCACCCAGTCTGGATGTTGTTCTTCTCTGACAAAGCCGCAAGCGATGAGCTTCTTGACTTTAGCTTATATAGCGTCCATTATATCAGGTCGGAATCAACGCTGTTGTTGTTTGACTGGCCTAGCATTTGGTAGAATGTTGAGCTTATCGGTAGCGATCTGAGGATATAATCTCGACATATCTTTATAGCTCCAGGCGAATACGTCAATGTGTTTCCGAATGAGCTGAATCAGTTTCTTGTTTATCTGCTTCAGAAAGACTTTTGCTGATGAAGATTGTCCTTGAACAAGTTTCTGTTGACCCAAACTGGATCATAGTCAACCTAATTTTGAGTATTAACAAAAATGATATCTTTTATGATCCAATATGACACATCTAGCTCAAAGACAGAACATCATCACATATCGGTTTAAGACAAGACGTCATCAACATATGAAGCTATTACTTGTATTCTGTGTCTATAAATTTTACATTTATTTGAGTCTAGGATTATGTACGCTGAGTAGCACTGAGTGTCTTAAACCTAGAATCACTTATCCAAAGCTCCACCAAACAATCACCAAATCAAACCAAGTCCATTTGAACATCCTAGCCTAATTGAACATTCTGGCCCAAGAAAATAGAGTTCGGGCCGAACTTTGCCTGCTGGGTTCCAGAACCTCCAGCAGCTCTCAACCATCCATTCTTTTAATCCATGTGCCACGATTTAATGCGATCAGCCTACCCTACCCTTCTAATACATGAATTTTCTCTCTCTCTCTCTCTCTCTCTCTCTCTCTCTCTCTCTCTCTCTTCATTTCCACCTTCTTCAATCTCTCTCAAAACCCTTCCTCTCCAAACCCTAACCCTAGAACTCTTAGATCTTAAGGATTTCTCTCCCCAAACTCAAGAATCAAGGGTTTGTGGTGATTCTCTTCCATCTCTAATAATTTGTTTGAGGTAAAAATCACTTTTCACCATCTACTTTCCATTATCTCTTTGTTTTTGCTTGTCAATAACTCCTAGATTGCTTAATCGAGGGAAGAGGCCTACAACTGAAGGTGCTTCTTCATCTAATCCTCTTCCTCCTCCACAAAATATTTAACCCATCCATCCTTTATTTAATCCTCCACCTCCACCCAATGCCAACACCTTTGATGAACAAATATTTGTCTCATTAGATGCTTTTAATGAGTGGTTTTCGGATTTTAAATCAAGGAGTGTTGAGCCGGGGCATCCGATCAACTTCACCATTTTCTCCGACTTTGATCCTAACTTTAAGGATCTTTGTTTAGATGAACTTGTGTCAACCCAATCCGTCATCTATCTAAATGCTATCCAAATGTTTTATTGTAATATGACACATGATGACACTAGAATTTATTTTCATGTCTTCGATATTGACATCTCTTTCGACGACTTTGATCTTGCCGAGTATCTCGAACTTTCTGATCCCAACTCCTGGAAGAAAATCACTGATGCTCGTGATTTCCAATTCGTTGGAGACTTCACTCTTGCGGGTTTCAAGGATATGATGTGTGAACCTAACACACGCCCCCGCAAACTTAAGGCGAAGTATCTCAATAATTACTTTTATAAACTTCATCGGATAATATTTTCATCTATCTTGCCCAAAGCGGGATCCACTGATGAAGTTACTTATCATGAAATTATAGCCCTTTACAACCTTCACTTCACTATCCCCTTTAACTTTCCTCGCAGGATGATGGACTGGATGATTCGTGCAAGGAAAAAACCTAAATCGCTTGTCTACGCGATGTATCTACCCTTGATCTTTCGTGCTTTTTACGTCCCTTTGGACGAATGTCAGATCTTACCTGCTCCTGTCTTTCTATCCAAGGCCCGCAGGACTACTGCTGTCGTTGCTTCTCCTGAGCCAGTTGATGAGGTACCATCTGATCCTGATGCACCCGAACCTGAGCCTCTAGCCACCCTTGACTCTATCCGTGACATGTTGTACGATAGCTTTCATTTGGAAGATGATCGTTACACTGCGTTGGATTATCGCACTACTCTTCAGATGAGTGCCATCAGCAACAGACTGCACGGCATCCAGTACAACGTGGCTCGACATCCCACTATGCCATTCCTACGGGGCGGGACCCTTCTCGTGAAGGTTACCGGATCGATGACCCCTGGGCCATACGGTATCTGGATCCGGATGCAGCGTTTGTTGATCCTCGTCGCTCTGCCAGCGACCCCTCAGACGCCGCTGGACCATCCCGCCTCCATGATGGTTGTGGTTCCGTTCATGCTGCTGTTGCTGCTGCCAATGATGACTTAGTTATGTTTTAATTATGCATTGTAGTTTCCTACTTTTAGCACTATTCTTTGTAGTTTTTCTTCTTCATTGTATGACTGTAAGTTGGCTTAGTTTGTATTTTTTTTCTAAACTATT
The DNA here is from genome assembly GCA_029216955.1 of Iris pallida. Taxonomy (NCBI): domain Eukaryota; kingdom Viridiplantae; phylum Streptophyta; class Magnoliopsida; order Asparagales; family Iridaceae; genus Iris; species Iris pallida. The sequence continues at coordinate 40,485,609 of JANAVB010021600.1, read as the reverse complement.
AGTTCTATTTTTATGGTTGTGTGATTGCAGTTCTTCTCTTTGTTAATCATTTATCTGTTTATGGGGGAGTACTTCGATATTTATTTGTGATAATGACAAATAGGGAGAAATATTTGATTATATATGATCATGTTGTGCTTGGATAAGAATTTTGTCTCAGGACATATCCATTTACGGGAGAGCCGGCATATCCATCTGCGGGGGAGATATTCATTCTATGCCATTCATTTGCTTTTACTCCCTACAACATGTGTCCAGGTATGAACATTGGGGCATACAAATATTGTTTTGTCAATTATCAAAATGGGAAAGATTGTTGACCCAAACTGGATCACAGTCAACCTAACTTTGAGTATTGACAAAAATGATATCTGTTATGATCCAATATGACACATCTAGCTCAAAGACATAACATCATCGCATATCGGTTTGAGACAAGACGTCATCAACATATGAAGCTATTACTTGTATTATGTGTTTATAAATTTTGCATTTATTTGAGTCTAGGATTATGTACGCTGAGTAGTACTGAGTGTCTTAAACCAAGAATCACTTATCCAAAGCTCCACCAAACAATCACCAAACCAAGCCCATTTGAACATCCTAGTCCAATTGAACATTCTGGCCCAAGAAAGTAGAATTCGGGCCGAACTCAGGTTCCTTAATTTAAGGATCCTAATTTCTAGGATTTGCTGGTTGCTAGTTGTCCAACGGCCAAAAAATTTGAATTTTGGAACAGAGTTCTGGCCGAACTCTGCCTCCCTAGACTAGTATATATAGGGCATAATTTCTTTCATTTCCATTCATCTCATCTTCTATAGCCTTATACATTCTAAGCCTACTCTTCCCATCTACTAGCCACACAACTTCCTAAGTCCCAAGGTGCTCAGTGCAATTCAGCTAGAAGTTCTGTGCAAGAGTTTAAAAGTAGTCGCTTGGACAATTCCAAGTTTTGCCTCAGCGAAAGTGTAAGAAGTTGGCATGCTCTTCTGAGTAAAGACACGTAGTGTACCTCTATTTCACAAATAGTGGATTTCAATCCTGAGCAAGAGTTCTCAGGCATGGACTAGTCCTCCACGAGGTAAACCAGGTTAAAACTGCGGTACTTGCGTATGCTTTTCTGATCTCTTTTATTTCTGCATTAATACTCTGATTAATTATTCTATTGGTGAAAGAGTTAATTTTTATTTGGTTATTATCGACACAAACTCTATTCACCCCCTCTAGAGTTTCCTACACGTACTTCAGTTTCGTCTCCGACATCGACCTGGACTAATTGATCTTAAGTAGGTGGTTCACGTTGCTTGAAGCGAAGTTCCCATTAGGTATCCACCCTTTGTGCCCAAGGATCAGATTCAGGGGCTTCAGCAAAGTCGTTGTCATCTTCTAAGAACTCAGCGATCACCATATTGGAAGATAGGGTCACTCGATGGACGTGCCCTATGCTGGTATCTGAATCCCATGAGGCAGAGTCAGAAGAGTTAGATCGCTCCTCTTTTTCACACTTAGAGGCATCTGGGGTCACAATCGGCGTAGTGTAGCCTAACCCATGCTTTATTTTGTTATAATATTATAACGACTTCCCTTTTGGAGCAGGTATACGAATAGGAGTTCGCCTTCTCCTACCACCGTTGAGGCCAGATTTGAAGTTGTAGCCCATCTTTTGGATGATGTTATTCGATTGTTGACTATAACGACGTAGTTGGAATCATCCATTATCATCATTCTCAGCATCGCTATCGTATGTAGCCTTTTGATTCAATCATTTGCTGAAGAGAATATGATGTTCGTCTTTCTTGCGGGAGGGAACCAGAAAGAACGAATCTTGTACTGATTCAAGTGATACTTCATCTTGAAGAGGTTAAACTGCTCCTAATATGAGGGGTTCGAAGTTATCCAGGATTTTTAGATAACATCGAATGTAATAATTGACATCAATATACTACAAAGGAGATGATGCTTTATTGATAATTACATCATCAATTACAACGGTTCTCTTGGCCTTAGCCGATGGCTCTAAAATTGATAACAAGAGGAGGAGAAGGAGAAAGCTTGTTACGACTAAGATCAATATAAGAGGCTCATAAGAGGTGAGCTCCCTATGCTCCATCTTTTCAGCAGGAGGATGCTTGATAGAAGAAGAGAGATTGATGATCAATGTCTGAGACGATGAGGGACGAGAAGTACGTACTTTGACAGGAATTACCAGGATGTCATCTGGACTTTCTTTCCGATCTTCTTCGGTATCCATGGCCAGCACGACTTTCATGAACTCCTTTTTGTGCATTTTGGAGTCAGTAAAATATGCCTCGATACCTCGAAAAGGATTAAGATCAGCCAGTTCTTTCCGGACTTCTCCGTTGTCATCGACATGCTTGAAGCATTGATGGAGAGTGGATGGTACGATATTATGTTCCTGCAACCATGGTCTTCCCAATAAGATGTTGTAGGAGACATGATTGTCAATCACATAGAAGGTGACATTCGTGCGAAGATTGCCAATTAGACTTTTAGGCAAATCTATCCCAATGGTTCGCTTCTCCCGAAATTAAACTCCAGAATAGTCGTGATTATCATAGAGAGATTATGAACTGGGATCTTCAGCGCATCCAATAGAGTTTTCGTCATAATGCTGAGTGCAGATCATGGGTCGACTAGAATGCGATCGACCTTCATGGTATCGACATATCCCGTATAGTAGAGAGGTCGGTCATGTCGATTTTTCTCCAGAAGCATATCATCTTGAGTGAAGGTGATATTAGAAATCAGCTCTATTACACTATGACAGTGAGAACATGCTATGGGTTCTTCATCTGGTCTCTTAAGATGGGCCAGACAAGCGTCAGCTTGCATCAAAGCTTCACTTAACTTCTCTCGGGTTTCCCTTGAGAGATGCAAGAGTTTAAAAATTGACAATATTGTCGGAGTATTGGCTAGTTGAGACAATATGTCAAAGTTATACGGCTTTTCAAGTCCAAGAGGTAGAGTTTTCTTTAATATTTTATCAAAGCGAACTGGTTGTTTGCCTTTGTCAGCCGCTGTTGGTTTGGAAGGAACTGGTTCCGCTTGAGGCGATAACGCTGAAGGAACATTAATGGCAGGTAGAGAAGATGCTGGAGGGGCATAAGAGACTGGAGGAGGAGTGACTGCATTCTCTTGTCCCTCTGGATAGTCTCTGAGATAGAGCATCCCAGATCGGGTATTAGTCATGACTTTTTTTTGGAACTGCTACGAAGGAAATCATGTTGCAGTTCTTCATCCGAGTCTTGCTTTTGGAAGACTTCTTTTAGAGAGATGAAGGATCCGTCCAGAATCCCAGGCCAACACAGGACTGATTGTGTTGAAGACGTAGAAAAAGAGATATAGGAGACCCTTTTCCCATCATTCAAGCCAGGGGCTTTCTGTAGACCATATCCCATCTTTGTCATCAGTTCGCGAGACTGTTGACTGTATAGATAGAATGCTAGCCAGTAATTGATTTCTGGCTTCGGTACTACCGTTTTGATAGAAGGAAGTGAAGTCATCGCTGGGATAAATGTAGCATCCAAAGGTGGGAGATGACCACCCAGTGATGTCATATGACATGACTTATACTTGGTTGTCTTTCTTGACTTTGTTGAGGAAGCAGGTGTCTTTGATTCAAAGTCAGCAACTAAATCGGGATGAATCCACATGATTTTTCCTTTGTCGGTTGACAGGGGTACAAGACCGTCACTTCGTGCTGGCGGAAGGTTGACGATCTCCAAAGTAGCTTTTAGAATGGGGACGACTCCATCATGCACAAGTTGAGCAGGAAAGTCGCTAAATTGCAGAGACACAACATTGACAGTCACCGTCTTTTCATCTAGCTGAAGAGTGATTTTTTTGGCGTTGATCAGTTCTTGGATCTTTCCTTTGAGTATGTAACACACTCTGGTTGGATGTCCCAAGAACCTATAATACACGTAGTATTTGGGGTTGTCAGTCTTACCTACTTCATCCGGCCGTTTTACTTCTGGCAATTGAAGTTTGTTGCTTTTGATCAGACAATCAAATATGCTCATTATATCATCCTCGTCAAAGGAATATTTCTCTTTAGGACGCGGTGCTCTCTGTGGGGGTGCCGCCATTACAGGTGTTGACTGATCCACATTGACAGCTAAAGCTTCTTTGTCCTTCACATTGATAGCTAAAGCTTCTTTACCTTTGCAGTTGCTCTGACGACCGCCACCGTTGGTTGCAGAATGTTCATCTTTATCAAGATTAGGTATCTGGATGCCTAACTATTTGAATTTATCAGCACTGTCCTCGACTGCCCTGGCACTTACTATAAAGGAGGCCCGGTCTTGGAATTGCGTAGGTCCGATCCACATGTTGACTATAGGTAACAAGTTTGATTTGTATGTATCTATAGTCAATGCATATGGAGTACCTAGAGACATTTTGAGTGTCTCACGACGAAAACGCTCGATGAAACGTTCAACAGTTTCATTAGGCCGTTGTTTGATTTTAATGAGGGTCGACATAGTCATGTCATTTGTTTCCTCATAAAATCGTTCCAGAAATATTTTCTTGAATCCTGTAAAAAATGTTATGCAACCATCTGGCAAGCTACGATACCAGTCATAGGTCGCACCCGCCAAGCACCCGACGAATACTCTAGTGAGTAGAGCATCGTTCGGTTGGAGCTGATCAGTCATTACCTCAAAATGGTTGAGATACTGACTCGGAGAGAACTGCCGTCAAACAACATGATGGTTGGTGGCTTGTACTTAGGTAGAAACATGACTTCCTTCCACTTTACAGGGTAAGGTTGTTTGATTCCTAACTTTTGTAGATCATCCTTCTGCTTGAAGGCTTCGAACTGGTTATGCAGAAGCTTCACCGCTTCAAGGGAATCTCTTGAGGCTTGGAGAGCAGTAGATTGATTCGATGTGTTAGGAGGTGGAACCGCATGATATGGACCACCCCCAGTACCAGACTGACTTGGAGTAGTCTGAGCTGGCATGGTAGCATTGTGAGAAGATTGCACCCCAGACCAGTGTTGAAGGAGCAGATGATGCTATATGTTCCTAGGTTAGAATTTGATTCGCAACGGTGGAACAGTGTGTTGTGCTATGATCACATCATGCATACTTGCAACCATTTCGGCCATAGTTTTTAAGTTAGCCTCTAACGTAGCAATCCTCTGCTCTTGACTGCTGGAGCTGGATGCGTCTTATTCTTCATTAGTGACATAGGCAGTCACTTCTCTGGCTACCGATAATGAACTGGTGGAAAAGATAGTTCGCTCAGAGCTCTCACTGTCGGCATCGAAGTCAGGTAGGAAACTACCCCCCAGAATGAGGAGTGGGAAGATTTCTTTGACCGAAGAAATCTCGGTCGAAATCAGAAATATTCCTTTGACCGATTGTTTCTCGGTCGGAAGGAAGATTCCTTTGACCGATTGTTTCTTGGTCAGAAGGAAGATTCCTTTGACCGATTGAGTCATGGTCAAAATCAAAAGGATTTCTTTGACTGGGGACATCTCCTGTAAACCCCCTAAAATTTTTACTACAAATTTTTTTTATATATAAATCGGTGTTTAAATTGCACTTCGTATTGTACGTCGCATAGTTTGTTCGCGTTATTCGTATTGTATGTCGCATGCGATATGGCGTTCGTATTAGTCCGACGAGTGCGAATATATGAGGGATACATATTTTAGGAAATATTTTGATTTTATTTTAAAGCAAGTATAGTTTTGCAAACATATATATATATATATATATATATATATATATATATATATATATATATATATATATATATATTTAATATATATATATATATATATATATATATATATATATATATATATAAAATATATAATAATATATATATATGTATTTTATATATATATATATATTTTTATATAATAATACATATATATATATGTATTATATATATATATATATATATATATATATATATATATATATATATATATATATATATATATATATATATATATATTCGATAAATACTTAATTTGTTTAAAGGTTGTGAGCAAGAGAATTTCAAAACTCCATATATTTTGCCTTATGAAATGCTACTTTATTTTTTTTATACAAATATAGTAGTAATTTGGAAAACGAGGATATTGTAAATATTTGCATACATAAATCTATATCATATATAGATTTTAATTTCTAATTTTTGAAATTAATTATCATATTATTTTCCCAACTTATAAAAAGGTATTTAAATATATTTATTGTGATTTAAATAGCGATTTGATTTTATTGGAAAATTTTCAAATAGCTTTACATTAAAGATAAGGATTTTTTCTATGTTATATTCGAGAGATTTATCAAATTGATTTTTAGCAATTTAAATTTAAAAGATGGAATTATCCATCGGGGTTTAAACCATCACAAGTCCTTATCCAACTGAAAATTTCCACCTCCTATATAAGGAGAGGTACTCATCCATAAATTATTTTCACCCCATTGTGCATCGTGTCCGTGCCTCCCATCCACTATATCTTCCCCAATACAAATACATCATAATTTTTGTCATGTCCGACAAATCAGACGTCTAACCCAGCCGTGTCGGACCCATCCCGACACGACACCTAACCCTAAGCCCTGCCCCTGTTCCGCCTCGCTACATCGACAACATACCTCCAACTCCGCCTCCTCCTCCACGCCGTTTCGGACAACCGTCGCTACGATCCCCCGAACCCGTCATCACCCCTTCCCGGCACCCAACTCCACCACCGTCGACCCTGTCACCCCTGGATCCCCTGTCGACAACAGACCACCACCATCAAAACCACCATCATCACCGCCACGGCCTCTTCGTCGGAGCCATACCCAAAAGAAAAACCCAAAATCGCAACACACCAAGACACTCACCTGACCTTGGCTTCTCCCCTGTGCCGGCCTCGTGCGCGCCGGAGCCGTGTGACTTCCCTCGCCTGTCCCGGAGCAGCGTCGGCCCCGCCGCTCCCCTGGATCACCGTCGCACTCGGCTCAACGCCGGCCGCCCGATCTCAAATTCCTCCGCGTTCGCCGCCGCCTTCCCGAAAACTCCCTTTGCCTGCGCTGAGCCGCGCCACCCCGCGAGCTTCGCCTCCCATCTGTCGCACGACCACCGTTCCGCCGATTCCTCCTCCAGATCGGCCGACTCCTCCCCCGCTGGCGCCGGCGCACCGACCGTTGCGCCGCCTTCCCGAGTGCTCCGTCCAGAGTCGTCGCGCCACCAGCTCCCGTCGCGGATCTGCCTCGCCGTGCCGGAAAACCCCCAACGCCACCGCCGGAGCCGCTGGTAAACCCTCTCCTCACTTTTCTTTCTTTCTTTCTCTCTCTCTCTCTCTTTATTTGGAGGAAAGAGAATGTTATATTAATAAGAGTTTATTATTATTATTATTATTATTATTAGTATTATTAGTGTTACTGATTTTACCATAATTATTATTATTATATTTATTATTAATATTATTATTAGTATTAGTATTATTATTATTATTATTATTATTATTATTATTATTATACTTAACTTAAGTGATATCAGTAATATTAATAGTATTGTTAATGGAGTTATATTATTAGAATGGATTTTGGAAATTATGTACTAATATAATATATTGTGAAAAACATATTACAGATTTGACCATATATATATATATATATATATATATATATATATATATATATATATATATATAAATATTTATTTATTTATATATATATATATATATATATATATATATATATATATATATATATATATATATATATATATATATATATAAATAAATATATATATATATATATATATATATATATATATATATATATATATATATATATATATATATATATATATATATAATATTTTAAACATAGTTTAAGCCCTAAAATAAATTTCCTAGAGTAATTAATATTTACATAAAAATATTTTGACTAAATATAGTTTTCAAATTATTATGTATAAATTATTTTCTAGTGTTTGCGTAAAAAAATTACTTTAAATATATTTTTCAAGTAATATTGATGATTTCTAAAATAGATATTTTAAATTGTGAAATATGGTTTCCGCCTTAATCTTATTTTACAACTCAGAGTATTTTTACTAATAAGATGTAATTTCCAAAATTATTATATATAACTATTTTTAGTATTTTTCGTAAATGAATTTTTACAAGTAAACATGTTTTTAAAGTAATATAAATATTTTCTAAAAATGTGGTACGTAACTTTCTACACAAATTCTTCTCACCATTAATCGTGACTAAATCATGCTTCCTATTTTCTTGTGGATTCATACCTTTACTCATCGACCATGGCTTTGGACTAATTGGGATATGACAGATCCTCGCACCACACCAGGCGTCATCCCAGGCAAGATATCTTGCCATATTTACTGCTTATATTTAGTTGCATTTTATTTCAGTTATTGTATCTATATTTCTTGTTTATTATTTTATTCTTGCATATGGGCTTAGAAATTAAGAGACTTCCGTTATTAGAGTGCATGTCATTGACTTTGTCACGATTGTATCACGAGTTATGTGTGAGTTGTGAGTATCATGTAGTGGTCACTTGCGTATTGGCTGATCCTCCGTGCGCATGCGTAGGAATAACTGTCAATAGATGCATGTTAGAAGACTTGACAGTTATTAAGTATAAAACAGTGTTGTGGAAGTGACACGTGTTGGTGTGTCGTGGTTACGATGCATGTATAGTATCATTGGAGGGAGAGGACAACTACTAGCGTAGGGGCTACATTTACTTTTTGTACATTTGTGGGCCGATAGTGACTCTTATGAGCACTACCTTCTGTCCCGGGGCCGATAGCGGCTTTGAGGAGCGCTACTTACTGCCCATGGCCGATAGTGACTCGGATGAGCGCTACTTACTACCACTCTTTATTTACTCTGCTGATCCTACAGCCCCTGCGTAGAACGTTGTCCTCAAAGTACATATCACATAGATGGTTAGGTACCCAGTTGTGTTGTAGTTTTATAGTGTTTATATTACAGTTATAATGGCATGTTCTTCCTGTATCTTGTTACGTCCCTATGAGGACCTGGTGATCTCTCCAGGTGTGTGTTTCGTGATTTCTTGCAGGTGCTCTAGCTAAGGCCATGTCTTCCTTCCTCCGTGATGATTGCTCTTGGACTCGTCACTTGCTTCGTTCGACCAATTCTTCCTTTGTATATTTTCTTATTCAAAAAATTTATTTGGTAGTGGATATGTCTCCGCCCAATGTATGTACAAATGACCATTTGATTATATCATTAATCCTTCATATTTGTGGATGAGATTTAGTTTGGACATGGCTTTCTACATTTTTCAGCTTATGTATACATATGTGCCTTTTATTTACCCGTATGTATACAGCTGGCATGATACGTATCTAGTCCCAAGTATTTTGGAATTGGGACGTTACATCTCCAAGACTAGGAGAGGGAAGATTTCTTTGATCGAGTAGGTCTCGTCCTCTTAATCATGTATTTTGGTAGACCCTTTCACCGGAGTCACGAATACGATCAAGGTATTGTTAGCTGGGATTGCAGGATACGTTACGTCTTGGACATTTTCCACCCCCAGTACGTCGGGACGTCATGTTGACCGAAGCATATTACAATTCATCTTCGTCCACCATAATGAGTTTAGGAGTCCGAGTGTAGTTCAAACGGTCGAAGACAGACCATTTAGCTGATTGACAACAACATTTGATCCCTACTTCATGGTGATGATTATAGTGGTGTTCCTGATGTGGAGTTACAGGTGGATGAGATGGTCCTATGATTTTTTGCTTTTGTACAAGAAGTTTGCGGAGATAAGTTACAGTGACAGGATAAGGAGAAGTCGGAGGCACATATTCTTTGATGATATTAGGAACATGGTTCCAGTTCTTAAGATGCCTTGTTCCCTGTGGGTACAGAGAAGTACTGAGTTCATTGGCATAGGTGAGAGAATTCTTGATATGAGAAACTCTTTCTGTGCGCAATTTAGTAAGTAGCGTAGATTGTGCTTGATGTGGACTTGATGATGTTCTGCACTGATTAAGGTAAGTGCTGTTTGCAAAAACAAAAAGTGTTTATTCCAAACTTGAAAAAGAATAGTACAAAGTACAATGAATTCTGGAAAAGTACAACTGTAGGAATCTGATCAGAAGACGATCACTTTATCCCTTGGACTATGTGAACTTGAAGACTGTAGCCTCTGGAGAATGTAACAACAATTTTGCAAGAGTTCTTGATCTCTGTGCGTATGTATCTGATCTTTTCACAATGATTGGAAACTCTATTTATAGAGTTCAGGAAATAACTGTTTTAGCAGTTATTCTGATGTGCGTGAAGCTGGATTGCGCCATACTGGGTTGCGCCAACCTCCTGTTGCGCCAACTTTCATTCGGTTATAAGTTGTGTACTAACTGTATTTAGACGCGTGGCATTATGTGATTGAGATGCGCGTGGTCGTGTACAGGATAGTAGACACGTCTTGAGAGATTAGTGGCATGTGCGTCACGTCATCCTGCTTTATAAATGAAAATTGTCTCAACTTTATCAGGTTGTGCGAGCTTCGATCAACTGCGCCTGATTGAGCCACGCCTGGACACGTGGCAGCTTTTGAGCAGAAGTCATTCAGATTGCGCCTAGGCGCAACTAAAGATTTTGTCTGGATTGCGCCTAGGCGCAACTTACAAAGTGTACATGACAACTGTCAACCAACTCCCCTCGAGCAGCATAATTTACGGGATTCGAAGAGATTTTTCTCGTTCACTGTGTTTGTCAGTTGTCAGTGTTGTCAGGTAATGATGGCCATTAAATGTCAGACGCCACGTAGATTTTGGCACAATATGACTAGGTGCAGTCTGATATCAGGCGCAACCTGATCAGTGTCGCAGCTTGATCTCTGAGCTTAAAAACCGTGGCGCAGCTTGATTTTTGGGGCACAACTTGATCACTGAGTAGTAGATACATGGCACGACTTGATTTTTAGGCCCTACAAGACCCCTTCAAAGTTTTCAAAAATTAAAAACCATTTCAAAGTTTTGAAATACTTTGAATTTATAAAAGTTTTGACTGAGTCAAGTTGTGCCAGTCAACCGCAGTCATCTCAATTAAATTTCTTTCTCGAAAATACTCAATCTCCTCTTCGTCTTCCCGAGTTTTATTGATATTTTTTTTAGTTTTCCATGAGGAATATGAAGAGTCAATTTAGTGATATATATGTAGGGGCAGATTTTCATACTTTGTTCTTCACTTCTGTAATTCCGATGGCGTCTAAGAAGGAAACATAGGCCAATGCTGTCACCAACATCAAATCTCCTGAAGCAAAACCCGACGTCATGCCTTCGACTTATTTGCTGGAGGCTGACCCGGTACTGAGGGCGACGAACTTTCTAGACTGCTTTGGGTTAACCCCAACTGTCTTTAATCGCTCGAGTGGTGGGCCATCCTTTGAAGAGCGCGGCGATTCGGAGGGATTCCTCAATCTAATGCGTCGCTCGGGAATCCGTAACATGCAAGAACTGGACGCCGCTCTTCGTCAGGCCGATGAAGACAAGAAAAAGGAATAATGTTTTTGTATAACAACTTTTATTCTTTTTTTGTGTCCTTGTCTGTAGGGGTCCACCCAAGTTTTATGAAATCTAAAATTTCTGATACATTGTGTGGCTGTGATTTCAAATAGTGCACGTAGATGCATTCTTTCAGCTGATTCAAATGCTTACTGTTTCGTTGAGGGACACATGGCAGTCATCACATAGCTCCCATCACCTATTGTTTAGTTCTTTTCCAAAAATAGGCTCCTAGAATGACGCGCTTGTTTCATCTTCAACACTTTTAAAAGGATAACCAGAAATAAAAGAGTCATTCATACTTTCTCAAAACAAATAACTTTTTATAAGGTTCCACTACCCAGCAAAAATTTATCATTCATAAGTTCACTTGCACCACTTCGTCCCGATGCTATTCTTTTGCATGCTGCGCCTTCAAAAGTTGGTAAGTCTCAACAAAGAACATGAGCGTTTACTCTTTCTCCACTTTTGAAGATAGATACTAATTTGCATGTTGTAGATGCTGTTAATATGAAGGTACGCACTGTGATCTTAGCTTCGATCAAAAGTGTGCACTGTTGATATGCGTCTGTTTATCAGCGCATACTGTTTGAGAGGCGCCTGTTGATCGGCGCACAGTTTTGATATGCGCCTGTTTGATCAGCGCAAACTGTTGAGATACGCCTGTGCTTCTGAGAATAGGTGTACATTACTGATATGTGCCTGTTGATTAGCGCACACTGTTGATGTACGTCTGTGTTTCTGAGAATAGACACATATTGCTGATATGCGCCTATTGATCAGCGCACACTGTTGATGTGCGTCTGTATTCCTGAGAATAGGCACATATTGCTGATATATGCCTGTTGATCAGCGCACGCTGTTGACGTGCACCTGTGCTTCTGAGAATAGGCGTACATTGCTGATATGCGCCTATACACACTGTTGATGCGCACACAGTTTTAATAGATTTTACTGACTTTTTCTTTCTTTGTTCATACTTGCAGAAGTTTGGTTGACAAGTTTCTTCAAAACTGGTATTGGTGATTTGGATGCTACAAAGAGCATTCTTCTGACACCCACATCAGACAGCTCATGTGATTCTGACACTCAGATCAGACAGCTCAGGACTCTTCATGTTCAAGAAGGGTCTTTCTCAGATGGTAGGAAGAGCCTTTATATATGAGAGTTGGATGGTGGAGAGACAGAATTAGGAATCGTATCACAAGGGTAATCTCATTCCTAGTTCTCCTGGCGGGTCGTCTTCTCTCCACCAGTTGTATTGACAGCAGCTCATCTTTGGGCTGCTGTACTCTGTGGTTCTTCTCTCGTATTTTTGAGAGAGAAGACCAGTATTGATTCTATTGTCTGGCTCGTTGCTTCAGGTCGAGACGACAAGGAACTGGCATCAATAAATAAGAAGATCCAAAGATGTAATAGACCTTCATGTTATATATTTAGAACGAAAATCTGAGATGTAATAGATTTTCATTAAGATGTATCTATGTTTTTAAAGAAGAAAATAAAGAATGATTTTTTTATGATTTGATTTTGATGTGGTGATAAGAAAAATAGAATCAAGGAGAAATGTGGATGTGACTAGTTGCTGATGTAAATAAATCGAATTCAAAGCAGGGAGAATGTGAACTCTCGTTATGAAAAGTGAACAGTCACTTCGATTTTCGAGAAAGGACACTGAATAAATAAACAATTACTGCAACTTTCGAGGAAGAGAATAAATGAATGAACCATCATGTTGGTTTTTTAAGAAAGGAAACTGAATGGACAGTTATGAACGAACGGTTATAAATGAACGAACAGTTGGGTTTCTTTCAAAAAGTCGCATCAGTTCTCGATGTTGACTGTCTAATTGTTTTGTCTATAAATAGAACAAAACTTTTGTAGATATCTTCACTTTTTTTCTGTACAAAATGTCTTCCAAAGATTTGCTCACTCCGAAGACTGAAGGAGAGACTGAGACGCCTCCTGCTGAGCCTCCAGTACCTCCTCAGAAAGAAAGGGGTGAAGGTTCAACTGCTCCTGCACCATGAGAGGACTTGATTTCCAAGCTAGTGGAGCTTGGGTAGACTGACGAAGAAGAGGCATTAAGGATGGCTGCCTGTAAATTTCTTGTGAGTTCAGACAATGAGATGTTTGAACTGTTGGCAAACTATATATTTAATCATGAAGGATCAGGGCCTCCTTCCCGTCCTTAATATTATGTAACTCCATTCTGCTTTTGAATAAAAAATAAACTTTTATTTACATCATGTCTCTGAAAATAAAGTACATTTTGCCTTTATACATAATATTTCTTGAGAAACTTGCCATTGATAGGCATCATAGCAACTCTGTCATCCATATCTGTTAATTGATAGGCTCCATTTGAAAAAACTTTGTTTACCACATACGGCCCTTCCGATTTTGCTTTGAACTTGCCTTTCCTCATATGTGTCATAGTCATAGAACGTCTGACTGTAAGAACTAACTCGCCTTCCTGAAATGTTCGCACTCTGACTTTGCGATTGAAAGCTTTTGAAATCTGGGCTTGATAAAGTTCGATGTGCTGTTGAGCTAATAGCCTTTTCTCGTCGAGTGCCTCCAATTCTTGAAGCCGAAGACGATCATTATTTTCTATAGTAAGCTCATTAGCAATGGCAATCCTCAATGATGGAATCTGAATTTCTAGAGGCAGAACAGCTTCACATCTATATACTAGAGAAAAAGGTGTGCAGCCTGTGGGATTACGAACAGTAGTGCGATATGCCTATAGACATTCTCCAAGTTTATCACTCCAATTACGTTTGTTGATAGAGACAAACTTTTTGAGGAATTTGATAATGGTCTTGTTGAATGCCTCAGCCAACCCGTTAGCCGCAGGATTATAGGCCGTAGAGGCAACATTATTGATTTTATTGTCATCACAGAATCTATTAAACTTCTGGCTGATAAATTGTGGCCCATTATCATGGATGATTCGGCGAGAGACACCAAATCTGTATATCACATGATGTTTGATGAAGTTGATGACACTACTCGTTTTAACTTCAGCCAAAGGTATGGCTTCTGCCCACTTAGAAAAATAATCGTTTATAGCCAAAATAAACCGATGCCCTTTAGATGAAGGAGGATTGATAGGGCCAATTATATCCATGCCCCAAGCTTCAAAAGGCCATGAGGCAGCAGTCGGATGAAGAAATTTTGACGGTTGATGGATAAAATCTGCATGAATTTGACATGCACGACATTTCCTTGCATAGTCAATAGCATCCGATACCATAGAGGGCCAGTAGTAACCCATACGTCGAATACGATCCTGTAGCTTAGGACCAGGCTGATGTGCTCCACAAACACCATCATGAGCTTTGCGTAATATTTGCTTTTCTTCATCACCAGCGAGATATCTCAAGAGTAACCCATCAAAAGTTCTTCGATAGAGAGTTTTAGTAGTATGATTATAGTAGAATTGAAGTGATCAGCGACGGATACTTGTAGCTTTCTTAGGATCTTCTGGCAAGACGTCATGTACTGTAAAATCAATGAAAGGTGCTCTCCAGTCCTCGCAAGTGACGTTGACTTCAGTTAGATTGCTGAATTCAATGTTGTGGTTGTTTTCGACACAAAATAGTTCTCTATTAGAGATAACAACTATTTGTTGTCTTTTGACTGGAACTACCAATACTGCAGCTAGGTTAGCTAAGGCATCAGCTTCTGTATTGCATGCACGACGTACATGTTCAATGAAGAAACCTTTGAACGAAGAAGCTATTCTGATTGCTGCTTCATGGTATGGTACCAGATCTTGATGTCGGACTTCATATATGCCTCTAACCTGATTAACAATCATCTTAGAGTCGACATATACATCGAGATATTCGATATCCAGTCGTTTGGCTAATTGGAGTCTGATGAGCAAGGCATTGTATTCTGCGACATTGTTAGAGCATGACTTGTCTAAAGAATAAGCCCTTTGAATAGCTAATCCATCGGGTGAAACGAGAACAATTCCCACTCCAGCCACAAGGGTACCTCCAGGTCCAATTCTAGAAGCTCCATCAAAGAACAACCTCCAGGTAGGAAATTCTTCTGAGATCATATTTTATTCCAATGTTTCATCATAAATTTTATCATAGAGTTTAGATGTCTCAGGGACAGGATGAGCTGCTAAAAAGTCAGCAAGTGCTTGGCCCTTTACAGATTTTTGAGGAACATAAACCATATCATATTGTGCTAGTAATATGGCCTATGTGGCAAGCCTAGAATTGAGTGTACTTGGCTTCTTTATTATGACTCGAAGAGGATTGACTTGGAATATGACATGAATAGTTTGGCCTATGATGTAATGTCTTGTCTTCTGAACAACAAATATTAAGGCTAAACATTTCTTCTCTACCGGACTATAATAATGTTCAGCTCTAATCATCGTTCGGCTAAGATAGTAGATGGCTTGTTCATGACCTTCCTTGCTCTTCTGAGCTAGAAAAGCTCCCAACGAATGATCCATTGTCCGAACATACATTAAGAAAGGTATTCCTGAGATCGGTAGTACAAGAACCGGTGGACTCATTGAATACCGCTTTATGTCGTCAAATGCTCGTTGACATTCTTTCGTCCAAACGAAAGATACACCTTTCTTCATTAACTGAGTAAATGGTCTGCAATGTCCAGATAAATTTGAAATAAACTGCCTAATGTACATAAGTCGACTTTGGAATCCTCGTAGCTCTTTTAGGTTGCGTGGAGGACGCATCTCTTGAATGGCTTTGATCTTCTCGGGATCAACGTGTATACCCTTAGAGGTAATAACGAAGCCGAGAAACTTACCACTAGAGACACCCAAGAAAGACTTGGTAGGGTTCATTTTGAGTTGATGCTGGCGCATTAGATTGAAGATAGTTCTTAAATCTTGAATGTGATCTTCCTTGAGACAACTTTTGACAGCAATATCGTCAACATAGCATTCGACAGTCTTTCGCAGATGTTCCCAAAAGATAGTGCTCCTAGCCCGCTGGTAAGTTGCACCTACGTTCTTAAGACCAAATGGCATGACTGTATAACAGTACACTCCATAAGGAGTACGAAACGAAGTATGTTTCTCATCTTCAGGATTCATCCGAATTTGATTATATCCAGAAAAACCCGTCCATGAAAGAAATTCGTTCGAATCCATATGTATTGTCGATCATGACATCAGTAATTGGGAGAGGAAATTCAACTTTAGGACAAGCATCATTAAGATCCCGAAAGTCTATGCAAACTCGAACCTTTCCGGTCTTTTTTAGGACTGGGACGACGTTGGCTACCCAGTCAGAATGTTGTTCTTCTCTGATAAAACTGCAAGCTATAAAATTTTTGACTTCATCATCAATTGCATCCATCATTTCAGGCTTGAATCGTCGTTGTTGTTGTTTGACCGGCTTGGCATTCGGCAAGATATTAAGCTTGTGAGTTACAATTTGAGGATCTAATCCCGGCATATCTTCATAACTCCAGGCAAAGACATCAATATATTCACGAATAAGGTGAATCAATTCTTGTTTATCATCCTTTGGGAGATTTTTGCTAATGAAGATTGGTCGTGATACGCCCTCCTCTCCAATATCGATCTGGACTAGTTGATCCTAAGTAGGTGGCTCTCGTTGTTCAAAATGAAGTTTCCACTGATTGTCCATCTTTTGTGCCCAAGGGTCCACTTCAGGAGCTTCTTCAATATCATCTTCATCATCTTTCGAAAATTTGGCAGACACCATGTTAGAAGATATTATCACCCTATGAACATGACCAATGTTGGTGTCAGAATCCCATGAAATAGAATTAAAAGAGTTTGATCGTTCTTCTTCATCAGATTCAGAAGGTGCTGAAGTTAGGAGTGGTGAAGCATAACCTAGTCCCCGTTTCGTTTTACTGTGGAATTGTTGTGATTTTCCTTTTGGAACAACAATACGAAGAGGAGTTTGCCTCCCTTTACCATTGTTGAGGCCAATTTTGAAATCATAGCCCATTTTGCGGATGATTGCTTTGGATTGAGAACTATAGCGATGTAATTGTAGCCTTACGGAATCATCTCTATTATCGTTATAGAGCATGATTTTTGGCTCCTCTCTTTTGTTGAAGAATATAGGCTTTTCATCTTTCTTTCGAGACGGTACTAAGAAGTACGACCCTTGTATTGAATCCAGTGATACCGTATTTCGAAGAGATAATACGAATTCTATTGTAAGTGGTTTAAAGCTATCTAGCATGTCCAAATAACACTGAGTATAGTAAGAGACATTAGTTTACTGCAAAGGAGATGCTTTATTGATTTTTACACCATCATTTACAACAGGAACTTTAGCCTTAGCAGGCTTAGTCAGATTAATGACAAAAGGAGAAGAAGAAGAACGAGAAGGTGGAGGAGGCTTCTTACGGCGAAGATCGATTACAAGCGGCTCAGAAGAGGTGAGCTCCCTTTGTTCCCGACTATCACACTTGGGCTGCTTCTCATGGGAAGGAAGATAGATAGTCAGTGGTTTGGAAGACTGAGGACAAGAGATACGTCCTTTGACCGGGATCACCAGTGTATCATTCGGCACATTTTTCTGTTCTTCATCCATGTCCATTGCTAGTACCACCTTCATGAATTCTTCCTTGTACATACGAAAATCCTTGCAGTATGCTTCAACCCCTTTGAAAGGATTCAGATCTGCAACCTCTTTTTGGACTTCTCCATTACCATCCACAAATTTGAAACATTGGTGGAGAGTAGAAGGTACAATATTATGTTCATGGAGGAATGGCCTTCCCAACAAAGCGTTGTATGAGCCATGATTGTCGATAACATAGAAAGTTACCTTTGTACGAAGATTGCCAATTTGAAGTTTTAGACGTATCTTCACCAAAGGTTCACTTCTTCATTGATTGAATTCCAAGATGGTAGTGATAGTTGTAGAGAGGTTATGCACTGGGATTTTCAAAGCATTCAGTAAAGACTTCGGCATGATGCTAAGTGCAAACCCGGGGTCAATCAGAATGCGATCGACTTTTATAGTATCTACATACCCTGTGAAATAGAGAGGACGATCATGACGATTATCTTCTAATAACATGTCATCTTGTGTAAAAGTAATATTGGGCATTAGTTCAGTTACACTATGACAATGTTCACAACTGGCTGGCTCCTTTTCAGGCTTCTTGAGAAGAGGAAGATAAGCGTCAGCCTGCATCAAAGCTTCACTTAACGTCTCTCGAGTCTCTTTTGAGAGATGTAAGAGTTCAAAGATTGACAATCTTGCTGGAGTATTGGCCAATTGAGCTAATATATCAAAATTGTAAGGCTTTTCAAGTCCAAGAGATGAGGACTTCTTCAGTGCTTTGTCAAAGCGAACAGGTTGCTTTCCCTTATCTGTTGATGTTGGTTTAGGAGAAGATTGTGTCACGCCCCGCTCCCGCAGGAGCGATCGTCCTCGCTAAGGCGTGATGTCGCATGGGCCTAGGTTACGTCCGTGCAAGACTAAGTCCAGAAACGGCCGATTTGAGCTAGGCCACAGAGTAGCACAGAGTGTCCCTATTTTGCAGCAGAAAGTAAATGAACACAAATTAAAGTGAATTCAAACTCTTTATTGACATTCAAGAAGTTTACAAGCGGCACTAGGCCGAGATTACAAATCGCTCAGCTCTCTCTCTCTCTGAAACATAAAAGGGGCGTGCCAAGTGGCTTACAAGGTGGAATGATTCATGGCGATGTTCCGATACATTATGTCCTGTATAGGGTGCTTCAGCTTCTTGTAAGGCTCCAAGGCCCCAGAGTTAGCTCTGCGCCTTAGCGTGTTCGAGGGAAGCTCCGCACCCGATGACGACTTTTGCGTCCTGCAAGCAAATTGTGGGGTTATCAGTACATTGTTATGTACTGGTGGGGAGGCTAGCTCGCCCACAATGCTATCATTTCCAAACACGTTCTATTTACTTTTGTGCTCCGTCTATCATTCATTGTCTTTCTAATCTTGCCTTAGAATCAGTTTCATGGCATATTTTATAACCTATCCCGTGTTGCCAAATTCAAGTATTTGTATGGAAATACATGTACGACTTACCCATACTTATCGTACGGCCTTTCCTGTCCAAAGTAAACCAAGTTAGTCAACAATTCATATAAACTTTCAATGTCGAGTGCGTGTCCCTGCCTCAGATTCTAGCACATCGTAGGCACGTTCTCTAACTCATTTGCATAAAGTACTCTTTAACATTTGGTGTGTTATATTTCAAGCATGTTCAGAGGGCACTTTATTTAGTTAACTTAGACTACTTTGTTTCAATGTAAGGACTTGCACGTAGATTGCCACCAGCAAAGCCCACTTAGTCTATATGCACCGGTCGCTGGAATCACAAGCCATTTTGGACACATTCTCTTTGGCATTCTCACCTATCGAAGCGTGATGGCTGGTACACCTTGATATCTCTTGAAATGCCTGGCATTATGTCTCTTTGAGTGGTCGAGCCCCCACCCAAGTAGCCCGTAAGTCCCTTTTTGATTTTGCCTAGGCCGGCCACGATATTCCCCCCCTCGCTAGTACCGCAGAATTCCTTCTTCTTCACGGCCACGGTATTTCCCCTTCGCCCGTGCCGATTGTCCACGACCATTTCGTATTGACTTGTCATTTAACTTAACGGCTATCTTTGAGCCATAGGCTGTCTCTGAGTCATAATGCGTTATCGACTAGGTTGGCGTCCGTGCAGCGCGGGTAGCGAGCCCCGTTGCACGTACCCGTCATACCTATCGCTAACCATTCTTTTCTTTCTTATCTTTTATTCACTCTTTCATTTCTTTCTTTCACTTGTTCGTACATTCATTCATTCTTTCCGTATTCATTCATTCATTCGTTGATTCATTCATTCATTATGCAACTCCCTGTATGGGAGTCGCCTTGGTGACCCATCGGTACCGAAGTCTTCCAATGTTGCTATACTCTACTCGGAACGACTATGTCGATAGTCTTCCATTTCTTCGTTATAAACCGTTTATTGTTTTATTGTTGAACGCATAAGAAACTTGAATGTAAGTTTGTGCCTTAGCACGAGCGTAGAGCGCGGTACGAGAGTTCTCGCATTTTCTATATTCTTTTCTATATTCTACAGAAGCATACAAGATGGGATTATTCCCTTAGCTAGGTGCGTTGAGTCATTTATTAGCATGCGCGGTGTTATCGCCTTGCGATTTTAGCAATAGTGTCTGTATTGTTATGTGTCTAGGCTAAGCAAAGACGGGTTCATCAGAGCCACCCACCTTAGCGATGTTCGCATCGGCCGAGCGATACTCCGAGCGCACCTTTGAAAGTCTAAGTCTGGATTCCTCTTGACGGGCCAATGTAAGCCTTGTATCGATTCTTCATCAGGTCGATGCCAACTCTTCGGGTCGATGGCTCGTTTGAGTCGTTGCACTTGCCATTTGAATCGGCGTTCCACTAGGGCGGAGCGGGTCATTACATAATACACCACTCAAAATAAGTCTCTTCCTCAAGACTTTCTGAGTGCAGTCGTCCTATCGTTCCTTAATTCATTGCCGTGTGCATACCTTAGATAATTCCTATCGAATGGCTTTACCGTTCGATGGCATCGAACCATACTCGATACCTTTCTAAGTTCCGTGTCGTATACGTTTGGTCGATTTTATTGAATAACTTTTTATTCATTTTAGAGTTGATGGTACTTATTCAATTCAAGTGTTTCTTCGTCTTGGTTGTTATTTTTTCGTATCATGGGACTGAAATGGTCGCACGAGGCACGTTGTAATTCGTTAAATGCGAGGGTCGTAGGCTGAGGCAAACTCACTTTCGTTTATCTCGGTCATCGAGAAGACTCGATTCACTTCTCAAGCGTTCTTGACCACGAAATCAATATGATTTCTTCTTAGCGGGGTCGACCAAGTCTAAGTAATTTTCGTCCGATTCAAGACCAAATATTGTACTATCATCGAGTATATCTTCCTATCAATGATATTTGTACGATCGTCATTCATCGAGTCAGAGTACTCCCGAGTATAGTATCCATCGAAATAATGATATTTGCACGATCGTCATTCATCGAGTCAGAGTACTCCCGAGTTATCGTATATCGATCTTTGATACGCCTCAATACCATTGACGATATGCGTAACCTGATGATCTTCCTTTGCAACCAATTTTGAGTTGTGCGACTGATGTTATTGTCCGAACTGGATATACCACAATTCCATTCGATTCAATCCAAGATCAAGTTCGATCGCTATTCCTCAAGCTAGTTTCAATATCGTTCTCCAAAACTCAAGTCATATTTTATTTGACCCAATCCGAAATCACAAGTGCTATCCTCTAGCTTCCTCGATGAAGACATACATCTTTATTCATCGTTCTGAGTCGTTCTCTAACTTGCGTTGCCCATTGACAAGTAGTCTGAACGATATCTCGTTCGGGACATTCGAAGTCACGACCAACTAGGCGTGAGGCGTTCTAAGGTTTTTGCGCGATCGCATCGCCTCGCCGACATACTCATCGTTACTCGTAATCCTCAATTTTGCTCGAATGATTTCTAAGAAAATCCATACGCCACTCGGATTCGAGCCATCCTATTTAATCCATAATTACATTCACATCATTTGCTAAGACAAATTTTAGATTCGTTCGACGAATCTCTAGCGTAATCGCTCACGTCGTATCGACGCATTAAGTCGTTCGCACTATTCCTCAAAATCCAAATCAATCTTCTATGCACGCCTAAGCGTTAGTTTGATAGCGTTCCTATCGATATACACTCTAAGCGTAGCTTCGTTTCCGACCGAGCGGTACTTGATATCGCTCGTAACTCGATTGCACAAAAAAGTCGAGGTGTGCGACACGCGGTACAACTTACCCAAAAGGCCGTGTGCATAGCCATCCCGTGCGGACTATATCCGAGTTTACACGCTCACTTATTCTCGTTCGAGCGATAATCGATCTCGCTCGCAACTCGTTTGCACCAGAAGGTCTTGGTGTGCAATACGCGGCACAACTTAGCCAAAAAGCCGCGTGCATATCCATCCCGTTCGAACTATACTTTGGTCTCGTGTACTCGTTTGCCATTATCAGCGTAAGGTTATTCAAGCACGCCTTGCGTTTGCTAACTTCTAGCATTCGTTCCTTCCAACTCAAGTTCGTCGCGGTTTGGCACAAAGGCCTTCGCCTATCGATCCCGTTCAATCGAGTACTTGTACGAGCTTTTGAAAGTATTAGACTTATTGTATGGAACATCCCAAGGCACAACGAGAGAGAGCGTACA
The DNA here is from genome assembly GCA_029216955.1 of Iris pallida. Taxonomy (NCBI): domain Eukaryota; kingdom Viridiplantae; phylum Streptophyta; class Magnoliopsida; order Asparagales; family Iridaceae; genus Iris; species Iris pallida. Next base: position 40,462,806 of record JANAVB010021600.1, on the reverse strand, counting down.
CTTTTTTTATTTCCAACGAGCTTTCAAAACTGAGAAAATCGAAATGAAGTCTAAGGACGTAAATCCGTGCTCTGATACCAATCTGTCACGCCCCGCTCCCGCAGGAGCGATCTTCCTCGCTAAGGCGTGATGCCGCACGGGCCTAGGTTGCGTCCGTGCAAGGCTAAGTCCAGAAACGGCCGATTTGAGCTAGGCTACAGAGTCGCACAGAGTGTCCCCATTTTGCAGCAGAAAGTAAATGAACACAAATTAAAGCTAATTCAAACTCTTTATTGACATTCAAGAAGTTTACAAGCGGCGTTAGGCCGAGATTACAAATCGCTCAGCTCTCTCTGAAACATAAAAGGGGTGTGCCAAGTGGCTTACAAGGTGGAATGATTCATGGCGATGTTTCGATACATTATGTCCTGTATAGGGTGCTTCAGCTTCTTGCAACGCTCCAAGGCCCCAGAGTTAGCTCCGTGCCTTAGCGCGTTCGAGGGAAGCTCCGCACTCGATGACGACTCCTGCGTCCTGCAAGCAAACTGTGGGGTTATCAGTACATTGTTATATACTGGTGGGGAGGCTAGCTCGCCCATAATGCTATCATTACCAAACACGTTCTATTTACTTTTGTGCTCCGTCTATCATTCATTGTCTTTCTAATCTTGCCTTAGAATCAGTTTCATGGCATATTTTATAACCTATCTCCTGTTGCCAAATTCAAGTATTTGTATGGAAATACATGTACGACTTACCCATACTTATCGTCCGGCCTTTCCTCTCCAAAGTAAACCAAGTTAGTCAACAATTCATATAAATTTCAATGTCAAGTGCGTGTTCCTGCCTCAGATTCTAGCACGTCGTAGGCACGTTTTCTAACTCATTTGTATAAAGTACTCTTTATCATTTGGTGTGTTACATTTCAAGCATGTTCAGAGGGCGCTTTATTTAGTTAACTTAGACTACTTTGTTTCAATGCAAGGACTTGCACGTGGATTGCCACCAGCAAAGCCCACTTAGTCTATATGCACCAGTCGCTGGCATCACAAGCCATTTTGGACACATTCTCTTTGGCATTCTCACCTATCGAAGCGTGATGGCTGGTACACCTTGATAGTCTCTTGAAATACCTGGCATTACGTCTCTTTGAGTGGCCGAGCCTCCACCCAAGTAGCCCGTAAGCCCCTTTTTGATTCCGCCTAGGCCGGCCACGATATTCTTCCCCTCGTTCGTGCTGCGGAATTCCTTCTTCTTCACGGCCACGATATTCCCCCCTTGCTCGTGCCGATTGTCCACGACCATTTCGTATTGACTTGTCATTTAACTTAACGGTTGTCTTTGAGCCATAGGCTGTCTCTGAGCCATAATGCGTTATCGACCAGGTTGGCATCCGTGTAGCGCGGGTAGCGAGCCCCGTTGTACGTGCCCGTCATACCTGTCGCTAACCATTCTTTCCTTTCTTATCTTTTATTCACTCTTTCATTTCTTTCTTTTACTTATTTGTACATTCATTCATTCTTTCCGTATTCATTCATTCGTTGATTCATTCATTCACTTATTCGTTCATTCATTTATTCATTCACTTATTCGTTCATTCGTTCATTCATTCATTATGCAACTCCCCGTGCAGGAGTCGCCTTGGCGACCCATCGGTCCCGAAGTCTTCCAATGTTGCTATACTCTACTCGGAATGACTATGTCAATAGTCTTCCATTTTTTCGTTGTAAACCGTTTATTGTTTCATTGTTGAACGCATAGGAAACTTGAATGTAAGCTTGTGCCTTAGCACGAGCGTAGAGTGCGGTACGAGAGTTCTCACATTTTTCATATTCTTTTCCATATTCTATACAACCATACAAGTTGGGATTATTCCCTTAGCTAGGTGCGTTGAGGCATTTATTAGCATGCGTGGGGTTATCGCCAAGCGATTCTAGCAATAGTGTCCGTATTGTTATGTGTTTAGGCTAAGCAAAGATGGGTTCATCGGAGCCACCCACCTTAGCGATGTTCGTATCGGCCGAGCGATACTCCGAGTGCGCCTTTGAAAGTCTAAGTCTGGATTCCTCTTGACGGGCCAATGTAAGCCTTGCATCGATTCTTCGTTAGGTCGATGCCAACTCTTCGGGTCGACGGCTCGTTTGAGTCGTTGCACTTGCCATTTGAATCGGCGTTCCGCTAGGGCGGAGCGGGACATTACATAATACATCACTCAAAACAAGTCTCGTCCTTGAGACTTTCTGAGTGCAGTCGTCCTATCGTTCCTCAATTCATTGTCGTGTGCATAGCTTAGACAATTCCTATCGAATGGCTTTACCGTTCGATGGCATCGAACGGTACACGATACCTTTCTAAGTTCCGTGGTCGATTTTATTGAATAACTTTTCATTCATTTTAGAGTTAATGGTACTTATTCAATTCAAGTGTTTCTTCATCTTGGTTGTTATTTCTTCGTGTCATGGGACTGAAATGGTCGTACGAGACACGTTGTAATTCGTCAAATGCGAGGGTCGTAGGCTGAGGCAAACTCACTTTCATTTATCTCGGTCATCGAGAAGACCCGATTCGCTTCTCAAGCGTTCTTGACCACGAAATCAGTATAATTTTTTCTTAGCGGGGTCGACCAAGTCTAAGTAATTTTCGTCCGATTCAAGACCAAATATTGCACTATCATCGAGTATATCTTCCTATCAATGATTCAATTCGTTATCCCAACTTTACTTACGCATCATCTATTCCTATCATTCCCTTTGTTTGGGGCCAATCTCGTCGTCGTTCACGCACACTCCGCCTACGCGTTTCTTTGATTCTGAGCCACGCTTGTACTAGTATCATTCCTTTCTTTTAACACGATCTCAATTCCCGATACTTTCTATTCCTTGAGTCTCGTTTGTAATTCAACGTGTCACTTGGTTGGATCGTGCATGTATTCTAGGCGTCCCCAAAATACATGCCTTTACCAAATTGCGTGATAGAGAATTTATCATTCTCACTCGAGTCGCATCGTGCACATACTCCAACGTCCCTAAAATATATACATGTCAGCCGAATCTCGTGAGCAGGATTTCCTATTCTTGAACCATTTCATCCATCCACACCAATCCCTAAGATCAATCTTTCGATTGCTAACTCTTGAAACAGGGGCGTCTCGCCTAACCGCTAGGCTATTTCTCAAGGCTAAGTCAATGTCAGGATTGGAATCATAGTTCCCCAACAATAATGCCAACACTGACCCTAATCCTAGGGTCAAACCAAAGTCAGTAGTACGGAGTTTTCTACCCAAGCTCGCATCACTCAGATTTCTAAACATCGAGCACGATCACCTATTCGCATCCATACATTCGTTGCGCATATTCGAATCCATTCAAATCACAAATTCTAACCAATTCATGTGTCCGATCACGAGGTCATCTAGCTTTGATAATATGTTGTGCCCCAATCTCATGCGAGTCCGATTATCCATGATGGTTCATGAATCACCATGCAACACTCCCGCAGAATAATCATTCTTATCGGGGCGTAACTCTTGCTTGTATCTAGACTAATTCATTCTCGATACACAGATTGGACCAACGCAATCCTCAAATTCAACCGTCACGCACGCTAAGTCATTCTCGAGTCCACATTCACGTCAAACCACAAGTCGATCTATCAAATTTGCCATGTCATGCAAGTTCGATCACCCCCGCTGTATGAATCACCATACCAGCACTCACGCGGAGTAATCGCCCTAATCGGTGCGACGCATGTACGAGGCTGGATTTGCGCTTGCATAAGACAAAAATGTTAACGTTGTGGTTATCGACGAAGTAAATCCAAACATTTTTATTTTTTATCCAAGCGAAGATCTCGGTTCGATAGTCTGACCATCATTCGTTCAACTAGAAAATCCTCGAGCCACGTCTATATTTTCTTCGACACATTTCAATATCCCGAGTATAGCATCCATCGGAACAATGACATTTGCACGATCGTCATTCGCCGAGTCAGAGTACTCCCGAGTTATCGCATATCGATCTTTGATACGCCTCAACACCATTGACGATATGCGTAACCTGATGATCTTCCTTTGCAACCAATTTCGAGTCGTGCGACTGATGTTATTATCCGAACTGGATATACTACAATTCTATTCGATTTAATCCAAGATCAAGTTCGATCGCTATTCCTCAAGCTAGTTTCAATATCGTTCTCCAAAACTCAAGTCATATTTCATTTGACCCAATCCAAAATCACAAGTGCTATCCTCTAGCTTCCTCTTTCAAGACATACATCTTTATTCATCGTTCTGAGTCGTTCTCTAACTTGCGTTGTCCATTGACAAATTGTCTGAACGACATCTCGTTCGGGACATTCGAAGTCACGACCAACTAAGCGTGACGCGTTCTAAGGCTTTTGTGCGATCGCATCGCCTCGCCGACATACTCGCCGTTACTCGTAATCCTCAATTTTGCTCGAATAATTTCCAAGAAAATCTATACACCACTCGGATTCGAGCCATCCTATTTAATCTGCAATCACATTCGCATCATTTGTTAAGACAAATTTTAGATTCGTTCGACGAATCTCTAGCATAATCGCTTACGTCGTATCGACGCACTAAGTCGTTCGTACTATTCCTCAAAATCCAAATCAATCTTCTATGCATGACTAAGCGTTAGTTTAATAGCGTTCCTATCGATATACACTCTAAGCGTAGCTTCGTTCCCGACCGAGCGGTACTTGATATCGCTCGTAACTCGATTGCACCAAAAAGTCGAGGTGTGCGACACGCGGTACAACTTAGCCAAAAGGCCATGTGCATAGCCATCCCGTGCGGACTATATCCGAGTTTGCACGCTCACTTATTCTTATTCGAGCAATAATCGATCTCGCTTACAACTCGTTTGCACCAGAAGGTCTAGGTGCGCGATACGCGACATAACTTAGCTAAAAGGCCGCGTGCATATCCATCCCGTTCGAACTATACTTTGGTCTCATGTACTCGTTTGCCATTGTCAGCGTAAGGTTATTCAAGCACGCCTTGCGTTTGCTAACTTCTAGCATTCGTTCCTTCCAACTCAAGTTCGTCGTGGTTTGGCACAAAGGCCTTCGCCTATCGATCCCGTTCAATCGAGTACTTGTACGAGCTTTTGAAAGTATTAGACTTATTGTATGGAACATCCCAAGGCACAACGAGAGAGAGCGTACACTTCTTTATTTCCAACGAGCTTTCAAAACTGAGAAAATCAAAATGAAGTCCAAGGACGTAAAGTCGTGCTCTGATACCAATCTGTTATGACCCGCTCCCGCAGGAGCGATCGTCCTCGCTAAGGCGTGATACCGCACGGGCCTAGGTTGCGTCCGTGCAAGGCTAAGTCCAGAAACGGCCGATTTGAGCTAGGCCACAGAGTCGCACAGAGTGTCCCCATTTTGCAGCGGAAAGTAAATGAACACAAATTGAAGCGAATTCAAACTCTTTATTGACATTTAAGAAGTTTACAAGCGGTGCTAGGCCGAGATTATAAATCGCTCAGCTCTCTCTGAAACATAAAAGGGGCGTGCCAAGTGGCTTACAAGGTGGAATGATTCATGACGATGTTCTGATACATTATGTCCTGTATAGGGCACTTCAGCTTCTTGTAACGCTCCAAGGCCCCAGAGTTAGCTTCGTGCCTTAGCGCGTTCGAGGGAAGCTCCGCACCCGATGACGACTCCTGCATCCTGCAAGCAAACTATGGGGTTATCAGTACATTATTATGTACTGGTGGGGAGGCTAGCTCTCCCACAAAGTTATCATTACCAAACATGTTCTATTTACTTTTGTGCTCCGTCTATCATTCATGTCTTTCTAATCTTGCCTTAGAATCAGTTTCATGGCATATTTCATAACTTATTACGTGTTGCCAAATTCAAGTATTTGCATGGAAATACATGCACGACTTACCCATACTTACCGTCCGGCCTTCCCCGTCCAAAGTAAACCAAGTTAGTCAACAATTCATATAAACTTTCAATGTCGAGTGCGTGTCCCTGCCTCAGAGTCTAGCACGTCGTAGACACGTTCTCTAACTCATTTGCATGAAGTACTCTTTATCATTTGGGGTGTTACATTTCAAGTATGTTCAGAGGGCGCTTTATTTAGTTAACTTAGACTACTTTGTTTCAATGCAAGGACTTGCACGTGGATTGCCACCAGCAAAGCCCACTTAGTCTATATGCACCGGTCGCTGGCATCACAAGCCATTTTGGACACATTCTCTTTGGCATTCTCACCTATCAAAGCGTGATGGCTGGTACACCTTGATAGTCTCTTGAAATGCTTGGCATTATGTCTCTTTGAGTGGCCGAGCCCCCACCCAAGTAGCCCGTAAGCCCCTTTTTGATTCTGCCTAGGCCGGCCACGATATTCCCCCCTCGTTCGTGCCGCGGAATCCCTTCTTTTTCACGGCCACGGTATTCCCCCATCGCCCGTGCCGATTGTCAACAACTATTTCGTATTGACTTGTTATTTAACTTAACGGCTGTCTTTGAGCCATAGGCTGTCTCTGAGCCATAATACGTTATCGACCAGGTTGGCGTCTGTGCAGCGCGGGTAGTGAGCCCCGTTGCACGTGCCCGTCATACCTGTCGCTAACCATTCTTTCCTTTCTTATCTTTTATTCACTCTTTCATTTCTTTTTTTCACTTGTTCGTACATTCATTCATTCTTCCCGTATTCATTCATTCATTCGTTGATTCATTCATTCACTTATTTATTTATTCATTCATTCATTCACTTATTCATTTATTTATTCATTCATTAATTTACTTATTCGTTCATTCATTCATTCATTCATTCATTATGCAACTCCCCGTACGGGAGTCGCCTTGGCGACCCATCGGTCCCGAAGTCTTCCAATGTTGCTATACTCAACTCGGAACGACTATGTCGATAGTCTTTCGTTTCTTCGTTGTAAACCGTTTATTGTTTCATTGTTGAACGCATATGAAACTTGAATGTAAGCTTGTGCCTTAGCAGGAGAGCGCGGTACGAGAGTTCTCACATTTTTCATATTCTTTTCCATATTCTATACAAGCATACAAGATGGGATTATTCCCTTAGCTAGGTGCGTTGAGTCATTTATTATCATACGCGGTGTTATCGCCTAGCGATTCTAGCAATAGTGTCCGTATTGTTATGTGTCTAGGCTAAGCAAAGACGGGTTCATCGGAGCCACCCACCTTAGCGATGTTCGCATCGGCCGAGCGATACTCCGAGCGTGCCTTTGAAAGTCTAAGTCTGGATTCCTCTTGACGGGCCAATGTAAGCCTTGCATCGATTCTTCATCAGGTCGATGCCAACTCTTCGGGTCGACGGCTCGTTTGAGTCGTTGTACTTGCCATTTGAATCGGCATTTCGCTAGGACAGAGCGGGTCATTACATAATACACCACTCAAAACAAGTCTCGTCCTCGAGACTTCCTGAGTGCAGTCGTCCTATCGTCCCTTAATTCATTGCCGTGTGCATACCTTAGACAATTCCTATCGAATGGCTTTACCGTTCGATGGCATCGAACCATACTCGATACCTTTCTAAGTTCCGTGGTCGATTTTATTAAATTACTTTTCATTCATTTTAGAGTTGATGGTACTTATTCAATTCAAGTGTTTCTTCGTCTTGGTTGTTATTTCTTCGTGTCATGGGACTGAAATGGTCGTACGAGGTACGTTGTAATTCGTCAAATACGAGGGTCGTAGGCTGAGGCAAACTCACATTTGTTTATCTCGGTCATCGAGAAGACTCGATTCGCTTCTCAAGCGTTCTTGACCACGAAATCAGTATGATTTCTTCTTAGCGGGGTCGACCAAATCTAAGTAATTTCCGTCCGATTCAAGACCAAATATTGTACTATCATCGAGTATATCTTCCTTTGAATGATTCAATTCGTTATCCCAACTTTACTTGCACATCATCCATTCCTATCATTTCCTTCGTTTGGGGCCAATCTCGTCGTCGTTCACGCACACTCTGCCTACGCATTTCTTTAATTTCGAGCCACGCTCGTACTAGTATCATTCCTTTCTTTTAACACGATCTCAATCCCCGATACTTTTCATTCCTCGAGTCTCGTTTAGAATTCAACGTGTCACTTGGTTGGATCGTGTATGTATTCTAGGCGTCCCTAAAATACATGCCTTCACCAAACCGCGTGATAGAGAATTTATTATTCTCACCCGAGTCGCATCGTGCACATACTCCGACGTCCCTAAAATATATGCATGTCAGCCGAATCTCGTGAGCAGGGTTTCCTATTCTTGAACCATTGCATCCATCCACACCAATCCCTAAGATCAATCTTTCGATTGCTAACTCTTGAAGCAGGGGCGTCTCGCCTAACCGCTAGGCCATTTCTCAAGGCTAAGTCAATGTCAGGATTGAAATCATAGTTCTCCAACAATAATGCCAACACTGACCCTAATCCTAGGGTCAAACCAAAGTCGGTAGTACGGGGTTTTCTACCCAAGCTCGCGTCACTCAGATTTCTAAATATCGAGCACGATCACCTATTCGCATCCATGCATTTGTTGCACGTATTCGAATCCATTCAAATCACCAATTCTAACCAATTCATGTATTCGATCACGAGTTCGTCTAGCTTTGACAATATGTTGTGCCCCAATCTCATGCGAGTCCGATTATCCATGGTGGTTCATGAATCACCATGCAACGCTTCCGCAGAATAATCATTCTCATCGGGGCGTAACTCTTGCTTGCGTCTAGACTAATTCATTCTCGATACGCAGATTGGACCTACGCAATCCTCAAATTCAACCGTCACGTACGCTAAGTCATTCTCGAGTCCACATTCGTGTCAAACCACAAGTCGATGTATCAAATTTGTCATGCTATGCAAGTTCGATCACCCCCGCTGTATGAATCACCATACCAGTGCTCACGCGGAGTGATCGCCTTAATCGACACGATACATGTGCGAGGCTGGAGTTGCACTCGCATAAGACAAGAACGTCAACGTTGTGGTTATCGACGAAGCAAATCCAAACATTTTCATTTATCATCCAAGCCAAGATCTCGGATCGATAGTCTGACCGTCATTCATTCAAATAGAAAATCCTCGAGCCACGTCTATATTTTCCTCGACACGTTTCAATATCATGAGTATAGAATCCATCAGAACAATGACATTTGTACGATCGTCATTCGTCGAGTCAGAGTACTCCCGAGTTATTGCATATCAATCTTTGATTGTCTTAATACCATTGACGATATGCGTAACCTGATGATCTTCCTTTGCAACAAATTTTGAGTCGTGCGACTGATGCTATTGTCTGAACTGGATATACCATAATTCCATTCGATTCAATCCAAGATCAAGTTCGATCGCTATTCCTCAAGCTAGTTTCAATATCGTTCTCCAAAACTCAAGTCATATTTCATTTGACCCAATCCAAAATCACAAGTGCTGTCCTCTAGCTTCCTCGATCAAGACATACATCTTTATTCATCGTTCTGAGTCGTTCTCTAACTTGTGTTGCCCATTGATAAGTTGTCTGAACGACATCTCGTTCGGGACATTCGAAGTCACGACCAACTAAGCGTGACACGTTCTAAGGCTTTTGCGCGATCGTATCGCCTCGCCGACATACTCGCCGTTACTCATAATCCTCAATTTTGCTCGAATGATTTCCAAAAAATCCATACTCCACTCGGATTCGATCCATCTTATTTAATCCACAATCACATTCGTATCATTTGCTAAGACATATTTTACACTACACCAAAAACAGTAATATTCGACCCTTTAGGTTCGCAAATAATGACGGACTAAGACAGTGGCTCTATTTTCGACTGTCTAAATCTGTCGATTTCTATTAAAATAATATTATAATATAAAATAGGGCAATCGATCTGTACGTATCTCTTTTCCCTAAAATTTTTGGCGCCTATACTTGGAGCCTAAACTCACTTTTCATCTTTTTTCATCTCCTCCCAAATTAACCGGCGGTCCCTTCTCTCTCTCATCTCTAGCGTAATCGCTCATGTCGTATCAACGCTCTAAGTCGTTCGCACTATTCCTCAGAATCCAAATCAATCTTCTATGCATGCCTAAGCGTTAGTTTGATAGCATTCCTATCGATATACACTCTAAGCGTAGCTTCGTTCCCGACCGAGCGGTACTTGATATCGCTCGCAACTCGATTGTACCAAAAAGTCGAGGTGTGCGACACGCGGTACAACTTAGCCAAAAGGTCGTGTGCATAGCCATCCCGTGCAGACTATATCCGAGTTTGCACGCTCACTTATTCTCGTTCGAGCGATAATCGATCTCGCTCGCAACTCGTTTGCACCAGAAGGTCTAGTTGCGCGTTACGCGGCACAACTTAGCCAAAAGGCAACGTGCATATCCATCCCGTTCGAACTATACTTTGGTCTCGTGTACTCGTTTTCCATTGTCATCGTAAGGTTATTCAAGCACGCCTTGCATTTTCTAACTTCTAGCATTCGTTCCTTCCAACTCAAGTTCGTCGCGGTTTGGCACAAAGGCCTTCGCCTATCGATCCCGTTCAATCGAGTACTTGTATGAGCTTTTAAAAGTATTAGACTTATTGTATGGAACAACCCAAGGCACAACGAAAGAGAGCGTACACTTCTTTATTTCCAACGAGCTTTTAAAACAGAAAAAATTGAAATGAAGTCCAAGGACGTAAAGTCGTGCTCTAATACCAATCTGTCACGCCCTGCTCCCACAGGAGCGACCATCCTCGCTAAGACGTGATGCCGTACGGGCCTAGGTTGCGTCCGTACAAGGCTAAGTCCAGAAACGGTCGATTTGAGCTAGGCCACAGAGTCGCACAGAGTGTCCCCATTTTGTAGCAGAAAGTAAATGAACACAAATTGAAGCGAATTCAAACTCTTTATTGACATTCAAGAAGTTTACAAGCGGCGCTAGGCCGAGATTACAAATCGCTCAGCTCTCTCTCTCTGAAACATGAAAGGGGCGTCCCAAGTGGCTTACAAGGTAGAATGATTAATGGCGATGTTCCGATACATTATGTCCCTGTATAGGGTGCTTCAGCTTCTTGCAACGCTCCAAGGCCCCAGAGTTAGCTCCGCGCCTTAGCGCGTTCGAAGGAACCTCCGCACCCGATGATGACTTCTGCGTCCTGCAAGCAAACTATGGGGTTATCAGTACATTATTATGTACTGGTGGGGAGGCTAGCTCGCCCACAATGCTATCATTACCAAACACGTTTTATTTACTTTTGTGCTCCGTCTATCATTCATTGTCTTTCTAATCATGCCTTAGAATCAGTTTTATGGCATATTTCATAACCTATCCCGTGTTGCCAAATTCTAGTATTTGCATGAAAATACATGCACGACTTACCCATACTTACCGTCCGGCCTTCCCTGTCTAAAGTAAACCAAGTTAGTCAACAATTCATATAAACTTTCAATGTCGATTGCTTGTCCCTGCCTCAAATTCTAGCACGTCGGAGGCACGTTCTCTAACTCATTTGCATGAAGTACCCTTTATCATTTGGTGTGTTACATTTCAAGCATGTTCAGAGGGCGCTTTATTTAGTTAACTTAGACTACTTTGTTTCAATGCAAGGACTTACACGTGGATTGCCACCAGCAAAGCCCACTTAGTCTATATGAACCGGTCGCTGGTATCACAAGCCATTTTGGATACATTCTCTTTAGCATTCTTACCTATCGAAGCGTGATGGCTGGTACACCTTGATAGTCTCTTAAAATGCCTGGTATTACGTCTCTTTGAGTGGCCGAGCCCCCACCCAAGTAGCCCGTAATCCCCTTTTTGATTCCGTCTAGGCCGGCCACGATATTCTCCCCATCGCTCGTGCCGCAAAATCCCTTCTTCTTCATGGCCACGATATTCCTCCCTCGCCCGTGCCGATTTTCTACGACCATTTCGTATTGACTTGTCATTTAACTTAACGACTGTCTTTGAGCAATAGGCTGTCTCTGAGCCATAATGCGTTATCGACCAGGTTGGCGTCCGTGCAGCGCGGGTAGCGAGCCCCGTTGCACGTGCCCGTCATACATATTGCTAACCATTCTTTCCTTTCTTATCTTTTATTCACTCTGTTATTTCTTTCTTTCACTTGTTCGTGCATTCATTCATTCTTCTCGTATTCATTAATTCATTCGTTGATTTATTCATTCACTTATTCGTTCATTCATTCATTCATTCACTTATTCGTTCATTCATTCATTCATTCATTCATTCATTCATTATGCAACTTCCCGTGCGGGAGTCACCTTGGCGATCCATCGGTCCCGAAGTCTTCCAATGTTGCTATACTCTACTCGGAACGACTATGTCGATAGTCTTCCGTTTTTTTGTTGTAAACCGTTTATTGTTTTATTGTTGAACGCATAGGAAACTTGAATGTAAACTTGTGCCTTAGCACGAGCGTAGAGCGCGGTACGAGAGTTCTCACATTTTTCATATTCTTTTCCATATTCTATACAAGCATACAAGATGTGATTATTCACTTAGCTAGGTGCATTGAGTCATTTATTAGCTTGCGTGGTGTTATCGCCTAGCAATTCTAGCAATAGGTATGTATTGTTATGTGTCTAGGCTAAGCAAAGACGGGTTCATCGGAGCCACCCACCTTAGCGATGTTCGCATCGGCCGAGCGATACTCCGAGCGCACCTTTGAAAGTCTAAGTCTGGATTCCTCTTGATGGGCCAATGTAAGCCTTGCATCGATTCTTCATCAGGTCGATGCCAACTCTTCGGGTCGATGGCTCATTTGAGTCGTTGCACTTGCCATATGAATCGGCGTTTCGCTAGGGCGGAGCGGATCATTACAGATGGTTCAACCACTGGCAGGGATATAGATGGTATATTCTCAGCAGGAGAAGATGATGTAGGAAGAGCATCAGGAGATAGAGCAGGATTCTCTTGATTTTTGGGATATTTCCGAAGATAGCGTTTCCCAGATCTAGTGTCTATTAGAATTTCTTCTTCTGTTACTAGTTCAAAGGATACCATGTTGCAGTTCTTAGATTTGGCGTGCTTATTTTGCTTAGAAGAGGAAGGCGTTTCAAACTCTGCTACCAAATCTGGATGAATCCACATAATCTCTCCTCTGTCAGTCGATAGTGGAACAAGACCTTCATTTTGAGGAGGTGGGAGATTCACGATCTCAAGAGTAGTCCTTGGAATGGGGACAACACCATCTTGTACAAGTTGTGGTGGAAAATCACCAAATTATAGAGAAACCACATTAGCGGTCACCGTTTTCTCGTCATGCTGAAGAGTAATTGCTCCAGAATTGACCAACTCCTGGATTTTGCCCTTGAGCACATAACATACTCTGGTAGGATGCCCTATAAATCTGTGATAAACACAATATTTAGGGTGATCGGTTTTACCCACTTCTTTTGGCCGTTTTGCCTCTGGAAGTTGAAGTTTATTGCTTTTGATCAAGCAATCGAAGATGCTCAAAGTATCACCTTCATTGAAAGAATACTCTTCCTTTGGACGAGTTGTCTTCTATGGTGGTGCTGATGGAGTGGGCGCTGTAGTGACCCGCTCCGCCCTAGCGGAACGCCGATTCCAAACGGCGTGTGCAACGACTCAAAACGAGCCGTCGACCCGAAGAGTTGCCTCGACCCGATGAAGTATCGATGCAAATCGATGCCAGACTTGCCTTGGCCCGTCAAGATGAATCCAGACTTAGACTATCAAAGGCGCGCTCGGAGTATCGCTTGGCCGATGCGAACATCGCTAAGGTGGGTGGCTCCGATGAACCCGTCTGTGCTTAGCCTAGACACATAACAATGCAGACACATTCACGAGAATCGCTAGGCGATAACATCTTGCATGCTAATAAATGACTCAACGTACCTAGCTAAGGGAATAATCCCATCTTGCATGCTTGTTTAGAACATGGAAAAGAACTCGACAATTATAGAAACGCTCGCACCGTGCTCTACGCTCGTGCTAAGGCACAAGCCCACGTTCATGTCCCTTATACGTTGAAACAATAAATGGTTTGCAACAATAAAACGGGAAGGCTATCAAAATAGTCGCTCCGAGTAGAGTTTAGCAACATTGGAAGGCTATGGGACCGATGGGTCGCCAAGGCGACTCCCACACTGAGAGTTGCATAATGCATGAATGAATGAATCAAAGAATGAATAAGCAAACACATGAATGACTCTATGAACATACGAACAAGTGAAAGAATAAAATGAAAGAAAGAATACATGAAAGATAAGACATGGAAGACGCTAGCGACAGGTATGACGGGCACGTGCAACGGGGCTCGCTACCCGCGCTGTACGGACGCCAACCTGGTCGTTAACGCATTATGGCTAAGGGTTAGCCTACGGCTCAGAGATAGCCGCTAAGTAAAAGACAAGTTAATACGAAATGGTCGTGGACAAACGGCACGGGCGATGGGGGGGGTAAACCGTGGCCGTCGAGTGGAAGGATTCTGCGGCACGGGCGTTGGGGGGGTAAACCGTGGCCGGCCTAGGCAGAATCAATACGGGGCTTACGGGCTGCTTGGGTGCAGGCTTGGGCACCAAGAGACGTAAGTGCAGGGTATATTCAAGAGACTTAACGGGGTGTACCAGCCATCACCCTACGCTAAGTTGAGAAATACCACAGGGGAATGTCCTAAATGGCTTGTAAAGCCAGCGACCCGTGCATGTAGATTAAGTGGACTATGCTGGTGGCAATCCACGTGCAAGTTCTTGCAATGAAATCAAAGTAGTCTAAGTTAAATGAACAAGTGTCTCCTGAACATGCTCGAATTATAACACTCCTGAACATGCCCGAAATATAACACTCTTGAACATGCTTGCAAAGTAATATCCTGAACATGAACATGCTCGAAATGTAACATGCCTGAATATGCTTGAAATATACCACCCCGAACATGCTTGAAATGTGCCTCCTGAACATGCTCGAAACGTAACACTAGAACATGCCCACGACGTGCTAGAACCCGAGACATGGACACGCCCGTAACATTGAATGGTTGCATGAATCACGTTGAGTTACTTCATGTTATATTGTTGACTAACTTGGTTTACTTTAGACAGGGAAGGCCGGACGGTAAGTATGGGTAAGTCGTGCATGCATTTTCCATACGACACTTGAAATCAGTAACACGAGATAGGTCATGATATGTGCCATGAAAGTGACCCTAAGGCAAGCTTAGAAAGACAATGAATGATAGTCGGTGCACGAAAGTAAATGCAACGTGTTTGGTAATGATGGCATTGTGGGCGAGCTAGCCTCCCCACCAGTACATAACAATGTACTGATAACCCCACAGTCTGCTTACAGGATAGCAGGATACGCCGGCGGGTGCGGAGCTTCCATCGAACGTGTCAAGGCGCGGAGCCAACTCTGGGGCCTTGGAACGTTGCAAGAAGCTGAAGCACCCTATACAGGACATAATGTATCGGAACATCGCCATGTATCATTCCATGTTGTAAGCCACTTGGCACGCCTTTTATGTTTCAGAGAGAGAGCTTGAGCGATTTGTAATATCGGCCTAGCGCCGCTTGTAAACTTCTTGAAATTCAATAAAGAGATTTGGATTCGCTTCTACTTGTGTTCATTTTTACTTCCGCTGCAAATGGGGACACTCTGTGCGACTCTGTGGCCTAGACTCAAATCGGCCGTTTCTGGACTTGGCTTTGCATGGGCGCAACCTAGGCCCGTGCGGCATCACGCCTTAGCGAGGACGATCGCTCCTACGGGAGCGGGGCGTGACAGATTGGTATCAGAGCACGGCTTTACGTCCTTGGACTTTATTTCGATTTTCTCAGTTTTGAAAGCTCGGTTGGTTACAAAAGAAGTGTGCGCTCTCTCTCTCATTCTGCCTTGGGATGTTCCATACAATAAGTCTAATATTTTCAAAAGCTCGTACAAGTACTCGGTTGAACGGGATCGATAGGCGAAGGCCTTTGTGCCAAACCACGACAGACTTGAGTCGAAGGAAAACTGAAATGCTAGAAGTTAGCAAACACAAGGCTTGCTTGAATAACTTTACGCTAACAATGTCGAACGATGTTAAACTTGACTCGATAAAGAACATATGCTAAGTTAACATGTCGCGTGCGTGCCTGACTAGTCTTGCGTCGACCTAGCATGTGAGCGTGCAAACTCAAATATAGTCTACACGAGATGGTTATATGGCACAACTTAGCCCGCGTGTCGCACACCTCGATTTTTGGGTGCAATCGGGTTGCGAGCGATATCGAGTATCGCTCGATCGAGAGCGAAAATACACTTTGAGTGTCTATCGATAGGAACGCTATCGAGTTAACGCTTAGGCGTGCACGAAAGATTAGCTTGGATTTTGAGGATTAGCCTGAACGACTTAGTACGTCGAGGCGACGTGAGCGATTACGCTAGAGATTCGTCGAACGAATCTGAAGGATGTCTTAGCGCATGACGCAAACGTGATAGAGGACTAGATCGTATGGCTTGAATCCGAGTGGTGTATGTGATAGGCTCGGAGAAGAATAAAAATGAGTGTCGATGACTAGTCGAGTGGCTCGAACCCTGAGTGGTGTATGGACGTCATAGAAATTGTTCGAGCGAGACTACAAGATATACGGATAGAACGGGTATGTCGGCGAGGCGATGCGATCGCGCAAAGCCTTAGAACGTGTCACGCTTAGTTGATCATGACTTCGAATGTCCCGAACGAGATGTCGTTCAGACAACTTGTGAATAGGCAACGCATGTTAGAAAACGATTCGGAACGATGAATGAAAGTGAATGGTCTTGATCGAGGAAACTTAGAGGATCGTGCGTACGACTTCGGATTGATTCAAATGAATTGTGACTTGAGTTTGAACAACGATCTTGAAACTAGCTTGAGGAATAGCAGTTGAACTTGATCTTGAATATTAAATGAAATTGTGGAATATCCAACTCGGACAAACAGCATCAATGTACGACTCGAAATTGGTTGCAAAGGAAGATCGTCAGGTTACGCATATCGTCGATGGTATTGAGGCGTATCAAAGATCGATATGCGATAACTCGGGGGTACTCTGACTCGGCAAATGACGATCGTGCAAATGTCATTATTCCGTTGGATGCTATACTTGAGATGTAAAAAGAATGTATCGAGAAAAAGATAGACTTGGTTCGAGGATTTTCTAGTTGAACGCATGACGGTCGGACTATCGAGTAGAGATCTTGGCTCGAATGAAAATGAAAATACTTGGATTTACTTCGACGATAACCTCAACGTCGACATGCTTGTCTTATGCGAGCGCAACTCCAGCCTCGCACATGCGTCGCGCCGAATAGGGCGATCACTCCGCGTGAGCGCTGGTATGGTGATTCATACAGCGGGGGTAATTGACCTAGCTTGGTGTAACAATTTGTGTGCTTCGATTTGTGGTTTGACGCGAAGGTGACTCAAGAATGGATTTGTGTGCTTGAAGAATCGAACTTGAGGATTGAGTAGGTCCAATTCGCGTATCGAAAATGAATTAGTCTGGACCCAAACAAGAGTTACGCCCCGATGAGAATGATTATTCTACGGGAGCGTTGCATGGTGATTCATGAACCACCGTGGATAATCGAACTCGCGTGAGATTGGGGCGCAACATATTGTCAAGTTAGATGAACTCGTGATCGAATACGTGAATTGGTTAGAATGGATATGTGAAGTATGTCAATTTAGTGATTTGAATGGATTTGAATTCGTTACGGTGTGCGACGAATACATTGATGCGAATAGGTGATCGTGCTCGATGTTTAGAAATCTGAGTGACGCGAGCTTGGGTAGAAAACCCCGTACTACCGACTTTGGTTTGACCCTAGGATTGGGGTCAGTGTTGGCATTATTGTTGGGGAACTATGATTCCAATCCTGACATTGACTTAGCATCGAAAAGATGGCCTAGCGGGTAGGTGAGACGCCATATTTCATGAGTTATCAATCGAAAGATTGATCTTGAGGATGGGCATGGATGGATAGTGTGAATCACAAATATAGGAATACCCCTCACAAGATTCGGCTGACATGCATATATTCAGGGACGCTTGAGTATGTACACGATGCGACTCGAGTGAGAATGACAAATTTCTAGATCATGCGGCTTGGCTGAATGCATGTATTTTGGGGACGCTTGGAATGCATGCACGATCCAGCCAAGTGATACATCGAGTTCAAGCAAGACTTGAGGAATGGGAGAGTGTCGAAGATCTTGAAATTGTGTTAAGTAAAGGATCGATACTAGTACGAGCGTGGCTCGAAATCAAAGAAAACGTGTAAGCGGAGTGTGCGTGAACGACAACGAGATTGGCCCTAAATAAGTGAATGATATGGAATCGATATCGTGCAAATAAAAGTTGGTATAACGAATTGGACCATTGATAGGAAGATATACTCGAGGATAGTGCAATACTTAGTCTTGAATCGGACAAAAATTTCATAGACTTGGTCGACCTCGCTAAGCAGAAATCATACTGATTTCGTGGACACGAACGCTTGAAAAGCGAATCGAGTCACCTCGATGACCGAGATAAACGAAAATAAGTTTGCCTTAGCCTACGACCCTCGCATTTGACGAATTACAACGTGCCCCATACGGCCATTCCAGTCTCATGACACGACGAAATAGAAACCAATACGAAGAATGCTTGAGTTGAATAAGTAACAACAAGTCTAAAATGAACGAGAAGTAAATCGATAAAATCGACCAAACGTATGCGACACGAAACTTAGAAAGAAACCGAGTACGGTTCGATGCCATCGAACGATAAAGCCGTTCGATAGGAAATTGCCTAAGATGTGTACACGATCCGAGTTAAGGAACGGTAGGATGACCTGCACTCAAGAAGTCTCGAGGACGAGACTTGTTTTGAGTGGTGTATTATGTAGTGACCCGCTCCGCCCTAGCGGAACGCCGATTCCAAACGGCGTGTGCAACGACTCAAAACGAGCCGTCGACCCGAAGAGTTGCCTCGACCCGATGAAGTATCGATGCAAATCGATGCCAGACTTGCCTTGGCCCGTCAAGATGAATCCAGACTTAGACTATCAAAGGCGCGCTCGAAGTATCGCTTGGCCGATGCGAACATCGCTAAGGTGGGTGGCTCCGATGAACCCGTCTGTGCTTAGCCTAGACACATAACAATGCAGACACATTCACGAGAATCGCTAGGCGATAACATCTTGCATGCTAATAAATGACTCAACGTACCTAGCTAAGGGAATAATCCCATCTTGCATGCTTGTTTAGAACATGGAAAAGAACTCGACAATTATAGAAACGCTCGCACCGTGCTCTACGCTCGTGCTAAGGCACAAGCCCACGTTCATGTCCCTTATACGTTGAAACAATGAATGGTTTGCAACAATAAAACGGGAAGGCTATCAAAATAGTCGCTCCGAGTAGAGTTTAGCAACATTGGAAGGCTATGGGACCGATGGGTCGCCAAGGCGACTCCCACACTGAGAGTTGCATAATGCATGAATGAATGAATCAAAGAATGAATAAGCAAACACATGAATGACTCTATGAACATACGAACAAGTGAAAGAATAAAATGAAAGAAAGAATACATGAAAGATAAGACATGGAAGACGCTAGCGACAGGTATGACGGGCACGTGCAACGGGGCTCGCTACCCGCGCTGTACGGACGCCAACCTGGTCGTTAACGCATTATGGCTAAGGGTTAGCCTACGGCTCAGAGATAGCCGCTAAGTAAAAGACAAGTTAATACGAAATGGTCGTGGACAAACGGCACGGACGGTGGGGGGGTAAACCGTGGCCGTCGAGTGGAAGGATTCTGCGGCACGGGCGTTGGGGAGGTAAACCGTGGCCGGCCTAGGCAGAATCAATACGGGGCTTACGGGCTGCTTGGGTGCGGGCTTGGGCACCAAGAGACGTAAGTGCAGGGTATATTCAAGAGACTTAACGGGGTGTACCAGCCATCACCCTACGCTAAGTTGAGAAATACCACAGGGGAATGTCCTAAATGGCTTGTAAAGCCAGCGACCCGTGCATGTAGATTAAGTGGACTATGCTGGTGGCAATCCACGTGCAAGTTCTTGCATTGAAATCAAAGTAGTCTAAGTTAAATGAACAAGTGTCTCCTGAACATGCTCGAATTATAACACTCCTGAACATGCCCGAAATATAACACTCTTGAACATGCTTGCAAAGTAATATCCTGAACATGAACATGCTCGAAATGTAACATGCCTGAACATGCTTGAAATATACCACCCCGAACATGCTTGAAATGTGCCTCCTGAACATGCTCGAAACGTAACACTAGAACATGCCCACGACGTGCTAGAACCCGAGACATGGACACGCCCGTAACATTGAATGGTTGTATGAATCACGTTGAGTTACTTCATGTTATATTGTTGACTAACTTGGTTTACTTTAGACAGGGAAGGCCGGACGGTAAGTATGGGTAAGTCGTGCATGCATTTTCCATACGACACTTGAAATCAGTAACACGAGATAGGTCATGATATGTGCCATGAAAGTGACCCTAAGGCAAGATTAGAAAGACAATGAATGATAGTCGGTGCACGAAAGTAAATGCAACGTGTTTGGTAATGATGGCATTGTGGGCGAGCTAGCCTCCCCACCAGTGCATAACAATGTACTGATAACCCCACAGTCTGCTTACAGGATAGCAGGAGACGCCGGCGGGTGCGGAGCTTCCATCGAACGTGTCAAGGCGCGGAGCCAACTCTGGGGCCTTGGAACATTGCAAGAAGCTGAAGCACCCTATACAGGACATAATGTATCAGAACATCGCCATGTATCATTCCATGTTGTAAGCCACTTGGCACGCCTTTTATGTTTCAGAGAGAGAGCTTGAGCGATTTGTAATATCGGCCTAGCGCCGCTTGTAAACTTCTTGAAATTCAATAAAGAGATTTGGATTCGCTTCTACTTGTGTTTATTTTTACTTCCGCTGCAAATGGGGACACTCTGTGCGACTCTGTGGCCTAGACTCAAATCGGCCGTTTCTGGACTTGGCCTTGCATGGGCGCAACCTAGGCCCGTGCGGCATCACGCCTTAGCGAGGACGATCGCTCCTACGGGAGCGGGGTGTGACAGGCGCTGTCTGAGCGACGTTGACAGCCAAAGACTCTTTGCCCTTGAGATTGATGGCCAGTATTTCTTTACTCTTACGGTTATTCTGGCGATTATTACCCCCGGGTGTAAAATGTTCATCTTGGTTAGGATGAGTCATCTGAACTCCTAACTGTTTAAATTTTTTGGCACTAACCTCTGCCGCCTTTGCATTTACAATAAAAGAAGGCCAATCCTGAAATTGTGTAGATCCTGTCCACATATTGATAATAGGCAACAAGTTTGATTTGCAAGTGTCTATTATTACAGCAGATGGAGTTCCTAAAGGCATTTTGAGTGCCTCTCGACAGAATCTTTCAATAAAACTTTATGTAGATTCATTGTGCCTCTGTTTAATCTTAGTAAGGGCAGACATTGTCATATCGTTGACTCCCTCATAAAACCGTTCCAAGAATATTTGCTTGAAACCAGCAAAAGAAGCTATACAACCATCAGGCAAGCTGCGATACCAGTCATATGCTGCGTCGGCTAAACAACCGACGAACACTCTGGTAAGGAGAGCATCATTTGGCTGTAATTGATCAGTCATCATCTCAAAATGATTGATGTACTGACTTGGAGAGGTACTGCCATCAAACAACATAATGGTGGAAAGCTTGTATTTAGGAGGGAATGTGACTTCCTTCCATTCTGTAGGATACGGTTGCTTTAAGCCCAGTCTTTGTAGGCCATCCTTCTGCTTGAAGGCCTCAAACTGAGTGCGTAATAGTTTCACAGCTTCATTAGCATCCCTGATGTTTGGAAATTAATGAGTTGGTTAGAAGTATTAGGAGGAGGAACAGCATGGTAATTATCACCCCCAGCACCAGAATGACTGGGATCAGCTTGAATTGGCATAGAGGCAACTTGAGGAGGTGGTACCCCCAGACTAACAGGTATAGAAGATGCTATAAGCTCAGGATTTATAGCAGGGTTTACAATCGGTGGCACTGTATGTTGAGTCACGATTATAATGTGCATGCTAGCAACCATTTCTGCCATGGTCTTCAATTTGTCCCCTAGTACAATAATTTGTTGCTCTTGACTAGTTGAAGTAGAGGCATCTTGATCTTCCGTAATGGTATATGCCGCCACTTCTCTTGCTGCTATTGATGAGATAGTTTGTTCAGAACTTTTACTATCTGCATTAAACTCTGAAAAAGAGTCCTCTCTTACATGAGAGATGGGGTGATCTTTGTGATTAAAGACACCTTGGTTCAAATATCGATTTCTCGATCTAGTGTATTGAAAGACACCTTCACTAGATGCATGAATTCGATCTAAGAATTGTTGACTGGAATTACGGGATGCATTATGTCTTAGACGTTTTCCACCCCCAGTGCCTTGAGAAGTCATGTTAACAGAAGCATATAATAGCTCTTCTTCGTCTTCTATTATATGTTTAGGAGTTGGAGCATAGTTCAGACGATCGAAGACACATCGTCGAGCCGATTGGCAACAACAGTTGATGACGACTTCATGAAGGCAGTGGCGATCTGAAGCATAATTTGGGGGTGAGGAAGACATCCTTATAATCTCCCGTCTTTGTGTAAGACATTGCCGGAGATCAGTTACAACTATAGGACGAAAAAAAGTTGGAGGAACATATTTCTTAATGATGTTAGGAACATGTCTCCTATTCTTCAGATGTTTTGTTTCCTGAGTGTACAAAGATGTACTCAACTCATTAGCATAAGTGGTTGGGTCCTTCTTTTCAAACTTTGGCTTCTGGTATAGACTGGCCTTTGGCATAGGGTTCTTACGTTTCACCAAAGTTGATACTGGTTGATGCATATTGAGATAAGCGCATAAATCAAAAAATTCTGCTCCAGGTGTCTCTGTTTATGATACGCTCAATTTTTCTTGCTTAGATCTTGAAATTTGCAAGGTGGGAAGGTTTTGACCAGACCCCATAGGGGTAGGTAAGATACCTCTTCGATCAGTATTCTTTCCGATATCAGAGATCCGAAAATCTCTGTTTAAAGGAATAGAATCTGATGTGTCTTCCTCTGAGTCATAGATCAGGGAAGTTTGAGAAAAGACCAAAGGGTGCTTTCCTTTATTTTGTAGAGGGTTAGCTAAGAAGCTTTCCCCTTTGTTCTGTTGTGAGACCATTTTAGGCACGGATTGTGCCAATTGAGGGAGTGTTAAAGGACTCTTTCCTTTGTTCTGTCTAGTATTGGCACTAGAATATTGATTCTCCAAGTTCAGAACTTGAGAATTAGAAGAGAGAATAGCCAAAAGACTAGTTTTCTTGGATTGCACCAAAGCAGCAGACTGTGCCTGAGTTACTGATTGCTTGGGTTGCGCCATAGTCCTACGGGCTACTGGTTACACCCTAGTAATATAGGCTGCTGGTGGCGCCTTGGCAGCAACATGGGTAGTAGACTGCACGCGGACAGCAGGAAGAGTGGATTGTGGCCTGGCAGCAGAAGCAGGCTGTGTCGGAGCCACTGAGGCGGATTGTACCTTGGCCACTGAGCACTCAAGTTGTGCCTGGACAACACCAACTGTGGGAGATTTAGGAGTCCACACAGTCCTGTTCTTAGCGATAGCCACAGTGCGCTTGTTGCTCTTGGAGTTGATCATATTATCGTAGGTTGTCTGGTTGACTTGAACAACCAGAGTCTTCTGCGTCTTGCCGATCGACACAGTGTCACATTGATCTGTCACCTTCTCGTCGGAGGAAAAAGTCATCCCCAGCAGAGCTGCCATTTTGTTTGCAAAAACAAAAAGTGTTTATTCCAAACTTGTAAAAGAATAGTATAAAGTACAATAAATTTTGGAGAAGTATAA
The DNA here is from genome assembly GCA_029216955.1 of Iris pallida. NCBI lineage: Eukaryota > Viridiplantae > Streptophyta > Magnoliopsida > Asparagales > Iridaceae > Iris > Iris pallida. Next base: position 40,438,921 of record JANAVB010021600.1, on the reverse strand, counting down.
CTGTAGAAATCTGATCAGAAGACGATCACTTTATCCCTTGGACTATGTAAACTTAAAGACTGTAGCCTCTGGAGAATGCAGCAACAATTTTGCAAGAGTTCTTGATCTCTGTGCGTATGTATCTGATCTTTTCACAATGATTGGAAACTCTAATTATAGAGTTCAGAAAATAACTATTTTAGTAGTTATTCTGATGTGCGCGAAGCTGGATTATACCATACTGGGTTGCGCCAACCTTCTGTTACGCCAACTTTCATTCGATTATAAGTCGTGTACTAACTGTATTTAGATACGTGGCATCATGTGATTGAGATACGTGTGGTCGTGTACAGGATAGTAGACACGTCTTGAGAGATTAGTGGCATGTGAGCCACGTCATCCTGCTTTATAAATGAAAATTGTCTCAACTTTATCAGGTTGCGTGAGCTTCGATCAACTGCGCCTGATTGAGCCGCGCCTAGACACGTGGCAGATTTTGAGCAGAAGTCATTCAGATTGCGCCTAGGCACAACTAAAGATTTTATCTGGATTGTGCCTAGGCGTAACATACAAAGTGTACAGGACAGCTGTCAACCTACTCCCCTCAAGCAGCACAATTCACAGGATTCGAAGAAAATTTCCTCGTTCACTGTATTTGTCAGTTGTCAGTATTGTCAGGTAATGATGGCCATTAAATGTCAGACGTCACGTAGATTTTGGCATAATAAGACTGGGCATAGTCTGATATCAGGCGCAACCTGATCAGTGGCACAGCTTGATCGCTGAGCTTAAAAACAGTGGCGCAGCTTGATGTTTGGGGCACAACTTGATCACTGAGTAGTAGATACATGGCGCAACTTGATATTTAGGCCCTACAAGTGAGTATGTTAGAGTCGTGTGCCACCTGGCTGTTTGACTGAGATACCATCAGTTTGCCCTGCCTTACCCTTGATATGCGCAGGATAGGAAGATCCTTGCGCTTGGTTGGCGCTGGCCATGTGGAGTGGGCAGGAGGCCCTGTTGTTTTGTGTAACTTGTTTCAGTGCATTTGGTACGACACAGATGAGCAGCAGAAAACAGACTTCGAGTAGAGTCTAATTTCTTGACGTTGATTTGATTATCTCTGCTAAGAAAAGTAGAGTTTCTACTCAGAAGTATTCTCGCATCATTGGCATAGAGGCATAATCAGATACGTTTTCCACCGAGTCCAGGACCGGGGAAGGATAAGACGAGGCCATAGGGTCCTTTTCTTTATTCTGTACAGGGGCAGTGATACGTAACTTCTCCACCAAGTTTAGAACTGGAGAAGAGTGAGGATTGGCCATAGGACATTTTACTTTATTTGTGCAGAGGCAGTGGTTGGTACACTCTCCACCGAGTTTAGAACTGGAGAGGAAGAGGGAGTAGCCATGTGATGTTGTCCCTTGATTGGCGCCAGGGTAGCGATTGGCGTACCCTCTACCAATTTCAGAATTAGTGAGGAAGAAGAAGTGGCTACAAAGCTTTTCTCCATGCTTGGCGCAAAAGTCATGATTGGTGCACTGGAGGACTTTGAAGTCCAGATGGCATGCACCTTGTTCTTGGCAGCAACAGTGGTGGAGTACCTATCATCCCCAGCGCCAATCATGGCTTCATAGGCAGTTTGGTCGACTTTTACAACCAAAGTCTTCAGCGTCGTGCTGACCGACGCAACATCGTATTGAGTTGTCACTTTCTCGTCGAAGGAGAAAGTTATCCCAAGCAAAGTCATCATTTTGTTTGTAAAAACAAAAAGTGTTTGATTACAAACTGAGAAGAGTATAAGAGTACAATTTGCTTTCCGAAAAAGTACAATTGTAGGAATCTGATCAGAAGATTATCACTTTATCCCTTGGACGATGCGATGTCGAAGAAGAAAGCCTTTGGAGAGTGTTGCAGCAAATACTCAGGAGATTATGATCATTAGTGGTGCTTTGAAAGTGATTTGGAACTCTATTTATAGAGTTTAGAGATAACTGTTAAGTAGTTATCCTGATTGGCGCACACTACAATTGGCGCGCTATTCACCTAGTTGCACGAACGGTTGGTTTAACTACTTGGATGCGTGGCATTCTGTAAGAGAGATGTGCTTGGTCGTGGACAGTGTCACGTACACGTTCTTTGATATTAGTGGCATGTACGCCACGTCATCTAACCGTTTCTGGATGATTTGATCGAATGGTGCCAACTGTTAAATAGCGACGAGCGCTACTTGCTGTGTAGTGTCCTCTGCTTAATGTAATGATATTTGATTATCTCGTGCCAACTGCAAGTGGCATGAGGCAGCTGTCAGTCATTATGACAAATCTGACACAATTTTTTCGAGCGTCGTACATTCGGGATTCGAACAGATTTTTCTCGACTGACGTGCTGTCAGTAATGACGACAATTGTTTCAGCATCTCGAGGAAGCTTGCAACATGTCGGCCAGCGCCACTTATGTCCAGCGCCAACTGATGTCGTGCGCCATCTGATGATTTGTGCCGTCATGCCATTTATGAGTAGCGCATGATGATGATTATACTTTTTAGGCTTATACATATATAAAGCTACCCCTACCTCAAATATATATAATATATGAATATACATCACCTAGGTATCTAACTGATATTCTTATATTCACATATAACTATCCTATATTATTATTTAGTGAAAGTTAGCCAAACACTCAAATCCTACTAACATACCCTTACATTTATATACATAAACAAGATTTTCCAATGGCAAGGAGGACAGAACTCTAAGTGATGTTCTAATCTGAACAATAAGAAGAGTGGCCTGCAATAGTGAATGTTAGGACTGAAATGCGTATGGGGATTGGTCTTTTATTGACCTATACCAAATACTCATGATGCAAGGAAAAACTCATGGCTAATGATACCCACAAGTTTTAGATACCCAAGTGAAAGACAGGTCACTACAACGATTGAACCTACTGTCCTATAAAGGCAGAACAAGGATGAAGGCACTACAACATCTGATACTCAAGACTAGGCTCATATGCGGGACACTTCAACATATCTAATACTCAACCTGTAGGACCTATATGCAGAACAAATAAGTAATAGGCAGATGGTTCCTATGGGTGTGCATGACATGAACATATATATGGGAAATGAACAAATGTATCCATGCTAACTAGAACTAAACCAAATACAAGTAAAAGACTGAATACAAGATACAACTCGAGCCAAACCAACTTACTACTGATACTAGGGTGTGGACAAGAGAGTTCATGACTGAACAAGGAATGAATTAGTGGTGAAATCGAATGTGGTTAGAATACAAAGGGTATCAACTCAGGATATGTCTGATACTCATAGAGCTGAGCCTATACATATATTTGTGCATCCCTTTGAGGATGCATGACATTGCAAGGGGGATGAACATGATATGTGGGCAGATAATAAGGACTAGGCAATGTAGTGAAGTCGACTGATATCCTATATGAAGGACATCCCAACCTGGTCTGATATCCCGTAGAGGCTAAAAATCAAGTTGCGTCACCTATTAAAGTGTTTGATCATCAAATGGCACAAAATTATTACATTGTGCCAGAATATCAAGTTACGCAGCATCAGGTTGCGCCAACATCTGGCTGTGCCGGAGTCAGGTTGCACGAGCGCCATGTGGCGCACTTCCTCGAGAAGCTGTAATGGCAGCATCATTATCTGACAACTGACAGCACAGAGATTAAGAAAAATCCATTCGAATACCGCGCAACTCGGCACTCGATAAGATTTTGTCAGCATGTAATTAATACTTACAGCTGGTTCGCGTAAGTCATTGAGTGGCGTGAGAATTAATCAATACAGTACAGAAAACCTAGTCAAATGCGCCAGTTGTTGAGTTGTGCCTATGCGCAGCCTGACTAGTTGGCGCCACTTGATCAACTCTTATTTTAAAAACAGGGTGACATGGCGCGTAAGCCACCAACTTCGTAGAGCGTGCCCACTATACTGCCCACGACCACGTGCATCTCAATCAAACGATGCCACACGTCCATAGCAGTTGGTGCAATCTCTCGTGCAAGTTGCTACATTGAGCCCACGTGCAACCTGATAAAACTCGCACAAGGTGACCAAACAATGTTCAGAACAGAGTGACGTGGCATGAAAGCTACTAACTTCATAGAACGTACCCACTACACTATCCACGACCACGTGCATCTCAATCAAACGATGCCACGTGTCCACAACAGTTAGTGCAACCGTTCGTGCAAGTGAACAGGAGGCGCACAACCTGAAGCACGCACAACCCAGAATAACTGCTAAACAGTTATTTCAAGAACTTTATAAATAGAGTTTCAAATCAATATCAAAACATCAAGAGTGATCATAATCTTCTGCTAAAGTGCTGTTGCATCCTCCAGAGGCTCGTGTCTTCGATATCACATCGTCCAAGGGATAAAGTGATCGTCTTTTGATCAGATTCCTATAGTTGCACTTTCCCAGAAATTAATTGTACTCTTGTACTCTTTTATAAGTTTGTAACGAAGAAAAATTTTTGTTCTTGTAAACAAAATGGCGACTCTGCTGGGGACGACTTTCTTCTTCGACGAGAAAGTGACAACTCAATGTGATACCGCATCAATCGGCAAGACGCAGAAGACTCTGGTCGTTCAAGTCAACCAGACAGCCTACGAGGCCATGATCAAGGCTGGGGGTGCCAAGCACACTGCTGCCGTTGTTAAGAGCAAGACGCGCTCTGTTTGGATTCTTAAGTCCTCGATGGCACAATTCCCTGCCTCTGCGCAACTTGCGCCCATCCCTGCCTTGGCGCAATCTAAGAGAGACAGAATTTTGGCTAATCCCTCCACTTCTTCGATTCTGAAATTGAAGGAGACTTTGTCTCGACACACTGTTGTCCAAAGCAAGGGAAAGCACCATTTGGCCTTTACTTTCCTGGCACAACCTGTACCTGTTCTTGCTTCTGCGTAATTTGCGTCCATCACTGCCTTGGCACAATCTAAGAAAGATAGTTTTTTGGCTAATCCCTCCACTTTTTCGACTTTAAAATTGAAGGAGACTTCGTCTCGACACACTGCTGGACAAAACAAAGGAAAGCGCCCTTTGGCCTTTTCCTCCTTGCACAATCTGCACATGTTCCTGCTCTGGCGCAACTTGCGCTTGTTCGTGCTCTGATGCAACCTGCACATACTTCTGCACTAGCGTAACGTAAAAAGAAACACTATTTAGTGGCTTCCTCTTTGCCACCAAACCGGAAGTTTAGTGAGAAATTACTAAATCAAGGAAAACGCTCTGTAGCTTTTCCTCATTCTGCTCAAGTCATTGACTGTGTAGAAAGTACTGCTAATTCAGATAGGAATTCTATTTTTCTTAACAAAGACAACCAAATCTCTGTCGAGAAGATGGGTTCTAATCAGAATAAGCTTTCCACGCAAAAGGGTATTATGCCTACTCCAAAGAGGTCAGGGCAGGATCTAGCAACCCTATGTATTTCAAGATCCCGAGAAGGCAAACTGCTAGTATCTCAAGTTGATGCACAAGTAGCTCCCCTATCATACTTGTGCACCTATATCAATAGGTGCCAATTAGGGTCAACCTCGAGAAATCACAAGATGTATCAAGCGCAACCTGCATCAGTTGCTAACTTGTGCCAGAGGAAAAATTCTGAGGTAAAAAATCCTGAGACTTATGCTAACCAGCTTAGCACGTCCTTGTACACTCAAGGTACAGGATACCTCAAGAACAGGAACCATGTCCTGAATATCATCAAGGACTACATTCCTGCAACTTCTTCTCGTCCTGTTAGTGACCTCCGTGAACTCTTAATACAGAAGCGGAAGGTTGCAAATCCATTCCGTCCAGCGGTGGACCAACAACATTATTGCAATCACCACCATGAAGTTGTTATCAAATGCTATTTTCAGTCAGCCAAGCGGTCCGTCTTTGACCGTTTGAATTATGTTCAGACTCCTGAACCAATCTTAGTAGATAAAAATGAATTACTCTATGCTCCTTTCAATATGGCATCTCGAAGCACTGGGGTGGAAAACGTCCAAGACGTAATGCATCCCAGAATTCCAGTCAACAGTACTTAGATCGGATCCATGAATCCGGTGAAGGAGTATACCAATATACTAGATCAAGAAGCCGAGAAATTGTCGGTCAAAGGAATCTTCTTTCCGACCAAGATACAATCGGTCAAAAGAATCTTCTTGATTCTAACCAAGATTCCTTCAGTCAAAAAGACATCCCTATCACTCATTCTGGGGGTGGTTCTTTATATGACTTTGATGCTGACAGAGAAAGCTCTGAAAGGACCATCCTCTCCACTAGCTCATCTTTAAAGTCTAGAGAAGTGACTGCTTATGCCGTCACAGAAGATCAATATACTTCCAGTTCTAGCAGTCAAGAGCAGAGAATCGCTGCTTTGGAGGCTAGTTTGAAGAACATGGATGAGATGATGACAGGCATGCATGCTGTGATCATGGCACAACATACAGTTCCACCGGTCATGAATCTGATTTCGACTCAGAAACCTGCTACATCAGCTCCCATCAATATTAATCTGGGGTACAGTCTCCTCATACCGCTTCTATTCCTGTACAGGCTTTTCAAGTCAATCTGTGTAATGCCTGTGGTTCGTATTACGTATTTCTGGAATACGTGTACGTATTTATTCTTGTATTGCATGATTCCTTGTTTAGTTTTCTTCTTGGCTTGGCTTGGTTTATTCTTGGCCCGGGTTGGCTTGGTTCGGTTGGGATTATTTTGGTTCATCATGAACCATGGATAAACCCCCTACCTACCACCACCTTTGATATTTATTGCCACTTCTTCTTTCTCTCTCTTCATTACTCATCTTCTTCTTCCTCATTCACTCCCTTCACCTACCAAAGAGAGGGAGAGAGAGAGAGGTCTAGGCAAGTGCACCTTGCCACCACTTGAGAACCACTTTTTATTTGTCCATTAGCTAGAATAGGCCATGGTGATCAACATTAGAACTTGACATTTTGTGATTTGGAGTTTCCATTGTTCTAGATCTAAGTTTCTTCTATTTTCGGTTTTGCATGGTTTTGATCTATTTAAGTTGTATTTTTATGGGTTTTGATATTCTTATGTTGGAGAGGATTGAATTTCACCCAAAATAGAACTTTGCAAAGTCGGATTTGGACTTATTTTGACCAAGTTATGGACTTTTGAAGCTTTGGGTTCAACCATGGAGTTCCTGCTGATTTGGAGAAGACAGTGAGCAGTGCACGAGCTTTTTAGCTTGTGCCACTGAGTTGCGCGCGCTCTTTAGCGCAGCGCAGTCCCCATACGCTGCCTTTTGGGAGTGTATGACTCGTATACGCTCGCTTGCTTGACAAGGAGTCGTATGGACCCCATACGCTGCCTTTTGGGAGCGTATGACTCGCATACGCTCGCTTGCTTGACAGGGACTCGTATGGACCCCATACGCTGCCTTTTGGGAGCGTATGACTCGCATACGCTCGCTTGCTTGACAAGGAGTCGTATGGACTCCATACGCTGCCTTTTGGAAGCGTATGACCTGAGCGTGGCTTGGCCTGAGCGTAGCCTGACCTGAGCGTATGACTTTTGCACTGAGCGTATGGCCATTGGCTGGCTTGGTCTTATGTCAGCGTGCCAGTTTGGTTTTATTTTCCTTAAGCTTGGCTCTTCTATAGCCCTGTATATTGATATTTTATTAGATATTTGACGTCCATTTTATATTCTTACGCCTTTTGTCCCGAACTTGATAATCATGAATTTACTTGATATGTTTGGAATTGATAATTGAGCATGACGTGATAGTGACCCGTAGTGGTGCACTCCTGACATAATAACCTGACATGACCTGATAGTGGCCCGTCGTGGCACACTCCTGACAAGTACACTTGATATGATAAACTGACATGATTATCTCGAATAGCTGTTGCGACGGCTACCTGACATGACATGACCTATATAATTAATCCTGACACCGTGGGCGATTGTGCTTGTACAAATAATCCAGTCATGTCTTGCATCATGTCTAGGAGGGGACTCCTGAGTACCACGGTCAGGAGTACCTACGAAATTGGACTAAGGTTAATAATTAGTATAATCCACTAGTCATGAAGAGATGTTCCCCAGTTACAAGCGATCCCGTTATCCCGGTCGCAAATGATTGGACTTGTAGCCTGCCGACGAGTAGGGCACATTTCCAGCCCACTGTTATATGGGGCACCCACCATTGTCACTTAAATAATTGAACTCTATTGTCACTATAATGCATTGTACTCTCTAGATTGTCACTATAATGATTGCCTGGATAACCTGGATAGCTGCAGGGCCTGTGACTACTTGGAGCATCTCATTGCATCTTGCTAGTAACTAGGATTGTGATAACCCTAGTTAGTTAATGTAGAAAGCCGTAGGCAATGATTGGCCGTGATTGATTGGATGGAGTCTAGTCCAGTATGGTATTGTCTAGAATTGATTGATTGCAAGAATGTACCAGAATGATTGAATTATTGTCACTCCAGATTGTTACTTGACCTGATTTCTTATATTTATCTTGCCGATAAATGGTGAGAGAAACCAAGTTCCGTTTAGACGAAGGGTTACAACCCCGGTCCTTGTTTGGTTTACGGGTTGTAACCTAGCTATCTGAATAGTCCCATGGTTATCTCATCGTATATCATCCTGGCATGCTTTTCCATATGTTCTGTCTTTTAGTAATTATATGCAAGATTGTCTTTTATAATTACCTATCATGCTTTTTTTAAATTACTGTCTCTTATTATGTAATTATATTATTGTACTAATTTGCTGGCTTTAGTTCTTAAGTGAAGCCTCCTTTGTGGCACTTGCTCTTTCTGGGGTCTGACCCAGCTGGTTTTGTATGGCCAGATACCGGAGCAGCAGCAAAGGATCTACCTGTCTTCCAGCCCGATGGTGGTCACCAGGCGTAACCAGGGCATCGAGTGGGTTTCTTTTGTCCTCCCACTGTAATATTGTAAAATATTCTTTCGAGGCGTTTAGCCGACGAGCAAGTGTTAGCTCGATTGTACTTACTTACTGTCTGCCTACGGGCTGTAACATGATTGACAAGCCCCGGAGGGTTGATCATGTATGACTGAACTCTTGCTAGTCCTCACATTTTGTAACGACTAGCTTCATGATCATTCCAAATATGTAATGTATGGGACGCCTTACTATTGTGTATTTGGTGGTCTGCCATCTTGTGACTATTATTAGTTGGCTGAGATTGAGACAATAGGGTATTTTATGACCTTAAGAGACTGATGGATTGTAGTGAAACCCTCACATATCTAGACAGCCGTGACCATATAGCGGTGTGGATTCCATTCCGTTATACGTAGCTGGCTATGTCTGCCCCGCTCTCCAGTATTCTGGTTCTGGGGCGTGACAATCTGGTACCGGGGGTGGTACCTATCATGCAGTACCCCCTCATAACCTATCAAATCAATCCACTCCTCCACAATCAACGGAGATACTAATGAGGTCGTAAAACTTTTACGTACTCAATTTGAAGCTTTCAAACAGAAGGATGGCCTGCAGAAGTTTGGGATCAAACAGCCCTATCTCATAGAATGGAAAAAGGTCCAATTTTCTCCTAAATACAAACCCACTACTATTATGCTGTTTGATGGCAGCACGTCTCTAAGTTAATATCTCAATCACTTTGAAGTAATGACTTATCAACTTCAACTAAATGATTCTCTTCTTACTAGAGTATTTGTCGGTTGTTTAGCTGGTACAGCATATGACTGGTATCGTAGTTTACCAGATGGCTGTATAACCTCTTTCACTGGCTTCAAAAAATATTCTTAGAACGATTTTATGAGGGAACCAATGACATGACTATGTCTGCTCTCATCAAAATCAAACAACGACATAACAAAACTACTGAACATTTTATTGAACAATTCTGCCATGAAGCACTCAAAATGCCTCTCGGAACCCCAGATGCTTTGACTATAGACACTTGTAAATCAAACCTGTTGCCTATAATCAGCATGTAGACATGATCAACACAATTCCAGGATTGGCCTTCCTTCATAGTGAACGCCAAAGCAGCAGAAGAGAGCGCTGACAAGTTCAAGCAATTAGGTATTCAAATGCCTAATCTTGAAAAAGATAAACATACTACACCAAATAATAGTGGCCATCAGAACAATCGCAAGAGCAAGGAGACTTTGGCCATTAATCTCAAAGGCAAAGAAGCCCTAGCCATCAATGTAAATTAGCCAACATCTACCCCAATAGCACCACCACAACGGGCACCACGTCCGAAAGAAGAATACTCTTTTGATGAAGATGATATCATGAGTATCTTTGATTATCTCATCAAGGGTAATAAACTTCAACTGCCAAAACCAAAATGACCAGATGAAGTTGGTAAGACTGACCATCCTAAATATTATGTTTACCACAGGTTTATTGGACATCCCACTCGAGCATGCTATGTGCTCAAGGGTAAAATTCAGGAGATGGTCAATTCCGGTACAATCACTCTCCAACAAGACAAAAAAACTGTAACGGCTAATGTCGTCTCTTTACAGTTTGGAGATTTTCCAGCTCAACTTATGCAGGACGGTGTCATCCCCGTCCCGAGAACTACTCTGGAGATTGTTAATCTTCCACCTACATGAACTGATGATCTTGTTCCCTTGTCAATCGATAAAGGGGAAATTAGATGGATCCATCTAGATTTAGTGGCGGACTTCGAAGCACCATCTTCTTCTACCAAGTCTAAGAAGGCCACTAAAAATAAATTATGTCATATAATTTTATTTGGTGAATATTGTCTTCCACCCCTAACTGCTACCTTCATCTCAGCAGCAGATAATCCATCTTCTTCTCCCATGCTGAGACAACATTGTCAAAGTCAGAAGCCAAATACTAACCAGCTTTTCTTCTGTATAGTCTACAGTCTCGTGAACTAATGACAAAAATGGGATATGACCTACAAAAGGCTTCTGGTTTGAACCATGGAAAGGGATCTCCTGTACCTCTTTCCCTATGTCTTTCTCACAACCAATCTCGAGTTGGTTTGGATTACTGGACAAACTCTCCATCCCGCCAAAAGAAACCTTCCAGAAACAAGATCCAGACAAAGAGTTGCAATATGGTGTCCTTTGAGCCTGTATCCGAAGAAGAAGTCTTAATTGGTACCAGGTCTGGGAAACCTTACCTAAGAGACTATTCAGAAGGTCAAGAAAACCCTACTCCAGTCCTGGAGGCTCCTCAAGCACCATCTTCTCCTGCTGCCAATGTTTCATCAGCTTCATCACCTCCAGTAGAGCCAACTCTTTCCAAACCGATGACAGCTGACAAAGGAAAGTAGTATGTCTGTTTTGATAAAGTATTGAAGAAGACTCCAACTTTGGGACTTGAGAAGTCGTATAACTTTGATATATTGTCTCAGCTGGCTAATACCCTGGCTAGATTGTCAATTTTTGAGCTTCTCCGTCTTTCGAAGGAAACTCGAGAAACATTGAGTGAAGCTTTGATGCAAGCTTATACTTGTCTAACATTCCTCAAGAAGCCAGAGAAAGAACCTATAATATGCCTTCATTGTCATAGTGTGATGAAGTTGATGCCAAACATCACCTTTACACAAGATGATATGCTGTTGGAAGATAATCGTCATGACCGACCCCTCTACTTCACGGGATATGTCGATACCATGAAGGTTGATCGTATTTTGATCGATTCTGGGTCTGCACTTAGCATCATGCCAAAGACTTTACTCGATGCATTGAAGATTTCTGTACACAATCTTTCAATAACCATCACGGCAATCTTGGAATTCAATTATGGAAGAAGTGAACCTTTGGAAAAGATCCGCCTGAAAGTTCAAATAGGCAATCTTTGTACAAAGGTTACTTTCTACGTGATCGATAATCATGGTTCTTACAATGCTTTGCTGGAAAGACCCTTTTTGTATGAGCATAACATTGTACTATCCACTTTACATCAATACTTCAAATATGTGGATGTCAATGGAGAAGTCCAAAAGAAGTAACCGACCTAAATCCTTTCATGGGCATTGAAGCATATTTTACGGACTCTGGATGTACAAGGAGGAGTTCATGAAAGTTGTATTGGCGATGGATAGTGAGGAAGATCAGAAACATACTTCAAAAGATGTTCTCATGATCTCCGTCAAAGGACGTGCTACTCGTCCCTCTTCTTCTCAGACGTTGACTATACATATTTTCTCTCATAACAAACAGCCTCCTGCTGTAGAAAGGGAATAAAGGGAGCTCATCTTTTCTGAGCCTCTTGTTATCGACCTTCGTCGTAATAAACCTTCTCCTTCTCCTTCTCCTCCTCTGGTCATTAACCTTACTAAGCCTTCTGTTAAGGCTGAGAATCATGTTGTAAACGATGATGTACAGATCAATAAAGTAGCATCTCCTTCATAGTATACTGATGTTCTTTATTATACTCGATGTTATTTAAAAATATTAGATAACTTCGAACCACTCACCATAGGAGCAGTTGAAGCTTTCCAAAACGAAGTATTACTCGAGCCAATGCAGGACTCCTTCTTCTTAGTTCCTTTCAGGAAGAAAGATGAACTTTCTATACTTTTTAGTAAAGGAACAAAACAGAAGATTACGTCTGATAGCGAAAAAGAAAATCACGATAATGGAAGACTTCAACTACGTCGTTATAGTCAGCAATCAAAAGATATCACTCAAAAGATGGGCTATAATTTTAAAGCCGGTCTCAATGGCGGCAAAGGAAGGCGAACTCCTATTCGTATTCCTGCTCCGAAAGGATAATCACAACAATATTACAACAAAACGAAGCGAGGATTAGGTTATACTTCACCAATTCCGACTCCAGAAGGTTCCGAATTCGATGAGGAAGAACGATCTAACTCTTCTGATTCTGTCTCATGGGATTCAGACACCAGTGTAGGACACGTCCATCGAGTGACTCTATCTTCCAATATGGTAACCGCTAAGTTCTCGGAAGATGACAGAGACTTTGTTGAAGCCTCTGAATCTGTTCTTTTGGCACAAAGGATGGATACTCAATAGGAACTTCGTTTTGAGCAACGTGAGCCACCTACTGAAGATCAGTTGGTTCAAGTCAATGTTGGAGATGAAACTTCCCCAAAACCAATATTTGTCAGCAAAAGCCTCCCTGAAACGGATAAACAGGATATGATCCAACTCATTAGGGAATACACTGATTTATTCGCTTGGAGCTATGAAGACATGTCGGGATTGGATCCTCAGATCGCTACCCACAAGCTCAACATTCTGTCGAATGCGAAGCCAGTCAAGCAGTAACAACGTCAGTTTCGACCCGATATGATAGATGCCATAGAAGCCGAAGTCAAGAATCTCATCGCCTGTGGCTTTGGCAGAGAAGAACAACATCCGGATTGGGTGGCTAATATTGTCCCAGTTTTGAAGAAAACAGGGAAAGTCCGGGTCTTCATCGACTTCAGAGACCTTAATGAAGCTTGTCCCAAAAATGAATTCGCTCTTCCAATCACCGATGTCATGATTGACAATAATTGTGGATTTGAACGTATGTCTTTTATGGATGGATTTTCAGGATATAATCAAATCAAGATGCATCCAGAAGATGAGAAACATACATCTTTTTGCACTCCTCTTGGAGTCTATTGCTACACTGTCATGCCATTTGGTCTTAAGAATGCTGGTGCAACTTATCAGCGGGCCAAGAGTACCATCTTTCATGATCATTTATGAAAGACTGTTGAATGCTATGTTGACGATATTGCTGTCAAAAGTCGTCTAAAAGAAGACCACATTCGAGACTTGAGAACTATATTCGATATAATGTGCCAGCTAGGGGTGCAACTTGGGCGGACTAAACCCGAGCCCGATCGGGTAAAACCGTTAATGTGTTGGGTTAGGGTTGAAGATACTCGGGTTCGGGCTCGGGTTCGAATTCAAATATTTGAACACGATCATAAATTGGGTTGAGCTCGGGTTCATATACCGGGTTACCCGAAGAACCCGAAACCCGACTTATATATATATATATATATATATATATATATATATATATATATATATATATATATATATATACTTCTTAAATAAAAAGATTAAATTCTAAACTTCTTTACCCAAACTCTTCAACTCCTTATCCTAAATCTTATTTTAGTTTGTATTTTGTAATGATCAAGACTTGATTGCTATTTAATTATGTGTTTAATATTACTTTTGTTTAAAATTGTTTCATTTAGTATATTAGAGCCCGATAAATCCGATGGACCCGACCCAACCCGAGTTCAACCCGAGCCAAACCCGATCCTCCGAGCATGGTCTTGGGCTTCATATGTTTAACTCGAGGTCGGGCCGGGCTTGGGCTCGGGCTAGGCTCATGATTCATCGGGTTGGGCTCAAGTTGACCTCAAGCCCGACCCAACCCGCCCGAGTTGCACCCCTAGCGCCAGCATCAACTCAAGATGAATCCCACCAAGTTATTCCTGGGGGTCTCTAGTTACAAATTACTCGAATTCGTCATTACCTCTAAAGTTATACACGTTGATCCCGAGAAGATCAAAGCCATTCAAGAAATGCATCCTCCATGCAACCTAAAAGAGCTACGAGGATTCCAGGGACGGCTTGCATATATCAGGAGATTCATCTCAAATCTCTCTGGACGCTATAGACCGTTCACTCAACTCATGAAGAAATGTGTGTCTTTTATTTGGACTGAAGAATGTCAACAAACATTTAAAGACATAAAGCGGTACTTGATGAACCCTCCAGTTCTAGTGTCTCCAGTATCAGGGATACCCTTCCTGATGTATGTTCGAGCAATGGACCATTCCCTAGGTGCTTTATTAGCTCAGAAGAATAAGGAAGGTCATGAACAGGCTATCTATTACCTTAGCCGTACAATGATTGGAGCTGAGCATCGATACACTCCAGTAGAAAAAGAATGTCTAGCTTTGATGTTTGCTGTTCAAAAGACGAGATATTATATCACTGGCCAAACTATTCATATTATTTCTAGAGTTAACCCTCTCCGGGTCCTGATGAAAAAGCCTAGTACATTCAATTCCAGGCTTACAACATGGGCTATATTGTTAGTACAATATGATATGGTTTATGTTCCTCAAAAGTCTGTTAAAGGTCAAGCCCTTGCTGACTTTCTGGCAGCTCATCCAATTCCCGAAACGTCTAAACACTACGACGAGATTCCTGACGAAACTTTAGAGTCCAACATGATTTTAGAAGAAATTCTTACCTGGCGTCTATTCTTTGATGGTGCATCCAGAATCGGACCAAAAGGTGCTATTGTTGCTGGAGTCCGAATCATCCTCGTCTCAATAGAAGGGTTAGCTATTCAAAGAGCTTATTCTTTAGATGAGTCGTGTTCCAATAATGTGGCTGAATACAACGCTCTACTCATTGGTCTCCAATTGGATAAACAATTAGATATTGAGTATCTTGAAGTTTACGGAGACTCCAAACTGATTGCCAATCAAGTTAGAGGCACATACGAAGTTCGACATCAAGATCTGGTCCCATATCATGATGCGGCGATCAGGATGGCTACTTCATTCAAATGCTTCTTTATCGAGCATGTACGCCGAACGTGTAACACGGAAGCTGATGCACTCGCTAATCTTGCAGCAGTATTAGCAATTCCAGTAAGAAGGCAACAAATGATTGTCATCACTAATAGAGAATTATTTTGTGTCGTGAATAACTTAAATATTGAAGTTAACAACTCAAACATGGAATTCAACAATTCAGTTAACATTTGTGCCATCAGTGAAGACTGGAGGACTCCTTTCATAGACTTCGTGGTCCATGATATCCTACCCGAAGATCCTAAGGAGGCTACAATAATTCGTCGACGGTCACTCAGATTTTATTATAATCATGCTACAAAGACACTCTACCGACGAACGTTTGACGGCTTACTCCTACGCTGTCATGTGGGAGAAGAAGCAAAACAAATACTTTGTGAAGCTCATAACGGTGTTTGTGGCGCACATCAACCTGGTCCTAAATTACAGGATCGTATTCGTCGTATGGGCTACTGTTGGCTCTCATGATATCTGATGCAATTGAGTATGCAAGGAAGTGCCGAGCATGTCAAATCCATGCTGACTTCATCCATCAACTATCAGAATTTTTTCACCCAACGGCAGCATCTTGGTCCTTTGAAGCTTGGGACATGAATGTCATTGGTCCTATCAACCCTCCCTCGTCTCGAGGACATCGGTTTATATTGTCCATAATCGATTACTTCTCAAAATGGACTGAAGCTATACCTCTAACTGAGGTCAAGACAAGCAGTGTTATCAATTTTATTAAAAATCATGTGATCTACAGATTCGGTGTTCCTCGACGAATCATTTATGATAATAGGCCACAATTCATCAATCAGAAGTTCACTTGATTTTGCGATGACAATAGAATCATTAATATTGCTTCTACAGCTTACAATCCTGCAGCTAATGGATTGGCAGAAGCATTTAACAAGACCATCATCAAACTCCTCAAGACGTTTGTTTCTACCAACAAACGAAACTGGAGTGAAAAGTTTAGAGAATGTATGTGAGCTTACCGTGCTACTATACGTAATCCTACAGGCTGCACACCTTTCTCTTTGGTATATGGATGCGAGGTTATCTTGCCATTGGAAATCTAGATCCCTTTCCTAAGGATTGTCATTGTCAATGAACTCACAATCGAAAACAATGATCGTCTAAGACTTCAGGAGCTTGAAGCGCTTGACGAGAAACGACTTCTAGCTCAACATCATATTGAGTTATACCAAGCTCGTCTATCAAAAGCCTTCAACCGTAAATTCAAAGTCCGAACATTTCAGAAAGGAGAACTAGTCCTAACCGTCAGACGTCCTATGACTATGACGCACATGAGCAAAGGAAAATTCGAAGCGAAGTAGGAAGGACCCTACGTTGTAAGCAAAGTTTTCTTCAATGGAGCTTATCAATTGACTAATATGGATGGTCGAGTCGCCATGATGCCCATTAATGGCAAATTTTTCAAAAAATATTATGTTTGAAGACAAAGAAGAAATATCAACACAAAGACTCAGAATGTAAACAAAAATCCTTTTTATTTGCCTAAATTCAGACAGAAGGAAATACATAAAATTAACGAGGATCGGAGCCCTCTTGATTGAAAATATATTTCGCAAGAAGCTCGAAGACATTATTGTCCGATAACACTAGCAGTTCACAGGCAGCCTTCCTCAAAGCTTCTTCCTCGGTAGTACTTCCAGGCTCCACTAGTTTGGCAAGAATGTCCTGCTTCTCTCCAGGAATAGTCAAGCTTTCTTCGACTTCTGGCTGGGTAGGCAGTGGAGGCTCGTCGGAAGGAGTGTCGAAGGTGGCTTCGATCTTCAGGATGACTTACACCTCCTTGGGCATATCTTCTAAAGACATTTGCAAAGGGTGAATGATGCTCTCAGAAAAGTTCCACACTTTATAGACAGGAAGGCCAAATATTCTGTCTCAGGAATCGAAATAACCTTTCCTCGAAAAGGCATATTTGTTTATCTTATGAAGAGATCTTCATTTACTCTTTGTCTCGAGAATCGAAGCGACCTTTCCTTGAAAAGGCATGCTTATTCATCAGTCTTTTCATCTCTATTTCATTTCGTGAATAGGCCTACATTTATTATCTTTTATTTACTTTTTTTGTAAATAAAGCCACAAGATAATAAAAACTTAAAATCCTCTGTGGAGCATATCTGAATCATCAATTATGTCTTTTGAAACCCAGCTGTTTTAAAAGATATCTTTTTTATGATAAAGTCTGTATTATCACATATATCGTCTTCTTAGACATATTTTCCCGTCTTTGGGTTCCAGTTGACTTGAAGATTATCAATAGAAAAAATAAATTTACATCCACATTACCTCTGGATTCTATTTTCTATATCATCACATCAAATCAGATCATAAAGAAGAGAAAATTATTCTTTATTCCTTCTTTGAAAATATAGATACATCTTGATAGAAATCTATTACATCTCGGATTTTCATTCTAAATCTAATAAATAAAGGTCTATTACATCTTTGGATCTTCTTGTTGGTGCCAGTTCCTTGTCGACTCGACCTGAAGCAGCGAGCAAGGCAATGGAATCAACTCTGGTCTTCTCTCTCAGAAAGACCAGAAAAGAAGGGCGAGGGGCATCAACCCGAAGATGTCCTATTTTCAGCACAGGCAGTGATAGGAATATGCTTATCCTTCATTGTGACACAATTCCTAATTCTACCACAAAAGGAACTCTTCTACCCAAATACTCGGGTTAGAGTTGACTCTACCGTTCAACTCTCCATGTATAAAGGCCCTTCCTACCATCTCGAAGAAGCCCTTTTAAACATGAAGAGTTCTGAGCTCTCTGATGTGTGTGTCAAAGTAGTTCAACTTCATAGCATCCAAGATCATCGATGCCAGTTCTGGGGAGTTTTATCAGTTGGTCCCCTGTAAACATCAGAAAGAAGAAAAGAATACAGTAAATATTCTTTTCTTATCGCAACTATTTATATGCAATTGAAGCTGAAACATTATGCACATCCATAGGCGTATATTTCGGAAAGAATAAAGCACAAAAGCATGAAAAACGCCACATGTCGTTCAGAAGTTTGTGTTATCAGAACCGAGAGAAGTTTAAAAAAATGTGTGGGACGTGTCAAGACAGTTGCACAACAAAGCTCAAATGCGTCAGGATTTAATAAAGTCTAATTTTTTATTTCATAAATGGAAAAGAGGACAGACACTACAGACATAGGCGCTATGGCCATTATGTAAAATGATGCTCTCGTATCACGTCACTTCTTCTTTCCGTCATCAGTCTGACACAAGACAGCGCTCAATTCCTCTATGTTATGGATTCCCGAGCGATGCATCAAACGGAGGAATCCTTCCCTATGTTCTAAGGCGCCACGTTCTTCGGAAGAAGACGATGGCCCACCACTGGAACGAGTGAAGACTGTTGAGGTCAGGCCAAAATAGTCCAGGAAGTTCTCCACCCTCAAGGACGGGTCAGATTCTAACAAATACGCCATAGGGACAGAGGGTATCTTCTCCTCGAAAGCTTTGCCGTCAACATTAATATTCATCTCCTGCTTCATTTTCTCTTTGGAAGCCATAAGAGTGAATAAAGATGGAGGCTGGACATCATGCCCATATATATACAGCGGATATCGGCCCCCGCCAATACTTCGTATTCCCTATAAATGGGGGCGTATCACTTAACGAGGGAGAAAGGAAAAAGACATTTCGAAAAAGAACGCCCCATAAATAGATTCATCGTTGGAAATGAACCGAGTATTTAATGCTTTAATTTTAGTCAAGTTGCATGACACTCACATTGTGTCGCACTCAGCATGCGCAACCATCAGGTTGCGTCGTATCTTGCCGCGCAACATATTGAAGTTGCGCCCAAAAGACAGCACAACTTTTCGAAACGCTGTACAACGCGGGTCGACAGCAACCAAACCCTAATAAGGGAGGTGCCAGTTATGGAGTATGCTCAACTCTAAAAAGAGCAGGCACACATTGTCAGAATCAAGCCAAACCCTAAATAGGGTGGCTGATGATCAGTAGGGTGGTCGACAATCGGGTCTATAGTCGAATGCTTACCTTCCATGGCCGGGTTGGCCGTCTCTCGGCGTGACGAAGGCAGAACTCATATAGATGACTCGGCCACAGTCTTACCCTTCTCAGCAGCAGAGCGCTTGGGTGCCATTGCTGTCGATCGAAGTTCTCAAAGATCGAAAAAAAAGTAGAAGAAGATAGGATTTCTCTCGAGTTATCTTAAAACGATGGTGAAGAATGAAAAATCTAAAGAGTACGGTTATTTATAGCTTTGTAAATGAGGCCGAATCGCACAACTTGCGCTGAAGAAGCGGGCTCGAGTTGACTGGCACAACTCAGACAGTAAACTGGCACAATCCAAACAAAACTAGCATAATTCAAAGTATTTCAAAATTTTGAAGTATTTTCAAGTTTCGAAAACTTTGAAGGGGATCTTGTAGAGGCTAAAAATCAAGTTGCGCCACATATTAAAGTGTTTGATCATCAAATGGCACAAAATCATTATATTGCGCCAAAACATCAAGTTGCACAGCATCAGGTTGCGCCAACATCTGGTTGTGCCGGAGTCAGGTTGCGCCGGAGTCAGGTTATACGAGCGCCATGTAGTGCACTTTCTCGAGAAGTTGTAACGACATCATCATTATCTGATAACTGACAGCACGGAGATTAAGAAAAATCTATTCAAATCTCGTACAACGCGACACTCGATAAGATTTTGTCAGCATGTAATTAATGCTGACAGCTGGTTCGCGCAAGTCATTGAGTGGCGTAAGAATTAATCAGTACAGTACAGAAGACCTAGTCAAATGTGCCAGTTGTTGAGTTGTGCCTCTGCGCAGCCTGACTAGTTGGCGCCACTTGATCAACTCTTATTTTAAAATAGGATGACGTGGCGCACAAGCCACCAACTTCGCAGAGCGTGTCCACTACACTGCCCACAACCATGCACATCTCAATCAAACGATGCCACGCATTCGTAGCAGTCGGTGCAACCTCTCGTGCAAGTTGCTACATTGAGCCCACGCGTAACCTGATAAAACTCGCGTAAGGTGACCAAACAGTGTTCAGAACAGAGTGACGTGGCGCACAAGCTACTAACTTCGCAGAACGTGCCTACTACACTATCTACGACCACGCGCATCTCAATCAAACGATGCCACGCGTCCACAACAGTTAGTGCAACCGTTCGTGTAAGTGAACAGGAGGCGCACAACCTGAAGAGTGCGCAACCCAAAATTACTGCTAAACGGTTATTTCAAGAAATTTATAAATAGAGTTTCAAATCAATATCAAAACATCAAGAGTGATCATAATCTCCTGCTAAAGTGTTGTTGCATCCTCTAGAGGCTCGTGTCTTCGATATCACATCGTCCAAGGGATAAAATGATCGTCTTTTGATCAGATTCCTATAGTTGTACTTTCCCAGAAATCAATTGTACTCTTGTACTCTTTTCTAAGTTTGTAACGAAAGAAAATTTTTGTTCTTGCAAACATACCCTAAAGGAGTGAATGAATAATCTGTAAATGGCAGGGCCTGTCCTCAAAGGTTCAAGGATTATGGTCTGAACCAATGAAGACTGAACTCAAAAACAAGTCATTACCTGCATTCGAATGAAGGTGGACAGATGCACTTGAAGCTAGGATACTAAACCAAAGTTCAATTCTAAACATTCCTAAATGCAAGCAATAAGGAGAGGGTACTGGACTGATACTCGAAAAGAAGGATCTGGACACTTGATGTTAGGCCTATCATGGAGATTGATTAATTTGGTAGAATTAAACATAATGCTCAGTGTAAAGACGGACATCATAAACCTGGGTGACTGCAATGGACATGTAACACAAAGGCTACTCAAGTGTAGTAAATGTATATCATGAACCAAGGTATTGGTTGATACCTCAACTTGCAAGACAGGACATGCTTCGAATGGCAGCACAAAATAGGAATACAGGACATGCTAATATCTTAATAAGACTGGAAATATATGAAGGCGTTAATTGAATCGAATGGGAAGCATCATAACAAGGATATGCAGTGAGTAATGGCAAGGTCTGAACCAATGATGCTATGCTGGAGCCATACATACACCATGAACCCAAGCCCCATATTCACATTCACTAATCCAAACACCTCTAAACTAATGGATAACACCCAAAAATGGTAACACATTATTTAGCCAATATAAACACCTAATTAAAACTGAAATTTGAGTAGCAAAATTCCTAAGAGTCATTTCATCAAACACTTGATGTGCGTATCCGATACTCTTGTGATACGTACTCCAAATGGATCCAAACTTGACCCAAATCATTCCTAATGCAATGGGACCCTAAATGAATGTGTCACGCCCCAGAACCAGAATACTGGAGAGAGGGGGCAGACATAGCCAGCTACGTATATTGAAATGGAAACCACCTCGATATACGGTCACGGCTATCTAGAAATATGAGGGTTTACTACAAGCCAACAGTCTCTTATGGTCATAAACAAGCCTAATGTCTCAATCACAAGCAAGTAATGTAAGGCCGCAAGATGTATGATCATTAAATATACAATAATAAGGCGTCCCAAATATTACATATTCAGCTGATCATGAAGCTAGTCGTACAAAATGCGGGACTAGCAAGAGTTAAGTCATACATGATCAACCCTAGGATTTGTTAATCATGTTTACAGCCCGTAGGCAGACAGTAAGTAAAGTGCATCGAGCTAACAGGTGCTTGTCGGCTAAACGCCTCAAAAGAATAATTTTACAATAGAGTGAGCGAAACAAAATAGAAAACCCACTCGTAGCCCGGGTTCCTTCTAGTCGCCACCATTGGGCTGGAAGCTTGGTAGATCCTCGGGAGCTGCTCCAAAATCTGGCCACACAAAACCAGCTGGGTCAACCCCAGAAAGAGCAAGTGCCACAAGGGGGCCACGAAATAAGAACAAAAGCCAGCAATTAGCACAAGAAAATCTAATATTAAAAATAGAATTTACGAAAAACATGTCAGGATGGTATACGACGAGATAACCATGGAGCTATTCCGATAGCCAGGTTACAACCCGTAAACCAAACAAGGACCGGGGTTGTAACCCTTCATCTGAACAGAACTTGGTTTCCCACCATTTATCGGCAAGATAATAATACAAGAAATTAAGACAGGGAGCAATCTTATACTGGATCAAGACATGGCTAAACTGGTTATACCTCATTCAATCAATCACGGCCAAGCAGATACTACGGCTTACTACTTTAACTAACTAGGGTTATCATAGGCCTAATTACTAACAAGATGCAGTGAGATTGTTCCACAGCCACAAGCCCTACAGACCATCCAGGTTACCCAGGTCAAAAATTAGGGGTTGAATTCAGGTGGGTACATCGTCCGGGAGACAAATGTACCCTTAGGTGACTTAGAGGGTGTAACACGCGACGGTGTGCTGGAAATGTGCCCTACTCGACGGCAGGCTACAGATCCCAAGAGCGCCCAGGTAACGGGATTGCCTGTAGCTGTGTCATCTCTTCATGACTACTGAGTTATTCTAGTTATTAACCTTAATCTATTTTAATAGGTGCTCCTGACCGTGGTACTCAGGAGTCCCATCCTAGACATGATGCAAGACAGGACAAGTGGATTTAACAAGCAAGCAAGAAAGAACTACCCACGGTGTCAAGGCAAGTCAAGTTAAGTTATCAAGATAAATCATGTCAGGGTACTTGTCGGGAGTGCGCCACGACGGGCCACTATCATGTCAGGTTGATCAGGTCAGGAGTGCACCACTACGGGTCACTGTCGTGTTATGCTAGTTCCTTGCCATACCATGCCATGTACAATAGTCATTCCAAACATATTAAGTAAAATCAAGTTCATGACAAAAGGCGTAAGGATATAAAATGGGCGTAAAATATCTAATAAAATATCAATATACAGGGCTATAGAAGAGCCAAGCTTAAAGAAATAAGACCAAAACTCCAAGAGCCAATGGGTTAAGCAAGGGGTCAGGGGAGCAGCGTACGCACAAGGGCACGCACGCAGGGGAGCAGCGTACGTGAAAAGTCACGCACGCAGGGGAGCTGCGTACGCGAAAAGTCACGCACGCAGGAGAGCTGCGTACGCGAAAAGTCACGCACGCAGGAGAGCGGCGTACGCGAAAAGTCACGCACATAGGGGAGCTGCGTACGCGAAAAGTCACGCACACAGGGGAGCTGCGTAGGCAAAAAGTCACGCACGCAGGAGAGCTGCGTACGTGAAAAGTCACGCACGCAAGAGAGCTGCGTACGCGAAAAGTCACGCACGTAGGGGAGCTGCGTACGCGAAAAGTCACGCACACAGGGGAGCTGCGTAGGCGAAAAGTCACGCACACAGGAGAGCTGCGTACGTGAAAAGTCACGCACGCAAGAGAGCTGCGTATGCGAAAAGTCACGCACGCAGGGGAGCTGCGTACGCGAAAAGTCACGCACGCAAGAGAGCAGCGTACGCGAAAAGTCACGCACGCCAGAGAGCAGCGTACACAAAAAGTCACGCACGCCAGAGAGCTGCGTACGTGAAAAGTCACGCACGTAAGAGAGCAGCGTACGCGAAAAGTCACGCACGCCAGAGAGCTGCGTACGTGAAAAGTCACGCACGCAAGAGAGCAGCGTACGCGAAAAGTCACGCACACCAGAGAGCTGGGTACGTGCAAAAGCACGCAAGCAGAGAGCTGCGTACGCGTAAAAACACGCACGCAGGGTCTGGGTCTTCTTCTCCATGGCTGAGAAGAAGCTCCAATGGCTCCAAAACTTCAAGGCATCACAACTTGGCCATCCGAACTCCAAATCCGGATTTCCAAAGTTCTAACCAGGGTGGAATTGAACTCTCTTCCACATGGAAACATCAAAACCCATAGAAATCTAACTTAAATAGATCAAAACCATGCAAAACCGAAAATGGAGAAAACTTAGATCTAGAACAATGGAGACTCCAAATCACAAAATGCTAAGTTCTAAAGTTGATCACCATGTCCTAATCTAGCAAATGGACAAATGAAAGAGGGTTCTCATGTGGTGGCAAGGTGCACTTGCCTATGGGTGGTGTTGTGGAGAGGAAGGAGGAGAGTGTTGTGTAGAGGAAGGAGAAGAAAAAATTAATGGAGGTTTATGAAGAGAGAGAAAAAGTTGGTGGAGTTTTAAAGAGGGTGGGATGTGGTGTGTTGAGGGTGGAGCATAGGCTAAGGTGTTCCAATACATATAAACCAAACCGAACCAAACCAAGCCAATCCAATTAAAACCGAACCATGACAAAACCCAAAATACGAGAAATACCGAAATTCCACAAGTTGAGAAAAATAAAAATACATGCCAAAATCTAGATACGAGTATAAGTACGAAATACAAGAAATACGGGAAATGAGGGTGACAAAATGCTTCTACATTAATAAATGAGAAATTAGAGGGTTTAGGGGGCTCTTACCACTTGAGAGATGAATTTTCAAGGAACAAATCCAAGATCTAATCTCCACCGAGCTCCAATGGCCAAATTGCTCTAAATACTCCTAAGCGAGCCAATAGAGGCATCGTCTCTTCAAGAGAAAGAGTTTGCAATTCGTTTGAGAAAATTTAGACTCAATTTGGGAGATGGAGGCAATTTGAAAAAGAACACAAATTAGGGTTAGGGTTTCTAATGAAAGAGAAGAAGAAGAAGGGAGATGTTGCTATTAATAGCAAGGGGAGACCTACATGTGGTTGGCCATAGGGTTTTTAGGGTTTAGTTTGGATGCAAATGACTAAAAGACCGCTCCTACTTTGTCATTTCAAGCCTTTTAAGGAAAGGCCCAAAATGGCTTATTGTTAAGTCAATTAACATGCTCTATATGATATTCTAGTTAGATTAGAGCCTAAATAAAGTTATCAAATCTCACTAATTAAGTTTCTATGGTAATGGTTAACATCTATCCAATGTGGTTCTAAGGTTTCACCAATTAATGACACTATCACAAATCATTAATTAAATAATATTATAATAATCAAAATTTTACAAATTACCAAATTACCCTTATTCTAGAAAGTGGTATTGACAAATCTATCCTCCTTAAAAATAATTTTGTCCTCAAAATTAAAAGATAAAACAAGAACAGAATTGAGAAAGATAGAAAACTCATACCTCAAGGCTAAAAAAGATAAGGGTATCGCTCGCGCATCTCATCCTCCCTATCCCAGGTTGACTCACATGAAAAGTGATGACTCCACGCGACGCGAACCAAAGAAATAGTCTGATTCCACAATACCTTCTCTCGACGATCCAGGATCTCCACAGGCTGCTCTGGATAGCTGAGAGTAGGGCCACCTCGATCTCGGAGTGATCTAGTACGTGACTGGGATCTGCTACATACCATCTCAACTGCGACAGGTGGAACACGTTATGAACTTCCTCTAGTGCAGGTGGCAAGTCTAGCCTGTAAGCCACGGTACCGACTCTATCACGAATAACGAAAGGTCCGATGAAATATGGGCTAAGCTTTCCACCTCCATCAAAGTGAATAGTGCCTCGTGTTGAAAATATCCTCAGGAACACCAGATCTTCAACCTAGTACAAATAAGGTCTCACACTTAACTATAACAATCAATCATGAACAAACAAGATTCATAAAATCAAACTAACTAATCATAAAATTTAAGTTGTACCTCAAACTCCAAAGGTCTCCGGTGGCTATCGGCCCAATGCCGCTGTCTGTCTTACGCCATGCGAAGTCGATCTCTGATGAGCTTCACCTTCTCGGTTGCATCCATAACATCTCAGGTCCCAATAAAGCTCTCTCTCCAAAGTCATCCCAAGACAAGGAAGTACGACATCTTCGTCCGTACAATACCTCGAATGGTTAAATCTCAATGCTGGCCTGGAAGCTGTTGTTGTAGGCAAACTCAACCAAGTGCAAATGATCCTCCCAGGAGCCTCCAAAATCTATAACACAAGTGCGTAACATATCCTCGAGAGTCTGGATAGTCCTCTCTGACTGCCCGTCTGTCTGAGGGTGGTAAACGGTACTGACCTTGAGCTGAGTGCCCAAGCTAGAAACACACAAAGAACATTTTATCTTAGCATGGACGAATGTGGTTAAGCATTATGGCACGACAACTACCAACTGTGTCGAATGAGCACACTCAATATTAAAACAACATCTAAGATCATCTCTTGGCAACTTTGTCTTGGTTTGGCAAGCTATAAATTTAATGGTAGACCGGATGGTGAACAAAATTAGGGCATCATTTGAGATAAGCTTAAATATTGTCAAGCATGAGCATAGAAAGGAAGTCCACTTGGATGCTTTTATGCGTGTTATATCTCACAAGGCGTTGGCACTACTATTTGAGGAGATTGATAGGTCAAAGATTGTCAGATTTGATCCCGAGATTTGCGGGTGTGTACATCGATATACGCTGGCCTCCCTTGTGTACATGAGATTAATGAATATCGTTGCCAATCTATTCCTATTCCAGTAGGTGTTGTTGATGAACGTTGGAGGCAGTTGTTTGTAATGTTCATGGTGAAGAGTGGCGATGATTTTTTTTCTTTGCCATAAGTGAAACTTCTCCACGCTAGGTGGTGTGCCTTAATAGAAGCGGAACGGAAGTGCATTGAGCTTAAAATCCAAGAAATTGCAAGTCCGGTGACTACTATAATGTACGAGTCGTCCGTTGTTTCCAATCCTAAGGGCAAACCTCAAACAAGAATGAGTAGTTCATAGAAAAGAATGATGGAGTCAACTAAGAGAGATCCATCATCCTTTGAGCATGTTGAACGAACCTTGGAGCAAGCTCATTCTACAACGTTTATAAGTATTGTGGCTGGTACAGCACAAAAGAGCAACCTTGCCATTCGAAGGAAGAAGCAGAAAACGAACATGCCAAGCGAAGAGACCGTAGATAGCCGTACACTAGATTTGTGTATTGACAATTTTCAACATGAGATTCGCAGTTACATTTGGTCTATTGTTGATGTCCCTTCGGATGGCCATTGTGGATTTTATGTGCTTGTAAAACATGTTGGTTATTCCGACAAAGAAGGATGGAGACAAGTGAGGCAGGAGTTGTATAAGGAGTTAGAGGCTCGTCTTCCATTCTACACCTGCATGCTAAGCGAAGAAACAGTTGAAAACTTGTTGACAAGTATTCCTTGCATTGACATTATTACCGGTGAAGACCACTACATGTCCATCCCATCTGCAGAATATTTATTTGCTAATATGTACAAGATACCTATTGTAGTTATTTCATTGGGTATTAACAATACATTCTTTCCGATGTGCGCTTCGTCGGCTGAGTACAGACAATCTAAGCTATGTACTATAGGACATATCGGGAACCACTTTGTCATACCAAGATTGATCGAACATTTTTTGATTCCTCCACCATCAACAGTTTGGTACAAATATGCATCAGACGAAGCAATCGCCTGGACGACACCTTTTATGGATCAAATCAATCTCTATAAGAAGTTGTTGAATATGGAGGAGCCCAGGGACTTGCCCGTTAGCCACTTCGACGTCGAAATCGATTGATACGACATCTACAAGTACTAGGATGTTGAAGATGGAACATTTACATTTTACACTTTTATATTTTGTATATGGAGAAACCACTTTTGTATACAGTAAAGTATATCATTTTGTATATTGTTAAACCTCAGTGTAATATGAAGTGCAATATGTATTTTGTAGTAATATGTGTTTACCAGTGTGCAATAGTGTGTGCAATATGTGTTTTGTAGTAATATGTGTATGTGTTTTGTAGTAATATGCATTTACCTATGTGCAATATGTGTTTTATAGTAATATGCATTTACCTATGTGCAATATGTGTTTACTTGTGTAATCAGAGTATCAGTCTCTTCTGTATAAAGCAGGACTGCCTTCTATGTTGGCAGTCCAGTATAAAGCTAGTATTGTCTTATATGGTGGCAGTCCATAACAATTGCATATCAAAACTCTCCAAACAGAGAGTTTTGATTTGGACTCCTATAATATCGGACCTTGGCATGTGAGGGTTCAACAACGTAGGCAGTCCGACACCAGCATAGTACGCCATGTAGTCATAGCTGCAGTCCGGCATCTCAACTACCGGTTGTCTTTCAGATTTTTCAAGCACATGTCGTTGCCACTCAAATTAGAAATCCGTGACCAATCGAATTCAGCCGGGATATAATTCAAGGGTTTCATCCCTTTCGGAGCACTTACTAACTTCAATGTGCGCTTCGGTACCGTTTGTACGAAGCCAAATTAACGAATGACTCTATCACGTATGTAAGGCTTGTAGATATCATAGCAAGTTATCATACCGTAAAATAAAGCTATTGGTTGCATTGGGCGAGTACTCCCTCGTAAATCCTGGTATGGGTGCCAAAGTATCTGTAAGAAAAGTAAATTGTGTATACATAACTCAATTAAGTAAATCAATATCACCAAAAAAAATCTAATAAGAAATATGCTACCTCGCCTCTTCTGCCACCAAATTATCAAGTGCATTGCGAATGGTTGCCATTGTTTGCGAATTTTTGGCATCAGCCATATTTGGCCTCCATCAGCACATTCTAGGAAGGTGCTCGCCATAGTCTCTGTTCTCCTCAATCCAAGTCTGGAAGGGTTGTAGAACTCCGAGCATCAACCCCAAGAGAATCTGACACATACTCTACGATATTATTGAACCAGTCAGGAGATTTCTCATGAAAAAGTTCATTCGTCATGATCCGACCTGTAACATTAAGGTCCAATATTGATGGACGTCATCAAGTGTAATCGTCATCTCCTCCATTGGGAGATGAAAAGTGCTTGTTTCTGGATGTCATCTCTCTAAGAATGTTGATATAAGAGTATTGTCCATCGTCTTGTAGGCGTACTTGTGTTCATGGACTGTCATCTGGATGTCATCTCTCTGCAGTCCTTATTATAATAAAGGACTGTAGGTTTTGCCTACAGTCCTGTCATGTTCATGGCCGACTGTAGGCCAAAACAGTAATTCTAGGGTTAGGGTACGATGCATCAAATGGATTTCTCGTATTCGAAAGAAAGATATATGAACCCTAAATTAATTCTAACCTATTTTATCTAACTATTTTGAGCATTAAAGATTCAATAAAATTAAAACAAAAATATAGCAAAATATTTCAAAACATATCTAGATTGTGATAAAGGGTTAGGCTTGGGTGCCATTGCTTGGATTGGAGGAATGAAGAAGGAATTTAGGATTTAGGAATTTGGAATTAGAATAATGGAGAAGAGAAATAGGGTTTATGGTTTAAGAATGTAGAAGAGAGAATGAAAATTAGCAAATGAAGTGTTGGTTGAGAGTTTTTTTTTTTTTTTTTTTTTTTTTTTTGGGGGGGGGGCGCTAGTTCCAAGTAAATTTGGGACTGTCCTGGATTAGAATTTTCACCAAACTGGAATGTCCTATAGTAAGGGCTAGCCCTAAGTAATTTTTGGAATAAGTTTAGAATTAACCTATTTTTATTGTCCTCCGACATTGGGCTTCTGATAGCAGGAAAGACGTCGCTTCCAAAGTTTGATGCTGCAGTTGATCAGTACTCTTTTACAAAACTACCCTTGGACC
This sequence comes from Iris pallida, assembly GCA_029216955.1. Taxonomy (NCBI): domain Eukaryota; kingdom Viridiplantae; phylum Streptophyta; class Magnoliopsida; order Asparagales; family Iridaceae; genus Iris; species Iris pallida. The sequence continues at coordinate 40,408,796 of JANAVB010021600.1, read as the reverse complement.
GACCTTCTGAAATTCTAGTCTATAGCAATAATTTCAGCATCAGGAAGATCTTTACTTTATGCCTTATTGCAACAGCAACTTTCAGCGTGTAGAGCGCCATGGTATATAAATTTTTGCTACAAATAGAAATGGTAGAAATTAGTCAGTGAGCCGGACTTACTGTAAACCTTGATTGATGGAGCACGGGGATGAGTGCATGCAGGGGCAGTCTGAGACAATTTTTCTCATCCCCATAACATGTGGAGAAAAATCAAGATATATAGAAAGTCTGGCTCACCGAATATACTCAACAAAAATGGGCAGATTTTTCTCATCCCCATAACATGTGTAGTGCATATAAAATTTTCCGATGTTTAATAGGCGGTGCAGATAACGTGATAACAGTATTCACTTCCAAATTCCTTGACATTTGACATTTCCAAACATTGGAAGATTTCCTTTCCCTTCCATTCCGCAAACCAAACGAGGCCCAACTCTACTGGGTTACTTGCGCACCACAATCCTCACAGCCGCAAAATCCAAAATTGCCCATGTTAATTCTCTGAACATGCTAAACCACTAGCATAGGATAGTGTGTACTGAAATAGATGATCCGAGTCAACGTCACAGGCAAAAATAATTTAACCAGTTGCAGCCTCTTAGAAAGGCATTCAACTTGTGGGCTCCAGAAAAGGGGAAAAAAAGATATAGCAGCAACTACAACACAATTGTCCCACAGTTTGATGAGCATTTTTCAACGCTTATCAAGGGAAAGACGGAATCACCAATTTGTTTTAACATACCAAGGAGTGCAAATTGTTAAAGATCCATAACACCATCTCAAACAAAATATAGCCAATTACAACAATATGATCTACATTCAGAAAAGACACTGACATTAACACGAGAAACTGCAAATCTACACCTAGCCTGAACTTGGTACAGTGGATCCCATCCTGATCCACTTAGCTAACCATCATTCCCTCTACCTGAGCAGACGTGCTTTCATTGATCAAGGCTTGCTCTCGAGCTTCTTGCCCAGTGATCTCAAAACATCCTGTCTTGCCACTCCTGGTAACTGCAAATCAAAGCTAGATATAAATAGACATTCCCAACAACAATGTAAGATCATATGGACATTGTGTAAGACGCCTGTCCTTGACCTTCCCAAGCTTACTGATTCCATATACTTGGGGCCTATTTAGTAACAAAAAGTGACGACCATAGTAAAGTATGCACAATTCTCTTCTTTGATATTGAAAGTACATACATGCAGGGAGACACTGGGTTTTTGAAGATCCAGAAGAGAGTGGTAAAGGTGGACTATGATTAGATATAGTAAAAGATTAGAAAACAAGGTAAAACATGCTTTAGAGTGGAATAACATAATTTACTAAAGGCATCATCTTAATTGGCTAAAGGCAAAACATGCTTTAGTTAGATAAGTTTGGAGATGCATTAAATGAGTCTTTTTGTGGAATCACAAATTGACTAAAGTAATCCTTTTAGCTTCTGTTATCACGAAGTACATTAAGTAACAGTTGATACTCATTCTAATTCAACCCTTCTTCCTCCAAGGCATTTAGCACTTTCCTATCAATTAGCACTGTATGTCTGGAAAGAGCACAGGATTATCTTTCTGCATAGATATGGACATTTGTGGAGGTATATCGCTTGTTCTCGGTCGTTATGGAATCTGACCTAGACTATAATTGATGGTCTCCATCACAAATATTTCTACATCTGGATATTGTTACATCAAACTACCCACTATGCAGACCTCTCTTCCTTGGTTTCCATCAAATTTCCTCTCATGTTTGTCCTCTCCAAACCAATAAAGAACTTGCATGAAGTTCCAAGAGTTTTCCATGAACAGCATAGGCAGCCGCATTCATCCGTGATAACCCTAGTTCTAATTAAAAATTCGCTTTAAGTGCTATTTGTAGGATAGGCCTAGGGGTAGCGGTAGGGGTAGTTAAAAGGAGGATATGATAGTAGTTAAAGAAGCCGCTAGGATTAGGGTAGGCCAAAATGAACATGGATTGATGGATATGGTTTGTTAGTGTTACAGAAAACATGGCTGTAAATAGAGCTGAATGTGGAAAAAAAAAAAAGGATTCAAACAGATGACCCCAAATTTTTTGGTATGAAGGCTTTGTTGTTGTGCGATTTGTCTTATCTCAGTTTTTCTATCACACCACTTGTAAACTTCACAATTAGATTGCTTCTATGATAGCCTATCAGATCTCAGTTTATACTTCTATCACCACACTTACAAAGTTCACAATAGATTGCTTCTCTGCCATTCCTACATATAGGTGCCATTCCTACATATAGGTACCAGAATACTCGATCCACTCATTTGGCGACATTCCAGCTCTATAAAATCCATTATATGAATTAATCTCACCAGCCAACAATAGATCCATGGTTTCAAGACTATAAATGCCTTCCACATCATAACTACCTAGTCCACGCACGTCACTCATCTTACCAAAATTATTTCAAAAGTTGTCATTGTTTGTATCTTCAATTACCTGGTTATATACAACTTTCTCAACAGCTGCCACCAAAATTTCCTTCGCTCTCTCCAAAAGCTAATAAGAATTGTATGGAGTCTGGTGTTTTACGCCTAAACAGCAAACAGCTTCCCATCTTAGATATAGCATGTAACTGATCAAAATTGCACTTTAGGATAATGAAAAATATCATTCTTAGTCTATACTTTGCCCAGGCAGGCCCTGATAGTGTGGCTCCACTAGTTTAGTCCTCCTAACAGCAAAGGTTCGTCAATATCGTCCGATACCGACATGTATTAGCCAAAGAAACAGAGAAGTACCCAAAAATTTTTGACAAATGATTCAATTGAATTGAAGGACATGTACCATTTGTTGAAATTGTATACTATAAATCCACAACATTAATACATCTTAATAGTATTCCACCCAAAACTATCTACTTTAGGGTACTTTGTCTAAAGGCAAGTAAAACAAAACAACAATATATGTTACTGGTGAACAACTCAACATTGTTGAATATTATTTCATTCAAAACTAACAGAAACAACAAATGACAAATACTTTCTAGTTTTCTAAATAGTTTATTGTTATTTTACTGATTTTAGAAACTGAAACTCCCATCCGAAACCGCCAATACCTGTCTAAAAGCAAGTAAAACAATGGGTTATTTACACTGACACCCCCCTATGTTTTGTGTTTATTATGCGGACCTCCCCTAGTTTAAAAATAAATACAGTGACACCCTCTATGTTTTGTGTTAAATACACGGACCACCCCTACTTTAAAAAAAAATTATAAAGGACATGGGGTGTCAGTGTATTTATTTTAAACTAGGGGAGATCCGCTTAATAAACACAAAACATAGGGGGTGTCAGTGTAAATAACCCTAAAACAAAACAAGAATATCTGTTACCGGTGAACAACTCAACAATGTTGAATATTATTTCATTCAAAACTAACAGAAACAACAAATGACACGTAAGATTATGCCTAAATGAATCAAATACTTTCTAGTTTTCTAAATAGTTTCTTATTATTTTACTGATTTTAACTGAAACTCCCATCCGAAACCGCCAATACTTATGCTTATAATATAAAGGTTACGATACTGTGAACTCCGCAAAACCAAGAATCTGAAACTAAAAACCAGAACCGTTGAAACTGCCGAAACAGTCAATATTAATACTCATAAAAAAAAAGGTCAGAAACCGATTCCTATACTGCGAACCTCGCTAAACAGTTGGGGCCGTATTGTGTTGCCTTAAATCGTATACCGACGCACCCTGAAGTAAGAAATTGCTAAAGGTATGAATGTGTGCATGCAACCACTCCCTGTGAGTAGCAAATTCAAAAGGTTTCAAATTTCAATTTGTCCCAATTTCGTGATTTACAAATAGAAGTATCTAAAAAAAATAAAAAATAGACTAATTTCATGTTCGCACTTCAGTAGTTTACCGGTGCACTGCTAAAAAAATAAAAAATATACTACTTTCCAAAAAGCCAAATCCCTCAATTGTTTAGTCCCACATCGGTTGTAACATTTAGTTAATAGTATATATATTAGTATTACTATTCTCTCTTTTGCTTCATTGAAGTATTGTGAGAGAGCCCTATGGGCCACACACGCGCACTGCCGCCGCCCGGCCCGGCTCGGTTCGGCACGCGTAACGGGTGCGGGTACGTGCCCACATCTGCTGGCGCCGAATGCCGATTCGGTTTCCTCTTCGGTTTCGGGATGAGACCCTAAAACTCTTTTTGCTCTTCAATTTTCTGACCGTTACAATCCACTAAATTTTGAAACGTTTGGACACATTAATTTTGTCCGGCTTCTTTGAACCACGTTTTTCTTTCAATGATTTTCATTTGTAACGCCTGGCTTTATTGGACTTTATTTCTGTCCGTTAGAGAAGCACAATTCTTCTTCTATATATATTAAGCCTTCTTTCTCCTCTTCCTTGCACAGAAATCCTTACGAAAACTCTCTTCAAAATTCTTGTCTTTCCGAAGCTTTTCTGTTCTTCATCTTTTGCTCTGGACAGAGCTAACTCAAGGGTCACTCACTCTGCTTTGTGTGCAACAAGGAGATACCGGTGGAGCGAAGATTTTACCACTAAGAGCATTCGGACAAAGTTTGCACATAGACCCGGATTAACTCTTAGGACAGTGCTACGTGCGTGACTTCCCCGGAGGCCGGTAACCTTTACTTTAATTTTTACTTTTTGTTGCAAATTTCAGAAGGAGAAAAGAAAAGAATTTCTAACAGTTCGTGACACAGTGACTATTGAGTGAAGCTGCAAATGAGCGACCGATGGTCACCATCTTACATATTTTGGATATTTAGCATATGCATGTTTTGATTGGATCCATGACCTCTCAAACCCGAATTGCTATTTCAGGCTAACTGTGTTCAGTCTGGTTGGTATATAGCCTCGAACATAGGACAACATTATTCCAACCTCTTACTAACCCAACTCAGTGATGCTACTCAAACTGTTGCCACCAACTAAACAACATGGATGAGAAAGGAAAAAAAAAAAGGCATAATCACAAAATCCACGCCCCCCCCCCCCCCCACCCCCCCCCCCCCCCCCCCCCCCCCACAAATCTTCTCTGTGACCCCTTTGGATGTGGGATCCCTAGGGATTAGCAACGGTTATTCGCTTCAAACACTCATTTAGCTTTATATTCAAGGATATTCCTCTTGGTATTGGTAAATTATATTAGAAGTAGGCTTCAACACTCTTTCTAACTCTAATAAAGGACAAAAACCACACATCAGCTGCACTCTTAGATTTTTGCCTGGTTTAAACGTTCATGCCTTACTGAACAGCCACAATGCTAGGACACCCTGTTTCTACCAAAGCTGAAAAGCATGGACAATTAAAGAAAGCCATCCATAGATCTTCTCAAGGAAATAGTAGTAGGAGCACTACAATACATCAGATCAGTAGCTTAAAGAAGACTATCATGTTAAGCCACATAGCTGCTTCGAAACTCCTAGCCCATACACTCTTCTAGATTTTGAACCCTTATTACAAACAGCCATAACTCATGCACACATAAAAAGGTTGTTACGCGTAGATTTCTTCCAGCATTCAGCTGGCTCACTACATCAATTAATCCAATTAAAGATGCCCCAAAACATTATTTACTGAAATCTCAAAGAGCAACCAACAATTTAGTATCCATCTTTATGCAAATAACTGAATTTCTCAACCTCCATAACCTTACTGGAGAATAGCCCGTGATACAATTGACATCAAGCTACTAGTACTTCTCGACATTTTCTTGGACCTCGACTCTTCGAAGAGTTTGAAGATATCAGAGGTAAATATGCATTATGCAGAGTTCTCGAAACCTTTGCTTGCCGAAATGAAATTATAACAAATTTTAATAAATTAGGAACTTCAGAGACTAAACATGCATTCAACCAGTGAGGTTTAAAGAGGACCCTTTTCTTCTTATACAACAAAGAAGGAACTATAGTATAAATGTTGTACAAGGAAAAAGTTACAAATAACTCGATATATGTTTGAAACAATCTAACTGAAAATTTTTGCATCCACTACATCACAGGAAATAGAACTCACTGTTGAGCAAACCTCAAAAACTTGAAGTTTGGGTCAAGGTATAACATGTATGCACTAAATCGGCCCAAGATAACTGCTTAATTTGAAAAGAGACCATGGGTCCCTTGAGGGGAATCATACCTGTCAAAATTCACAACTAGCTATAGAGCATATCAGTTATGACAGATGAAAAGGAGAATCACCTTGTGCTGAAGCCTGATTATAGTCGATATTAACAGCTTGTCGCCGATGATTTGCCTCAGTTTTTTTACAAGGTCTATCCTGCTTATTTTTCTTCCCTGATGAGAAAAAAAAAAACAATGCGACAGATGTACTTAACTATCAAGTATCAGTTAGAATACAGAGTTTATCAGAAAAGAAATATGCAAATACCTTGAATGCTTCATATTGAATATTAACTAAATCCATGTCTTCCGCAGATACTTTAGTGGAAATTGCAGCAAATAACATCGAGAAAGGCATCCAGGGCGATGTCGGGATTTTTGGAGCTCTACCAAATGCTGGAGCGTTTTCCTGAAATGGATTGGCTGGTGCTGGAGAATATTCACAATGCCCCTCCTGTTTTTGTAGGAAATAATAATAGTAATAATAGAAACAAAATAGATAAAACTGTCAAAAATGCGAGATATAACAGTAATTGACGGTACAACACATCTTATGAGATAATACAGAACATATTGCAACAGAACAAACGATAACTAGTCCACATCCTGACCCACTATTCTTTTTTTGAAAATACATAGATTAGAACTACCCGACTGGCATATTGTATTTATTTTGTAGAGAAGTAATAACAGAAACATTCATATTCATATGCGTCCAGACTAAAATAAATGAAATTTTCAGTGAGAGAAACATAAGCACACCTTCATTAGGATATGCAATGAACCAGAATTTGTGACTGTAGACCCATTAGATGTGCTTTCTTTTCCAAGCAAATGTTCTGCAGAAACAATTATAAAACCAACATTCTGCATCTAAAAATGTAATATCAAAAGGTAAAACACAAAATCAACCAAACGACTACCTAGATAATTACCTTTGGCTTCAGAAGGCACTTTAACAGAGACAACAAATTCCGGAAAGATGTGGGCATCCATATGCATATGCCATATGATATACTGCTTTGGTGTGTGTAGATCATCCACACCACTATCAAAGTTTTCATTACTAGGCTGAAACTGCGTAGAGCCATTTGGGACAAGTTCTACATTTCCCAATATTATGCGGCATAACATCATATGGGTTATGCCATTTTCGTCGACATCAGAATATCTAGAACTGCAAAATACCAATCTGTTAGTAAGGTACATTACCAAGAAAATTTGTTAGTACAGTAACGCAAAAGCAAGAAACTCCATTTCTATTAGTTCAAGTTGGCAGTATCAGACTGCAAAAGAGGTGTAGATATGAACAATTACTACAAGGGACAGGAAATCTAACCAGATATTGGAGAAATTTGCTGCCGCAAGATGAACACCTACGTCGATGGTAGGTCTATGTACAGGCACCTCAAATCTCATAATTCCCTGCAGCATGAGATCTTCCACAGCATCCTTTGAAGAAGCCAGCCACGCATAACGAACATTTGCACTGCCTCGGAGATTCTTCATGACTTCAACCTGCTTTTGGAAAAGCGCAAAGCGAGCTTCCCCGGCATTATTTATCAAAGGTGTTCTAGAGATTCTGACAACATCCTTTGCTCCAACCGTCGGACCCAGGCCATGAAGTAGCATCTTCTGCACAGCAATATAAGCATGCCGTTCACTGTCTTCCCTGGTCACTTTCTCCTGCCAAGATACCAAATTAAAAGCTTTTGAAGGGAATACAGCACAAGGCTCATTTTCTCCTACTCTCTCCTCCACATCAAATGCATGCTTGTTATCAGGAACACCTCTAACCCTCTTAGTGTTATTCCTGTTTATGGAAACACCGTCCATCCTCTTAAGTCTAGACAAAACCTCCTCAACATCTGCAGCTTCTGAATTTGAGCTTTCTGCAGCACTTACTGAGACTTCCAAGTGATCATTGCTTTCTCGTGTCCCATTTGGTTCACAAGTCATGCGAACATGTTTCCCTTTGACAGACTTGAGGATTTCATGAGATGCAAAAAATTCTGGAAAGAAGCATGAACCTTTTGTATCAAACCAACCAATTGGCTTGCTCAAGCTCGTTTCTGTATCTATAAGAACCATGTGCACGAAGTCCAGCAACAGTTGCTGATTCTGAAATGTAACTTCAGAAATTACCTTCTTGGATTGAAAACTTTCCTGGACCAAGCTGATGATATTATCAGGAAAGTCTTTCCATTCACCATTGTCGTGAAAGAGGATACGTTGGGGCAAACCACTTTGCATATAATTCCGATAGTTGCTAAGGATAGATTTCTCTGAACAAGATTGAAGATTGGCAAAGGTCTGGTTTGCAACTGGGCTAGTAACCTTACAGCTACCAGATCTCATCGAAGTGCAATGTCCAATAGTAGATTTGTCGGGAATGGGTTGTTGTAATACAAAGTCATGGTGAGCATACGGAGCAGAAGGTGCTGCTCGTTTCCTCTTCAGATCGCCATGAGTTCTTCCTCCATTAACCAACACCTTTACGTTCGTCACTTCCATGTCTATTCACAAAAGTAAAGACTAACCAAATGCCAAACCTTTTCAAATAAGCTTGCCTCCAAAAAGTACTTATAGTAATTTACAACTTCCAGCAATTGTAAAGCTAGAAACGGACATTGTCAGGAAATTCTCCGAGTTAGTGACCCTAGAACGGTAAGCAAAATATGGACATTAGACTTGGCTGTCATATGAAGTGTCTGCAGAATGGACGCGAAAGGAACAAAAGCAACCACTATTCAACAACAAATATTTGACTGCACAGAAATGTTTCACATAGAACTATTACTCATGTTCCGAAGATTCCTAAAAAATAACACGACAGAAGACAACCACATGATTTCAGCTGAAATTTAAAAACATAATTATTTCTTATGAAGCTGACTCGCAACACATTAAGCAATGTCAACTGATAAACATGTAGAGCATGAATCAGCAAATAACAGACAATCAGTCCGGGATACAAAGAATACGGATAAATTGAAGGTATATGCCATCACGATGAAAAGGCAATCTCATTTGTATAAAAGAATATAGCAATCACACTTTCAGGATTAAACTCCATCTGTAATAGCAACCCCTTAAAACCTGCATATGGAGTTTCTGCAATGTGACTTTGTAATGACTAAATTCTTTTACAGGATGCAATTAATCACCTCTAAAACATTACTTCACTAATTTTCTTGTAATGACTACCTGCAGTTAAGTTCAAATGCAATTGATGTTAAAGTTAAAGAGTTATGAAGCAGATAGTTTATGAAATATAAAAAACCTGCTGAAGATCCTCGGGCGCTGTGCCACAATAAGTGCAGACAGGTAAATGTCTTATGTTCTAGAATCCCCACCCCCAACCTTAACACAAATCCGAAGTAATTTGAAGTTTAGGATTGTACGTTGCAGTATAGATTTGGAAAATGAAACTAAGCAATCTGGGAAATGGGGTTTCCTTCCGATTGTCCGGAGCCTAGACAGAACACCTACAGTCCAGGATTTCTATTACGAGAATCAGAATTTTGTTGGTAGGAAGATTGATGTAGACGGCTAGTTTTTATGGATGAATAACTCCATTAATTTCTGTAGATGCTACAGAGAGAGAGAGAGAGAGTCAACCAAGGACTCTAAAATAACTGAGGAATAAAGGACAGACCAGGCTAATCTATTCCACAAATGGAAACCGGTTACTTGAATACCGATATGGCGATATTGGATATTGGACACTGTAACCATTCTACGTGACAAAATGGTGAATGGTGAAGAAACCAGCAAACATATAAGACGTCCCTACAATCTGCTGAACAATATTTTATATAAACAAAAACATCTATATCAAAAGTTACGACTCACGTGGCAGACACTTTTGGCAAACAGTGTCCATTATGGCATGTTTGGTAGATCAGAAATGATACTGTTGGTGGAATTGCTATTGGCGAACATAGGAACCATGGAATCAGAATTCCAGTTTAAGTTGTTCAGTGCCCTAATGGGTTTTGCTTTGTTAAGATGATTAGTGGATATCCATGCATCCCTCAGAGACTGTAAGATAATTGCAAGTTTCTACATCCCAATAAAAAATTCTAAATAGGAAATGAAATCCTAAGAGGAATTGCAGTTCTAATTTCGACAAACCAATCAAATATTAGAATCAAAGTTCTCGAAATTCCAATTCATTGTCACCAAACAAGCCTTTATGGTAAAATGTATTTAAGATAATCATCCCATGAAACATTCTTCACATATAGGTTTGTCATGAAATGAAACTTGTGGGATTCATAAATTTGACAAAGAATCTCTTCATAAATTTGACAAAGAAACGCTTAGGAAAATTTAAAAACAAGGTTTCCCTAAGTAAAAGAAACCTCTTGGAACTAACTTAAGAAACTTTGGAAATTTTCCATATGGATCTTTTCTCATTGCATTCTATTTCTTTACATCCAAACCCAAAAATTTAAGATAAAAACCATAGTTTGCAGTATCAACATATACCAATACGATACAGTTTGGTATATCCCGATCCGATACCGAACACTACCGATATTGACCGATACCAACATTGGAGATCTCTTTCCGAGCCAAATCTCTTTCCGAGCCAATTCGACAGAGAAAATTGAACGAAAAAGACCAATCAACAAGGGTGTAAAAGCATGTAAATGAATTAAAAATATTTATAACAGGTAAACCACTTGACAAGAGTGACTATTATTTCATTTTCCAAAACCTACTAAGAAACACATAAAATACTCATGTATAAACTATTTTTGTATAATTTTAATAATTTATTAATAATTATTTGATTTCCAATGCCAAAAAATCGATACTCCGATCCGAAACTGCCGATCCCAATACTCATATGAAGAGTCCGATACCGATTCCAATACTGTGAACCTTGATAAAAACTTCCAAAATTTTGGATAATTGTTGTTGCAGTTGTTGTATAGAATTCCATATGATCACATATACAAAGTATCATCAGCATTACATGATATGCTGTGACTATATAAAAAGGGGTTACATTATATACGTGACTTCATTAGCATGTAATATAGTCAATGAGAAAAGAACAGAAATGTGGATTATGCGTAAGCTCAAAAACCAGCTGGCATATATTTTGCTCAATGGCACAACAAAATCCAATGAGTGCACTTTTCGTAACAAAAAGAGAATGGTAACGGGAATGCAGCATTATGATTGGAAAGTGATACTGATTCAGTGTTGCAAGTACCTACACAAGCATTTATGTTGATGCCTAGCAGCCTAGGCAATGTTCCAAAAAGCGCTAGGCGGACTCGGTGCGGCGGAGGTCCGCCTAGCGCCTAGGCGGCCGCCTAGAATTTTTTTTTTTTGAAATTTTTGAAATTTTGAATTTTGAAATTTCAATGTTCTAAAATCCAAATACTATCTTAAAACCCAAACAAATATCCAAAATACAACTAAGAATAAACAAAATCAAAACAAAAATCAAAAAAAAAATTCAAAAAATTCAAAAAACCCGCCGCCTAGGGGCGCCTAGGCCCGCCTAGGGGCACCTAGGGCCCGCCTAGGGGCACCTAGGGCCCGCCTAAGGGCACCTAGGGCCCGCCTAGGGGCGCCTAGGGCCCGCCTAGCCGCCTAGCCCACCGCCTAGGGGGTTTTCGGTGCGGTGGGCGGGCGCCTAGCACCTAGGCGGGCGCCTAGGCCGATTTTTAGAACACTGAGCCTAGGTTGTCAACTCGTGTACCTTATCGTGTATCGATTTGGTTGTGTATCACATAATTTCCTTCGGATTGAGACAACATCTTACGGTCATTCATTTTATTCAAATATATCCTTTCCAGATCGTATATCACATTCGTATCATGTACCGTATGATACATTAACTCTAGGAGTTCATGTGTATACTTCTAAATCCATATATGCATGATTTGATATTATTTTTTTATAAACTTTTTACTTGTTTCATCTTCACAAGTATATCTACTGCAGAATCCAGATTCTTAAGTATACATTACATTACTTTTAAGTTAAAAAATTGATATAACCTATCAACCTAAATGTACCATATTGGGTCAACTGATACGTAATGAAATGGTAATATATCGTATCGTACGATATGTGTATCGTGCATCGTAAAATACTAACATGTTAGGTTGATGCTATGTCACAGAAGTTACACTTGATGGTTACCAACTTGGAACCTATAAAGTTATAAGATACCCACGATGTATATCCTTCCATCCAGTTACGAACAATTCTCCATAGTATTAGCAAACCTACTCATATCCACCACTTGCATTCTATGAGATTCTCAAAAGTTCCATACATCTCAGTGCAACAATATCTCACTTGTGTCCAATGTAAGCTTTGTTTTATTGTATTTTAACAGTATCATGGTGGTCTTCCACACGTCCCCATACATTTCTCAAGAGTATCCCCCGACATAAAACTATATTGATTCTCTATAATCAATCAAAAAGTTATTATCATTGATTATCAATGTATACAGATATTTAATTAAATTGTATTAATATTATAAAGTATTTTGCATTTCCCCTTTTCATGTTAGCTATCCAAACACATTTTGGAAGGAGAGGGGGCAAGGAAGTCCTAACACGTTCAGAACTTGCATTTGCACCTTCACCTCCCTCCCATCTCCCATAATTCAAACCGTCCCACATATATGAAGTGTCACATCGGTTTCCTACAGTTCTCTACATGTTTCTATAAAGTATCACCACCACCTGGTAGACGTTTTCCATGAATTTTTGGCTTGATCATAATGTCCAAAGCTTACTTTTGTCATATCTGGTGTACAACTTCTCACATCCAATTTCACAGCTATTTGATTGATGTTCAGTGAGACTCCTGGCTTAGCACGAGAATGCCATGAATCAATGTTCGCAAATTGTATCCGCCATATCGTATCATTTTGGTTTATTCCGATCAGATACTGACCCCCAACGATATAGACCGATATTTATCGATACCAACATTGTAACTTCCTTCCTGGTCAATTGAGCAAATAAAATAAAATAAAGAAAAAAAGGAAGTATATTAAAAAACAGTGTTGACACAACGATTTGGCCATGTTGGTAACATGCTATATTGCGTCAGTACCATTATCTACATATTACAACCATTTCCATTTTTTATAACTTGCATATTTACTAAAGTCGCAATATTCATCCATCTTAAAACTATTTCATTCAAAACTATCTATTGTGGGTGCACTTTATCTAAAAACAAGTAAATCACAACGTTGGTAACATGCTATAATGTGCCAGTACCATTATCTACATATTACAACCTTCTCCATTTTTTCTAAGTTGCATAGTTACAAAAGTCAAAGTCACAATATTCATCCATCTTAAAACTATTTCATTCAAGATTATCTATTGTGGGTGTACTTTATCTAAAAACAAGTAAATCAATTGCAAGTGAAGGACTATTATTCCATTCAAAACTAACGGGAAATAACAAATGCTGTATAAATTATTCTTAAATGTATAAAATTTTGATCAATTTTTAAGTACATTTTATCATTAAAACCAAGAACTTCAGAACTTGGACCCAAAAACCACCAAAATTGCCGACATCAATACTCATAAGAAGGGTCCAAACCAATTTCATTATGATACAACGAACCTTGCTACGATTGTTGCTAGTTCAAGACTTCTTTAGGCATGCTCTCTCCTATCTCTTTCTACTGATTGATAGTTAAAGGACCAAAAAGAGTACTGATCCAAGGCAGACCCGTGGCTATGCGATCAATCAAAGAATGCCAAGCTGACAGGATTTTGTGTATTAACAGTTTAGGAAGGATTAGAGAGAGAGAGAGAGAGAGAGAGAGAGAGAGAGAGAGAGAGAGATGCAGAAGGCATAGGCAGGAAGTGTCTTGACCAGTCGACTTAGCTACTGTCCATGAGAAAGACGGAATAGGATAGCAAGAGCAAAGCATGTACAGAGTTTTGCTATTCAGGCAAGGGAAAGAACATAGCCTTTGGGGATTGGAATTCTGACTCTCTTACATTCTGCCACCAAAATAGGAAGGGAAGCTAAGACCCAGGATTCCTTGAGAGCTGACAGTTGCTTCCAAGACCACCTTCAATACTACTGGAAGTATACAGTCTATAGGCCACCCCTACCTTTGTATTGCAATTGAAATGGAAGAGTCGTATTTATCTAAACTGTGTCACATTGGTATTCTATAAGCTATCCATAAGCATAGTTTCTCAAAAGTACCATTGTTTCATGTTATACATTTTCCAATAGATTTTTTTACTTACCCATATAGATCTACTTGTGTTTCCCACATGTTATCCAAATAGACCATCATATTATTCATAAAAGCTCCCTTCATCATGTCTAAATAGTACATAACATTAATCTAGTTACTGCAAATAATTAAGTTCTCCAATTACAGATATTAAATAACGAAGTCAATTTTGAGAATAATGAATGGTGTCTGAAATTCAAACCTTTTAAAGCTAAAAGCCTAAAACTTTGAAGAAACCCTAGTAGTAATTAATGTCATCTGCTGTTTGGACAACTTTGACTCTTGCCGCATGCCTGGTACCCTAAGACAAACCTACATAATGAAGAGGGAAGTTCTTATGATCATTTGGTTCTTGATATATGCATCCACAAAAAACATCAGTACATAATTATCGTGCACAGAAACAAAAACATGAAACAGTCTATATTCATACTTATCCTTTGCAGAAAGCATGCATGTTAACAAAAAAGAATAGCTGATGATATAAAAAAAAATTATAGAAGAAAACCTTCTATTGCAGAAAGCATGCATCTTAAGAATGTTGGAAAATGGAATCAATAGGCTCCCGGCCAGGCTAAAGATACAAGAACAATCATGGGAAGAGGATGGCCTCACAACCAATGTGGGTGGACTATCTACAATCTAACAATAGGTTCCCTAACACCCACCCACCCCTTAAACTCAGAATGGGTCGATCAACGAACAATTTTAAAATTTATGGATCTTGAGCAAATTGCTCTGATACCATGCTGGATGATCTATTAGCATCCCGGCTAGGGTATATATATATATATATATATATACACTCTGAGGAGGATATCACAACCAATGTGGGACTATCTACAATTTACAATAGTGTTGCCATTTTGGATTATCTATTCGCTGGCCCGGCTAGGGTATATATACAATTACAATTGGAAGAGGATATCACAACCAATGTGGGACCATCTACAATTTACAATAGCGTCTCTAACAAGGAAACGAATTACAATGAGATAAACCAATAGGATAGGAGAAACCTCCAATGCTTGGCCTTCTGACAAAAGGAGGCATAAAGACAACCGGAGGATGCCATGCTTTTCACTTTATGCCTCTTTGGTTAAAGCAAATTGGAATCCAACGAATAGCCAAATTTCATGGATTGAAAATCATATAACTGCAATCCTTTCATGTGTTTGATTAGGATATTTCAAAATTCATTTAATTCCAACTTCTTCCATTTGTTTGGTACTAAATTGTGAATATAATCACCTTTCTGTTTTGAGAGGTGAAATTACCTCCAACTTAAATGAGAAAACAACCATTATTTATTATAATTAAGTTGTCAAAGTCGTCGGCGTTAATGATTTCCAATTCTTTACTCGTGAAATAATTCCAAATTCTCATTTTGTATACAAAAATGGAAATCGTGGTTGCAAAGTGGAATTCCAATTCCTAAGTATTCATGTGAACAAAACACTGAAAAGTGATCAAATCAAAAGAGTCCAATTCACAATAACTAAACATGCGCTTATTGGCACGAAGGCACAGAACTGAGCGAGAAAACAGTAAGTTCGGCACTTCTTACCTGCCAACCAAGAAGACTATGCCAGTCATCCCAAACTTTTACAGGATTTTTTTTCTCTCTTATTTTTTTTATTTTTCCTTTTCTTTGAAATGGTAAGTCTAGATCTAGGCTTCCCCAAGTATATGTTCTGCAAAAGACAGAATATTCCATTTTCCAGCAAATGCCATGTAGTCAAGCTATATCAATAATACCTGTTGTTTTCTCCTGTGGTCAAGAGCACATCAACATGAAAAATAGATGCTCCATAGATGAGATACAATAAGATAGTAGTTAAAGGAGCTACTAAGTCTAGAGCTAGGCCTAAACGGACATGAACTGAAGTTTTAAAGAAGGATACGGTTTTTCTTTGTGTTACAGATGGCATGGCCCTTAACAATGGGAAAAAAGGATTCAAACAGCCAAGCCAAAAAAAATTGGGATGAAGGATTTCTTGGTGTCTTCTTCTCCATGAAAATGCGTCGTTTTCTCCTGTGGTATATTTTCCTGTTGTTGCAAAATGCTATCAAGATTCCTCACTATTGGATCTATTGATTGCTTACCATTTTGGGTAACAGTAGCACATAAACTAATTTATATCTTCTCCACGAAAAACAGATGCTCCGTTAATGAGGTACAACAAGATACTAGTTGAATGAGCCGTTAAGACTAAATTAGGCCTAAACGGACATAAATTGAAGTTCTAAAGAAGGATACGGTTGTTTTAGTGTTACAGAGGGCATGGCCCTTAAACAAAGCTGAATGGAAGGATTCAAACAGCTAAACCCAAAATTTAGGATGAAAGCTTTCTTGGTGTTATCTTCTCAATGAAAATGCCAATCTTGGGGAACTCTTAGAATTGAAAGAATTCACTACTTTCCATCTTTTAATGTTTTGCTATATTTAATTAATTTAGTATCGTAAGGTTGTCATATATTTCTTGCCAAATCAAATGAAACATATTGTAGGGACTGACCTATGTTTCACAAAAACACGAATACAACACAAGACAAATATGAACACTAGGACGTGGTGGGTCCTAGTCTATTTTTAGAGTGCCCGACGAAGATACGACAGGGACACAACAAAGATCTTTGAGTTTTGTGCTTACTAGGTATCAATAAATGGTTCAGATCTCAGGCAATTAAAGCCTTTCACTAAATTCAATGTTACTTAGATGATTGTATTTTTATGTTAACTTTTTGCTTGATCTACATAGACCCTTTTATATGCATCTACGTGTACAGAAACTACAGATAGGTAAAAGTATTGATTTTCTTGTTCGTTGAGGTGGTTGTGGTTGTGTTCGGTGGTGGCGTATAGTGTGAGCTGGTGACTGGTGTTGGTGTGGATTTTCTGGATTATCATAACCTTAAGAGACCAGCTCTTGTCAAATGAAGTCGTACACACTCTTAAATTGTTATATACTCAGTCCCTTCACCAATAGGATTTTGAAACTAATAAATCAATTGAGATTCCTCTACTCCAAATCTTTTTGCAATTTGCAGTTCAGTTCTCTTCATAACAGGATATAAAAACCCGACCAAGTTTGTACTTCTCTAGACCCTTCATTTGTTATTCTTACCAAAGGACCTAAATCCTTCTCTACTCATAACTAGAGACTACTATTTGCATCTATAAGAGTGATATGTAGTACATCACGACATTTTCATTTTCAATGATAGGATATAGACTATGGTCAGTAAGAAATAGGACCCATATTTAAGCTGTCAGATGCACAATAACAGTACTTCATCCCACAACAGGTTTTAGGCATTTTAAGCTGGGTTTGGTACACAGTTCATCAAGAGTGCTTCTGCTTATTATTTTTCCATTAGTAACGGAAAAGGCTGTTTGGTAACAACAGTTTCTGCTTTTATATAAGCTACTTCATTGTTTGGGATGCTTTCGAGTTTTGAAAGCATGCAGGGTTGCTTTGAAAAGCTGCTTCTGCTTCTCTTCAAAAACAACAGCAATACCAAACCAGTTGTTACTCCGCAACAACCACACCAATTATTTACAAGATACTGGCAGAGGATATATCCTTCTGTTTACTAGGATTCTATACTGGCAAAATAGAACGTCTAATATGGTAACATATTACTTTTGGGTCAAGATAAATTTCTAAGTAGAGCTGATATAATCTTGAATAGTACCTCTGTTCATCCATAAAATGATCCTTTAAGCTATTTGAGTTAAGTCACTGAACATTATGAATTTACGTGCAAGTATCGTAGAACATACTGACAGGTATCAAACTTCTAGATATTTAACCCAGCTCCCAACATCACAGTTGACGCATTTAACTATAATTGGGTCCAAGCATCAGTTTTATGATAACACTTGCATTGCAAGGTAGGGATGTCAATGGAGTCGGGTCCGGCAGGGATCCGACCTGCCAGATCCAACTCGGAGCGGATTTGGAGGCAAGTTTCTCTTACAAATAGCGGAACCGGATATGAAGGCAAGTTTCTAATAGCGGAATGGAATTTCCCTAGCGACAACAATAAACAAAGCACAAAACTGAAACAATAGCACAGTCAAGAACACAAGACATAACGTAATTTCGTCGAAGATTGGCCTACATCCACGAACAAGGAAAGAATTACTTTATTGAATCAAGAGAAAACTTTACAAGAGTTCTACAAGAATACCGTATCGTATGAACCCTCCCTTACGGTTTCCAAGGAGCTCTCTACCTTCTTGATTCAATTTTCTTGGTTTCCTTGGGGCTTTCTCCAATGAACAACCCACTACTTAGTTTTCTTCAAGCACACCTATTTAGGGTTAGGAAATCCTTAAATAGTCTCCCCTAAAACTTGTCAAAGTTTGAAGCAAGTCTGGACTGCCGAAAATCTTACTTAAATCAGCCCAATACGCTAAAACCGTCTGAACCGCAATTCCAGCACCAGTATGCACATTGTGAAATACCAATGGACAAAACCGGTGAACTGTTCTAGCTTTTGTGCACATTAGCCTCTTGAAAACACAATATACTGGTTAGATGACCGGTATACCCGTTGCGACTGTTTTGGCTCTTATTTTGAGGCCCACTTGTGTCTTCGACTCCTCCCAAACTTCTCCGATCACCGGACGGCACCGGTTGCACTCCTTTGTTGAACACAAGACACACTACAACAGTTTGACCTCCGAAGCAAAGCCAGAGGCAAAGACATAACCAACTCCAACTTTATATATATATATATATATATATATATATATATATATGCGAAGTGGTGTTTTCCGCCGAAGATTGTTATCAAAAGTTAGGAGGTACATCGAATGGCTATTAATACAACTCGTGTATATGTCAAATAAAAACCTTAAAAAAAAATTTAAAACTATTAAAGATTATTAAAATGATATAAATGAGAAGCAATTCCTAGTCTATGTGAGCAATATCATTTGCATTTTTTTACTAGTTAAACTAAACAATGTAACGTACTTAGTTGGAGGTGGAGGTGGAGGTGGAGGTGGTGGTGGAGGTGGTGGTGGGTATACTGACATGAATTCGAAGTTGAAGGTAGAGGCAATAATTCTCCTCCGAGTAGAGACAAATGGGCAGATGACGAGGCAAATAGATTTTTGTGGAGGTGGAGGTGGAGGTGGAGTGGAGGGTCCAACCTCCAACCCTATCTGGTTACATCCCTGTTTTAAGGTATTTGCCCAGTCTCTAAATTGTGTGTGTTTGCACTTGTGTATGTTGCGGACAAATACTTACTTCTTGGTAAAACAAATGACACCTCGTAAAAGCAGACTAAGAAGTGTTCTAAAATCCGGCCTAGGCGGTAGGCGCCTGGTGTCCGCCCGATGCCCGCTTAGGCGCTCACCTAGGCCCCCTGACCCCCGACTATGCATGTTTTGGGACTTTATGAACTTTTTGTTGCAAGTTTCAGTATTTTTAGGGGTCTTTTCTGAACCACGGCCGCCTAGACGGGCTAGGCGCCCATATGCCCGCCCGACTAGCGCCTTTTACAACCTTGCATAATAGAGAGTGAAACCACCAATAAAGGTACTCACATCGAAGCATGGCTTTCCATTTAGATGCATCCAGTAATTTTATTCATAAAACACAATAGTTCCTTGAGAGACAAAAGTAAACAGTAGGTTTACATACCGACCAAGCACGCATGGACCATAACACACTTAGGTTCCTTCCTAAACTTCCCTTTTCAAGCATTTCTTGACAAGCAAACTTATGATGACTCCACACTAGACTTCCAATCGAAAAGCCAAGCCAAAATATAATATATAAGATATTACTAGCCATGTTCCTCGACAGTTGTCACATTTCATGTCCCGGTATAACTCGCATGCTTGGATCAAATGAATAAGGTCTTACTAGCCATGTTCGGACGACATTTGTCACAAGTTATATGTCGGTGTACCTCGCATGTTTAGATGGTCTGAATTAAACTCAAGAAAAAAGGTAGTTATGCCATTTTTCAACTCTCAAGAATCCTAAAGTTAAGCAGCTCCATGTTTTGCTGCCTGATAGAACCATTCAATAACCCTAAACATAGTTTCTTCATGAAGTACGAGTTGAAAACAATAACTTGGCATTTTACCAAGAAAAAAGCCATCCTTTGTGTACAACAGTACAAGTCAAACTACCTATTTGGCATTTTAGGTGCACTAGCATTTTCAATGCTTGACCTACTTCATATTCTTAGATTTTGCTAGAAGAATGTCTATAGTAATAAACCAATTCGACTTCATAATAAGAAATAGCATCCTTGTCATATCCACAACAAAATCCTATTTTCACCCTCTAATTGGTCGAACTCCATAACGGGAAAGCACATCATTGTCGTATGCGCATACCCAATTTTCACCCTTAAATTGGCACGTAAGACCATCAAATCTGCTATAAAATCTTCCATAGTTCCATAGAATTTATTATTTCCCCAATAGACACGTCGACAACGGAACATTGGCAAGTTAAAATACTTCCAAAAACGTTGGCATTTCAAAAGTTAAGATAATGCAGCATCCATAAGGAAAGTTTTGAAAAGAAAAGCATTTCAGGATAATATGCATGTAACTTAATAGAAGGGTTTGTCGACTAGTTTAATGCCTGTAATGGCATAAAAGTAGGATATCATTGTCAATAACATCAAATATTGTAACAAGAAAAACGTGCATGCAAGCAAAAAAATGAAACAGTGATCACATAGACAATACAACCAATCTTCAAGGACAGTACAATATGCTAGGCTGCTAGCTCCTCCAAATTGGTGCCGGGGACACACATATTGAACACAACATGGGCATTCCAAAATACACTAGGGCACCAAAATATGTGATGCTAACGAGTTCACCGTGCCGTATTGTGTTGTGTTCGTGTTCGTGTCCGGGAGCAGCCTAAAGTACACTAACTTGATCGTATTGTGTTGTGTTCGTGTCCGGGAGCAGCCTAAAGTACACTAACTTGATCGGAAAAGGACTAAAATATTCCACTTTCCCTTTCCCTTTCCAATCCCTCCTTTTTCAACATTCTTTGCAATAAAGATCTAACTTTGAAGAGTCAAAGAACGATTTCGATGAAAATCAAGCCAAGAATCAAGAATCACGTCGGAAACATGATATTCTTCACAATTCTCTCTTTCTGCTGCTCACAAACAATATCGAAGGATCATATAATCATAAGAAATTTCCTACTCGCTAATCAACGCACAAACCCTGACCCTAAAATCATCAACAGAACAAATATACTAAAAATTTGTTAGAAATTTTTTATTTTTATCATCATGAAAAATGGAATAACAAAATAATAAAAAAAAGGATAGAAATACCGGTCTACGGGGAAGTCATGCACGAAGCATTGCCCTAAGAGAATATTCGAGGTCTATGTGCAGACATCCTCTCGAATCCTCCTAGTGGTAAAACCCCCTTGCTACCGGTTTCCCATTGTTGCACACAACTCCGGGAGAATGACCCTGACTTAGCTCTTGCCCAGAGTATAAAGGATTGGAATAAAAAGGAAAGGAGGAAGAAGGATGAAAAGATGGAGAAGGTTTTTACTCAATTTTCTATCTCTATCCCAATAACACAACTTCAAGAAGATTATATAGGAAAAAACCCTCTTCCTACAAATTCAATTGAATTTAATAGGATTTTATGGCTAGTTATGTAGTCATTTGGTCATTAAACAACAACCCATAAAATACCAATGAATAGAAATTGAATATTGAAACGGTCAAAATTAAACAAATCAAAACGGTTAAAAGTATTGAAGCAAATTGAATGACATTGAAGAAAGGAAGAAGGAAGTTGGATTTTTCTAAATTATACAACAATCTCCCCCAAAAAACCAAGTTCCGAAACAACAAAGAGAGAAAAAAAAATAATAGTTGAGAATTCTGGGCAATTATATACTATGTATAGATGAGATGGACTACAGCCTTGAATCTCACTTAGTGATTATTGTCTTTATCTGAAGAAGTACTTGATGGACTATGCCTTGAATCAGACTTCTTGATCCAGATTCAGAAAATAACACACATAGTATGCTAGAGGTTCTTGGGTCTATCGGGGTGGCGCTTTTGGTTGGCCATGCGCACTTTTTCCACATTCATGAGAGTTGTCTGGGATCGCCCTGTCCCATAGTCGCGGCCTTCACGACCTCTCGTATAGGTAAGTCCTTAAGGGTTGGTGATAGGAATCAACCCTGCATATCATGCTTGGACTTATTAAGAGTTTAAACTCAACCTATCCATATCACAAAAAAGGAACACTGTCACCATAGGGATGAGGTATGAATGTACACATGTACAGCCTCCTGGGCTTTTATTTTAAAGAGAATTTAATCTCAGGTCAGTGTTCCATAATAGTCACCTAGTCCAGCTTGTTTCTACCCATTGAACCGGCTTCTTGGGATCTCCAGTCAGACTCGGTTGGGTTGCCACTGCTGGTGACTATACTATGGGCTTAACCCCATCCCCCTCGATGATACTAGGATTAATTTCCTAGACAAACTCTTCGTCAAGAGTAAACAGACTCTTCGTCAAGAGATCTGTAAAGTTCTTTTATGACTTTTATAGTCAAGAACCACAAATTTTGCCTTTTAGGCTATTTTTATTGTCTTGAACCGCAGCTGCAGGTACCTGTTCATCTTAGAATTCACAAGATCATACTTTTAGCATAATTTAAAAATGACAGGTACTGAAATATATATATTATGTATATGCATAATAAGATGTTTGATCTATTTGGTTTTAATATTTCATGAAAACGTAGCAAGACTGCAAATTTGGGCATGAATCTATTTGATATATACATAGTAAGATATTTGAGCCATTCAGCTTCAGCACAAGCTATGTTTTATATATCATTTCAAGTTCTTTGATACTCCTAGCTATGATAGTTTGTCACATGGACCTATCAACTTATGAGTATTTAAGTTGTTCCACATGTGAAATCTTACACTAGATCTTAGCGATCTTTAGTGTATTTATATCCGAAGAAAATGTCATATAATGACTCATAAAACATTTAAAATTCTATGAAACCAATTGTAGGCCATTTCTTTAGAAAAGTTTGGTTTCCGTCCAATCCAACAGATCGGGATCAAACACAACGAATCAGGACACAACACCACCGATCCCAGTAAAAAAACAAGTCAAAATCAACCCCAAAAAAACAAGTCAAAATCAACCCAAAAAAACCATTAGAACACACACACAAAATGAGAGGAAATAATAATATACCTCGATTTTTTCAAAAAAAAAAGGAAAGAAATCAATTCATCAACGAACAAGAGTTGCTCTCTCTCTCTCTCTTTCTTGTTCTTCTCGAGACGCCGGAAAGAAGAGGAGCGAGGGGCGTGACAGCTGCTGACGAAGGGGTACAAATAGCAGAGGACCGGTTGACGAAGCCCTTCTCTTTCTTTTCGCTTTTCCCCTCTCTTTCTTGGGCTTAAAGAAAGGACCGAAACTCGCCGACATACCGGGACCGACGTTCGGTATTTGTTCTGGGTATGACGGTTTGTTTTCAGCCGTCGGATCGAGGGCGAGTTTTTTCGTGGTTGGCATCTAGGCGGATGGCTAACGTTACGTACACGTGGCGGTAAAGATGGGGGCAGTGGAATTATTTAAGGTCAGTTTTGGGCGTGATAATATCTGGATGTCCCTTCTTTTTTATCGCGTTGAATGTGGGAGGAGAAATTGGGCGTGATAATATCTGGACTGTAGGTGGATGTCCAAATGTACTTTTGTTTAAGCCAGTCTGTTTGGGCTTATCAACTTTAATTATCATTAACTTAGTGTCATGCCACACGCGTGTGAAGCGTTTTTTTATTTCATTACAATATCCTAAGAAGGTTCAAAATTATTTTATTATTATTACTATAGATATTTTTAATTTAAATTTTTTTATATTCAAAAATTTTCCCATTTTAAGATTCAATTTCTAAACTATAATTAATTAATTTATGATATTCTTTTATCAACTTAAATTATTTTAAATTATGTTTTAAACCTTAACTATATATATAAAAATATTTAATCTCAACAACTTTATGATTGTATGTACCAAATCTTAGGGGATATAAGTTCAAAAATGTTGTATAAATTCTCGTATATTTAAATATAATCTTTTTAAATTTAAAATTTAATTCATAAGCTAAATTATAATCAACTCAAGTTAAGAGTGCATTAGAGCAAGTAAAGATAATACACTTTTTTTAAAAAAATTGTTATGTTTGTGTTATCTCATAGAGTTGGAATTCCTGAACATCATAAAATCTAATTTTAAATTATATTGTGATGTTGTACAATTTTTGCAACACCCACTCGGTACACTTATTTGATATGTAATTGTCCAAACTATTATATCTCATGGCCCAGATCTTCCAATTTTAATTGGTTTACTTTCAGTCAATGTTAGTGACAGATGGGACAGTTTTTTGTTTTATCATTTTCTTAACTTATTAAGTCAATTTAATTTCTTCAAGAGATATGTTCCACATAACCACATTACTTTGTAACATGGTAAAACAATTTTGTTATTAAGGGCCACGAAGAAGATTAATTGCCAAACAAATGCACATTGCTCTCACCAATTAGACTGAAACCAACTTCATAAATGATAATTGAAGAAATGCATACTTACAAATTGGGTTATTGAATGATGAATCCACCTAGTAGTTATTGCTTTAATTGTGGCAATAGCCTCCAAACCTCAAGAAACACCAAGGCATTGTCCGATTAAAGTTGGAGGATGGAAGCAGGGGAGAAATGAAAAAACATGAAACAAACATGATAAGAATCCAATAAACACAAATTGAAAAAGTACAAATCTTGATCCCTTAGTTGCATTGATCTTGATCCCCTTTGGTTCTTAAAAATTCGATATCAAAAAAGTTATAAAAAATATGTAAAAGATTTTATGTTTAAGATAAGATCAAAGACACAGAGAAAGAACTGTATGTAAGAGGGGCTAACAATTTAAATTAGTGGAATGCTCTTATCCATATATAAATATATATTTTACCTTGGAAACTATATAGAGTCTATAATCCAAAAACTCATGATGTTTGAATTATATAATAGGATAGATTTATAATTTGATACTCTAATTTTGTTTTAATGAAAGCAGCTACCATAAACTTTTAAGTACTTATAGTTAGCTATCTTTCGCTAGTTGTTCATCACATTTCAAGATAAGCACTCGATCAAGTAGAGATCCTATAATCCGGCTCCCCCGAACTCCCGAGTTCGTCTCTCCATCGAACCCTAAGTTTTTTCTATTAGCAAAACCCTAGGGTTCTGCCTCTCCCCATTGCTCCTCTCTGTCGCCCCATCCCCCCCCCTCTCCCCTTCTCCCATCCTTCTTTCCTCTCCCCCCGCCATCGTCTACATCGCCTACGTTCCCCACACAAATCATTGTCCCTCTAGTACACCCCATCCTCATCATCAAGTATTTCTCATCAATGGCCTCGTATAAAGAGGTTGTAGAGAAAATGGCATCCCTATTCAGCCTCCAAGGGCCGGCGGGTGTGATCCCACTGACGGCAAGAGAGAGTGTGGTGGCCTCTCGTTGGGATTCTACTATGGCTGTCAAGCCATATACCCATAGAATTTTTTTGAAACCGACGCTTGCATCTATTCTTTCCAAACTCTGGAAAACAAAGGAACCAATCCATGTTTCCGATCTTGATATCGAAGCATGGACTTTCCCTGGCGAGATTAGAATCCCCGAAGGAAATTTCACGAATTCTGCTAGAAGCCCATTGGAGCATTAAAGAGGATCTTCTAGCAATCGAAAAGTGTGACCCTGGAAAACTCCCCGAGGAGTACAAGTTTAATATGGCAGATCTCTGGGTCCAACTGCACAAGATCCCCCCGAAGTTCTTGAACCGAAAGGCGATCACCAGGATTACGGAGGCTCTGGGCTCACCAAGGTGAATCTCTGAAGCAGATGAGAAGCAATGGACTACCTTCGCCCGCATTAAAATTCTTATAGACATCTCCAAACCACTAAAGAGATGTATCCCCACGATGATAGATGGATGTGATGTGGGCAGGGTTGACGTTAGGTATAAGAGACTGCCTCATTTGTGTACCTTTTGCGCTAGATTGGGCCATGCATACAACATATGTTCGGAGCGTTATGCGTTTGAAGCACTCATCGGAGACAACTGGACTGAGGAAGAGAAAGCCAAGCTCCGTGATCTCCTACAACCTAGAGTCAAAGAAGCCGATTTCAGAGCAGAGGCCCAAAGAGTATTCGCTCGAAAAGGGGGCCCACCAGCTAATGGGCTTAATAACGGGCGAATGGCAACACCATGCCCGTCGAGTAATTCTGAGAACTCTCATGTTGAATCTCTCCCTCCCCCAAACAATAGAACCCCCTCGTCTCCACCCCCTATAAATCAAATGGTGAAGTATACTCCACCCCACAGGAGGATCCCAATTTCGAGTCCTTCTACCAATGAAAGGATCCACAATGAATCGGGTCTCTATCACGTTAGACACATGAATGATTGCCCATACATCGAGGTCGATCTGCACCAACATAATATTTCCAAGGAAGAGTCATCGGCCCTCATGTCACATCTGTCAAAGGGGCTGCTATACGAAGTGATGGAGGTTGATGGGATGCATCTACCAGTGGCAAATCGTCATGAGGTTTCTGAGAGAGCGACTGATGGGATGGATGAGTCTCAATTGCGCAGACATAACCACGAGCTATGAATGCTTGTTCAGGAAGAAACAATGACTGATTCTAATCCAGTTCTCTATAGTACTGGAGCTATATACCGACCCGCCTCTCACATAAAAACATCGTTGAAACGAAGAGCGCGCAAAGTTGGATCTGTGAAGCAACTACCTGAGGAGGACACTCCTCGCACAAAGAAAAGAGGCACCTCTTCTCAGCTGGATCCCAACAGCAGCAAGAAGATCTACTACTCAAACAACACCCAATCTTCCAATGCAAAGGTCGTGGCGGCTGACCAGAAACAGCCGCAAGGATCATGTTAATCCTATCATGGAACTTTCGAGGGACGAGGAATGCCTCGACGGTCCAGACGCTCCGCTCATTCCACTCCGCCACCCGTCCATCCATCTTCTTTATCACCAAAACCATCTCCCCCCACTCATGCAGAAAGTATCCTCCCTCATCTAGGCTATGCTAATTTCTTTCCAGTTCACCCGATCGGACGCTCAGGTGGAATATGGCTGGGATGGGACACTAGCATTACTATTAAGGTTACATATCACTCATAAAATCTCATCCTTCTCTGTATAAAAGGTATGAATGATCTTCCAGCTTGGAACCTGCTTTGTATCTATGGATACCCTAAGAAACACGAGAGACCCAAACTATGGGCGCAGATTAAAGGCATGGAAGAGAACTTCGAAGTCCCGTGGTGCTGTATAGGGGATTTCAATGCTACGTTGGTGCCGGAGGAGAAGCAAGGAGGCAGCAGCTTTGATCACCGTGCGGCCGAAGCTTTTAGAAAAATGATGGATCATTGTGGGCTGATTGACCTAGGCTGCGATGGACCAGCCTACACATGGTCTAACCGTAGAAGAGCAGCACATCATATCAGGGAGAGATTGGACAAAGCTATTGCTACTACTCAATGGTGTTGTATCTTCTCGAATTCTTCAGTCTCCACTCTTTCGCGCATTAACAGTGACCATACACCAATCCTCCTAAACACGTGCAAAAAGCAACGTTGTATAAAGCGGCCGAAGCGATTTAAGGCTCACTGGATGACAGACAGTGCATGCACCGAAGTATTTGAACGTGCTTAGCAAGAAAC
Organism: Iris pallida; assembly: GCA_029216955.1. Lineage (NCBI taxonomy): Eukaryota > Viridiplantae > Streptophyta > Magnoliopsida > Asparagales > Iridaceae > Iris > Iris pallida. Next base: position 40,380,530 of record JANAVB010021600.1, on the reverse strand, counting down.
TAATTCCCAGAAAGAAGCTATGTTGGGTCATAAACTACAACACACTCTCCTGAAGATGCATAATTGGGGTCGGTTTAAATTTGGTAACATCAAATCTCGCCTTGACTCTTTACATAAACGTCTTCTTCTTATTCAAAATGAGCAGGTAACTGATACAACTCTCTCCGAGGAGCGATTGATTAATGCAGAGATTAATGAGTTGTAGTCTATTGATGAAGCATACTGGTGTCAGAGGTCCATATGTAGATGGATTAAGGAAGGAGACGACAACACTAAATACTTTCACACAAAAGCTACATTGAGAAGAAGACACAATGAAATCTAATCCATCATGGGCAACGATGAAAGGTGGATCTATGAGCACGTTGCCATTGTGTCCACACTGGTTAATCACTTTGAATCCATTCTTTGTATATATGAGGCCTCGCCTATGGATCCCACATTCCAAATCTCGAACGGATTTGTAACAGAAGATGAAAACTACTCCCTTGGAGCCACCCTACATGAAGAAGAGATCAGAGCTACCATTCAAAGCATGGGTGCATTAAAGGCCCCGGGCCCCGACGGATTTCTAGCGATAGTCTACCAAAAATACTGGTCTATATTGGGCGAGGAACTGACCAAAATGGTCCAGCTCTTCTTCAACGAGTCCTGGCTCCCCCCTCGACTGAACCACACACATATAGCATTGATTTCAAAGAAGAGGAACCCTTCTACACCGGCGGACTATCGGCCTATCGCTTTATGCAATGTAACATACAAAGTCATCTCCAAAAAATTGACTAATCGGCTAAAGCCGTTGCTCAACAAATTGATCTCATCAAATCAGAATGCTTTCGTGCCTGGAAGGCAAATCTCTGATAACATTATCATTGCAAAGGAAATCATTCATCATATGAATTATCTACCAAGGAAGAAGAACTCATATGCTTTGAAGGTAGACATGTCTAAGGCCTATGATCGGCTCTCTTGGTCGTTCATTCGACAAGTCCTCCTTGGCATGGGTATTAGGGGGAGAGCTAATGAATTAATCATGAAGTGCATTGAATCGCCTACATACTCTGTTCTCGTGAATGGAGCGCCATAAAAGTTTTTCATCCCCAAGAGAGGGATTCGTCAAGGATGTCCACTATCCCCTTTCGTCTATGTCCTATGTTCAGAAGTTCTCACCAGTCTTTTCAAAAAGTACGAGAGAGACAATATGTTTCAAGGAGTTTGGCTACATAGGTATGCGCCTTCCATTTCTCATCTGCTTTTTGCTGATGATATCATGATATCTGGACATGCTTTATTTACCTCTCTGGATGCAGCTCATAATATCCTTCAAGCTTACTCAAGTTGGTCGGGACAGAAAGTTAATTTTGATAAATCAAGTATACATTTCAGCAAAATGGTTTCGCCTATCGAGCGGGAAGCATTAGCATCTACCCTACATTTTGCACTCATGAATGAGGATGATACCTATCTGGGCCACCCCTTAATTGCATCACAAAACAGAGACACCACATCGAGCCTAATAGACAAATGTTCTGCTCGCTTGCAAGGCTGGAAATCCAAACTATTATCGCATGCTGGTCGAACAACTCTCATAAAAGCAACTCTGGGCTCGATCCCTATTTACTATATGTCGACCAACTTGGTTCCACATGCCATATGTTCAAAACTGGTCAGACATCAGAGAAGCTTTTGGTGGGGACACGATCTTGACGACAAGAAGATGCACTTCTTAAAATGGAAAACCTTCATTACACCAACCAGAAAAGGGGGTCTTGGCATCAGAAACCTACAATGGGTGAATAAAGCTCTAGTAGGGAAACTCCTTTGGAGATTCCTCTCTAATCTTGACCTACTGTGGGTACGGATGCTTCGAGAACTTTACTTGTATGACTGCTTTTAGAATGTTACAAGAATGAGAAGATCATCGCCAACCTGGACTAGCATCCTGGAGTTACGACATCATATGAAGGATGGTATATGCTGGAAAATCAAAGAGGGGTGGACGAAGATCATGGATGAACCGTGGATCCCTAACTTTCCGGAATTTTGGATCATGGAGAGCAAGATACCCCCCAATGGTCCTACGCTAGTTCGCGAACTTAGATGCTGTCACGACCCGTTACCCAAATTGTTAGGCCAGGCCGAGCCATGTCCAGCCTACGCTTGGTTAAAGCGTAGTAAGCTGTTCTAAGAATAGACAATAAAGGATCTAAGTAGCTAACAGTTCTAAAATCATATTTAAAGTTCATCACAATACAGCATCTATAGGCGAAGGTGAACAAGTACAGACTTAATAATACACTTCCAAGTATCTAACTGGAGACAAAGTCCAGTATCCAAATATAAGTACAGACCAAAGTCTAAGTCTCAAAACACATAAAAAATAACTAAGCAAGGTTCCCCGCTGGGGCCTCTTCTGGAGCTAAGGCCAGGTCCTCAAAATCAGTACCATAATATGTAACACATAGCATTTCCTTCTCGAAAAGTATACATACAACGTTATCCTGTCAGGACAGGAGTAAGTACAACCTCTACGACTAAAGTAATGAATATATAATGAAAGAGATGTACAATAAGAAACATGGTGTGATAAGTCTATAAAATAGGAAATACTGGAAACATAGCCCCATGGTACAACTGGGATCACAATATCATAGTAACACAGAGAATATAGTATATCTGGAATCATGGTATGACTGGAATCACAGTATCATAGTATCATAGAGAACATGGCATAACTCATAGTCTATCATGGCAAGGACACATATGTCATATAGACAGATGTATATGTAATGTTTAAAACGGGAGCAGGTACGTGATTGTCAATAGGTATAAAATGTACTGTGGTACAAGTATCTAAAATATACTTCCGTACAAGAAAAACAAGCGATAGTTGTACATGTCATGCCCTGCTCCCGCAGGAGCGATCGTCCTCGCTAAGGCGTGATGCCGCACGGGCCTAAGTCGCACCCGTACAAGGCTATATCCAGAAACGGCCGATTTGAGCTAGGCCACAGAGTCGCACAGAGTGTTCCCATTAGCAGCGGAAAGTAAATGAACACAAGTTAAAGCGAATTCAAACACTTTATTGATTTTCAAGAAGTTTACAAGCGGCGCTAGGCTGATATTACAAATCGCTCAAGCTCTCTCTCTCTGAAACATAAAAGGCGTGCCAAGTGGCTTACAAGATAGAATGATTCATGGCGATGTTCCAATACATTATCTTGTATATGGTGCTCCAGCTCCTTGCAACGCTCCAAGGCTCGAGAGATAGCTCCACGCCTTAAGCTCCGCACCCGCCGGTGTCTCCTGCATCCTGCAAGCAGACTGTGGGGTTATCAGTACATTATTATGCACTGGTGGGGAGGCTAGCTCGCCCATAATGCTATTATTACCAAACACGTTCTATTTACTTTTGTGTACCGTCTATCATTCATTGTCTTTTTATTCTTGCCTTAGGATCATTTTCATGGCATATTTCATAGCCTATCTCGTGTTGCGTAAAATAAGTGTCGCATGGAAATACATGCACGACTTACCCATACTTACCGTCCGGCCTTCTCTGTCCAACGTAAACCAAGTTAGTCAACAATTCATATGAAATAACTTAACGTAGTTCATGTAAGCATTCAATGTCAAGTGCGTGTCCTTGTCTCTAGTTCTAGCACGTCGTAGGCACGTTTTCTAACTCGTTTGCTTGAAGTACTCTTGATCATTTTGTGTGTTATATTCAAACCTATTCAGAAGGTGATTTGTACAGTTAACTTAGACTACTTTGATTTCAATGCAAGGACTTGCACGTGGATTGCCACCAGCAAAGCCTACTTAAATCTATATGCACCGGTCGCTGGCATCACAAGCCATTTAGGACACATCCTACCGTGGTATTTCTCAACTAGCGTAGGGTGAGGACTGGCACACACCCCGTTAGTCTCTTGAAATACCTCTGCACTTACGTCCCCCGGGTGGCCAAGTCCGTACCCAGGCAGCCCGTAAGCCTTGACTTGATTCCGCCTAGGCCGGCCACGATCCTCCCTTTGATCATGCCGCGGAATCCGTATCACCCGTGCACGGGTCCGTCCACGACCATTTCGTATTTTATCGTCATAGGCTAACCCTTAGCCATAATGCGTTATCGACCAGGTTGGCGTCCGTGCAGCGCAGGTAGCGAGCCCCGTTGCACGTGCCCGTCATATATGTCGCTAACCATTCTTTTCTTTCTTATCTTTTATTTACTCTTTCATTTCTTTCTTTCACTTGTTCATATATTCATTCATTCTTCACGTATTCATTCATTCACACATTGATTCATTTATTCACTTATTCGTTCATTCTTTCATTCATACGTTATACAACTCCCCGTGCGAGAGTCGCCTTGGCGACCCATCGGTCCCGAAGTCTTTCAATGTTGCTATACTCTACTCGAAACGACTATATCGATAGTCTTTCATTTCATTGTTGTAAACCATTTATTGTTTCATTGTTTGAACGCATCAGGGACGTAAACGTAAGCTTGTGCCTTAGCACGAGTGTGGAGCACGGTACGAGAGTTTTCACAATTTCCATGTTCTTTTCCATATTCTATACAAGCATACAAGATGGGATTATTCCCTTAGCTGGGTGCGTTGAGTCATTCATTTATTAGCATGCGCGGTGTTGACGCCTAGCGATTCTAGCAATAGTGTCCGTATTATTATGTGTCTAGGCTAAGCAAAGACGGGTTCATCGGAGCCACCCACCTTAGTGATGTTTGCATCGGCCGAACGATACTCCGAGCGCACCTTTGAAAGTCTAAGTCTGGATTCATCTTCGGCGGGCCAATGTAAGCCTTGTATCGATTCTTCTTCAGGTCGATGCCAACTCTTCGGGTCGACGGCTCGTTTGAGTCGTTGAACTTGCCGTTTGAATCGGCGTTCCGCTAGGGCGGAGCGGGTCATTACATAATACACCACTCAAAACAAGTCTCGTCCTCGAGACTTCCTGAGTGCAGGTCATCCTACCATTTCTTAACTTGTGTCATTGTGTTTTATAGACAATTCTATCGAACGGCTCTATCGTTCGATGGCATCGAACCATGCTCGGTACCTTTCTAAGTTCCGTGTCGCATACGTTTGGTCGATTTTATTGAATGGCTTTTCATTCATTTCAGAGTTGATGGTTCTTATTCAATTGTCGTGTTTCTTCGACTTGGTTGCTATTTCGACGTATCATGGGACTAAAACGGTCGTATGAGGTGCGTTGAAATTCTCAAACACGAGAGTCGTAGGCTGAGGCAAACTCACTTATTCGTTCATGCGCATCTCAACACCCACTTGCAGCTGCATTCGAGTTCATCATATCGCTGAGTTTGGATCGTGCACGCATTCAAGGCATCCCCCAAATACGTACATTTCAACCAAGCTTAGCGACTAGCGAAGTCAGACAAGCTACTCGTGATAGTTTCGATTTGTCGATCGTTTTGCTAACTTCGATTTAAAATCGAACTCATGTGTGTATCATATATCGTTTATCTCGGTCCTCAAGATGATTCGATTCGCTTCTCAAGCGCTCTTGTCAACGAAATCAATACGATTTCTTCTTAGCGGAGTCGGCCAAGTCTAAGTAATTCCCGTCCGATTCGAGACCAAGTATTGCACTATCATCGAGTACGTCTTCTGACCAATGATTCAATTCGTTATTCCAACTTTACTTGTGCATCATCCATTCCTATCATTCCCATCGTTTGGGGCCATTCTCGTTGTCGTTCACGCACACTCCTAATTTCCCGTCCTACTCTAAGTCTTGTTGCCCCAAGTCTATCGTCCGTCCAGACGATACTCTAATATCAATCTCACAGGTTCAATCACTCGGTATAGGGTCGCCCGCATATCCGTTAGGCTATTTCTTTTCGAGGCTAAGTTAATGTCAGGATTGGAATCACAGTTCCCCAACAATAATGCCAACACTGACCCCAATCCTAGGGTCAAACCAAAGTCGGTAGTAAGGGGGTTTTCTACCCAAGCTCGCGTCACTCAGATTTCTAAACATCGAGCACCATCACCTATTCGCATCAATGTATTCGTTGCGCATATTTAATTCCATTCAATCACCAGTTTTAACCAATTTATGTATTCGATCACGAGGTCATCCAGCTCGACAATACATTGTGCCCCAATCTCATGCGAGTCTGATTATCCACGGCGGTTCATGAATCACCATACAATGCTCCCACAGAATAATCATTCTTATCGGGGCGTAACTCTTATTTGAGTTTTAGACTAACCCATTCTCGATACACGGATTGGACCTACTCAATCTTCAAGTTCAATTCTTCAAGCACATAAATTCATTTTGGAGTCCACCTTCGCGTCAAACCACAGTCGAAGCAATCAGATTACCACGCCATCCAAGTTCAATCACTCCCGCTGTATGAATCACCATATCAGCGCTCACGCGGAGTGATCGTCCTAATCCGGCACGACGCATGTGCGAGGCTGGAGTTGCGCTCGCATAAGACAAGAACGTTAACGTTGTGGTTGTCAACGAAGCAAATCCAAGCATTCTCATTTTCATCCAAGCCAAATCAATTCGACAGTCTGACCGTCATGCGTTCAACTAGAAAATCCTCGAGCCAAGTCTATCTTTTCCTCGACACATTTTTAACATCCCAAGTATAGCATCCAACGGAACAATGACATTTGCACGATCGTCATTCGCCGAGTCAGAGTACCCCCGAGTTATCGTATATCGATCTTTGATATGCCTTAATACCATTGACGATATACGTAACCTGACGATCTACCTTTGCAACCGATTTCGAGTCGTGCGTTGATGCTGTTGTCCGAGTTGGATATTCCACAATTTCATTTAATATTCAAGATCAAGATCAAGTTCAACTGCTATTCCTCAAGCTAGTTTCAAGATCGTTGTTCAAACTCAAGTCACAATTCATTTGAATCAATCCGAAATCGTACGCGCGATCATCTAAGTTTCCTCGATCACGACCATTCATTTTCATTCATCGTTCCGAACCATTTTCTAACTCGCGTTGCCCAATGACAAGTTGTCCAGTGACATCTCGTTCGGGACTTTTGAAGTCACGACCAACTAAGCGTGACACGTTCTAAGGCTTTGTGCGATCGCATCGCTTGCCGACATACTCGTACTATCCGTAAATCCTTTAGTCTCGTTCGAACAATTTCTATGACATCCATACACCACTCAGGGTTCGAGCCACTCGACTAGTCGTCGACACTCATTCTTATTCTTCTCCGAACCTATCACATACACCACTCGAATTCAAGTCATACGATCTAGTCCTCAATCACGTTCGCATCATGTGCTAAGACATCCTTCAGATTTGTTCGACAAATCTCTAGCGTAATCGCTCACGTTGCCTCGACGTACTAAGTCGTTCGCATTAATCCTCAAAATCTAAGCCAATTTTTTGGGTACGCCTAAGCGTTAACTCGATAGCGTTCCTATCGATAGACACTCAAAGTGTATCTCCGTTCTCGATCGAGCTATACTTGATATCGCTCGCAACCCAATTGCACCCAAAAGTCGAGGTGCGCGACACGCGGCACAACTTAGCCAGAAGGCCGTGTGCATAGCTATTCCGTACGGACTATATTCGAGTTTGCATGCTTACTTATTCTCGTTTGAGCGATAACCGATCTCGCTCGCATCTCGTTTGTACCGGAAGGTCTAGGTACGCGATACTCCGTACAACTTAGCCAAAAGGCTGCGTGCATAATCATCCTGTTCGAACTATACTCCGGTCTCGTGTATTTCGTTTGCTATTGTCAGCGTAAGCTTATTCAAGCACGCACTGCGTTTGCTAACTTTTAGCATCGGTTCCTTCCAACTCAAGTTCGTCGTGGTGGCACAAAGACCTTCGCCTATCGATCTCGTCCAACCGAGTACCCATACGAGCTTTTAAAAATATTTAGACTTATTGTATGGAACATCCCAAGGCATAACGAGAGAGAGCGTACATTTCTTTTTCCAACGATGAGCTTTCAAAACTGAGAAATCGACGTGAAGTCCAAGGACATAAAGTCGTGCTCTGATACCAATCTGTCACGTCCCGCTCCCGCATGAGCGATCGTCCTCGCTAAGGCGTGATGTCGCACGGGCCTAGGTTGCGCCCGTGCAAGGCTATATCCAGAAACGGCCGATTTGAGCTAGGCCACAGAGTCGCACAGAGTGTCCCCATTAGCAGCGGAAAGTAAATGAACACAAGTTAAAGCGAATTCAAACACTTTATTGATTTTCAAGAAGTTTACAAGTGGCGCTAGGCCGATATTACAAATCGCTCAAGCTCTCTCTCTCTGAAACATAAAAGGCGTGCTAAGTGGCTTACAAGATGGAATGATTCATGGCGATGTTCCAATACATTATGTCCTGTATATGGTGCTCCAGCTCCTTGCAACGCTCCAAGGCTCGAGAGAGCTCCGCGCCTTAGAACGTTCGAGGGAAGCTCCGTACCCGCCGGTGTCTCCTGCATCCTGCAAGCAGACTGTGGGGTTATCAGTACATTGTTATGCACTGGTGGGGAGGCTAGCTCGCCCACAATGCTATCATTACCAAACACGTTCTATTTACTTTTGTGCACCGTCTATCATTCATTGTCTTTCTATTCTTGCCTTAGGATCATTTTTATGGCATATTTCATAGCCTATCTCGTGTTGCGTAAAACAAGTGTCGCATGGAAATACATGCATGACTTACCCATACTTACCGTCCAGCCTTCCCTGTCTAACGTAAACCAAGTTAGTCAACAATTCATATGAAATAACTTAACGTAGTTCATGTAAGCATTCAATGTCAAGTGCGTGTCCTTGTCTCTGGTTCTAGCACGTCGTAGGCACATTTTCTAACTCGTTTGCTCGAAGTACTCTTGATCATTTTGTGTGTTATATTCAAGCCTATTCAGAAGGTGCTTTGTACAGTTAACTTAGACTACTTTGATTTCAATGCAAGGACTTGCACGTGGATTGCCACCAGCAAAGCCCACTTAAATCTATATGCACCGGTCGCTGGCATCACAAGCAATTTAGGACACATCCCACCGTGGTATTTTTCAACTAGCGTAGGGTGAGGACTGGCACACACCCCGTTAATCTCTTGAAATACCTCTGCACTTACGTCCCCCGGGTGGCCAAGTCCGCACCCAGGCAGCCCGTAAGCCTTGACTTGATTCTGCCTAGGCCGGCCACGATCCTCCCCTTGATCATGCCGCGAAATCCGTATCATCCGTGTACGAGTCCGTCCACGACCATTTCGTATTTTATCGTCATAGGCTAACCCTTAGCCATAATGCGTTATCGACCAGGTTGGCGTCCGTGCAGCGCAGGTAGCGAGTCCCGTTGCACGTGTCCGTCATACCTGTCACTAACCATTCTTTTATTTCTTATCTTTTATTTACTCTTTCATTTCTTTCTTTTACTTGTTCATACATTCATTCATTCTTCACGTATTCATTCATTCACACGTTGATTCATTTATTCACTTATTCGTTCATTCTTTCATTCATACGTTATGCAACTCCCCGTGCGGGAGTCGCCTTGGTGATCCATCGGTCCCGAAGTCTTTCAATGTTGCTATACTCTACTCGGAACGACTATATCGATAGTCTTCCATTTCATTGTTGTAAACCATTCATTGTTTCATTGTTTGAACGCATCAGGGACGTAAACATAAGCTTGTGCCTTAGCACGAGTGTGGAGCACGGTGCGAGAGTTCTCACAATTTCTATATTCTTTTCCATATTCTATACAAGCATACAAGATGGGATTATTCCCTTAGCTGGGTGCGTTGAGTCATTCGTTTATTAGCATACGCGGTGTTGACGCCTAGCGATTCTAGCAATAGTGTCCGTATTGTTATGTGTCTAGGCTAAGCAAAGACGGGTTCATCGGAGCCACCCACCTTAGTGATGTTTGCATCGGCCGAGCGATACTCCGAGCGCGCCTTTGAAAGTCTAAGTCTGGATTCATCTTCGGCAGGCCCATGTAAGCCTTGCATCGATTCTTCTTCAGGTCGATGCCAACTCTTCGGGTCGATGGCTCGTTTGAGTCGTTGAACTTGTCGTTTGAATCGGCGTTCCGCTAGGGCGGAGCGGGTCATTACAGTACATACGTACAAATACAGCTGGTGCGCCTACGACAAGGTATACATAAAATGTCAATCTTGCTCGGTACGTACGTACGAGTATGGGGCATGATCACGTACTCAACTATCAGTTTTTCCATAACCCATATTCTATCATGTTAGAGATACGAGAACAGTAAAAACATGTGAGAGATATTAGGAGTAATATAAGCATGGCCGGTACTGGGAACAGTATGAAACATGTGAATACTCCGAGTAGTATAAAGCATAGTGAAACATGTACTGAGAACCAGTAAGAAACATGTGAAGATATAAGAACTATCCTAAGCATGTCAGGTACTGTAAGTAATACAACATGTGAAGACATAGCTTGCTACCTCAAGGATCAGTATTTTAACAGGGTTAATACATGTTCTAGCATTAAAAGACAGTAAATGAGTTTGTAGATGTACTTGCCTCGAGCAAAGCAAGAATACTAGTATGAAGATATAGATGCCTGGTGTCCTTTCAATAATGATATACAAACTCAGTTCTAAGCTATGTTCAATATTATACTAGTGGTGTGACACGACTCCTAACTGGATACTAGCCAAGTGGGAACCTAGCATAAAAGTCTAATATGGAGTGCCACTATATCCAAACTAATTTTCTAGGATCTTTACACTAGTGTAGGGTGAGGTCCAATACTATAATGACTCAAAACGACACAATTCATTGCAAGTCGTAACTACTCAATAAATAAATCAAACTGTACCCTATGTTCCAATAATTTTTGAGATAGACAAAAAGCTTAAATATATATAAAATAAAGTACCAAAATGATCCTTGTTAATTATAGAAATTTATACTAATTTTTCTGGGATTTATAAACCTTCATAAATATTTATTAAAATCAACAAACACATGTATCCTGATAATGAGTTTTGTTTTCCCATTTTTATAAAATACCAAAAGTACTTATTAAATGCTGGAAAAATTATAATAAATTAGCTAAATTAACATAGTATCTAAATACAATTTTTCCCAGATTTTTACAAAAATTAAGATATATATAAAAATTCAAAAACAGAAAGTAACAATTTTTGGAAAAATAATTAATTACAAATTAAGGATGATACAAAGCAAAATCTATAGATGTTGTCGGATGATAAAATAAATATCACCAACGTGTCCAGAACGGTCAAATTAGCTAGGATAGCCTACCCATAAGTCCAATTTGGATACAGGGGCAAAACGGTAATTTCTGGTCAAAATAATGTCCGCCGTTGGACACACTTTGCACCGAAAAGCGTGTCGGGATAGAAGTCTACAAAACCTAACAAATTATATGTCCACGAATCCAGAATGATGATACGAACCCAACGATATGTCCGAAATAGGATTCCGATGTGCCGATCTCAAAATGACACGTTGACGCGGACACTTGGAATCCAGTTTGCACCGAAATGCGTACCGGAGCAAATGTCTTCAAAACTCAGCAAATTATATGTCAACGAGTCCAGAATGACGATACGAACTCAACGGTATATCCAAAATTGGATTTCGATGAGCCGATCTCAAAGTAACACGTTGACTCAAAAAGTGGGACCCACTTTGTACCGAAATGCGTGCCAGGGCCCACGTTCTCCAAATCGAGCAAACTTTATGTGAAAACATGCCAGAACGACACCACGAGTCTATTGGTGGTGTCAGAAATTGAATTCGGAGTCCCGGGTTCAAAAATGGAATTTAACAAGTGCAAATTAAAGAATTCGGACGGCCAACTTTGACATCGAATTCGACCAACCGAACGTGCTTATAATGAAACGAAACCTAAAGGAGACAGGAAGATGGTTATACCAGCTGTGCAAAGGAACTGGTAGCGCGCCAACCAGAGCTACGACGACGAAGATACGAACCCGCGAAGTTGGCGTCACGAAACTGTCCAAAAATAGTTCAATTTAAAACGTCAACTTGGTGGCCAGTTTTGAGGTATCAAACGACATAATTAATGGACGAAAATTGACAGGAGTGAAGATGGATATACCGATATTGCAACGAAGCAAGGAGTTCGCCGATCCAATGGTCGGATCTCTCGAAAAATGTGCGCGAAGTCGCTGCGACGAAGTGCCATTTCCGAGTTCAAAACTCGCGCGCGCCGACGGGATTTCGTTCAAAACGCACGAATAGGCTATGCGTCGCGTCGGGAAGGAAGATGGCGGCCTAGGGGAGGTCGTCGGGGGCTCGCCGGAGTTGTGGGGTGCTCACGGGGGCACGGGCCGGCCACGAAGTGGCGCACGGCGGTGGCAGCGCACGTTTGCGTGCGCGCGCATGCGCACACAGCTGCTGCTGCTGCTGCTGCTGGCGGCTGCGCTGCCTCGCGCGGCCAGGGCGGCGGTGGCTCGGCGCAGCGGCGGTGGCGTGCGGGTGGTGGAGGTTTAAGTGGTGGTGGTGTTGGTGGTGAGTATGATGGTGAAGGTGGTGGTGCATGGTGGTGGAGATGAAGATGATAATGGTGATGGTGAACTTGATGATGATGATGGTGGAGTGAAGGATGGTGATGGATTATGGAGGAGGAGGGGGAGGAGGCTGAGGTGGTCGGGCTAGGAAGGAGTGGGCTACTCGTGAAGGAGCTGCTGGTGAGGGAGAGGGAAGTAGTTGGTGTGTGTGTTAATAATAGAGTGAGAGAGAGTTGTATATTATATGAGTGAGTGTATATAATAGAAAGAGAGTGAGAGATATTTGAATGAGAATGAGAGAGAAAGGTCGGTCCAAAGGAGGGGGGAGAGTGCTGTGAGGTGGAGGGGGTGAGGTGGTGTAAATAATAGGAGAGAGAGAGAGAGTGTGTGTATATATATATATATATATATATATATATATATATATATATATATATATATATATATATATATATATATATATACACACATGAGATATTTAAGATATTTAATAAGTAGAGAGAGAGAAAGAGATATTTTCAAAATAGGAAAAATAAGAAAATTAAGCAGGATATTTGAGCAGTCATGAGAGGGCAACATGGAGCTTGGGTTCGGGTTCGGTCGAGCCAGGTCAGGTCAAAATCGGACCGGGTGCAATAATTGAATTAAAAATAGGAATTTATAATCATGGGTAAATAAATAATATACGGGGACTTCAATAAATGGGACACAAGCGTCATGTGGGTAGTAGGCTTCATGTGGGTCACGTCCATACTTTGGGTCGACTAGGTTGGGTCGATGTCGGGTCTCGAAATTAAATTGGAAATTAAATCAGGTTTTACGGTAGATAATTAATCGGCCTAAATTGACCCGAAAATTGTGCGAAGAAAATGAAACACAAAATAGAGTGTCTGAGTGGGACACGAAGGTCAGGGGTGAAAAGCGTCTCGAGTAGATCATTCATGAGAAGTTGGTTCTGAGAAAACGACTGGTCTGGTGCTCCTAAATTAAAAGTCACGGTAACGTGCAAACGATGGTCAAAGATAAAAGTGAGAATAATTATTCAACGATTAATTGGTCTAAGTTGATCCGAAGTTGCGCGATACAAAAAGAGCACAAGGAAACGAGTTCAAGTGGGACACGATATATCAAAACGAAGATAATCTTGTCTACTTCAAAACTCGTAAAGAGAGTTTATAGAGATTGGCATCCCTGACGCTCCAGAAGTCAAAATCATGGAAAGGTGTATTAATGATCTAAACAATTAAATAATAAAATATTTATCGAAAATAATTAATTAAGAAAAATAAAAATAAACCCTGAAATTCAGGGGGCTTACAGATGCCAACGCGATAACACATGGAACATGCCGTTGATCCAAAGCTTATTCACCTCGTTGGAAGCTTCAGCCATATCCAGAATTTCCATTCTAGATGCGGACGGACCAGACGAACTCTTATGGACGAAAGCAAGAAATGGGAAATTCACTCCTAAATCCCTGTATGAGGACTTTTGTAGAAGTGAACCGAGCACGGCGCTTACAGGAGTAGACCAAACAGTCTAGCGCTATCTATGGAAGATGGGAAACGTGGCTCCAAGGGTCCGCTTGTTCATTTGGCGGCTCCTTCATAATTCCCTCCCGCTGTTCACTGCTATAAACAAGCGGCTGATGTTACGACCTGTCACGCCCCAGAACCAGAATACCGGAGAGCGGGGGCAGACATAGCCAGCTACGCAATCCCAAAGTACGTTAATACTCTGAAATCACGTATAAGCTGTCAAGATATGGGGTTACTCTACAAGCCATCAGTCAATCCTATGGTTTAACAATCCTAGGTATCTCAATCACAGGGAATTATACAAGAGCAAGGAGTACGATCATCATACATACAATAGTAAGGCGTCCCGAACCATATATACATGACTGATCATGAAGCCAGTACCACAGAACTGAGGACTAGCTAGAGTATTAGTCGTACATGATAAGGACTAGCTATAGTCTAGAATACACATATCATGTTTATGCCCGTAGGCAACAATATCAAGGAAAATACTAAAACACGAGCTAAACACGTGCTCGGGGCTAAACGTTACAAGAGGAGAATTTACATATCAGTGAGAGAATGAAAAAGAAACCCACTGAGTTACTCTGGTGCTCCGGCTGGTCACCGTCGAGTAGATGGTGCGGTAGATCCTTCGGGCTCTTCTATTAGAACCTGGCCATGCAAAACCAGTGGGGTCAGACCCCAAATAGCAAGTACCACAAAGGAGGCCAAACTATGAACTAAAAACCAGCAATCATTAGCAATCAACAAGCAAATAAGTAAAGGAGGATCGAGATTTGTGCAGTACCAATGCACTCGTCCCGATCATAGGAAGACAGTAAGTAAATCATCATTGAGCATAAAGTAAACTGGAGAACATGTTAAATAAATAGAACTAGGAAGGTGATATACGATGGGATGACCATGGGACTATTCAGATAACCAGGTTACAACCCGTAAACCAAACAAGGACCGGGGTTGTAACCCTTCGTCTGAACGGAACTTGGTTTCCCCCACCATTTATCGGCAAGATAAAATAAGAAATCAGGATATGTAACAATCATGTACAGGATCAAGACGAGACTAGACAAATTGGACTCCATCCAACAATCACGGCCAATCATTGCCTACGGCTTTCTACATTAACTAACTAGGGTTATCACAAGCCTAGTTACTAACAAGATGCAGCGAGATTCTTCCAAGTCCAATTACCCATTTGTTACTACCTGAGTGACCCCAGCAAAGAAAAGGAAAAGATAGCATGATATAGCAGACACACTGTAGTAAGATACATGTGTCCTAAGGTACCACGCTCGATGGCGGGCTGGAAGTGCGCTCATCTCGACGGATAGCAACAAATCCCATTGTATATATATATATAAGGCCGGGGTCAAAGGGGCAACAGGTAACTGGGAAAGTCTCTCCATGAACTACTTGATCAATCTAGTCATTAACCTAGCCAGATTCAATATGAATCCCTGACCGTGGAAAATCAGGAATTCATGTCCTAGACATGATGCAAGACTTGACGGTAGCTTATACAAGCACATTCAATACAACACCCACGGTGTCAGGATACTAATTAATTCTTGTCAGGAGTGCGCCACGACGGGCCACTATCATTATCATTATTACTTATCAAGAGTGCGCCACGATGGGCCACTATCAAGTCATTCTTATTTATCATTTCAAGTTATCATGTCAAGATATCATGTCAAGTTTATGGTCAAGAGTGCACCACCACGGGTCACTGTCGTGTCAAGTCATTTATCAAAGAAGTAAAATACTTGCACAATTAAATAATAATATATTTATAATATATATATTCTTGAAGCCAAGGAGAAACTCTACAATTTTCATGTTGGGAGTGGGAAGAAATTCTGACCACAATTCAGACAAATAAAACATTTAAACAATCAAAGTGAGACCCATGCGGTCCAAAAGTGGGAGAACAAACATGCGGTCGAAGAGAGTGGGAGGCCACCCATGCGGCCAAGAAACAATAATTAGACCATGAAATCAAATAAGACAAAAGATAGTGGGACCATCATTAAATGCAACTCCCACTTCAGCAAGCAAGTCACTAAAAGAAGCTATGTGGGACCCCCTACAATCAATGCAATAAGAAAAGTTCACGTGAACCATTTAAATATTGGTTCACGTGGCCAAGCAATGACGACATATACTAAAATATATCCTGCAAGTACAGGCAGCTCAATAAAAGCCATGCATTCCAATATTAAATTCAAGTCCAAAAAGTACAATGGCCATGCGGCCAGCAAGTGGGAAGAGGCCATGCGGCCAACAAACATTTGATTGGTCAACAAATAATTCCATGCGGCTCAGTAATTTATTGAAGGTCATGCGGCTCCAAAATAATTGCAAGCCAGCAACTTTATGCTTCATGCGGCCAGCAACTATTGTTGCATGCGGCCAAAAAAATTAGACAAACAAGCACATACAAAAATCCACATGTGGCTCACTTTGGAGTTGCATGCGGCCAAGCTTAATATAAGCATGCGGCCATGCTACTATAATATGCTAACACTTGCATGCATGAAGTATGCATGCAAGCTGCTAACCATGCATTAATATATTGCACGTAATGCAAGAGTGCAATGGCAAAAAAATATTAAACAAATGCATCTTAACAAATACATTATACCAATGCATTCAATAATTGCATTAAAATATGCATGCATTAATCTTAATGCAAACAAAGGCAAGCAAGGCTTGCTTTATGCGGCTGATGGTGTAAAATGTCTATGCGGCCACTTTAAGAAATGAATTAACAAGTGCATTATAAAAATGCTTTCAAGAATGCATTAATATGCATCAGAGAAGGGCATATGCGGCTCACATGGATTAATGCCTTCAATTCTTAATATATTAAATGATGATGCCTATGCGGCTAGGTTAGCTTCCATGCAGGCTTAGCAATTGCAATGCATTAATATTAATGCATATTAATACATTAAATTACAAGCCTAATGCATTAAATATTACTAAAGGGCCATGCATGCAAGCATGCGTCCAAGCTACGATTGAATATTAAATTGTATGCAAGCCTACGCTTGTGATTGCATTCGAGGGAGGCCATGCGGCCAGGTACTGTATATATGCATGCATTAACATAATATGGTATTGGCCATATGCGGCTAGCCAATGCAAGGCAATTATTTAAATGGCCATGCAATTAATGCATGCCAGCAAACGTTGAAAAATGGCCATGTGGCCAAGGCAATAATCTAATGCTCATGCGGCTGGATTTGTCCATGCGGCTGGGAAGAACACTTGCCGCATGAAATAGTCATGCGGTCAAGTACTGTTCTTCTCCTCCACTATCCGAGGAGAAGAACACCACGAAGCCATGCTTCCAAGCTCCATAATTCCATCATCCAGAGTCCAAATCCGAACTTCCATAGGTCAAATTGGGGTAGAACGAAATTTTCTACAACATGGAACCATCAAATAACAAGAATATACAAGTTTAACAGATCAAAACTTATGAAAACCATAAATGATATAAACTTAGATCTACAAGAATCCACTCGGTAAAATCAAAAACTCCAAGTTCTAAAGA
Organism: Iris pallida; assembly: GCA_029216955.1. Lineage (NCBI taxonomy): Eukaryota > Viridiplantae > Streptophyta > Magnoliopsida > Asparagales > Iridaceae > Iris > Iris pallida. Next base: position 40,362,894 of record JANAVB010021600.1, on the reverse strand, counting down.
TGCTTAGAATCATGCAAGGAAGAAGATGGAACAAACAAAAATAAATTTGCTCAAGGTTCGGCAAGGTGTACTTGCCTCTCTCTCTAATGGCTAGGGTTTGGTGGAAAAGAAATGAATGAGGGTGAATGAGGAGGGAGAGAGAAAAAGTGGCCTATATAACAAGCTCAAGTGATCTCTACCATTCATTCCTCTCCACTCAATCTAAACCATACACCTCATCTCATGAGAAACCAAACTAAACCAAACCAAACCAAACCAAGTCAAAGTGGAACCGAACCAAATAAAACCAAATCCAAGTCAAACCAAGTCATGAAAATCCTATACTTAGGAAAATTTTAAAATATCACGCAAATCGATAAATACGAAATATGGCTCAAATAAACACGTATCCGTATAAAATACCGATACAGTGAGACGGGTCTCACAACTCTCCACACCTTAGAAAATTCCGTCCTCGGAATTTCCTGAGACTAGTCGAGCAAGATAACAAAACAAAAGCTCCAGGAAACTCAACAATCTCAATAAATCAAGCATGGCAAGTAAGTAAGTAAAACAATCAGTAATGTAAAATACGTAAGCGGTAAATAAATGCACAAGAATAAATACAATCATGATCAAGAAGGGCTAGAGGCATATGGATCAATATGGCTCCTGAGTCAGTTGTGTAGAAACCAACGTCCTCGCTGGCCTAAGCTGATTCCCAAAAATAGATAAAGTCAAGCCTCAAGGTAAGTCGGTACCAATAACTTAGTTCAAGACAAGACTCTACCCAGGACGTGTCATCGTAGTTGAAACAGATGCATGAACTTTATCACCTGTCTCAAGTTACGAAGACAGAAGCGACTGGTTGATCGGGATGGACTGACATCTCTGCCTGCATGCTGAGACTGATCCTCCATAACTGGCCTGGCTGAAGAATGCTAAGCTGCCCTCGGCAAAACACGAACAAGATAATCAGAAGGATCAAGAACAGTGCCCTTGAAGGTTGAAGGACACCAGATCAAATCATGGGAACAGGAATGATCAATGATCAAAACAGATATCAAGTCAAGTATCAGAGGTAGAGAATAATCCGTAGGAGATCAATAAGGATAATCATGATTGAGATATCTAAACATGGTAACCCCCACAAATCTGAAAATCGAGACCTGCGTGGGCCACCACTAAAACCATGTCACGCCCCAGAACCAGAATACCGGAGAGCGGGGGCAGACATAGCCAGCTACGCAATCCCAAAGTACGTTAATACTCTGAAATCACGTATAAGCTGTCAAGATATGGGGTTACTCTACAAGCCATCAGTCAATCCTATGGTTTAACAATCCTAGGTATCTCAATCACATGCAATTATACAAGAGCAATGAGTACGATCATCATACATACAATAGTAAGGCGTCCCGAACCATATATACATGACTGATCATGAAGCCAGTACCACAGAACTGAGGACTAGCTAGAGTATTAGTCGTACATGATAAGGACTAGCTATAGTCTAGAATACACATATCATGTTTATGCCCATAGGCTACAATATCAAGGAAAATACCAAAACACGAGCTAAACACGTGCTCGGGGCTAAACGTTACAAGAGGAGAATTTACATATCAGTGGGAGAATGAAAAAGAAACCCACTGAGGCACTCTGGTGCTCCGGCTGGTCACCGTCGAGTAGATGGTGCGGTAGATCCTTCGGGCTCTTCTATTAGAACCTGGCCATGCAAAACCAGTGGGGTCAGACCCCAAATAGCAAGTACCACAAAGGAGGCTAAACTATGAACTAAAAACCAGCAATCATTAGCAATCAACAAGCAAATAAGTAAAGGAGGATCGAGATTTGTGCAGTACCAATGCACTCGTCCCGATCATAGGAAGACAGTAAGTAAATCATTATTGAGCATAAAGTAAACTGGAGAACATGTTAAGTAAATAGAACTGGGAAGGTGATATACGATGGGATGACCATGAGACTATTCAGATAACCAGGTTACAACCCGTAAACCAAACAAGGACTGGGGTTGTAACCCTTCGTCTGAACGGAACTTGGTTTCCCCCACCATTTATCGGCAAGATAAAATAAGAAATCAGGATATGTAACAATCATGTACAAGATCAAGACGAGACTAGACAGATTGGACTCCATCCAACAATCACGGCCAATCATTGCCTACGGCTTTCTACATTAACTAACTAGGGTTATCACAAGCCTAGTTACTAACAAGATGCAGCGAGATTCTTCCAAGTCTAATTACCCGTTTGTTACTACCTGAGTGACCCCAACAAAGAAAAGAAAAAGATAGCATGATATAGCAGACACACTGTAGTAAGATACATGTGTCCTAAGGTACCACGCTCGACGGCGGGCTGGAAGTGCGCTCATCTCGACGGATAGCAACAAATTCCATTGTATATATATATATATAAGGCCGGGGTCAAAGGGGCAACAGGTAACTGGGAAAGTCTCTCCATGAACTACTTGATCAATCTAGTCATTAACCTAGCCAGATTCAATATGAATCCCTGACCGTAGAAAATCAGGAATTCATGTCCCAGACATGATGCAAGACTTGACGGTAGCTTATACAAGCACATTCAATACAACACCCACGGTGTCAGGATACTAATTAATTCTTGTCAGGAGTGCGCCACGACGGGCCACTATCATTATCATTATTACTTATCAAGAGTGCGCCACGACGGGCCACTATCAAGTCATTCTTATTTATCATTTCAAGTTATCATGTCAAGATATCATGTCAAGTTTATGGTCAAGAGTGCACCACCACGGGTCACTGTCATGTCAAGTCATTTATCAAAGAAGTAAAATACTTGCACAATTAAATAATAATATATTTATAATATATATATTCTTGAAGCCAAGGAGAAACTCTACAATTTTTATGTTGGGAGTGGGAAGAAATTCTGACCACAATTCAGACAAATAAAACATTTAAACAATCAAAGTGGGACCCATGCGGTCCAAAAGTGGGAGAACAAATATGCGGTCGAAGAGAGTGGGAGGCCACCCATGCGGCCAAGAAACAATAATTAGACCATGAAATCAAATAAGACAAAAGATAGTGGGACCCTCATTAAATGCAACTCCCACTTCAGCAAGCAAGTCACTAAAAGAAGCTATGTGGGACCCCCCACAATCAATGCAATAAGAAAAGTTCACGTGAACCATTTAAATATTGGTTCACGTGGCCAAGCAATGACGACATATACTAAAATATATCCTGCAAGTACAGGCAGCTCAATAAAAGCCATGCATTCCAATATTAAATTCAAGTCCAAAAAGTACAATGGCCATGTGGCCAGCAAGTGGGAAGAGGCCATGCGGCCAACAAACATTTGATTGGTCAACAAATAATTCCATGCGGCTCAGTAATTTATTGAAGGTCATGCGGCTCCAAAATAATTGCAAGCCAGCAACTTTATGCTTCATGCGGCCAGCAACTATTGTTGCATGCGGCCAGAAAAATTAGACAAGCAAGCACATACAAAAATCCATATGCGGCTCACTTTGGAGTTGCATGCGGCCAAGCTTAATATAAGCATGCGGCCATGCTACTATAATATGCTAACACTTGCATGCATGAAGTATGCATGCAAGCTGCTAACCATGCATTAATATATTGCACGTAATGCAAGAGTGCAATGGCAAAAAAATATTAAACAAATGCATCTTAACAAATACATTATATCAATGCATTCAATAATTGTATTAAAATATGCATGCATTAATCTTAATGCAAACAAAGGCAAGCAAGGCTTGCTTTATGCGGCTGATGGTGTAAAGTGTCCATGCGGCCACTTTAAGAAATGAATTAACAAGTGCATTATAAAAATGCTTTCAAGAATGCATTAATATGCATCAGAGAAGGGCATATGCGGCTCACATGGATTAATGCCTTCAATTCTTAATATATTAAATGATGATGCCTATGCGGCTAGGTTAGCTTCCATGCAGGCTTAGCAATTGCAATGCATTAATATTAATGCATATTAATACATTAAATTACAAGCCTAATGCATTAAATATTACTAAAGGGCCATGCATGCAAGCATGCGTCCAAGCTACGATTAAATATTAAATTGTATGCAAGCCTACGCTTGTGATTGCATTCGAGGGAGGCCATGCGGCCAGGTACTGTATATATGCATGCATTAACATAATATGGTATTGGCCATATGCGGCTAGCCAATGCAAGGCAATTATTTAAATGGCCATGCAATTAATGCATGCCAGCAAACGTTGAAAAATGGCCATGTGGCCAAGGCAATAATCTAATGCTCATGCGGCTGGATTTGTCCATGCGGCTGGGAAGAACACTTGCCGCATGAAATAGTCATGCGGTCAAGTACTGTTCTTCTCCTCCACTATCCGAGGAGAAGAACACCACGAAGCCATGCTTCCAAGCTCCATAATTCCATCATCCAGAGTCCAAATCTGAACTTCTATAGGTCAAATTGGGGTAGAACGAAATTTTCTACAACATGGAACCATCAAATAACAAGAATATGCAAGTTTAACAGATCAAAACTTATGAAAACCGAAAATGATATAAACTTAGATCTACAAGAATCCACTCGGTAAAATCAAAAACTCCAAGTTCTAAAGATGCTTAGAATCATGCAAGGAAAAAGATGGAACAAATAAAAATAAATTTGCTCAAGGTTCGGCAAGGTGTACTTGCCTCTCTCTCTAATGGCTAGGGTTTGGTGGAAAAGAAATGAATGAGGGTGAATGAGGAGGGAGAGAGAAAAAGTGGCTTATATAACAAGCTCAAGTGATCTCCACCATTCATTCCTCTCCACTCAATCTAAACCATACACCTCATCTCATGAGAAACTAAACTAAACCAAACCAAACCAAGTCAAAGTGGAACCGAACCAAATAAAACCAAATCCAAGTCAAACCAAGTCATAAAAATCCTATACTTAGGAAAATTTTAAAATATCACGCAAATCGATAAATACGAAATACGGCTCAAATAAACACGTATCCGTATAAAATACCGATACAGTGAGACGGGTCTCACATGACCCGCACCCACTGTGAGGGTACGAGTGCGTAACAACGTCCAGTCTATGCCGCAGTGTCGGCGGTAGAACGCTGTTCTGGGTCACTATCTAACCATCAACTCATGCAGTATATATTGTACTTATCATGATCAACTCCGAACGGAGGACGAGTATAAGATATTATAAATCAATCACAGTCTAAGTACAATAAGATAACACAAAAGAAATAACTAAGAAATAGAAAGACAACTACTAAAATAATAACACCTCTCAACAATCTCAAAAACTACACAAGTCTCAAATCAACTACAACAAGTTCAACATGAAAACATATGCTAGTCTACTAAACTAAATCCCGATCACTCCTGAGTGTCGGGGCCAAAGGTAGCCATCCCGTCTCCGGGTCCATAATGAGTAGGGCAAGTATCCTCAGGGCAGTCATCTGTAAAATTTTTAACAGGTCCAGTCAGGACAGGAACGAGTACAACTCATCAAGAAATTTCAAGTAAATGACAGAGAACTATAAAGCAGTTATAGACAGTTGTATTGATGAACATGACAGTTTATATTCAGGTAATGGTATAGAGAGACAGATAAGGTACAAGGAAAGTAAAGTAACTAAATAAGAGAAGAATCATGGCAATAAAGACTGTAAAATAGAAACTAGTTGAACTAGAGTAACATGGTATAAGTCCAGACAGTAAATATAGACAAGTGTAACTCCAATGTAAGTCCAGTACAAGACGAATCTAATACAAGATGAATCCAATACGAGACAATTCCAGTCATAGTGATCAATGATTTCAGGGTGAGTCCAGCCTATACTCTAACAGTATGTTTTAAAATACCGAGATCGACATGTAAACGGCTGTAGGTAATATGGCACATCACACACCTGGCCGGGTGTGAGATGGCTATCATTCCAGTAGATTCCAGTGGATTCCAGTTGGAAGATTCCAAATTGGGGTATGTCTACATGTCTTACTCAAGTATTTTCCCTCCCAACAAGTACAAGTGATTCCAGAATACGACACGAGAATCGAGATGAGTCAAGCCAACATGATGATACCAGCAAGTGATTCCAGGGTGATTCCAGTAGATGATTCCAGTAATAGAAGCCAGACATGATGATACTAGTAATAAAGGCCAGACAATATGGTATGTGTGTCGTATACATGAATCCAGAAATATCCATATGTTTGGTAACAAAGAATCACATACAACTAACTAGAACTGAAGTACAGTAATTCACAAATAAATGAGAGAACTATCAGAGAATGTACTCGCCTGCTACTCTGAAAAGAGTAGTATAATATCAGATATCTACACCGGAGTCACAATGTTTTAAATAGAGCAATACGGGTTATAATATATTTAAAATAAGGTAAATAAAGTTTATGATGCAATCTATATAATTTCTAGGTCAATCTAGGTCAAAGTCAACTCTAAGTCAAACCTGGTCAACTGTCTAGGTCAAACTAGGTCCAAGTCAAACTTGGTCAACTATGGGTCAACCCAAGTCAACTACACTAGTCAAACTAGGTCAATTGGTCACATCTAGACTCAATGTTGATTTTTGGTCAACTCTAGTCAATCCTGAACTACTGGGTCAACCTTGGTCAACACTCTAGTCTATCAAGTCTCACTAGGCCTAACCCAAACCTATACTAGTAATCTAGCACAAGTACAAGCCAAACTAGGCTATCAAGCCAACCACACACCTATACTGGCATTCAAGCCATATACACAGGCTAGGAGCCATAGGCTATATCACCTATAGTCCAAATCACACATTACATATATATACATATATTAATATTAATCTAATTTCATATAAATAACACACATTTACCTATAGCTATATAGATATATATATCACATAGAGATATATGCACAGAGTGATACGGAGAGGGACATGTGTGTGATGTATATAGAATTTAGTGTGTGTGTGTCATGTGTTACCATGTGTTAACAGTGTAGTGTAATGTGTCACATGACATTTAGATGATCGGGTGTTAGCTAGGTTGTGAGTGTGTTAAGGTAGTGTAGAATTTGTGAGAGTGCAATGTGTCAAGGCAATGTGGCATGGTGTGTGTTGTGTACATGTGTGTGTGATACAATGGAATTAGTTAACAGTATAGTGTGTCAAATGACCCAAGAGTGTATCATGCATAGCTAAGTATGAGGGTGTGTGTAATAGGAAATAGTTTAGTGCTAGTGTCAAAGTGGTTTAAGGTGTTAACAGTTAATAGGGTTGGGTGATAGTGAATCAATGATAGTTAGCTAGGTGAACATGAATGTGTGTGAACCCATTAGCAATCTCAGGAACTGGACTTATGTAATGACAGTTAGCTAACATAATGAAGGGATTAACATGGCTATTGACATCAAAACAGTTATAAACAATCCAACCTAATTTCAAATCCCCATTTCCCTTTGAAACCCAACTTCCTACATCCACATAACCCTACATTTAAATATGTCTAACAGGTGTGATGAATTAACATGGCAAGATTAACATTGAAAATCAGTTTTAAGAAGGGAAGAAGTTCAGGAAATTCAAAGAAAACAGAATGTATCAGACTAACAGTTTACATATTCAGTCAATCCATATTCGAATTCCATCTCTCAAGTGTAAAACTAAACTATCATGCATCAAACATAACCCCACATAATTCTCAGGAAATTACAGCTAGTGTAATAGGATTTAGGCATCAAACTCAGTTTTCAAAAAAAAAAGAATTAGAATCAGAATTTCTAACAGGGAAAATCCAGGGAGTATTCAGTCTACCATTTCGAAAACCAACCCTTGTTGCCATCAGCCAATTCATGTCACCATCCTAGCATTAACTAATACATATGTGTAAGAACCTAACATATAAATTAACATTCAAATTCAGTTTTAGAAAAGGAAATTAAAATCAGAAATCACATTGTAGGACTGTGTATCAGTCGGTTCATTTTCAGCCCAATCCCATATTCAAATTCCATTACTCTTGCAAACAACCTAATCTAACATGAAAAACCTATCTAGCTGTGGCTAATACATATGTGTAAGAGTAAATCATGAACTTAACATTCGAATTCAGCTTAAAACAAGAAATTAAACTCAGGATTTTAAAAACTGAAATCGGGTATCAGTCACAAAATGGGAATGTGAAAACGAATCATCAAAACTCATTAATATGGTGAACAAAAGGTTGGTAAACTAAGTGTCGAGTATACACGTGTCATGAACCCCATCTGTGTCCAACTAAGTGGACACAGTCGTGTCCAAACACATAAACACTACACACTCGCATAGGACAGTGCGCTGCGTCGTGCACGCGTGTCCCGCGCACGACACAGGACGACCCGTGTCTCGTACTCATGCATGTGGGTTTGCCTAGGATAGGGCTAGGGGTCTAGCATCCTGTACCATGTCGGATTTGTGTCGTGTCAGCGTTCTAGCCGCGTGTTAGTGGCGCAAATTCATGCATGCACAGCCCGCGTGTGCAGCCAGTGCGGCTAGTGCGGGAAGGAAAACTCCTCGTACACTGCACCATATGGTCCCATCTTTTGGGAGGATGATGTCAGTCTATGCCCCATCATCCTCGCCAAAAATGGTGTGTCCACGTGTCCGATACAGGAAGATATTGAGCCCGTACAGCAGGACAGTGCACGTGTCCTCGTGCGCGCGTGTCCAACACCAAATCCGACCCAAAAACGACACCAAAATACCTAACACCCTTCACAAAAATTAATGTACATATTTAGATCTACAAATTCATGTAATTAGATTTAAAAAAATTGAAAATAAATTCCTAAGTGACATTTAATCAAACACCTATACGTACACTATGACACGTGTCCGATACGGACACCAAACGGACACGAAATTAACCCAAACTTCAGGAACAGCTAGGAGACTCCTAGATCTAGCCCTAAATGCAAAGAAAACAAAATATTAGATCAATTTGTGGAGTTTTACCTATAGGTGCAAAAAATAAAAAAGAGCTTTAAATGGGGGGTATTCTCCTTGATGGCCAAATGCTCCAAATTGATCCAAGACTGAGCCATGAACAGCAAGAAGAGGTTAATTAGAACCTAATGCAAAAGATTTGAGCCAAAAAGGACTTGAAATAAGAAAGTTATGGATTAGGAAAGATGGCTCTTTACATCTTTCTTCAATTTGTTGAAATATAACAAAGAGGCAAGAACAATCAATGAGGAGATTATTTATAGGGAAGGGGTAGCCCTATGACTAGTCATAAAGTAAAAATTAGGGTTAGGATTTAGTCTAATAGGCTATGGGCTTAAGTCACAAGTCCTTAAGTCATGAAGTCATAAGCCATTTCATAAAACCATAAGTCATGACTTAATTTCACTAAACCAAATCCTCTCATTCTAAAACTAATCTTTAATGACTAAAATGGGTTAACTCAAGTTAGACTAGGGTTACCATAGCTAGGGTTAGGTTCTAGGCTAGTCCACTAGGTCTTAACAAGTCAAAGTCAAACTAGAATTCACCAATTCAATAAATAGTCAAATAATTCAAATAAGTCAAAATGACCAAATTACCCCTAGGCTAAAAATAATAATTAAATATCCCTAATTACATGGTTAGGCTCTAGGTCATGCAGTCTCTAGGATTTCACTAGCAGCACATCAAAATCACAAGTCATGACTTAAAACAGTTTTTAAATAGTTTAAAAATGATTAAAAATTACCAAAAATCATAATATGAAATAAATATCAATAAATAATAATTATAATTATAAAATTTCAAAATTATCCTCATCTGAAAAATTGGGTGTTACAGCTGACCAATATTAACAACAAATGCCCCTTCTGTCTAGTGCAGGAGGAGGATGCAAATTATCTGTTCCTACAATATCAGGTGGCAAGAGCTGCATGGTTTGCTAGTAGCATCGGACTCCGAATTGATAGCTCCATGAACATACGAAGCCTATTGGAAGAATGGTTGAAGGACTTGCAATGTGTAGACGTGCTTCGGATAGGAGCCAATCTTCTATGGGCCATTTGGAAGGCTCGTTCCAACTGCATTTTCAACAACAAAGCCCCTATCATTGAGAATATTGTACAACAGACTCACAACATGTATAGGGCTTATGTTGATATCTCTAATTCTCACTCGGAGCACTTGCATAAAATCCATCCATTGAAGGAGAATATTAAGTGGCTACCCCCGCCACCGGGCTATATCAAAATCAACGTTGATGGTGCGGTATCACCCTCCGTCATTGACATCGCTGCAGTCACGAGAGATGAAAAGGGAGGGTTTATTGCCACTAAATCAGTTGTCATGGAAGATCTGTATACGTTCGTAGACGATCGCGTACTACTAGCTAAGATCATAGCGGTACACCAAGGAGCTATTCTTGCTGGCAGGCTCCAGACGGACAAAACGATCATTGAGGGGGATTCCTTCATTGCGCATAGAATCTTCAAGGGAGACGACAGGCTCATCCCATGGAGACTCAGAGATCAAGTTCAGACCTCTCAGGAAGAGATTCGCGGGTTGAGTATACGGGTGGAATTTGGTTTCACTCATAGGGAAGGGAATATGGTAGCTCACTATTTAGCCTCTCATTCTTTACATAACCTCTCCAATTATGAGGAGAATGGACTCCCTGAATGTATTGCTCATGTCTTAGCAATTGAGGCTATCTCCTTCAGTTGATTGCAATAAATATTAGCTTTCCCTCAAAAAAAAAGAAAGATAAGCACTCGATCAATTTTGAACATGTTTTTAACTAAGAATTTTCAAAATAAAATTGGTAGATTTGTTCCCAAATAATCTAATACGAGTATGTTCAGCCTACATCAATACATAGACTGTAGTACGTTATTTATATTTCAATATGAATCATAATCATCAAGTAATTAAGATAAACCAACATGATTATAATCATATAATATACTACCAAATAATTCAGCAGAAAATACTATGACAATAAAATATAGAAAAAAATGACTTCCTAATATAAAATAATAATAATCTATCGACTAATCTCAAAACAAATAACATAACAAATCAATCTACAAATTTACCGACATAAGTACATATGGTAGGCAAACCTAGAGGGAGGTAAATAGTATTTATAACTAAATATCAATATTAACATATACAAAGAAAATGCAAGAGAATCAAACTATCGATGTATCAATATTAAAGAAAATGCAAGAGAATCAAACGGTCGATGTATCTTGGTCTAATTCTCTAAGAAAATCTAGTCCCGTAACTCTCTTCGACTTTAATCCACTATTGAATGATAGCTTACAACACGAGCTTTTATCTAAAGAACTCGTGTATTTCTTACACGTGAACTTTGATACGAATAGCTCAATGACTTCAACTTTAAAGATGAATTGTTTTGATCTTCTAAATACTCGAAAGATCTCAATGTACAACTCTTAATCACTCTAGCACAATACTAGTTGGCAATTGAAAGCTTTCTGAGTTAGAGGCTTTGGTTTGTTGTGGTTAAAAATTTTTATGTCTTAGAAAGTTTGAAGTAAATGAGGCAAGACAAAAACAACGTATGCGAGTCCTTCAGATAAGCGCATCTGATGTTATGCATGCAATATATTGTCGGTATACCATTTCACAGTAACGAATAGAAATGACTAGTTTTATAGCTGTTACAATATTAATTGTTGACTGAAAAGCAACTAGTCTATATACTAATGCTCTACTTTTCTACCATTGTGAACTTGCTCAAAGGAAAGTGTGGTTTGACAATCCCCCGACGGTATACCATTGTTACATCGGTCATAACACTCTACTTCAGATTTGTAGGAATATGGGCTCGATTTTGATTTCAGTTTCCAACTGCCACTTGTTATTGTGTTACAAATAACCCTAATGGCACTTTAAAAGTATAAAATACAAAATACAATTCTAAAGAAAGCCTTGGTCTTCTTCTTTATGTATTCAAGTTCGTTATTATTTTCTTCGCACGTATCCAAGTATATATTTTGTCTTTGAAGAGTTATTTAATGACTTCATACGGTCGATCAACTGCAATAGATGATGTTAACATAGTACCACATGCATAATATAATCATTCTTATGTTAATTATCAAAATCTAATTACATAATGGACCGACACATTATAAGGAGTCCTCAAGAGTAAACCCGATAAAATATATAACTACGTTTGAAAGCTACTAAATGATAGCCGATACTATATATCTCATAGAGTCTTATCACATAATAAATCTGAATCTATTATAGAAACATCTATCTCGTTATCATAAGGATCATAGAAAGTAGGGTACATGTCATATCCACCTAAAATTGTCAATGTTAGCCAATTAGGATTGAGCAAAGTAAAATACAACTATAAATATACACAATACAATATAAATATATCATGATAGTACATCTGGAGATAAATTTGACTGCAAATGTTAGGTAATAAACTATTTATAACAATAAATGAGAGAACATGTTATAAATAAGATGATATAAATCATAAAAGAGAAATAAATGTCGTGTGAATAGAGTTGATTATAATACAAGTAAAATAATCAATGTGTATTTGTGTATTTAGAATACAATTTTTGACACGTAGACTAGGGATAAGTACGACAGTTGATACATGTAGTGTGATGGTGTAACGCCCCAGTCCCAAATTACTTAGGACTAAGTACGTAGACATGCCAGCTGCCTACATATGAAGTATACTCCAATATATGAAAATCCCGTATGTACAAATAAGCTGTAAAATGCAGTAACCATGAAACTAATCTCATCCACAAATAAATATATCATAAAATTAACTTATAAATGTCATTTGTACAAAACGTTGGGCGGAGACAAATCCACTACCAACTAAAAAGAGAGAAATACATAGAAACGAAGGAATAGTCGAGCGAAGCGAAAGACAATCCAAGTGCGATCATCCTCGAAGGAAGAGAGAGCAAGTCATGGTCATGGCTAGAACACTTGCAAAAATCACAAAAGCACACCTGGATAGATCACCAGGTCCTCAGAGGAACGTAACAAGATACAGGAAGAACATGCCATTATAACTGTAAATGTAAATACTATAAGACTACCACACAAGTGGGTCCCTAACCGTCTAAGTGATATGCACTTTGAGGACAACGTTCTACGCAGGGGATGTAGGATTAGCAGAGTAAAATAAAGAGTGACAGTAAGTAGCGCTCATCCGAGTCACTATCGGCCTGGGGTAGTAAGTAGCGCTCATCCGAGTCACTATCGACCCACAATGTGTGTAAAAGTAAATGTAGTCCCTACGCTAGTAGCTGTCCTCTCCCCCCAATGATACTATACATGCGTCGTAACCACGATACACCAACACGTGTCACTTCTACAACACTATTTTATATCTAATAACTGTCAAGTCTTCTAACATGATGCACACGGGTGATCAGCCAACATGCAAGTGACCTCTATCTGTTACTCACACACAACTCGTATACAATTGTAACAAATTAATGATATGCACTATATTGACAGTAGTCACTTAACTCTAGGCCCTTTATGCAAGAAGGAAAATAAACAACTGAAAATAAAAGTGCAAAAAATATACAATAATTGAATAATAAGATGAAACTAAATGTAAGCAGTAAATATGGCAAGGTATCTTGCCTGGCGAGACGTTCTGTGTGGTGCGATGCTCTACAATGTTTCGATTGTCCAATAGCCACATACGACGTGTAGAGATCCAAGTTGCAGGGAAATAGGATTTAAAGTATCAGTCGCGGTTTAGTAACGATCAGTTTGAATATTAAATGGGAATTAGTGGTAAGAAGAATTATACTTTTATTAGAAAAGTGTTTATCCTCGAAAAAATACTTTTAGTTAATACTACTAAGACTAAAGTTCTATTTCGAAAAAATATAATTTGATTTTAGAAAATACCTATATATATAATAATATATTTTTCTTTTTTTAAGAATCTAGATCACACTGTTTAATTTATATAACGCAACTTTAAATCATACACATATATAGGTTTTTGAGAATATTTAATAGGAGCCCAAAATAATGTCCTAAACTAATATTATTGATACAGTTATATCCCAGCCCAGTAATATATTTGTTACCAATAATTTTTAGAAATATTTTATAGTAAATTATTAGTAAATACTAACTGTACACTTTGTAATTACAAGTATTAGAATATATATACTGTGTGTAAAATAGATTGTTGATACTAATAGTTATAATAATAATAATTAAATAAGAACCATAAATATCCTTTCATTAAACCAACCAAGCAGCACAGCTGCTCCTTTAAATGTTTCGAAAAATCAAGAGGAGAGAGAGGAAATCATAGTTTGAGAAAGAAAGAAAAAGGAATCGGGAGGAGAAGGAAGAAGAGGGGGGTTCTCACCGATGGGGTCGGCGGCGCGGGGCTGGACGCGGGATCGTCTACAGAGGGCGCGTCTCCGGAGGGGTCGGCGGTCAGGCGGCTCCGGGAGGGGCGCGACAGAGTCCACGCCGGTGCGATCGGCGGAGGGACGATCGCTCGGCCGAAATCGAGCGCGACGAGCGGCGGACGGCGATACGTGATGAGGGCGGCATTGGCTACCGCGGTGGCTGCGACACTGTCGACCGGAGGTACGAGTGGTGGTGGTGTATTTTAATATATATTTTTCTCTTTTGGAGGATTTTGATTGTGTCGATGGCTGGGTTTGTTTGGTACTGGTGACGAAATGGAAAGGTAACGATGAGGCTGGGAGGTCGAGATGGTTGGTAGCGGTAGTGGTGTCTGGTTGTGGGTTTGTTGTCCTGTTGGGTGTGACGATGATGATGAAGATGGTGGTGGTTTGGAGAAACTAGACATGGCGGCATCGGCATTTGGCCGGGCTGGCTGGCCGAATTTATGTAGGGTGATACTGTTGGTGCTTTATTTACATGGAGAGAGCTTGCTCTCAACATGCCTTGTAAAATTTTAGTCCCACATTGGAAAAGCACTATGAGTTATCTCAACATATATACTTGGGTGTGTTGTTGAGAGATGCACATGGGGTGGTGACCCTAAGGAGGGAACCATGTGGGTGATTTTACTAGGAGGTAAGAATAAGGCTCCAAGGATTAAGCATTAATGCTTTTGTCATTCTCTTGGATTAATTCCACTTGGAGCTAAGCCCCAAAGGGGCTTAGCGACTCGGACTCGAACTCGGACTCGGACTCGGACTCGGGCTCATGGGCTCATGAGGCGTAATGTGGCATTTTGTTGGCGCACTTTGTACTTAGCACGTCAGCAGTCATGCGGTCTTTATGCTGCTCATATGCGGCCATGCGGTCTTATGCGGCATGCGGCTCATATGCGGCCTCATGCGGCTCATGCGGCCATACGGTTTATGCGGTTCATGCGGCCATGCGGCTCATGCGGTCCATGCGGCTCATGTGGCTCATGCGGTCCATGCGGTCCATGCGGCTCATGCGGTCCATGCGGCTTATGCGGTTCATGCGGTCCATGTGGCTCATGCGGCACATGCGGTCCATGCGGCCCAAGCGGTCCATGCGGCCAGGCTGCTGCTGCTGCTGCCGCATGGAGGGCTACGCTGACTGTGCAGATTTTAAATCGGTTATGGAAAGGGTGAATCAATGCGATTAATTCAGATCCTATCTTTGTGGGATTTGAATTAATTTCGTTACTATCTTTATGGGATTTGAATTAATTCAGTTCCTATCTTTGTGGGATTAGAATTAATTCGTTGCTATCTTTTTGTGATTTGATTCAATCTTTCCATAACTGAAGAGGCGGTTAGGGTTTCCACCCTCTCTCTATAAATACTCTCTTCTGGCCTCCTTTGTTACTACTACGAAAATACAAGTGAAAAAAAGAAGAAAGAGAGAGAGAGAGCTGCTGTCGCCATTACTAGTCCATCCGAGGAGTCAGAACAGAGGTGACATCGAGCGTTCCACAAGTTATTCAACTTGCTGGTTCCTGGAAGCAGATCGTGTGGGGCGAATCTTGCTTTGAGCAACGGTGTTTTGACACCCCAGCATTGTTCTTCTTCTCATCTCTCTCTAGTTTTATTGTAACTCGTTCTGTCCCAATTGCAACACGTTTGCAAGGAAGAACGAGAGATCTTCTCTTCTCTTTTTTCCTCCTTCAGATTGTAATTTGGCTATTTGATTTTTTATACCATCGTAGATCTTGAGTTTGCTCTCTGCAAAGTTTTGTGGGACATCTCAGATCTCGATTGCTTCTATTTTTCCATCTTTGATCAAGCCCCGGGACTAACAGATACTGAAGGCTGTGGTGTTAGGGGTGTACGTGGATGCGACGGGGTGTGTGATGGTTGCGATGTCGAATCATGGGGGTTTTGGTGGTAGTGTAGATGGTTGTGGTGTCGACCAGGCGATCGAAATTTTGTGGTCGGCGGATGCCGATGGTGGTGGTTGTGACGGTGATGAGGGGGTTCCGGGTTCAGCCGGAGGAAGGAAGGAAGATGATGGCGGTGGTTGCGTGGTCGTTGTCAGTAAAGTTGATGACGGTGGTAATGGCGATGGACGTGGCGGTGTGACTTCAATGGCCGGAAGGGGTAGAGGTGACGAAGGTGGTGATAGACGTGGTTTTGTGGTCATTGTTATCGTGTCTGGGATTGTCGGATATAACATGGATAACTGTATCAAAGAATTGGAATAAGATTGACACAGACACGATACACAACTTTGTGGTAGAAATTTGGTTTGGTGAAATTTTTATGGAGGGGAACAAAGGAGCCTCTCCTTATATAGGAGATGATGCTCCTAGTTGGATATGGCTTTGGGATGATTTAAATTCTCCCTTAGATAATGTTATATTGGTTCAAATCGATTTAAAAATAAATTTATCTATCAAACCAAATCTAGATCAACATGTTTTTAATTTAAAGCTAATTAAAAGAAAGTAGTAAAAATCTTTTTCTTATTCAAATTATCATAATTATATCAAACGAAATTTTAAATTATCTTTTTTAAAATATAATGATAAATAAATTTCAAAAATCCCCATAAATGTTTAAATATTTGGAATACATTTTTTTTACAAGTAAACAAACCAAATAAAAATAAATTTTCATAAGATCAAAGTGGACATGAAGTAAACTTTATACCACTCGACACGAATAATATACTTACATGAAACAATAGTTTTCTAAGATTACTACATATATTTGAACAACGAAATAATAACACTTTTTATAAATAAATTATAGTTTTGGCAATCCCATCGTGATGCCTTTTTACAAATTCAAGCAAATAAAATTATTTATCATATATTTATTTTGAAAATAATAAAAATGTTTTCTAAAAATATGTACTTCGCACATATTCGCACTTGACGAGCAAATACGAAAAATGCACATTCGCATGTGACGTACAAATACGAGCACACGAACTTGCACGCGACTGTTTTCCATAAATAAATTCCTATATTTATTGTGTATCTGAGAAAATTATAACTGTGGGAATCTGATCTAGAAGATGATCACTTTATCCCTTAGACTATACGAAGAAGAAAAGCTCTCGAAATTTTGACAGTAGATAACTATGTATCTGTACAATGAATGAGAAAAAGAACTCTATTTATAGAGTAAAAAATAATAACTGAAAAGATAACTGTCTTCACAGCCTATGCTTAGTTGAAAATCACGCAGGATTTAACATACGCAAGACTGTGAGCAGTTACTGGACGTGGCCTGTAACTGTTGGACACATGGCGATCATGCATGAGTCGTGTGCAAGTTACAGGACACGCAGGCGAGAGATCAGTGGCATGGCTGCCACGTACTCCAATTTGATGAAATCTACGCAGACTTGTTGAAGACGAAATCCACGCAGACTCGGGTAGAAAGCTTCAAAATCCACGCAAACTTGGGACGAGAAGCTTCAGAATCCACGCAGACTTGGTGAAGAAAACTTCAGAATCCACGCAGACTTGAGGAAGAAAACTTCAGAATCCACGCAGATTTGAGGGAAAGCTCAAAATACACGCAGACTTGAGATAGGACTGCCAGCTGTCTTGATTCAGCGTGCCTCGACTGACACAAAATCTCTGACAGTGATTGCTTTTGTCAGTCGCATTAAATGACAAGAAGCTCTTTTGGTACGCCAACTTGACGAAGGTTGAGTCTTGCTGAAGAAGATTTCGAAAATCACGCAATAGACGGCTGTGATCTCTCGAATTCTGTGCATACGTGGCATACGAAGAGACATTCTTCGACTGTTGTGCTGTAAGTTATAATTACTCTCTGACAAATGATGAGCTGTCTCCTCAGCGTGATTTGTAAATATTGTCTGGATCAACTGAGCGTGACTTTTGACTTTGCCCTGATCAACTCAGCGTGACTGTCATTTTTAAAGGCATACAAGACCCCCTTCAAAGTTTTCGAAAATTGAAAAAGACTTCAAAATTTTTCGAAATACTTTGAAAAATAAGATGATAAAATGAACTTAGTCACGCTGAGATGACTTCAAATTTTTCGGAAGTCGGAAAGACTTCGAAGTTCTTTGAAAACATCCAAATGAACCTATTAAATGTCATAATGACTCTTCGTTCTCCGAGACTGATTGTATCCAGTTTATGGTGGAATATGAACCGCCGGCGAGCTCTGTTATATAAACAGGGAGAAGATTCATTTTTAATCTTCATCTTACGTCAACATGACACCAAAGGAAGAAGCTGAAGAAGAAGCACGTAAATTGGGTTTTTGTTCCCATGGTGATCCCACTTTTGAGGGTAAAGAACCGGAGCCTCTGGTTTTCGAGTTCAAAGACGATCCCATGCAATTAGCCAAGAATTTCTTGAGCTATTTTGGCTTGGATGGCTCGTCTTCTTCTGATGGACGCAGCTTCGCAGAGCAGCGTGAAATGTTGAAGGCTCTGTTACACCGCATGGGGGTTAAGAGTGTAGAAGAATTGGGCACTAAGCTCAGCCGCTCTGTAAAATAGAGCGTGTCTTTTATGCTTTTGTCTTCTTTTGAAAATATTGCACTTCTTCTTTTGTCTTTTGTAAGGCCATCAGTGCCTGTCTTGAAGAATGTAGTACAACTTTTGTGTTTGAACAGCGTGCATTAATGAAGAATGTTAATTAGCACTCTTTGACTGTTTCCAATGTTGCGCTGTCTTCCAAAACACACATGTCATTCATTCCATGGTTTACGAGCGCTATTCATGCGGATCTTTTCCAAGAATAAGCTTGTACTTTGTCCTTTAAATAGATAGCTGAGTTTCAAAGATACTCATCTCCCATTCTTCTTCTTCTTCTCTGAGAATGAAATTTTTGGGAGATTTCATTCTCAAACAGGAAAGCAATGCTTTCTAATGTTCGATTTCTGCGCACTGTATCAAACATGGGTTTGCCAATCCTTAGCACCAAACTTGATGGTAAGTCCGCGTACCATTTTTGTTGCTGTTGAAGATAGGCTTTTATGCTTCTGACTGAAAAATGCACGCTTGACTAGCAAATGCGTGCCAAATGACATTTCTGTTGATTAATTCTCTTTTTCCTTGCTGTTCTCTACAGAAGCTCGGTTGAAAATTTTCTTCAGAATTGGCATTGGTGATGTAGATGCTGTAGAGAATATCCTGCTGACACCTACATCAGGGAGCTCATACGCTTTTGACGCGTACATCAGACAACTCAGAACTCTTCGTGGGATAGAAGGGTCTTCCTCAGATTGTAGAAAGAGCCTTTATACACGAGAGTTGGATGGTGGAGTCAACTCTACCTCAAAAAAATCGGGTAGTAGAGTTCCTTTCAAGGCAGAACTAGGAATTGTATCCCAATATGGAATACATTCCTATCTTCCTTGAGAGGTTACCCCCAATCCACCAATTGTATTGGCAGCACCACGACTTCGGGCTGCCATCCTCTGTGGTTCTCCTCTCGTCTGAGAGAGAAGACCATAGTTTGATTCCTGCTGATCTGGTCGTGACTGGGACTCAGACAGTCAGGAACTGCCACCAACAACGAACCTGACGGAGAAGGTCCGACGGAGAAGATCCAAAGAAGAAGATAGATCTCTATTAGGTTATTGTTGTGGTGTAGAATGAAAATCCAAGATTTGTAGTAGATTTTCATTATGATTTGTAAGAAAGTCTAAGAAAATGTAATAGACTTTTTGTGGTGAAATGAGAATGGAAATGATAATTCTTCTATGCTCAAAGATTTGTATTTGTGGATGAATTGTGGACATGATAGATAATGAAATCTTCTTTTCTGTTTTAGAGTATATGATATTATCAGAGGTATTATGGACGTGATAATATGTAGGAACTCAAAAGAAAATAGATTGATTTCTATGCAGAGGTCAAAAATGACAAATGAGCAAGTAGATTCGGAATTGATTCAGAGGTTATGAAAACGTGATCAATAACGAATCCCCACTTAATAAATTGATAGAAGATTATGAACGGACGAACCGTTTAGGAAATGATGAACGGATGAACCGTCGAATGAATGTAATAAATGAACGGTTGAACCGTCAAGTATTAATGAACGTATGAATCGTCGGATGAATGTGACACTTCATTATTTGAGGAACTTCTGCCTATAAATATAGCAAAAATCTGACAAGAACGAATGCTTCTACTTTCAAACATAAAAATGTCGTCTGAAGAAGCATCCAAGAAAGCTGGAATTGCCATGAAGATTCAGAAAGGCACTGGAGAATACCCTGCTGATCCAATTCAATTGAAGAAGGCGGTAGCCGGCGAAGGTTCGTCTGTACCCAAGCCACCAAGGGATATTCTGGACTTTCTGCTCGAACCAGGAAAGACTGAAGAAGAAGAAGCCATGAGAATGGCTGCTTGTAAGTTTCTCGTGGGTTCCAGCAAAGAGGTTCTCAGTTCTTTTGCTGATCGCATCTTCGAGAAGGACGGCAGTGGCCCACGTCCAAATGTAGAAAAGGATGATAGTGATCTTCTTTAATACCATGTATCATCATTCATGATAAAAATAAAATAAAAATTTTATTTCTAAACATGAAACTGTCTGATGATTACAAGTATTTACATTTATGCATAATACTTTTTAAAGAATTTGCCATTAATAGGCATCAAAACTTTTCGACTATCCAATTCTGAGAGTTGATAAGCTCCATTTGAGAAAACTCTGCTCACAATATAGGGTCCTTCCCACTTTGCGTCAAATTTGCCCTTACTTATATGAGTCATAGTCATAGGACGTCTGACTGTTAGAACAAGTTCTCCTTTTTGATACGATCGAACTCTGACTTTCTTATTAAAAGCTCTTAAAATTCTCGCTTGATAGAATTCAATATTCTGTTGAGCAGATAATCGCTTTTCATCCAGAGCTTCTAATTCTTGAAGTCGAAGACGATCATTATTTTCTGCAGTGAGTTCATTAGCGATTGCTATCCTTAAAGAAGGAATTTGAATCTCTAATGGAAGAACAGCTTCGCAACCATACACCAGAGAGAAGGGTGTACATTTAGTAGCATTACGAACTGTAGTGCGATAAGCCCACAAACATTCACCGAGCCTCTCACTCCAATTACGTTTGTTAGTAGAGACAAACTTCTTTAGGAGTTTGATGATGGTCTTGTTGAAAGCTTCTGCTAATCCGTTAGCTGCTGGATTATATACAGTAGAAGCCACATTGTTGATCCGATGATCGTCACAGAATCGAGTAAACTTCTGACTAACGAACTGTGGTCCGTTATCATGAATAATGCGTCGAGGAACACCAAATCTGTAGATGACGTGGTGCTTAATAAAGCTAATGACATTGGACGTCTTAACTTCAGACAAAGGAATGGCTTCGGCCCATTTGGAGAAGTAATCGGTTATTGTGAGAATAAACCGATGACCTTTTGATGACGACGGATTGATCGGACCAATAATGTCCATGCCTCAAGCTTCGAAGGGCCATGATGCTGCCGTCGGATGTAGAAATTCCGAAGGTTGATGAATAAAATCTGCATAGATTTGACAAGCTTTACACTTCTTTGCATATTCGATGGCGTCTGATACCATAGTGGGCCAATAATAACCCATACGTCGAATACGGTCTTGAAGTTTTGGTCCAGGCTGATGTGCTCCACAAATTCCATCATGTGCTTCGCGAATAATTTGTTGAGCCTCGTCACCGGCAACACATCGAAGAAGTAAACTATCATAAGCTCGACGATATAAGGTCTTTGTTGTATGATTGTAGTAGAATCTGAGTGATCGTCGTCTGATAGATGCTGCCTCACTCGGATCATCCGGAAGAATATCATACAATACGAAATCTAAGAAATGAAGTCTCCAATCTTTATCCGTATTTTGATTCTCGGCCGAATTATTGAAGATGAATTCCATGCTGGAATCAGATGAAGATGATAAAGATTTACGACTAAATCCAAATCCTCTTGTTGTGTTGACGTCATGAGATGTTGATTCTTCAATGTCAACTGGAAGTCCTAGGGTCAGGTTATTTTCAAGATGAAATAATTCTCGATTGCGAATAATAACCATTTGTTGTCGTCTAATTGGGATAGCCAACACTGCTGCAAGATTAGCTAGAGCATCAGCTTCTGTGTTACATGCTCGCCTAACATGTTCAATGAAGAATTCTTCAAACGAAGAAGCCATAGTTATAGCTGATCTATGATAAGGAACCAGATCTTGATGGCGGACTTCATAAGTACCCCTTATCTGATTGACAATGAGTTTAGAGTCTCCGTACGCCTCCAAATGTTGAATATTCAAATGTTTAGCGAGTTGAAGACCAATGAGTAATGCATTGTACTCAGCTACATTGTTCGAACACGGCTGATCGAGAGAATAAGCTCTTTGGATAGCAAGACCTTCTGGCGATACAAGAATGATTCCAACTCCTGCGACAATATCACCATTAGGACCTATCCTTGAAGCTCCGTCAAAGAATAGACGCCAAGTAGGATCTTCTTCAGCAATTTGGTTTGAATCTAGGACTTCATCTGGAATTTCGTCATAGAGTTTTGAATCTTCTGGAATTGAATGAGCAGCCAGAAAATCAGCTAAAGCTTGTCCTTTGACTGACTTCTGAGGAATATAATGCATGTCATACTGAGCAAGTAGGATTCCCCAGTTAGCTAATCGAGAATTCAAAACACTGGGTTTCTTCATCATGATCCGTATAGGATTGATCCTGGAGATGACGTGAATAGTTTGGCCAATGATATAATGTCGTGTCTTTTGAACAACGAACATCAAGGCTAGACATTCTTTTTCGACCGGTGAATATCGAGGTTCAGCTCCGGTCATAGTACGACTGAGATAGTAGATGGCTTGTTCATGACCATTTTGATTCTTTTGAGCGAGTAATGCACCCAATGAATGACTCATTGCTCGAGTATATAGGAGAAATGGAATTTCTGAAACGGGAGGTACCAATACTGGAGGGCTCATCAGATATTGTTTTATATCATCGAATGCTTTCTGACATTCATCATTCCAGACAAAAAAATACCTTTCTTCATAAGTTTGTTGAATGGTCTGCAGCGTCCTGATAAATTAGAGATGAATCTCCTGATATAAGCGATCCTTCCTTGAAATCCTCGTAGCTCTTTTAAGGTGTGTGGAGGACGCATCTCTTGGATGGCTTTGATCTTCTCGGGATCCACGTGTATACCTTTAGAGGTAATGACGAAGCCGAGAAATTTACCACTAGAGACGCCTAAGAAGGACTTAGTAGGGTTCATCTTTAATTGATGCTTACACATTAGATCAAATATAGTCTTCAAATCTTGGATATGATCCTCCTTTTGTCGACTTTTGACTGCAATATCATCAACATAGCATTCGACTGTTTTCTGCAAATGTTCACGAAATATAGTGCTCATAGCTCGTTGATAAGTTGCTCCTGCATTCTTGAGACCGAATGGCATAATTGTATAACAGTATGTACCGATCGGCGTTCTGAAAGAAGTGTGCTTCTCGTCATCTGGAAACATTTTAATCTGATTGTATCCAGAATACCCGTCCATGAATGACATCCGTTCAAATCCACAGGTATTATCAATCATGACATCAGTGATTGGTAGAGGGAATTCGTCTTTAGGGCATGCCGCATTGAGATCGCGGAAGTCTATGCATACTCTGATCTTGCCAGTCTTTTTAAGGACAGGAACTATGTTAGCCACCCAATCGGGATGTTGTTCCTCTCTAATAAACCCGGAGGTTATGAGTTTATTGACTTTAACTTCAATTGCATCCATAATGTCTGGACGAAATCGTCGCTGTTGTTGTTTGCCCGGTTTAGCATTCGGCAAGATATTGAGCTTGTGAGTTGCAATTTGTGGATCAAGTCCTGGCATATCTTCATAACTCCAAGCGAAGACATCGATGTAGTCACGAACGAGTTTGATCATGTCTTGCTTATCAGTTTCTGAAAGACTTTCACTGATGAATATTGGTTTGGGAGATCCCTCTTCACCAACATCTATTTGAACAAGTTTATCTTCAGTCGGAGGTTCTTTTTGCTCAAAACGGAACTCCCATTGATTATCTAATCTTTGGGCCCATTGTTCTGATTCAGGTGAGATTTCAAACTCTTCTTCGTCTTCATCACTTTCTTCAGAATGGTCAATGGAAACTATGTTGGAAGACAGAAGGTTGCAGTAGAAGTCACCGATACTCGTATCGGAATCCCAAGAAGTGGTACTAGAAGAATCAGATCTCTTATCTTCGTCAGACTCGGGATCTTCATGGATAATATTGATAAAAGGAGTAGGAGCTATATAGCCCAATCCGCATTTCGTCCTTCCATATTTCAGAGGAGGAATACGAACAGGCATTTTTCTTCTCTTTCCACTATTGAGGCCAGTCCTGAAGTCATAGCCCATATTTTTGATGATGTCTTTAGATTGCTGACTATAACGACGTAGTTGTAATTTTCCAGTATCATCATTTTTGTCTTCATCTTCTAAATCAGAAGGACTTTGGGGCCCTTTATAGAAGAATATTGGAATGTCTCATGGCTTTCTGCTAGGAACTAGAAAGTATGAAGATTGTACAGGTTCTAGGGATACATCTGTATGAACAGTCTGTACAACTCCAATGGTTATTGTGTTCAAGTCATCTAACAAATGTAAATAACTATGAACATAATTACACACATCAGCGTACTGCAAAGATGGAGACTTTTCATTAAATGTAAAAGCAGCAATATTTACATTGGGAGAAGGCTGATCCTTAGAGATTTTAGCCAAGTCAATGACTAAAGGGGGAGAAGTAGAACGAGAAGAAGCGTTATTTCGATTAAGATCGATAACAAATGGCTCAGAAGAGGTGAGCTCCCTTGAAGCTTGAGATGGAAGAATAATCCGCCCTCCAACTGGAATTAGCAGAGTATCCTGTTTCACATGTGGAGATGCAGGAATTGCAGTACGCCCACTGACAGGAATAATCATCGTGTCTTGAGCAAACGACTGAGGTAACGGAGAGATCCGTCCATTCACTGGAATGATGAAAGAACCTTCTCCAGAGGGTTTGGGAGATTGTTGCTGAGTAGTTCGACCTTTAACAGGAATTATTAAGGTCTCACTTTGTGAATCCTCTTTCTCCATAGCTTGTATAACCCTTGTATACTCTTCTTTGTACATTCGGGAATCATTGAAATAAGCTTCAACCCCATGGAAGGAATTTATATCAGCAACTTCTTTTTGTACTCTTCCATTGCTATCAATGTATTTAAAACACTGATGAAGAGTAGAAGGCACCACATTATTTTCATGAAGAAAGGGCCTCCCCAGAAGAAGATTATAAGATCCGACGATCTCGATCACATAGAAAGTGACTTTGGATCTAAAATCACCTATTTGAAGCTTCAGATGAATCTTTCCCAAAGGCTCGCTTCGGCTTTGATTGAATCCCAGGATAGTAGTAACCGTCTTGGAGAGTTTGTGAAGAGGGATTTTTAGTTCATCCAATAGGCTCTTTGGCATGATGCTTATAGCAGACCCTGGATCAATAAGGATACGATCTATCTTTATTGTATCGATATAACCGGTGTAGTAGAGAGGCCGATCATGTCGATTATCCTCCAGTAGCATATCGTCTTGTGTAAAGGTGATATTTGGGATAATCTCCAATACACTGTTGCAATGTAAGCAAGTGGCAGGTTCTGTATCTGGCTTCTTCAATTGTGCAAGACAAGAGTCAGCCTGTAGAAGTGCTTCACTTAATGTCTCCCGAGTCTCTTTGGAAAGACGTAGAAGTTCAAAGAGGGACATTCTAGCTGGAGTATTAGCAAGCTGAGCTAAAATGTCGAAATTATAAGGCTTCTGAAGTCCAAGAGGAGAGGACTTCTTGATTGGCTTATCAAACCGAGCCTGTTGTTTGCCTTTCTCCAGAGCTGTAGGCTTGGGAGGAACAGGTTCAACCGGTGTAGTTGAAGGAACATGTGCAGTAGACGATTCTTCTTCAGGAGGAACATTAGGAGCATCTTTATCAGCTGGAGGGATATCAAGAGTATCCTCAGGATTCTTGGAATAATCTTTTAGATGAGGTTTCCCCGTTCGAGTAGCACCAGCAAGTGCTTCTTCTTTCTCTTTTGGCTCTGTGTCAGAGGTAGACCCAAAAGAAGTCATATGACATAACTTAATCTTTCCAGCCTTCTTGGACTTTCGAGAAGTAGTCTTTTGAGGAGATTCAAAATCTGCCACTAGATCAGGATGAATCCACATAATTTTTCCTGTTTCCAAAGTGATTGGCACTAATCCTTCAGATTGCGGAGGAGGAATATTCACTATCTCAAGAGTTGCCATGGGAATAGGAACGATCCCACTTTCAAGGAGTTGAGGAGGGAAATCTCCGAATTGCATAGAGACGACGTTGGAGGTGACGGTCTTCTCTTTTGGAGTAAGGAGATAGCTCCAGATTTAATCATTTCTTGGATCTTTCCTTTCAGTACATAACATGTACGAATTGTGTAACCCAGTATTCTGTTATATGGGCAGTATTTGGGATGATCTGTCTTACCAGCTTCATCAGGTTTCTTGATCTCAGGTAATTGTATCTTATTACCTTTCTGCAGACATTCAAAGATACCAAGGACATCATCATCATCGAAAGAATATTCTTCTTTAGGGCGAGGTGTTCTTGGTTGTTGAGTTGTAGAGGTAGGAGAAGTTTGAACAGTTGATGCATCTTTGCTCTGAAGATTAACTTCAAGAGTTTCTTTTCCTTTGCGAGCATTGTTTTTATTGTTAGTACCTTGACCTGTTTCTTTGTGAGTCATCTGCACTCCTAAACCTTTGAAGGTTTCAGCACTAATTTCTGCAGCCTTGGCACTGACTATGAAAGAAGGCCAGTCTTGGAATTGGGTGGATCCTGTCCACATGCTGATGATTGGCAACAAGTTTGATTTGCATGTGTCGATGGTGACAGCATCAGGAGTTCCAAGAGGCATCTTCAGAGCTTCTCTTCGAAACCCTTCAATGTAATCCTCTGTAGTTTCATTATTTTTCTGCTTGATTCTAATAAGAGCAGACATAGTCATGTCATTGAGCCCTTCATAGAACCGTTCAAGAAACATCTGTTTGAAACCGGCAAATGAGGTAATGCTCCCATCTGGGAGACTTCTATACCATTCATAAGCCGTTCCCTTGAGACATCCAACAAACACCCGAGTAAGGAAGGCGTCGCTTGGTTGCAGCTGATCAGTCATCACTTCAAAGTGATTAATGAACTGACTTGGAGAAGTGGTTCCATCATAGAATGAGATAGTAGGAGGCTTGTATTTAGGAGGATACGATACTTGCTTCCATTCTATCGGATAAGGTTGCTTGATGCCTAACCTTTGTAAACCATCTTTCTGTTTGAATACCTCGAATTGAGTTTTGAGATTCCTCAATTCTTCATTAACAACTCCAGAAGATTGTGGAGTTGTAACCTGTAGAGAATAGTTGGGAGGAGGAACAACATTGTAAGCACTACCCCCAGCTCCAGAGAGACTAGGGTTTGGTTGAGCTGGTCCAGGAGTATTGCATTGTACTACTGGAGGAACTTGTACTGGACTCATATCAGTGTCAGTTGGTATGGCATCTGGTACAGTCTGTCGATTTTGCAACTGAGCTGTCATGAGTTCATACATCGACTTCATAGTATCAGCCATAGACTTTATTTGTTGTTCCAAAGAAGCAATTCTTTGATCTTGAGGAGTCAAGGAAGAAGAAGGTTCATCAGTATTTCCATCAACCATATAAGTCGTGACTGTACGAGGAATTATTGATGAACTGGTGGATGTTGTTTGTTCTGAATCATTGCTTTGTGCATCAAAGTCAATTATAGGAGAACTACTCCCAGTAGGAAGAGGTGGGAAGTTAGATTCTCCAAGGAATTCAGAATCATCTTCAGAGATCAAATTTCTTTGACTAGAGGCCATGACTCTTGCTCTGGTGTTTTTATATACTCCATCTGGACTATCAACTCTACCCCCAGCATCCCGAGAGGTCATGTTGACAGAAGCAAACAAAGGCTCATCTTTATCAGGCATAGGTTCACACTAAATCCGATTGAAGACAGATTGTCGTTTTGTTTGACATCTGCATTGCATTGTGACTCTTGGCTTGAAGTCACATTCATGATCAACATGGTCATGAGCCATTGATTGACATTTGCATTGAATTATGACTCTTGGATAGAAGTCACATTCAGCATGGTCCTTTGACACAGAATTACTCCTTCTCTTCTGTTGAAGATATTCTCGTAAATCTGTTTGTGAAGATTGAGGAGTATATTTCCTGTTCTTGGGTCTTGATGGCTCTTGATTATATAGAGAATGATTAATATGAGCCACATAATTTCTTGCATACTCTGCATCTGGATCTCTTATCCTTGTTTCCAACTGGTATGGTTTCTTAACACCAGAAGCGTTAATTTTTGTTCTTAGATCAGTTGGAGGTAACACATTGGTTTTAGAAACATGGAGTTTTCCTTCTATTGATCTGGATATTTGCAGAGAAGGAAGAGTTGAACCACCCCCTTGATTAGGAGTTGGTAACAGACATTTTCTAGACAAATTCTGTGCCCAATTCGAAGAAGTCATAGAAGAAGACATTAAGGAATGTTTCTTCTTAGACTCATTCAAGTTTTGAGACGTAGAATGTCCAGAAGGAAGAGTAGTCAAAAGACCATCTTCTTTTCTTTGACTAACAAAATTGTCAGTCAAAGCTGTTCCTGAAGTAAAAACTACAGGAACAGAAGAAACAACTAAAGAGTTATTCCTTTTCGAAGGGACTTTGTGTGGAAGACCACCCCCAGTTCTAGTAGAACTTGGCAAAGAAGAAGAGATAGCTAAAGAGCTATTCTTCTTAGATGAAATACACGCTGAAACAGGCTTGGTTAAAGAACCAATGCTGTTAGCGTGACTTTTGACTTTTGAAGTACACGCTGGAACAGACTTGGCTAAGGAGCCAGTACTGTCAGCGTGACTTTTAATTTTGGAAACACACACTGGAACAGATTTGGCTAAAGAGCCAGTACTGTCAGGGTGATTTTTGGATGTGAGATTGCACGCTGGAGCAGATTTGGCTAAAGAGCCAGTACTGTCAGCGTGACCTTTGATTGCTGTCATCTTCGAGCGCACAAGAGTGTGCGTGCTTGCAGTAGAGTTCTTGCCAGTGTTAGGAGTAGACACTGTGGCAGAGACTTTACCATTGGCTGCCAACTGATTCTTAGGGACATAGACAGAGTGTCCCTTCGACTTGGCAGTGATGATGGAGGCTGTAGTGGGCTTACCACTCTTAGCCCGCTGCATTTCTTCATCGGCGAGTTGATCAAATTTGATCGTCATCACCTTCTTCGTCGAGCCGATTGACGAAGTGTCGCATTGAGTTGTTGCCATCTCAGAAGAGGAGATAGTTTTCCCCAGCAGAGTCGCCAATTTGTTTTCCATAAATAAATTCCTTTATTTATTGTATATCTGGGAAAATTACAACTGTGGGAATCTGATCTAGAAGACGATCACTTTATCCCTTGGACTATGCGAAGAAGAAAAGATCTCAAAATTTTGACAGTAGATAACTATGTATCTGTACAATGAATGAGAAAAAGAACTCTATTTATAGAGTCAAAAATAATAACTGAAAAGATAACTGTCTTCACAGCCTGTGCTTAGTTAAAAATCACGCAGGATTTAACATACGCAAGACTGTGAGCAGTTACTGGACGTGGCCTGTAACTGTTGGACACATGGCGATCATGCATGAGTCGTGTGCAAGTTACAGGACACGCAAGCGAGAGATCAGTGGCATGGCTGCCACGTACTCCAATTTGATGAAATCCACGCAGACTTGTTGAAGACGAAATCCATGCAGACTCGGGGTAGAAAGCTTTAAAATATACGCAAACTTGGGGCGAGAAGCTTCAGAATCCACGCAGACTTGGTGAAAAAAACTTCAGAATCCACGCAGACTCGAGGAAGAAAACTTCAGAATCCACGCAGATTTGAGGAAAAGCTCAAAATACACGCAGACTTGAGATAGGACTGCCAGCTGTCTTGATTCAGCGTGCCTCGACTGACATAAAATCTCTGACAGTGATTGCTTTTGTCAGTCGCATTAAATGACAAGAAGCTATTTTGTTACGCCAACTTGACGAAGGTTGAGTCTTGCTGAAGAAGATTTTGAAAATCACGCAATAGACGGCTGTGATCTCTCGAATTCTGTG
Organism: Iris pallida; assembly: GCA_029216955.1. Taxonomy (NCBI): domain Eukaryota; kingdom Viridiplantae; phylum Streptophyta; class Magnoliopsida; order Asparagales; family Iridaceae; genus Iris; species Iris pallida. The sequence continues at coordinate 40,332,237 of JANAVB010021600.1, read as the reverse complement.
CATACGTGGCATACGAAGAGACATTCTTCGACTGTTGTGCTGTCAGTTATAATTACTCTCTGACAAATGATGAGCTGTCTCTTCAGCGTGATTTATAAATATTGTCTGTATCAACTGAGCGTGACTTTTGACTTTGCCCTGATCAACTCAGCGTGACTGTCATTTTTAAAGGTCTACAGTGACAAAGTACAAAGTAAATACAAATTTTTAAAAAAATTCTAGTAGAAATTTAGGGAGTTTACAGATGGGGACCATATTCGACTAAGACGCGGAACGAGACAGAGACGAGCCCGAGTCTTGGACTAGGTAGCTTGAAAATATCTAAAAAGATATCTTTCTTGAGAAGTTTGGATTTTATTTATCTTTATTGTTATTTGTTTATTTTGGGAGGTTAGTTCGGACGATATTGTAGTTGAGAAGTTTAGATTCTTTTGTTTGTTGGGAGATTAGTTTAGATAGCAAGTTTATCATCCTTAGAATTATTTTGTGTTATCTTTTAGTTGAGTGCATGGCTATAAATAGGGCCAAAAACTTATAGAAGAAACACAGAAATGAGAATAAAATCCACTTTTAAACTTTGGTGAGAAGCCTAAGAGTTAAGTAAGTTTTCTTCTATTCTAAATACATTCATGCTGATGTCTTCGCCGAAGGATCCGTTGTCCTGTTTGGAGGAACACTCAAAGACTCTCTAAAGACGACGACGACGTCTACGAATCAACTTCTATGAACCCAAGTCAAATCCGAATCGAGTATGATGTTCGCGAGTGGCGTATACGGTCTTCTTCTTCGATACAGAGTTGTGCACCATATTTAAAGAGGTCCAAGTACATGCTGAAGACCTTTTCTCATAGAATGAAGCTTGCACTTATCTCAGAGGCTTGCGACATAATCACACTCTTCCGGGTAAGTCGTATAATTTACTTTCAAAACCAATAATAAATACTAGGTCTCCTTCCACCATTTTCTGTTTAATCATTACAAATAACTTGCTCATTTGTTAAATCTACTACAAATCTTAATTTTTGATTTAGATTAATTGAACTTAAGTCCCTGTCCCGCGTCAAATTGGTATCAAAGCCCGGTTAGGGTTGCTCATGCATTTACGCAGCGAAAGAATTTTAAGTTCAAACATGGAAAATAGTGAGATGTTTAATAAATTGTCTTTATTAATTTTAGACTCTAAATTTTTTTTAGCTGAACTTAATCCTAGATTCAATGCACTTGATGCTAGGATAGAGACTTTAAATGCTCGAGTCAACCAAATGGAAGCAATTTATGCCCTTGAACAATCCCTTCAAACTATCGTGCGAGATCCATCTCACTCGGGAGTGAAAACAACCGTCCGTGGACCAAATTCATATACAACACAACATTCTAGAGAGGGTCCTAGAAATGTCATACACCCCCTCGAAAGGTGTGAGCCCCCTGAATTTTAGGGTTTATTTTAAAATTTTCTAAATGAATTATTTTTGATAAATATTTTTATTTAATTATTTTTTATTATTAAATGTACTTTTTCGTGACTTTGATTTGTAGAGCGTCGGAGATGTCAATCTCTAAAAACTTCCTTCATAAGTTTGTCGTAGACAAGATTATCTTCATTTTGATATAACATGTCCCACTCAAACTTGTTTCCTTGTACTCTATTTACATCGTGCAACTTTCGGGTTAATTTAGGCTATTTGACCCTCTACCGTAAAACCATACCTAACTTCCAATTTAATTTTGGGGATCGACATCGGTCCAATCTAATCGACCCAATATATGGTTTTGATCTATTTTTAGCCTATTATGCACGTGCCACTTGCGTGCCACCCAATTGATCTCCCACATGCTCCTATTCCATCAATGATTATAAATGACTAAATTTGTAGTCATGACCAAACCTAGCCCAAACTTAATCCTACTTGATCCAACATCCAATTAAATTTTATGTGGCCACTCTCATGACCCACCCAAACACACAACATAATTATTTACCACTCAAACACACCTTTTTGTGCTTCATTTTAATCGTAAAACTTTTCTGACACGAGACCCGACCTTAAATTTATCCTACAGAGTCACATTTATTCCGACTTGAATTGGGGACACCATTTCTACCCAAACATGTTGACCCAAAATATGGACATGGCCCAAATTAAGCCTACTACACACATAACATTTGTGTCCCATTCAATTTAGCCCCTCGCATGCTACTTAATTACCCGTGATCATAAATGACTAAATTAAGCCATTTATTGCACCAAACCCAATTTTGACCGGACCCGACTCATTTGAACCAAACCCAAGCTTTATGTTATCCCCTCATGAATACCAATATACTTATCCCCCTACAAAACACCAAACACCCAGTGTACCCACTCAAAAATATTCAAGGACAACTCCATTAGTCAAATTCCTAAAATATAACATAATCCCCACACTCAAACCTAGCCATTGGTTTTAATCCCCTCCACCCATTCTTACATGATATCACCACCCCTATGTGGCCGGCCCTAATCCCTAAACTTCTCCCTCTTTACTTTTGGAGAGATTCTAAACTCTCTATCTCTCTCACTTTCCAACTCACAGCCAACCCAATTTTTATACATAACATCTTCATTCTTTTCCTCATACATCAGCTCTCTACCTAGGCAACCACAACCCCCATGCAAGCCAATAGCTCACTCCTCATCACCTTCTCCTTCCTTATAATCTTCTTTCTCTCATCCCGCAAACCACCTTGAGATTGCCATGCCATCGCGGCCAGGCATGAGCGTAGTGCAGTGGCACTGCCATGCATACACGAGGCAGTGATAGCAGCCACCAGTGGTCGTGCGCACGCAACAACGTGGGGCACACGCCGCCAACCACATATCGTCATGACTATCCGCATGACTGGCAACTATGGGGGACCTATCCATGACCGTCGTCGACCTCTCTGACGTGATACATAGGCGATTCATATATTTCGCAGGAGATCCCGTCGTGACGTGCGAGCTTTGAAGTCAGAATTCGTATTTCGGGACGACGTCTTCATACACATTTTCTGGACAATCCGACCATTAGATCAACGAACTCTTTGCTCCGTTACGATCTCGGTATATACCCTTTTACTCCTCTAAAGTTTTAACCATTAATTCAATCATTTGATAGATCAAAATTGGCTACCAAATTGCCCCAATAATTGTATTTATTTTGGACAGTTTTATGGAGCCAACTTTGTGGACTTATATCTCCACCGTCACAGCTCTGTTTGACGCACCACCAGTTCCTATACATAGCTGGTATAACCAACTTCTTTTTTCTTAAGTTTCATTTTATTGTGAGCTTGTTTGATTGGTTGAATTTGATGCCAAAGTTGGTCGTCCGAATTCGTAATTTTCAACTTTTAAAATTCTAATTTTGGACCCGGGACTCCGGATTCAAATTCTGACACCACCAGTAGACTCGTAGCATTGCTCTGGTACAAACTCATATAAAGTTTGCTAGATTTAGAGGATGTGGTCCCCGACATACATTTCGGTACAAGACGGGTCCCACAGTCCGAGTCAACGGACCATTTTAAGATCGGCTCATCGAAATCCGATTTCGGATATATCGTTGGATTCGTATTGTCATTTTGGACTCATTGATATATATTTTGCTAGATTTAGTAGACTTTGGCTCCGTCATGCATTTTTGTGCAAACCAGATTCTAATGTCCGGGTCAACGGACCATTTTGAAATCGGGTCAACGGAATCCAATTTTGGATATGCTGTTGGGTTCGTATCGTTATTCTAGATTTGTGGACATATAATTTGTTAGATTTCATGGACTTTTATCCTGACATATTTTTCGGTGCAAAGTGGGTTCAACGACGGACATTATTTTGATCCAAAATTAAATTTTTGTCCCTGTGTCCAAATTGGACTTATGGGTAGGCTATCCTAGCTGATTTGACCATTTTGGACAGTTGGTGACGTTTATTTCATCATCCGACAACGTCTGTAGATTTTTTTATGTATCACTATTAGTTATAATTAATTCTTATTATGTTCGTATTTCGATATTCGTGCAACGAAACTGAGATCAATCGATTTCAGTGATCTTACATTGCTAAATTTGACAAGATGACCATGTGGATCGCTATGATAAGATTGTTAACCTTACGGTTGATCATATTTTCTTGATTTGTGTGTCATAGGTTTCGATGTACGAATAACGAGGTACAACTTAATATTTTAATAGCCTACAACTTGCAATTCATATTATTAGCTTATATATATAAATGGTTTTGTAAAACTCTAAATGATTTTTGGGTTTCTAGTATTACCTAATAATATTTTATGAATAAAAATTATAGTTTCTAAATATTATAAATGATTTGTAGATAGATATGTATTTATAGTTATTCTTTTCTCTTAAATCGTAAGTCACGACTATTATAGTCATTTTCTATTTCTCATCTCGATTATCGTACCGAAACTTGATTCTGGACTTTTATATATCAAACTAGGTTTTTTGGACTATTTTGGACTCAATAGGACTGCCCGTGTCATTATCTGGGACCACCTTGTGGAGCATAGCATCAGTACCTATTCCGTGTCGACACGTTCGTGTCGTGCACGTCGACTTCCAACTAAATTAAGACGAGTACATTCTCTGATAGTTTTTATTGTTTTGATATCTACTATATCCGATTAAGTTGTAATGTTTTACTTGATTCTCGATACGAGGATACACGAACTAGTATACGTTAGATCCCGTCATGAGATGTTACTCATGGTTTACCTAGTATACTGGTACATGTCTCGTTCTTGACTATTGTTCTTGTACTTGTATAGACACCGATTCCTAAGGGGATTTGCTACCCTCTTAGAGAATTCCGTGTCGTAATATGCTATGATTTGATCCATTATACTACTCGGGGATGGGGAGTTATTAGAGGTTATGTGATCAATCCCCCTCTTGTTACTACTTGTGCATTGCTTTTTATTTTGGCTGGCCTAATCCTGTATACTACTTGTGCATAGCCGATCAAATGGAACAGCCTGATCTAGACCCAAGCCGATCACATAATGTTCTAATATCTCAAGGCACCGTTTATATTTATATTGTACATCAGATTTACCTGTACTGTTTTACATTCCAGTATTACCTTATATCTCACACCATGACTTGATATTCACTCTACTTTGTATTGTTTTACTTCCAGTCTTGATATTCTGTCTTGTATTTCATTATAACTGTTTCTTATAATATTGGTCAATTCACTAAAATTGATGTTAGTTTATGTACTTCGCTCCAATCCTGACTGGATACGTTGATAAATTTTAGGAATTGTTATGCCCCACATTATTGGACTACATGATGATGCTAGCTGAGAGGATCTCGATATTCTTTCACCGTGAGTTGTCTCCCGGGAGTTCTAGGCCTGGTAGTTTGATTTAGTTTTGTTATTGTTTTGTCTCTGATACATTCTTGTCTCATATGATCATTTTGTAGATTCTAGTTGTTCTAGTGATATTGTTATCTCTTCTTATTTATATCTTCTTAGATGTTTGTGATTTGAGTACATATTGTTGTTATAGATCATTTAGATGTTGAGATTTTGTGGGTACTTGACAGCGCTATACCGCCGATACTGGGGTGTAGGCTGGGCGTGGCCCACGAGCTCGTGCCCGATATCCGGGTGCGGGTCGTGACATGTTTGTTTGGTGGCCCATACAGGTCAGTCTTCGCAACCAAAGTCAAGTCATTGTAGTACTTAGCCTTAGCCGTACTACTGCGAGCCTGCCCTAGGATTGGATTTGAATCATGGAATATTCTAGGATTTTGGCATTGAAACACATATTAGGATCTCTTGATAGATTCCAGGGATGACCTCTGAAAATCTTACTTCAAAACTATATTGAGTCTATTTTCATTCGTTTTTGCTTATCTTGATTTTCGAAACACCTGTCCGTTGCCGAACCCTATTCTTGCATGAAGATAAGTTTTATGGACTCTAGAAGGAACAAAAGAGTGGAAGTTAAACCTTTAACCATTTGGATGTTGGTAAGAGGAGATGATTAGTCAAACTTACATATGAAGGTTGAGATCTATTTTAGAAAATTTAAATTTTAACCAAGATAGTACGTTTGGGACTCGAGGGTTTGATGAAATAAGTTGAGAAATAAACGGACAATCTAGAAAAACATGAATTATATAGTCAGGCCAAGAATGATTTATAGATGTGGGTTATAAGTTTAAAGGATTAGAGGATAGCGTTGAATGGACTTGCGACAAGAAAAATATTAAAGATGCGTATTATATAATTCTATAGTGGTAAGAGCTATTGAAGGGAACGTTGGATTATCTTTCTTACTAGAGTAGCCAAGGAAGTAGCACGAGATGCGATTATTATATATAAAAAAGTCAAGGAATACCAAAACAGAAATAGTAGGAGGATTAGAATGAATTTACATGAGTGATGACTAAGAATCGAATTTGGGATACTTAGAGTTTACAACTTATTTAGGAGATTTGACAAGTCTAGAAGGTCATACAACTTGGATAAGTTATTTACACATGAAATTTGAAGAACTGTTACAAATATAGGGATTATGATTTCTACGAGATTGCCAACAGATTTGTTTGATTATGAACAAAAAATTAAGATGGAATAAATATGGTGAATGATGAATTTTGAGACTAGATTTCTATGACATTATCTTTAGAAAGTTTCAATGATATACCTTGCAATTTTTTTTGATATTAGAAGATCCTGACAAATTTAGACATGAAAGTTTAGAAGAATTTGTATGAGTATCAAGTAGATAAGTGACCCTAGGTATGGGATTAGACAAGGCTATTAGCAGTAGATAATTAGTGACTAGGAGTCACGAAAAGGATATAGTGAGGGAGAGTGATTTTTAGACAATGTGAACATCTTGGAGGTTAAAATTTTTGCTTTCATAATTTTGGACAAGTACAAGAAAAAGGAAAGGACAACGACTTCATTATGACCAGATGAACAAGAACAAATTCTTATCATCATTCTTTTTCGTCTTGATTAACTCTGTCCTATCTACATCCACAACTAGGATTATAGGTTCTCTATAAGTCTCCAACATGATTTCTTTCATATTATCTTTTTTTCGAAAAAATTGCTTTTGTGTTCCATCCTTCCTATGGTTTGACTAAATTCTTCCCTGTTGACCTCTTGGGTAATTCTTCTCGTCCTTTTCGGTAACTGTTGAAATGCCTTGTGAATTGATCAACCCAGTCTTAGGCCCTTGCTACGTTTTATTGAATAGACAACCTCGTTAATGGATTCCATAGTATAACTATATTATGTTTGTGACTGTGATGAGTGATTTTCCTAGAAGTTGATTAGGTTAAGCTTATAGGACATATATGTGTGACTGACTATAGTGGACTTATAAACCATTAAGAACGATTGCATTGATAGTATAACTTGATGATAGGGCATCTAAGATGGAGTGATGAAATATTATATTGTTGTGACTACGGATTGAGGATTCGAATCCTGTACTTACGAATTGAGGATTGGGCATTGTAGGATTTTGGTTGGTTACATATAGGCTAAGTATATATGATTGGAGGGTAGATCGATATGTGGAATGATATAAAATGATTTAGAGGGAGATAACATTGCGACAAGATCAGAAGACAACAGTTAAAGTAACAAGGGACAAAGCAGGGACATATGTACATTAGAAATTTATAAATCGGTAAATGAATCGAGAGTTTGAAATTGAGGGTTTATATTCGAATGAGTTGTTGAATAAAAAAGAAGAAGAAGGCTCAATGCCAAGAATATGTATTGAATGTATAATTTCAAGGAGAAGCTGTCGGAAAGGACTGAGAGCAATTAATACAAGGAGCTTGTGATTGATAGGATAAAGATACTTAGGATAGGATAAGGGAACAAACTATTTGCAATTGAGATTGGAAAATATAGTTGATGATCAAGCATTGTTGACATATACATACATATCTCAAGGATGACCTATATTTTAGAGTATAAGTAAAGGTTCTATATTGATATGCAAGATTCTAGAGGGTAAAATGATATAGTTTATAATGAAAGAAGCTTGTTGAGCCTGAACCAAAATAATTGTAGAGAGAAACAGAATAGATGATCATAAGGGTAGCAGAATAAGTACTGTAGCCGTAGCAGCTACATGCTTTAGCTTGACCTATTGGATGATTTTTTAATTTCGAGGACGAAATTCTTATAAGGTGGTAGGATGTGAGCCCCTTAAATTTTAGGGTTTATTTTAAAATTTTCTAAATGATTATTTTCAATAAATATTTTTATTTAATTATTTTTTATCATTAAATGTACTTTTCCGTGACTTTAATTTGTGGAGCGTCAGAGATGTCAATCTCTGGAAACTTCCTTCATGAGTTTCTAGTAGATAAGATTATCTTCATTTTGATATTATCATGTCCCACTCAAACTTGTTCCCTTGTACTCTATTTACATCGTGCAACTTTCGGATCAATTTAGGCCATTTGACCCTCTACCGTAAAACCTTACCTAACTTCCAATTTAATTTCGGGGATCGACATCGATCCAATCTAATCGACCCAATATATGATTTTGATCTATTTTGAGCCTACTATGCATGTGCCACTTGCGTGCCATCCAATTGATCTCCCGCATGCTCCTATTCTATCAATAATTATAAATGACTAAATTTGTAGTCATGACCAAATCTAGCCCAAACTTAACCCAACTTGATCCAACACCCAACTAAATTTCATGTGGCCACTCTCATGACCCACCCAAACACACAACATCATTCTTTACCACTCAAACACACATTCTTGTGCTTTATTTTAATCGCACAACTTTCCTGACACAAGACCCAACCTTAAATTCATCCCACGGAGTCACATTTATTCCGACTTGAATTGGGGACACCATTTCGACCCAAACCCGTCGACCCAAAATATGGACACGGCCCATATTAAGCCAACTACATATATAACACTTATGTCCCATTCAATTTAGCCCCCGTATGCTACTTAATTACCTGTGATCATAAATGACTAAATTAGGCCATTTATTGTACCAAACCCGATTTTTACCCCACCCCACTCATTTGAACCAAACCCAAGCTTTATGGTATCATCTCATGAATACCAACACACTCATCCCTCTACAAAACACCAAACACCTAGTGTACCCACTCAAAATATTCAAGGATAACTCCATTGGTCAAATCCTAAAATATAACCTAATCCCCACACTCAATCCTAGCCATTGGTTTTAATCCACTCCACCCATTCTTACATGACAATACTCACATAGACACCCCTATGTGGCCGGCCCTAACCCCCAAACTCCTCTCTCATTACTTTTGGAGAGATTTCAAACTTTCTCTCTCTCTTCCTCTCTCTCTCTCTTTCTAAGTCACAGCCAACCCAATTTTTATACACAACATCTTCATTATCTTCTTCATACGGCTCTCTACCTAGACAACCACAGCCCCCATTCCAGCCGACAGCTCACTCCTCATCACCTTCTCCTTCCTCATCATCTTCTTCCTCTCATCCTCCATTAATTCTTCTCCTTCTCTTTCACCATTTCCTTCATCCTCTCATCGACTGTGTCACGACCCGATCCCAAATTATTTGGTCGAACCGGATCATGCCCAGCCTGCATCGTTGTGAGACGGTGGCAGTAAGCTGTTCTATATGCAGGTATTCACAACAACATCTATACATTTGTCACAACTCAATATACGAAAATTTTAAAACTTTTATTCAACATTTGAAAAGTACAACTGGAAAGTAAGAACTGAAATGAAAATCTGAATTCAAATTAACAAAATTCCAAAACAACGAAACAAGAAAACTGGAAACGAATAGCTAGGAGGTCGTCTCGTCGGCCTCAGGTCCAGCGTCCTCTAAGGGGGACTCCGGCAACACTACAGGATACAAAACCGGGTCATAGTAGCTATTGTACAATAGCTCAGTATCCTCAATGTCACCTAAAAATGTTGTCTCCAGTCAGGAGGTAGCAAGTACGAATATGTATCTCATATTTCAAGTAATAATGGAAAAGTGCAGGCTAAACAGTTGAAACAATATTTTCCAGTAGTTCTACGATTAAAAATAATGTGATTTGAATGTGTAATCGTCTATGACCGGCTTGGGTTATACAATAGCATCCTAGCGACGCGATACGGCTTATCCCCGTGTGTAAGAGGGGTAAGCTCGCACAATCCTGCAATATAGGAGGGTATTGGCCATAAACGTTACACTATTCCCCCAATCCCCACAATTAATATCAATCAATATCTGAACCCTAGGAGAGGGTCCCGTGTAGCAATGTGGTTTAAACATGCAGCTAGACAATTACTAAATAAAATACAAGAAAATATAACCGTAACTTGCCTCTGTTAATTGACTGGATCGAGAATGTTGGTACCGAGGAGGATGTCAGATTCGTCTCCGAGATCCTACAGTTGAGAACCTTGGCTTAGAACCATAATGAAACCATTCTAGGTGTGCTAGTTACAATCTCTAGAAGTAGACCCTAGTCAGGTTTTAAGTTTATTAATTAATCTACCGGAAATCGTCTAACGTCGCAATCTACGTACGTTATTATTTTAATTAAATAAGTCGGTTACTGAATAATTGAAAAAATGGCAATTACCCGTTAATTTGGCAAAACTTTATATTTTAATATATATATATATATATATATATATATATATAAAACTATATTTTCCTTTTAGTGATAAAACATGGACTTCGTTATCTTACCAATATTTTATTCAAGTTAATTTTATCGTGAAAAATCTTATTAATTTTATACAAAATAATTAATACCCAAATTATAATTACGCGTCTAATAGCGAAACCAACTCAGAAAAAGAAAGTAAAAACCTAAACTACACAATACAGGGTCACAGCGAAATAAAATAGAAAACTGGGATTATGTCCTTACAACCTTTACATAAATCAAATTTAAAAATAATAATAAAACTCAGGTGAATCCTGAACGCCGGGAAGCGGTCCATTCAGCAGGCCGAGGCCCTGTACCATAAATGCTAAAAAGCAGTACCAGTTTCAAATATAATATAGTATAAATTTAAAGAGTCTCAGATTTGGTCCAAAATATCACTTCGTATTCTAGCTAATGCCTCAACGTCCGGAGTGGCCGGTTTCGTTTGCATTTCGCTAGGGCCCATAGACCGAATTTGGTCATCGCCTGGAAAATGGTAATCGAAAACCAAAACAACAAATCTTTTGCAAAAGCCGGTTTTGGAAATTAGAATTTTATAGAAATCCTTTTTTAAAATATTCTCTGAAAATTCGGACAGCATCCCCTCTGTAATTGGGACAACCCAATACTGGAAGAAATGCCAAAAACACCAATAACTGTCCCAAACCAGGGACTCCAATTATCCAACTACAAATATTCTAACCCAGGAATAATATTAAATCCGAAATCGAAACCGCAACAGAAGTATTATTAAACCCGAATTCTAAACTCGAAAATTCTGAAAACCCACAGAACCAAAACCAACAGAAGAACTTATCAAAAACCAATATTCCAAACCACAACACAAAACGTCAAGTCAGCACCATTCCGAGATGGACTTCAGAAAACCAGAAATTATCTAAGCCGAATCCCTTAACGGGATCGGGGACCGAATCATCATCGACATACTGAGAAGGGACACGGGGAACACGAGATATACCTTGGGTTGTTCGGCTAGAGCTCTCAGATGCAATAATAGAGAAAAACCACGTTCCCGCGGACTCGGGAAAGTTCCAACTCGCGGACAGCAGCGGAAAAACACCGGAACAGCGCTGTTGGAACAGTGGGGCGCACACGGAAGGAGCACGGAGACTGGGGCCGAAATCGTCGGAGCAAAATCGATGGGCACCGGGGCTAGGGCACGACGGAGAACGGCCGAAAGGCACGGGAGGCCGAAATCGGTGGCGGGGATGCCGCGCTGGGAGGCAGCGCAGGGGCTCGCGGGGTCGACGCCGGAGGGGCGCTGGCCGGGCACGGGGCGGCCGGGGGCGCGCGGCCTGGGCTTGGCCGGAGCAGGGTCGGGGCTTGGGCACCGGAGGAGGCGGCGCGGGCTGGTCGAGCCGGCGGAGGGCGACGCCGGGACGTGGCCTGGAAGGCGGTGTCGGGCGAGGCCGGCGGGAGGTGGGGCCGCGTGGGTCGGGCGCCGGAGATGGGGTCGGCCGGAGAGCTCGGGTGGAGCCGAGCTCTGGAGAGGAAAGGGACTTGGTTTGAGTGAGAGGGATAGTAAGAGGGAGAGGAACTTAGTGAGGGGATGGGAGTTGGAAGTGCTGGTGGTGGGGGTGGTTTAATAAAAGGAAGGGGAGAATAAGTATGTGGTGGTGGAGTGTTTGTAGGAGTGGGGGGAAAAGGAAGTATGGAGGAAAGTGCTGTACGTGAGGGGGAGTAGGGGCGCTGGCTTGGTCGTGGGAGACCAAGCCAGTTGGTTTTTATTTTTATTTTTTATTTTTTCTTAATAACTAATAATAGATATATAATCAGAATTTAAAAGAAGTAAAAAGAATTGGTTCGGAACGGGATTGGGTTTCGAGAAATTGGATTCGAACTCGGGTCAGACTCCGGTCACGGGATCGGGGCAGGGCCACAATAAAAAATCAACGATTATTTTAAAAATATCTTTTCCTAATTCCAACTAATTAAATAATAATAATAATAATAATAACTATAATAATTAAACAAGAAATTATGCTACAATCCAATAATTAATAAATTCTAAAACTCTGGGTTTCATAATCTTTCCTCCTTAGAAAATTTCGTCCTCGAAATTAAGAATGGGGTAGGATAAACTCAAATCTAACAGGTACGGGTACTTCGCCCATAACTCAAGTCAAACAATAAGAATTGCCAAGGCAGTCGTGAATGAGACGTTTAGGGACAAGTTTTAACTATGTCACCATCCACGTAGAACAAGAATATATATAAGCGAACCAAAGTACACGTGGTAGATCAGACCATCATGCACCGGTTCTGATTAGACAATATATTAGTGGGTGCACCCAATAAAATACTGTCATGATCAAGCTCGATAAAGAAATAAGCTCGAAAATCTAACTTAGCAGCATCAGTCAAAAATATTAGAACAAAAGATAATGCTTGCAAGAAATAGAAGTTTATGAGGCGGCACAGAGTTCCTGGTTTTCTCCTCACCTCTGTCTATGATCGCCACTGGCTTCTCTGGCACTGTAAGGCTGGGTCCAATCTCAAGCTCTGAATAGTCCAAGATGTGGCTCGGATCCGGGATGTAACGTCTGAGCTGTGAAACATGAAAGACGTTGTTCACGCCTCCAAGATTAGCTGGTAGAGCTAATCGGTATGCTACTTCTCCAATTCGGCTTAAAACTTCGAATGGGCCGATGTACCTGGGGCTCAGCTTTCCTGTTCTGCCAAATCTGATAGTTCCTCTGGTAGGGGAGATCTTCACAAACACACTGTCTCCTTCTTCGAACTCCAATGGTCGATGACTGCTATCAGCCCAATGCTTCTGTCTGTTCTGAGCAATCCTGAGCTTGTCTCTAATCACCTTTACCTTCTCTGCTGCATCGGTCACCATTTCAGGTCTAAGCAGTACTCTTTCTCCTACGTCGTCCCAAGCAAGTGGAATGCGGCAACGACATCCATAAAGTGCCTCGAATGGTGTCATTCTGATGCTGGCTTGGTAGCTGTTGTTGTAGGAAAACTCTACCAAGTGCAAGTGGTCTTCCCAAGACCCTCCAAATTCCAAGACGTAAGATCTCAGCATATATTTTAACGTCTGTATGGTTCTTTTCGATTGTCTGTCAGTTTGGGGATGGTATGCGGTGTTGAACTTCAGTTGCGTTCCCAAACTGTCGTGCAAGCTCTTCCAGAAGTGAGAGCTGAACCTGGTATCCCTGTCAGATATGATACTTACCGGAACTCCATGAATCCGGTAGATGTGCTGCATGTACAGTGGTGCCAACTTCTCGGTGGATAACCAACCTTTAAGGGGATAAAGTGAGCTGACTTCGTCAATCGGTCCACAATAACCCAAATGGCATCCTTCCCTCCTTGGGATCGAGGCAGTCCTGACACAAAGTCCATCGTTATGTGTTCCCATTTCTACTCTGGGATGTCTAACGGCTGTAACAGTCCTGCTGGTCTCTATCTGCTAGCTTTTATTTGTTGACAAATTAAACATCTAGCCACATACCTGGATACGTCCTTCTTCATTCCGTACCACCACACTATAGTACGCATATCCTGATACATTTTGTTGGCTCCTGGATGTATGGAATACTGCGACTGGTGCGCTTCTTGTATCAGCTCGTTCCTCAGTTCGCCAGTTGGTACACACAGCCTCGTACCATGCTTCAATGCTCCGTCGCTGGCGATTGAGAATCCTTCAAGTGTTCCCGCCAGCACTTGATCTCTGAGTTTACAAAGCATCTCGTCTTGGAATTGTGCCTCCTTGACTCTGTCCATTAGACTTGAACGCACTTGTAACTGCATCATTGTTGAATCAGCTCCTGGTACAATGGCTTCTCTTTCCAGTTTCTTCATTTCCTCTTCGGGCAGTACAATCTCCAGTCCAAGCTTTTCCATGTCCTCCAGCAAATGATGCTCCTTGGTCAAGAACATCGCCATCGGGTATCGACTAATGCATCTGCAACAACATTAGCCTTACCCGGATGGTACTACATGTTGACATCGAAATCCTTCATCAGCTCCAGCCATCGTCTCTGTCGCATGTTCAGCTCCTTCTGAGTGAAAACATATTTAAGACTTTTATGGTCTGTAAATATTTCCACTCTCTCTCTATAAAGGTAGTGCTTCTACAGCTTCAATACAAATATCACCGCTGCAAGCTCCAAATCATGCGTGGGATAGTTCTTCTCAGAGTCCGTAATTGCCTAGATACGTAAGCAATTACTTTTCCGTGTTGTTGAAGAATGCAGCCCAATCCCTTACCGGAAACATCACTCTAAATTGAGAAACCGCCGGTACCTGAGGGTAGCGCAAGTATCGGCGCCGTTGTAAGCCTCTTCTTCAGTTCCTCAAAAGCTGACTGGCAAGCTTCCGACCAAACAAATTCTTCATTCTTTCTGGTGAGCTTCGTCATCGGCTCAGCAATCCTGGAGAAATCCTTCACAAATTTTTGGTAGTAGCCAGCTAAACCCAAGAAACTTCTGATTTCTGCAACTGAACTTGGTGCAGTCCACTTCTCAATAGCAGCTATCTTCATTGGATCCACCGAGATTCCTTCTCCTATGACAACATGGCCAAGAAAATCCACTTTGTCTAAGAAGTATTCGCATTTAGATAGCTTATCATAGAGCTTCTCCTTCCTTAAAGTTCTCAGAACTTTCCTCAGGTGCTCTTCATGCTCCTCTTCAGTCTTCGAGTAGATCAGAATGTCGTCGATGAAGACAACAACAAACTGATCCAGATATTCATGGAAGACCTTGTTCATAAGGTTCATGAATACTGCAGGGGCATTCGTCAGTCCAAACAGCATGACCAAAAATTCATACTGACCATATTTGGTGTTGAACGCCGTCTTTGGAATATCCTCCTTCCTGACCTTGAATTGATGGTAGCCAGACCTGAGATCTATCTTCGAAAGTACCTTGGCTCCACTCAATTGATCAAACAGGTTGTCGATCCAAGGCAGAGGGTACTTGTTCTTGATGGTGATGTTGTTCAGCGCCCGGTAATCAATGCACATCCGCACGGTTCCATCCTTCTTAGGCATGAATAAAACTGGTGCTTCCCAGGATGAAGTCCCGTCTCTGATAAATCCTTATGCCTTCAGTTTGTCAATCTGGTCCTTCATCTCCTTGGCCTCCTTGGGGTTGACTCTGTAGCATCCCTGAGAAATAGAGGAAGAGCCGGATACTAAGTCGATGGTGAATTCCATACCTCGATCTGGCGGCAATCTCGGAAGACTATCTGGAAAGACGTCCATAAATTCCGCTATGATAGGGTGAGGAAGCCCGGGTTCTTCGGTGATAGAGGAGTAGGTAACACTCTTCATGTCTTCCGGAGCTCGAAAGATTTCAAACTCTGGTTCTCCTGGTGGGCTGAAGATTACACATCCTCTGTGACAATCTATCAGCGCATGCTGCTCACTTAACCAGTCCATCCCTAGGACTACATCATAGTTGGACAAGGGCATCACAAGTAAGGGTGTTAAGAATTTGTGGCCTGAGATAGTTATGGGATAGTTACAAGTCTCGGTGATGGATATGGGTCCAAGTATGACCGATGGTAGACCTCATCGCCAGCAGGATCAGAACGAGTGGTCTCTCCTTTGGCTGTACTCTGGAAGGTTTTGGTTGCAAATACAAGCAAGGTAGCCTACCAGTCTATAGCAAACAAAAATATTTACTTATAATATATATTTCGGTCCTATGTCATGACAAATTGATGTTCTAGTGTTCTAATTATTTCTAAGTATGTTCTCCTAAGTTGTTGATCTGAATTGCATGGGCCACCACTAAAACATGCCACGACCCGATCCTAAATTATTGGGTCGAACCGGATCATGCCCAGCCTGCACCGTTGTGAGACGGCGGCAGTAAGCTGTTCTATATACAGGTATTCACAACAACATCTATACATTTGTCACAACTCAATATATGAAAATTTTAAAACTTTTATTCAACATTTGAAAAGTACAACTGGAAAGTAAGAACTGAAATGAAAAGCTGAATTCAAATTAACAAAATTCCAAAACAACGAAACTAGAAAACTGGAAACGAATAACTAAGAGGTCGGCTCGTCGGCCTCAGGTCCTACGTCCTCCAAGGGAGACTCCGGCAACACCACAGGGTACAAAACTGGGTCATAGTAGCTATTGTACAATAGCTCAGCATCCTCAATGTCACCTAAAAATGTTGTCTCCAGTCAGGAGGGAGCAAGTTCGAATATGTATATCATATTTCAAGTAATAATGGAAAAGTGCAGGCTAAACAGTTGAAACAATATTTTCCAGTAGTTCTACGATTAAAAACAATGTGATTTGAATGTGTAATCGTCTATGACCGGCTTGGGTTATACAATAGCGTCCTAGCGATGCGATACGGCTTATCCCCGTGTGTAAGAGGGGTAAGCTCGCACAATCCTGCAATATAGGGGGGTATTGGCCATAAACGTTACACTATTCCCCCAATTCCCACAATCAATATCAATCAATATCTGAACCCTAGGAGAGGGTCCCGTGTAGCAATGTGGTTTAAACATGCAGCTAGACAATTACTAAATAAAATACAAGAAAATATAACCGTAACTTGCCTCTGTTAATTGACTGGATCGAGAATGTTGGTACCGAGGAGGATGTCCGATTCGTCTCCGAGATCCTACAGTTGAGAACCTTGGCTTAGAACCATAATGAAACCATTCTAGGTGTGCTAGTTACAATCTCTAGAAGTAGACCCTAGTCAGGTTTTAAGTTTATTAATTAATCTACCGGAAATCGTCTAACGTCGCAATCTACGTTCGTTATTATTTTAATTAAATAAGTCGGTTACTGATTAATTAGAAAAAATGGCAATTACCGGTTAATTTGGCAAAACTTTGTATTTTAATATATATATATATATATATATATATATATATATATATATATATAAAACTATATTTTCCTTTTAGTGATAAAACATGGACTTCGTTATCTGACCAATATTTTATTCAAGTTAATTTTATCGTAAAAAATCTTATTAATTTTATACAAAATAATTAATATCCAAATTATAATTACGCGTCTAATAGCGAAACCAACACAGAAAAAGAAAGTAAAAACCAAAACTACACAATACAGGGTCACAGCGAAATAAAATAGAAAACTGGGCTTATGCCCTTACAACCTTTACATAAATCGAATTTAAAAATAATAATAAAACTCAGGTGAATCCTGAACGTCGGAAAGCGGTCCATTCAGCAGGCCGAGGTCCTGCACCATAAATACTAAAAAGCAGTACCAGTTCCAAATATAATATAATATAAATTTAAAGAGTATCAGATTTGGTCCAAAATATTACTTCGCATTCTAGCTAATGTCTCAACGTCCGGAGTGGCCGGTTTCGTTTGCATTTCGCTAGGGCCCATAGACCAAATTTGGTCATCGTCCAGAAAAAGGTAATCGAAAACCAAAAAGAAAAAATCTTTTGCAAAAGCCGGTTTTGGAAATTAGAATTTTATAGAAATCCCTTTTTAAAATATTCTTTGAAAATTCGGGCAGCATCCCCTCTGTAATTGGGACAACCCAATACTAGAAGAAATGCCAAAAACACCAATAACTGTCCCAAACCAGGAACTCTAATTATCCAACTACAAATATTCTAACCCAGGAATAATATTAAATTCGAAATCAAAATCGCAACAGAAGTATTATTAAACCCGAAATCTAAACTCGAAAATTCTGAAAACCCACAGAACCAAAACCAACATAAGAACTTATCAAAAACCAATATTCCAAACCACAACACAAAACGTCAAGCCAGCACCATTTCGAGATGGACTTCGGAAAACCCGAAATTATCTAAGCCGAATCCCTTAACGGGATCGGGGACCGAATCATCATCGACATACTGAGAAGGGACACGGGGAACACGAGATATACCTTGGGTTGTTCGGCTTGAGCTCTCAGATACAATAATAGAGAAAAACCACATTCCCGCGGACTCGGGAAAGTTCCAACTCGCGGACAGCAGCGGGAAAACACCGAAACAACGCTGTTGGAACAGCGGGAAGCACACGAAAGGTGCACGGAGACCGGGGCGGGGTCTGGTCGAAATTGTCGGAGCAAAATCGGCAGGCACCGGGGCTAGGGCACGGCGGGGAACGGCCGAAAGGCACGGGTGGCCGGAATCGGTGGCGGGGACGCCGGTGCTGGGAGGCAGCGCGCAGGGGCTCGCGGGTTCGACACCGGAGGGGCGCTGTCCGGGCACGGGGCGGTCGGGGGTGCACGGCCTGGGCTTGGCCGTAGCGGGGTCGGGGCTTGGGCGCCGGAGGAGGCGGCACGGGCTGGTCGGGCCGACGGAGGGCGACGCCGGAACATGGCCGGGTCGGCAGTGTCGGGCGAGGCTGGCTGGAGGCGGGGGCCGCGTGGGTCGGGCGCCGAAGATGGGGTCGGCCGGAGAGCTCGGGTGGAGCCGAGCTCTGGAGAGGGAAGGGACTTGGTTTGATTGAGAGGGAGAGTGAGAGGGAGAGAAACTTAGTGAGGGGATGGGAGTTGGAAGTGCTGGTGGTGGGGGTGGTTTAATAAAAGGAAGGGAAGAATAAGTATATGGTGGTGGAGTGTTTGTAGGAGTGGGAGAAAAGGAAGTATGGAAGAAAGTGCTATACGTGAGGGGGAGTAGGGGGTGCTGGCTTGGTCGTGGGAGACCAAGCCAGTTGGTTTTTATTTTTATTATTTTTTCTTAATAACTAATAATAGACATATAATCAAAATTTAAAAGATGTAAAAAGAATTGGTTCGGAACGGGATTGGGTTTCGAGAAACCGGATTCGAACTCGGGTTAGACTCCGGTCACGTGATCGGGGCAGGGCCACAATAAAAAATCAATGATTATTTTAAAAATATCTTTTCCTAATTCTGACTAATTAAATAATAATAATAATAATAATAATAATAATAATAATAATAATAACTATAATAATTAAACAAGAAATTATGCTACAATCCAATAATTAATAAATTCTAAAACTCTGGGTTTCACAGACTGCCAGCCACTAGGCGCGACGGCGTACCATCCCCGTTGTGGCTATATTGCCTCTCCTCCATGCCCAAGCGCACAATAATAGCTACTGTTCGAAGCTCCTGTCAGCGGATATTATCGCGTGGCCCCTCTCCAAGCGACGTGCAGCCTCCGACGCACCACCTCGCGAACCACCCTGAGATCGTCTTGCCACCGTGGCTAGGCACGGGTGCAGTGCAGTGGTACTGCCACGCATGCACGAGGCAGCGACAGCAGCCGCCAGTGTTCGCGTGCGTGCAATAGCATAGGACACACGCCGCCAACCGTACGTCGCCGTAACTACCCGTATGACCTTCGCATGACTGGCAACCATGGACGACCTCCCCATGATCATCGTTGACATCTCTGATGCAATACATGGGCGATTTGTGCGTTTTGTATGAGATCCCATCGTGACGCACGAGCTTTGAAGTCAAAATTTATGTTTCGAGATGGCGACCTCGTGCACGTTTTCTAGATAATTCGACCGTTGGATCGACGAACTCTTTGCTCCGTTACGATCTTGGTATATACCCTTTCACTCCTCTAAAGTTTCACGTTAATTCGATCATTTGATAGATCAAAATCGGCCATTAAGTTGCCCCAATAATTGTATTTATTTTGGACAGTTTTATGGAGCAAACTTCGTGGACTTATATATCTGCCGTCGTAGCTTCATTTGACGTGCCACAAGTTCCTGTGCATAGCTGCTATAACCAACTTCTTGTTCCTTAAGTTTCGTTTCATTGTGAGCTTGTTTGATTGGTTGAATTTGATGCCAAAATTGGTCGTCCGAATTAATAATTTTCAACTTATAAAATTCTAATTTTGGACCCGGGACTCCGGATTAAACACCCCCAGTAGACTCATGGCATCCTTCTGTCACAAACTCATATAAAGTTTGCTAGATTTGGAGGACGTGAGTCCCGGCACGTATATCGGTACAAGACGGGTCCCACAGTCCGAGTCAACGGACCATTTTGAGATCGGCTCATCGGAATTCAATTCTGTATGTACCGTTGGGTTCATATCGTCATTTTGAACTCATTGATATATACTTTGCTAGATTTAGTGGACTTTGGCCCTGACACGCATTTTTGTATAAACTGAATTCTAATGTCCGGGTCGACGGACCATTTTAAGATCGGGTCAACGGAATCCAATTCCTGATATACTGTTGGGTTCGCATCATCATTCTGGATTCGTGGACATATAATTTGTTAGATTTTGTGGATTTTTATCCTGACATGTTTTTCGGTGCAAAGTGGGTCCAACGACGGACATCATTTTGACCCAAAATTATATTTTTGCCCCTGTGTCCAAATTGGACTTATGGGTAGGCTATTCTAGCTGATTTGATCATTCTGGACATGTTGGTGATGTTTGTTTCATCATCCGACAACATCTGTAGATATTTTTCTATATGTATTACTATTAGTTATAATTAATTTTTATTATGTTTGTATTTAGGAATTCGTGCAATGAAACTGAGATCAGTCGATTCAAGTGATCTCATATCGCTGAAATTGATAAGATGATCGTGTGGATCTCTATAATAAGATTTTTAACATTATGGTTGATCATATTTTCTCGATTTACGTGTCGTAGTTTTTGATGTACGAATAACGAGGTGCAACTTGATATTTTAATAGCCTACAACTTGTAATTCATATTATTAGCTTATATATATATATAAATGGTTTTGTAAAACTCTAAATAATTTTTGGGTTTCTAGTATTACCTAATAATATTTTATGAATAAAAATTATAGTTTCTAAATATTATAAATGATTTGTAGATAGATATGTATTTATAGTTATTCTTTTCCCTTAAATCGTAAGTCACGACTATTATAGTCGTTTCCTATTTCTCATCTCGATTATCGTGCCGAAACTTGATTCTGGACTTTTATATATCAAACTAGTCTTTTTAGACTATTCTGGACTCAATGGGACTGCCCGTGTCATTATCTGGGACCACCTTGTGGAGCATAGCCTCAGTACATATTTCGTGTCGACACGTTCGTGTCGTGCACGTCGACTTTCAACTAAATTGAGGCAAGTACATTCTATGATAGTTTTTATTACTTTGATATCTACTATATCCGATTCAGTTGTAATATTTTACTTGATTCTCGACACGAGGATATGGGGACTAGTATATGTTGGATCCCGTCATGAGATGTTACTCATGGTTTACCGGGTATACTGGTACATGTCTTGTTCTTGACTATTGTCCTTGTACTTGTATAGACACCGATTTCTAAGGCGATTTGCTACCCTCTTAGAGAATTCCGTGTCGTAACGTGCTATGGTTGGATCAATTATACTGCTCGGGGATAGAGAGTTATTAGAGGTTATGTGATCAATACCCCCTCTTGTTACTACTTGTGCATGGCTTTACCCTCACTATACGTAGGGTGTAGCCTGACCTGATACTACTTGTGCATAACTTGCCATTTTGGTCGGCCTGATCCTATATACTACTTGTACATAGCCGGTCAAATGGAACAGCCTGATCTAGACCCAAGCCGATCACATAATGCTCTAATATCTCAAGGCACCGTTTATATTTACATTGTACATAAGATTTACCTATACTGCTTTACATTCCAGTTTTACCTTATATCTCACACCATGACATAATATTCAGTCTACCTTGTACTGTTTTACTTTCAATCTTGATATTCTGTCTTGTATTTCATGATAACTGTTTCTTATAGTATTTGTCAATTCGTTGGAACTGCTATTAGTTTATGTACTTCGCTCCAATCCTGACTGGATACATTGACAAATTTTAGGAATTGTTATGCCCCACATTATTGGACTATAGGATGATGTTAGCTGAGACGAATCTCGATATTCTTTCACCGTTAGTTGTCTCCCAGGAGTTCTAGGCCTGGTGTTTGATTTAGTTTTGTTATTGTTTTGTCTCTGATACATTCTTGTCCCATATGATCGTTTTATAGATTCTAGTTATTCTAGTGATATTGTTCTCTCTTCTTATTCATATTTTCTTAGATGTTTGTGACTTGAGTACATATTATTGTTATAGATCATTTAGATGTTGAGATTTTGCTAGGTACTTGACAACGCTCTACCACCGATACTGGGGTGTAGGCTGGGCGTGGCCCATGAGCTCGTGCCCGATATCCGGGTGCGGGTCGTGACAAAAGGAAAAACTCCACTAATCCTGCTCCACCTAGGAGAGAGGAACTTAGAGTTAGGATTCCCTATGGTATCCATGACGATTCCGACGTGAAATATCGTCCAAGAGACCATACCTATAGATTTCGAGGTGATGGCATCACTAAGAAAGTAAAGGTAGAGGCTCCATCCTTTGACGGTCGCCATGATCTTAAGGCTTTTAGCGATTGGTTGTCTAGCATGGACGATTATTTTGAGTGGTACGATATGTGTGACGAGAGATACATTCGATTTACCAAAATAAAACTGACTGGTTCTACTAGGATATTTTAGTCTTCAATTGAGAAGGACAAAGAGCGCTTAGGTAGAGTCCCTATAGGTACGTGGATCGAGATGAAAGAGTGTCACGACCCGTACCCTAGAGTAAGGGCACGAGACGTGGGTACGTCCAGCCTACGTCGCAGTATCGGCGGTAGAACGCTGTCCTAGGTCAAACATCTAACAATATAAAGGTACCTGTACAGTATATACTCTCCGAATGGAGGTGACATAGCAGATACAGTCTCAATCACAACTAAGGTAGAGCAAGATAAAAGATAGGTAAAACATGAAATCCAAAAAAGATACAGCAGATAGAAGTCTAAGTGTCTAGATACACAAACCCAGAAAACATCTCAAAGCTCAATACAGTAATCCATAGGATAAATATAACTCAATACAACTGAAATAACTAACTATACAACCTCTACTATGTCTCCTCTAGGCTAGTAGGCAACCTCCAGGCTATCTGTAAAATTTATCAACAAGTCCAGTCAGGACAGGAACGAGTACAACTCATCAAAAAATCCCAATTAAATGACAGAGAACTATAAAGCAGTTATAGACAGTTTTATTAATGAATATGGCAGTTTTATACAGGTAATGATGTAGAGAAATAGCAAGGTACAAGGAAAGTAAGGTAATGAAATAAAAGAAGAATGATGGCAAAAAAGACTGTAAAATAAGATCTAGCTGAACTAGGGTAACATGTTATAAGTCCAGTTTGTACAATGTAAGTTGAGTGTAATCCCAATGTGAGTCTAATACAATTTGAGTCTAGTAAATGATTCTTGTACATGATGATTCTAGTAGATGATTTTTCTCAATGATTTGAGTGAAGTAATTCTTGTAAGATTCTTGTACACTAATCCTTGTAGGTGATTCTTGTAATGAGTATGGCACATCGCACGCTCGGCCAAGCGGTGATGGCTATCATTCTTGTAATACAGCACATCGCACGCTCGGCCAAGCGGTGATGGCTATCATTCTTGTTTGGTGATTCTTGTTGAATACGACACATCGCATACCGGCCCAGCAGCGATGGCTTTCGTTCTTGTAATGATGATTCTTGTATGATTCGTACATTTAATACTTGTAGGTGTTTCGAGTAGATGAGTCTTGTGAGTGATTCGAGTAATAGGGTTAGACAAATCAAGTACATGTATTGCGAGTAAATGAATCTAAAATATTAATACATGTTGTGACAGAGAATCAAATAGAACTATACTAGAACTGAATCACAGTAATCATCAAATAATGAAAGAACTATCAGAGAATGTACTCGCCTGATGTCTGAATGTCCAAAGTAAATATACTGTCCAATGAGAGGTGTCTGGCTCCTAATCAGAACAGCACAAGTCACAACAAGTCCAAAATGACAATGTGAAGTTCTACTATGCATTCTACATAATTCTAGGTCAATCTAGACCAAATTCAACTCTTGGTCAACTTGGTCAACCCTGAAAGTCAAACCTGGGTCAACTGTGGTCAAACTAGGTCTAACAAGTCTAAATTAGGTCAACAAGTTATTCTAGGTCTAAACAAACTAAGTATATGCAAATCAAGTATCCAAGATAGCTACTAACTCATAGCCTAAGTCACTTGCTAAACCAAGCACAAAACTAAACCATAAGCTAACAAGGCACACAAACTTAGTCATATCATGTATATATATTATTCACATTCACATATTCATATACATAGATATATATAGGAAAGCTACATATATAGGCACATATATATATATATATATATATATATATATATATATATATATATATATATATATATATATATATATATATATATATATATATATATATATATATATATATAGAAGGAGAGGTAAAAGAGGAAGTGAGTATGTGTGTGTTTGGCATGTGTGTGAAAGGATATGTGTTAATGTTCTAAAATTTAGTGATAGGTAGGTGTATGTGACATGGAATACATGATGTCAAAGGGTGTATGAATGCATGTGTGTAAAAGGTTATAGGTTAACTCAGTTTATAGAAATACATACATACATACTTACCTTGTATACATGCATACATACATATCATGTATATTACATTTACATGATACATACATGTATACTTGTATTATATTATACTTACATTCATGCATATTAGATACTTGTATTTATATTAACATATTGCAAATATTCATTTCATTCATGCATCTATGCATTACCTACATGTTTTATACATATGCATATATTGTATATTCATATCTTTTCATACATTAACATAGAGACATACAAACATACACACATCATATATTTTATACCTTGCATTACCTTATATATCATGTTATATATTATCATTCATTCCTTTCATATATTACATTCTATATTACCTATATACATGTATTTCCTCCATTCATTCATGCTTGCATCATATACTCTACATTACCATACATGTTATCATTATATATTGCATTATAATATTTATACATTATGCATTCATATCTATCATTACATATATATCTTGCATTCATATCTAGCATTCATTATATACTTTCATGCATACATTATATATTATTCTTTCATTCATGCATTGCTTATATGCATTATATTAATAGCATTCCTACATGCTTGCATTCAACCATATATATACATTAATGTAAAGAGAATATATATCATAAATATATTATTTTATTCATCTAACATATCATGCATTACATACTCTATATTCATTTAATATCCATACTACATAGGCTCATAGGTTACACAAATGCATATATCGTATAGTCACTCTTCTACTTAAAACCAATACTGTACCAATTGGTCATTCATTAAATTCTAGGATTAAAGTATGTTGTAGCTCTTCGTGTTAGCTTTCCGAAACTTAAACGGATCGCATTTTCGTGTCCGAAAGCTCCCAGAATCGTGAAAATACCGAAACACGTTCGTCTTTCGTACAGCTGACACTCAAATAATTCTACAGAAAGTTACAGAAAGAATTTGGCTTATTAAAATATATATTTGGAAAGCTAACTTCGATACGGTTCTTTTAAAAAAAACGGGAGATAAATTGGAGTTCTAAGCTAAAAGTTATGACATTTCTAAGTTGCTCTAGCTACTAAAAACGTGGATAAAAATTATGATGAATTTAGGTAGTTTGAGACAAAAGAAACACAAGTATATAACATAATATATCAAGAAGTCACTCTCTACACTAATATATATATATGAGACACTATAGAACACATCTCCAATACAAAAATATGAGATTAAACATGTAATAATTCATTCATACATAACAACAACACATAGTGTGTCCAAATTTGGGATTTTCCCACATGGACACAACCACAACACAAAGGACACTCCTATGACCTCCAAATGGACACGAAATGGACACAAATGGAGATACAACCATGGGGGTCATTCCTATGGGTTCAAAATAGACCTATATGCATGAGGAAATAAAAAGGAGAAGGGATTTATACCTCCCGGTAGATCGAATCGAAGAAAAGCCTTCCCGGAGCGACACCGACACGTAGAGATTCCAAAAGGACACGAACGAGCTCCGAATCCTCCCAAACTTGGGTAGCTTCCTTCTTGGCTAGAATAGAGAAGAAAAGAAGAAGATTTGGTGGCGAAATGGAAGGATTTGGTGGAGAAATGGAAGGATTTGGTGGAAAAATTGTTAGGGATTGCTCTCTAGAAATTTGGGAAAGAACAAGAGAGAGAGTGTGGATGAGAATAATGAAATGAACTTGAGCCTATCCACTCCCAAAGTGGCTGGCCATATGGGACTATTTGTCCTATTATGGTAAGGTCCAAATGTCTCCACTAACCTATTCTATTAGTATTAGGAAAAGGGCTAATTGGTTGGGGCTAAATTAGTCATTCTAAAGTCTCTAATCACACTAACTTTATCCATAATAATTAGTCTAACTACTAACTAAAATTAATATCATGTGGACTAATTTAATATCATGTGGGCTATGCCTAACTAGTGTGTGGGTCCACCAAAGTCAACACTACCCCCGGGTCCCCGTTTCAAGTCGGATTGAGCTGAAATTCGAACCCGACTCAAATAATCCCAAAACAATATCATAAATAATAAAATAAATTTCAAAATATTTAAAAATACAAAATAACAAAAATACCCCTGTTCATGAAAACTGGGGGTGACAAATTCCTCGAAATTAAAACCAAACAATAGTAAAATGTCAAAATCACAAGTCATAATTTTAAATAGTTTAAAAATGATTAAAAATCACCAAAAATCATAATATGAAATAATAATCAATAAATAATAATTATAATTACAAAATTTTAAAATTACCCTCATCTGGAAAACTGGGTGTTACAATCCTACCACCTTATAAAATTTCGTCCTCGAAATTAAGATGATCGCACCCCCTTCTATGTCAAACATAGTCAAGGGTCAATCACTAGTCAATTTCTCAACATCCAAGTACTTGGTCATCAACTGGTCACTTCTTAGGGTTTTACCTATGCTAGCTATCTAGGTTTTGGCAACTAGAATTTAGCAAAAGAGAAACTCTATAATATACTAGCTTAACTTAACTTCCCAATCCTATCAAGTCACCTATAACTAAATACCTACAAGCTAAGCACATGAATACCAAATACCACATATATATGCTCAAGAACAACAACCCATCACATATATCCTAAGTATATCATCTATATATATATACATGACTGATCAACCAAGGGTTAAGCAGACTAAACTTATAAGGGTCTGAAACAATGCTTAGAACTAGGCTAAGGATGATGGTCTAA